>JADEYB020000033.1:67498678-67587144 GCA_015832495.2 Alces alces
CTCCAACACCATAGTTCAAAAGCATCAATTCTTCGGCACTCAGCTTTCTTTATAGTCCAACTCTCACATCCATACATGACTACTGGAAAAACCATAGCTTTGACTAGATGGACCTTTGTTGGCAAGGCAATGTCTCTGCTTTTTAATATGCTGTCTAGGTTGGTTATAGTTCCAGAATCACTGCAGATGGTGACTGCAGCCATGAAATTAAAAGACCCTTGCTCCTTGGAAGGAAAACTGTGACCAAAACTGATACTGGGAGTCAAAAGAAATATAGTATTTCAAACAGTTTAGAAAAACATGAATAGAGTTAGAAGACTCCCAGTATCTGATTTTAAGACTTCCTTTATAGCTGGGATAATTAAGACCGTCTGGGGGACTTCCCCAGTGGTCCAGTGGTGGACACTCCAAGCTTCCGGTGCAGGGGGAGTGAGTTTGATCCCTGATTGGGGAACTACAGGATGCATGGCATGGCCGAAAAACAAACTTTGAATTAATACCCGGATACGGTCACAGGGGTGAACACAGATCGATGGAACTAGCGACTCCAGAAATCAACTATCACAAGTGTAGCCGTTGATTTTTTGGTGGTAAAATATATATAACATAAATTTTGCCACTCAGGACTTACCTCGTGGCTCAGTGGTTGAGACTCTGGGCTTCTACTGCAGAGGCTACCAGCGAGATCCCTGACCTGGGAACTGAGATCCCACATGCCTCATGGCCAAAAAAGTCAATCAAACAAACAAAAGACCTTTTTGTGGCAAGATACCTTTTATATTTTATGTAGGTGTAGGACTCGGTGTATACTCTTATGCCTTCTTATTGTGCTGCTTCGCTTATATTTATCCTTATTTTATATGTCACAGTCTAATGTATTTTACTGTAATACATTTTACTGTAGCTGTGTTTCTATTAGTTGTATTTCCAAAGATTATTTGTCTCCTGTTTTGTGCTGCTGTTTGTAATATGGTGAATTTGGTTTCGCAGTGACTTTTTAGCCTGTGTGTGTTTTTTGGCACGTGTTTTCTTTTTTTATTGGAGGATAATCGCTTTACCATACTGTGCTGGTTTCTGACATGCCTCAGCATGAATCAGCCACAGGTATACATGTGTCCCTCCCACATGAACCCCCCCCCCCCCCCTCCCCACCCCACCCATCTACGTTGTCACAGAGCACTGGGTTGAGCAAACCCCCACTTGCTGTCTCTTTTGCATATGGTAATATGTTTCCATGCTATCGTCTGTTCGTTCCCCCTTCTCCCACTGCGTCCACACTCTGTTCTCTATGTCTGGGTCGCCATCACTGCCCTGCACACACGGTTTTCAGTCTTTCTAGATCCCAAACGCATGGGTTAATATCCAATATCTGTCTTCTCTTTTGGCACATCTTTGCTAACAACAGTAAATATTCAGAGTTTGCCCTTTGAGATTTTCATATTTTTATACAGGGGTTTTAGCTACTTAGGTTTCTTATTTATTTACATTTCTCTTAACTTTCCGTCATCTAATTTTCTAGTATTTTGATTTTCTTTAATGATTCCTTGCCATTTCTTTTCTGATTACAATGTGAGGAAAGTGTCTAGTACACTTCTGGTTACAGATCTCGAGTTTTGTTGTATGAATTACCTTCCTTTTATCTCTTGTAACTTGACACGGAGAGCTATCTCATTGGAAAAGACCCTTTTGCTGGGGAAGATTGAAGGCAAAAGGAGAAGGGGGTGGCAGAAAATGAGATGGTTAGATAGCATCACTGACTCAATAAACACGAACTTGAGCAAACTCCGGGAGATAGGGGAGGACAGAGGAGTCAGGACTCAGTGACTGAACAACAACAAATTAATTTATAAGGTAGACATAAAACTTTTTACACTGAAAAAAATGAAATTATACAATTTTTCACAATAACTCTTTTCTTCATTTTATGCAAAACAAAGGCTTAGTACCTTGCTTTTCCTACCCTCTTTCTGCCTCTCTGGTTTTCATTGCATTAATCTGAGGTTAAAACCCCGGGTTAAAAAAATCCTCTTTCTCAGTTTTTCCCTGTTGCATTGTTGGTTACCATAGCAACAACAATTACTTCAGCTTCTCAGCCTCAGTCTCTACTGAGTGGTGTTTCTATTCAGTTATCTCTCCATCTTTAGCTAGTTTCAAGGCTCACTGCCAGTTCTTTTCTCTCATTTCATCATTCATGAGTTTCTGATTCATGTCCCAGTGATTTATTGTATGATTCTGAGCAATTTTTGCAGAAAAGGGAGTTAGTTGGGTCATGTATTAGTCACAAACTCTTGTGGTTTCAAGTGACAAAACCCTACCTCAAATTGACTTCAGTTAAAAAAGAGAATATATATTGTCTCACGCACTTGTGAAGTCCAGCCTCGGCTGAATCGTCAGACTGTGTCGTCAGGAAATTGTCTCTGTCCCTGGATCCTGCTCCCCCATCTCAGCTTTATCCTAGAGGGCAGTTCTCACATTATGATATGTTTGGCCCAGTCCCATACCCCCTGCTCTGGCAACCTTGGCAGAAGGGAAGTACCCCTTTCTCAGTTTTGTTTCTGCAGAATTCTGAGTTGAGTGTCATTGGCCTGGATCAGGGCTCATGCTCATCTTTTGAACCACCATCTGTGACTCTGATTGGGAAGCCCTGGGTCACATGCTCATTCTTGCCTTGGCGGGGGGCGGGGGGGGGGGGGGGGGGGGTAGGGCCAAATGCTCTAAGTGTGTAGAAGAGTTCACCCCAGCAAAAACAAACCAGATTGTTGCTACCAGAAGGAGAAGGGGTCAATGTTGGGCAGGCAGAAAACGACAGATGTCCACGTGCCTTCTAAGATTCCAAAGACCCGGGCACTGTCAGCGCTCTAGAGGGACACTGAGGAAGACAGAGAGGTGGCCAGCTAGCTGTCTAGCAGGGTCTTAGGTCTTGGGCTTCCTTGGTGGCTCAGCTGGTAAAGAATCCGCCTGCGACATGGGAAACCTGGGTTTGATCCCTGGGTTGGGAAGATCTCCGGAAGAAGGAAACAGCTACCCACTCCAGTATTCTGGCCTGGAGAGGTCCATGGACGTATGTATAGTCCATGGGGTCGCAAAGAGTCGGACACGACTGAGCGACTTTCACTCAGGGTTGGATAGCGGCTTACATGGTCTCCTGGTGCTCCAGAGCCATGTTCTCAGGTTCTCAGCTCTGTGCTTCTGGAAATTTGTTGTCAGTCTAGCTAGATGATTCCCCCCCCGCCCCCCGCCCGCCGCGGGCCTGGCTCATGCTAGCCTGACTCAGCAGAGGCTGATGTGCATCTAACCCCATCTTAGAGGGAACAGCAGTTGCCAACGGACCTGAGCAGGGCTATCCCCGGTCAGTGCACTTTCCCTGTCTAAGACCACAAGGGACGCCAGACTCTCATCACAGGGTTGCTTAGCAACCACAGAACCAGGCAAGAGAAGTTCTCTGGAGAAAGTCAGTGACTTTAAAATGCCCACAGATGCTAGAAGAATGAAGAGACAACACATCACCTGCAGAGAGAGAGGTACGTGGCAAGACTGAAGGGCAGAAAAGAGCTGAGAGCTGTCTAGTCTGTCTGGAGCATGGGGGGCGGGCAAAAGCGGGGCAGAGGGCAGGTGCTGTTATATATCACTTACATCTCAACTAAAAAGAAAATAAAACAGTGCTTTTCAAAAGTTTCAAATGCATATGAAACCACTAGGGACCTTGTTAAAATGCAGATCCTGAGTCAGTAGGTCTGGGGTGGGGCCCAGGATGTTGTGTTCTGAACAGACCCCCACCTGATGCTGATGTTGCTGGTCCCAAGGTCACACTTTGAGTAGCAGCAATTTCCAAAATACTGGAAAAATAGAATGTATAGGAGTTTTCGATGGGTCAGATGCAGGGAGAGGTTGGGAGTAAGGTAAAATTAACTGTCGGGATCATCCCCAGACCTCAGCTGGAGGATCTGGGTGGTGATAAGATCCAGAAGCCAGAGATGAGGAACAGGTCTGGGTGGGGTCGATAGTAATCAGAGATAACATTTACTGAGTATGTACTAGGTGCCAGGAGCTTTACATCTGTTGTCTTATTCTGTACAATAGGGAGGTAAGTGCTGTTGTGATCTGTTTTAAGAGTGGGGAAATTGAGGCCAAAGTCATACAGGTAGTAAGCAGAAAAGCCGAGGTTCAAGCTCTATCTTGCCCTCTGAGTGCAGGGCTCCTTTGGAAAACGTGGAGCCGAAGCACCTATACCCTCTCAGACGGCTGCCAACTTGTTCCCATTTTTCTTTGGCATTTTATTATTACAGAGGAGGCATCTGCAGAAAACCAGCTTTCGGCTTTTTATTTTTTGATTTTTTGGCTGAGCTTTGAAACATACAGGATCTCAGTTTCCCAGCCAGGGATCAAACCTGCATCCCCTGCATTAGAAGGTGGATTCTTAACCACTGGACCACTAGGGAAGGCCCAACTTTCAGCTTTTCAAATGGTCTTTTTTTTTTTTTTTTTAATGATCAAATACTGTGTTTTTCTACCCTGAAACTTCAGGACTTTTCCAGATTATTATTTATTAAAATTAATTAATTTATTTTTGGTTGTGCTGGGTCTTCTTGCTGTGTGGGTTTTTCTCTAGGTGCTGAGAATGGGTGTTACTCTTCCTTGCCGTGTGCAGGCTTCTCATTGCAGCGGCTTCTCTTGTTGCAGAGCAGGCTCTACAGGCTTCAGTAGTTGCTGCATGTGAGTTCAGTTGCTCCACAGTGTGTGGGATCTTCCCGGACCTGGGACAGGAGTGTTTTCTGCATTGGGCTTTTTTTTTTTTTAACCACTAAGCCACCAGGGAAGCCCCTCCAGATTATTTCTTGAAGTTGATTTCAACTTATTTTTCTGGATTCAGAGAACTCACTCAATTCCCCCCCCTCCACCCCAGATCTTTTTAGACCGAAGGCAAAATTTCTTTCGGTATAATTTGTCACCGCTAATGGATTTGCTGTCTTCTTCTGGAGTGCCTATAGCTCGACTCTCCGTGGTGTTCTGTACGTTTTCTTCTCCAGGAACTTCATCACTTACTTTTCCTCATAGTTGTCTTCTATGTTGCTGATTGGCTCTTCTGCGTCATTCCATCTGCTTTTTACTGCTCTGACCACAGCTTTTACTTTGGCTATCATGATTTTAATTTCAGGCTACTCTCCATTTATCTTGGCCTGTTCTTTAAAAGATGCAATGTCCTCTTTTTAATCAAGAATAAGAATTAGGTGCTTTCTAAAACTGGGTTCTGCTTCATGGGCTAAATATATTTATTGCAAAGGAGTGATTTTTGGCTCCAGGACTCTCTTTTCTCATGTGCCACACATTTTTTTCCCTAGAGGGTTCATTTATTTTTTTTGCGTGGAGACTGTCTAGTTGGTCTTCGTTGATGCCTGGAAGTCCAGGCTTTCAAGACTACAGTGCTGGACAATCAGGATGCAGGGTCTCCCACCCTGACTCCCCTCCAAAGAGGGCATGGATGGAGGTCCAGAAACAGTGGGGAGATGGGTTTTCTCTCATCGTCTTAGCTATTCTTGGTGTTCACTTGCTTCAAGAGTCCGACTCTTATTTTTCAACCTGTGGTGTCTGTGACTATTTCTGAGCCTCAGCGTGTTAGTCTCCTTCTCTCTAGAGCTTGCTGCTCTGGTTTTCAGTGTTTTATCTTTGCGTTTTTATTACAGCATGTCCTGTGTCTGAGGTTGTTTCCATGTCTACCGATCTGGGTCTCAAGTCTCTGAATCTTAATGTCATTCTCAGTGTTTCAACGCCCTACTCCCGAACCTCTTTCAGTTGAGTTCAGTCACTCAGTCGTGTCCCACTCTTTGCAACCCCATGGACTGTAGCATGCCAGGCCTCCCTGTCCATCACCAACTCCCGGAGTTTACTCAAATTCATGTCCATTGCATCCGTTAGGCCATCCAAACATCTCATCCTCTGTTGTCCCCTTCTCCTCCTGCCCCCAATCCCTCCCAGCATCAGGGTCTTTTCAAATAAGTCAGCTCTTCGCATCATGTGGCCAAAGTACTGGAGTTTCAGCTTCAGCATCAGTCCTTCCAATGAATATTCAGGACTGATTTCTTTTAGGATGGACTGGTTTTATCTCCTTGCCGTCTAAGGGACTCTCAAGAGTCTTCTCCAACACCACAGTTCAAAAGCATCAATTCTTCGGCGCTCAGCTTTCTTTATAGTCCAACTCTCACATCCACATATGACCACTGGAAAAACCATGGCCTTGACTAGACGGACCTTTGCTGGCAAAGTGATGTCTCTGCTTTTTAATATGCTGTCTAGGTTGCCCGAACCTCTTACTCTGCTTCATATTTTTTCATAACACCATCACGACTGGAGTGTCCCGCTCAGTCTTCCTTGCGACTCATCCCTCCTGTCCATCCACGTCTCTCTCCGCTGAAAGGTAACTCTGGGGAGACTGGACCTGCAGGATCACGATAAGGAACACCCGTTGAATGAGCCCGTGTCCGACCAGAGGGCCCCGCCCGTCCCGGTCTCTCCCCTTGGCCTCCACCTCTGGGTTTCACACTTTCTCAGGATGCAAATGTCTTTCTCGGTCTCGGTCCCTCTTCCGGTTTCTATCCGGGAGTCGAGGCCTCTTCACATACGTGTGGACCGCGCACGCGCAAAGGCCAGGTCCGAGCGCACGGCTGGATGTGGCTGAGTCCGCCTTCCCAGCTCCGCGCGGCCTTCGGGTACGACATCCGAGTCCCCAGCGCCTGGCTGGGCAAGTGGGGGGGGGTGCGCCCCGGGGGCGGGGGCGCCCCGCCCCGCCCCCAACTCCTCAAGCGTCTGCGGCCCCGCCGCGCCGGCCGCCATGCCCCGCCCCCAGCGCGCCTCTTCCGCCGGCCGCATGCCCCGCCCCCTGCGCGCAGGGAGCCAATCCGCGAGCACGTCGCCCGGGCCCGCCCTGACGCCCTCCTCGGCGCGCGCCCCTCCCTCTGCCCGCCCTCCGGCCCGCCCGTCAGTCAGGCAGGCAGGCAGGCAGGCAGTCGGTCCCAGCGGCGGGTGGCTCCCCGGCTCTCTCGAGAGGCGGCCTCCCTTTTCCTTCCCGGCCAGCGGCGGCAGCTGCGGCGGCCCGGTCCCCCGGGAGGCGCGGCGTGGGCCAAGCGGCGGCCGCGGAGCGTCGAGCGCAGCGCGGCGGCGGCGGCGGCCCGGCAGCCAACATGGCGGCGGCGGCGGCGGCGGCGGGCGCGGGCCCGGAGATGGTCCGCGGGCAGGTGTTCGACGTGGGGCCGCGCTACACCAATCTCTCGTACATCGGCGAGGGCGCCTACGGCATGGTGTGGTGAGTGTGTCCACGCCCCGCAAGCCGCCGCGCCCGCCCGGGCCTGGCGGGGGAGCCGCCGCGGCCTCGCCCGCGCCGCGGCCGGACGCCGACCCCGGCCCCCCGGGCTGCGCTGCCGTCTGCGCGCCGAGGGGGACTCGGGCGGGGGGCGGAGGCCCCGGGCCTGGGCGTCGCTGGGCGCGGGCGGGGGGCGGGGGCTGGGCCCCCGAGGCGCCCCCTCCGCCCGGGTGCGCTCAGCGCGGACGCGAATTCCTTCGGACGCTCGCCGCGGCGGGTTTGCACAGCTCCGACCTCAGCCCTTGGTCTTTTCCTCCCGTCGCCTGCGGCCTTCGTGAGGTGCCCTCCGCGACGCCGGGGGCTCTCCTACGCAGGCTTGCGAGCGGGCGTTCGTGGTGGATTCTTTTCAGGATCGAAACGGGTTTTAGTGCCGCGCTGCTAGCGCCTCAGGAGGATGAGCCCGCGTCGCTCTCCTGGTTCATTAGAGTAGTCATCCGGAGCTGGGCCCAATCTGACTTGCTTTTTCTCCGCGCGGCCTGAGCTCTCCTACCAGCGTTAAAGGCTCCAGAGGTTTGAACCCCAATTCCTGGAAATTCTAGTGGTCATCGTGTGTGTGTGCAGCTCTGTTCTGATGGCGTCCTCCAGGGTCACATGCAGGCGCTCTCGCCCTCATCCAGTGTGTCCTCAGAAACGTCCGTGGAACGGGCTTCTGGCTTTTCATTAGAACCAACCAGCTGCCGTGCTTCGTGCTGGTGAAGACTTGTGCGAGTGTAGATAGCCTCGCACCTACATCTTCTTGGGAGCGTGTCTTTTCCGTTGAACGGAGGAAGCTAGTATTTGTTGAGCCCTCCGTGGTAGGTCTGTGCCAGGTCCATTATCTCATTGTATCTGAGCAGCCATCTGGAGGGAGGGAAAGGAGATGATACCCTTCAAGTGAGAAAGTATTTCCCGGTGAAGCCAGTTCCTAAAGTCGTGCAACTAGAGTCAGACTTGGGATCCTGGACTGAGGTCCTATTTCAGTTGCTGCGGTTCTTTTCATTACACCCCGCTTATCTTGTGTGTGTGTGACTTGCTTAGTCGTGCCCGACTCTTTGTGAGTCCATGGGCTGTAGCCCACCAGCCTCCTCTGTCTATGGAAGAACAGTGGAGTGGGTTGCCATTCCGTTCTCCAGGGGATCTGCCCGGCCCAGGGATCGAACTTGGGTCTCCTGCTTGTAGGTGGATTCTTTACCTTCTGAGCCCTTTCTTAGTGTAATGACTAAAGTTAGGATTTTAGCTTGTTCTACTGTTACAAACATTTCTGTTTCAAAAATGTATTCAAATTTGAATGATCATAGTTTTAGAAATGCTATAAAGGGCAATTTTTGCCAAGTATTAACATTTTTTCAAAAAAGATTTTCAATTAAAGTCTTTCAATTAATCTTGAGTATTCTTTTTGGGAGCAGAATGCTTCACTGTGTGCAACTGAAAATTAACATGAACTCAGGGACTTAGGAGTGAAGAGAACATTTGAATTAGGTCAGGCTTAAAAGAAATGAGGTCCCAGAGCATGGCAGCGCGTACTGCCTGCAGCAGTGCTTCTGTGACACATCTCACTGCTTTCGCACCTGCTGGGAGGCATGCTGGTGAACACGTCCCTCTGTGAGAGGTTCAGAATTGCCCGTCACAGCTTCCAGCCCTTTAAAATAACTGCTAACTACTAGCAATAGTTTTATGACATTTCAGTTGAAAGTTTTTTTTTTTTAATCTGATAAGAATTTTTTTACTAATCTGAAGCTGATTTAGGTCTGGTAGCTTTCTATCACTGCTGTAGACTTATTTGACCTCAGGTTCTTATCAGATGAAGCATTAAGTCTTCTTACTTTGGTGTTCCTTTCTTAAGATCCAAGTACAGATACTACTGGAATTAGAATCGTGGGTCTAGATTATACCTTTTTATTTTCAGGTTGATATTTACTTAATAATTTAATCTACATTGTACATTACTAGCGTTTAATGTTGGTTAACAATGCTGGGTTTAAGGAGGGTTTCTTGATTGAAATGTAAGTATTTGAATAGTAATATTTTTTTAAAAAAACAGCTTCCAGAAAGATTTAAGGATTTTTCAGGAAAAAGTCGGTTGTTTTTTTTTTCCCCTTTCATTTCCTAAATCAATTCCTTAGGAATTTGCCTTTTCTGTGCAGTCCTTTTCCTAATCCTCATGTAGAAGACATAAAGATGAAGAGTGGCGTTTGAATTGGGCCTTTAGGAGTGAGTGTGATTTTGATAGAAAGATAATAGCTCGCTTTGGCAGTACATATACTAAAATTGGAATGATACAGAGATTAGCATGGCCCCTGATCAAGGATGACACGCAAATTCATGAAGCGTTCCATATGTTTGTTTGTTTTTTTTTTTAAAGAAAGATAATAGCTGAAACTGACAGTCTGAGCTGTGGAATCTAATCCTGGCAAAGTATTTAGGCTGTAGAAGACGCTAAAGGCAGGCCCGAGTTTGGTTGTGTATTTGCACATTGAAGATGCATCAGTGTTTTTTGAAAAGAGGCAGGCACATGGTCACTTTTGGAACTTGGAGGGGTCAACACTGGTGGAAATAACTGGGCGAAAAATGGGTGGGGAATCAGTGAGGCTATTGTAACCTTCTAGAGGTAAAGTAATATAGCAGGCGAGGACGATAGCAGATGGAGATGAGAGCCTTTACAAAGATAGAATCAATCAGTAATGGAACTCTTGTCAGAAGAGTGGTAGACTTCTGATCGTGGCAGGTGTGGGATGAAGCAAAGGATTATGAGGTCTTGAAGGGTAAGAGGCTGAGAGAGGTGGGATTGGATTTGAGAGCCGTTTCTGAGGGCAGACTTGGTAATACGGCACGGCCATAGTTGTTAATTTCAAGTCTTCTAGCGTGGGAGCCTGGGAGGATGGCGGTGCCCTTATGAGAGAAGGAATACCATCAGCAGAGGAGGTTTGTTAAGGAGAAATGGTGATTTCTGGTTTGGACTTGTTAAGTTTGTGATGCAGTAGGCCATATAAGCTATATCCAAAAGGCATCTTGAAAATAAGAGGGAAGGAGAAATTGGAGGTGAAAATTCGTGTCAGTGACAATCTCGAGTGGATGACAGATTCTCATTGGAGGTCATGGGTGAGGTGGCATGCATGTGTTCTGTATCTTTATCTTTTTAGTAAACAACGCAGAACATTCATTAGATTTTCAAAGGCTCGATTATCCCAGAAAGGTTAAGAAGCAGTGAGATAGAAAGACCAACAAGGTAACCCTAGCAAACGAGTCCTTTCAAGAGATGAGCAGAAGAGGAAGCTGAGGAGTGATGAGAGGTATAAGAATCAGGAAAAAAGAAAAAAATGGTATGAAAGAGGGAAATTGAAGCTCTTTGCTTAATCGTCTTAAGTAAGATAAGTGTTTTGGGTTAAGTTCAATTTGAAATACTTGGTGAATGTGACTGAGAGGCCGTGGAAACATCTCCATAGAGATACGAATTGAAGCCTCGAGAGTGGACAAGATGAGAAACAAATGTGAGAGCTGAGCCAAAGGAATGCTTGACTTTAGGTGTCTTTAGAGGGCAAGTTTCAGAAAAGGACAGAGGAAGCGTGGTCAGAGGCCAGAGGACTGTAGTGTGCACTATCAGAGGAGCCCGCGGTCGTGGTCACTAAGGACTGTTTTGAATATGGTAGAGAATGCCATGCAGCTGGAAGAGAAGCTGTTAGATTTGTTGACTTTCAGCTCTCCTGACAGATGGGCTCTCCCCTCTTCCCCACCATCCTGTGTGTGGTTGAGTTTGCTCTTCACTATGTCTTCTCATAAGATTTTCAGAATCAAGTGATTCCAGGCCAAAGAACAAAAGCAGAGTTTTCCCATTCCCCAGTGAATTCGAGTGAAAACTGATGATCAAATCAGGTACAACTCCAAGAGAAGACACTGGAGAACCACGAAGCTGGGTCTGTAAGGAGCCACCACATGAGGTGGCACGCCAGTTTATGCTGTGTCAAGGTCGCTTGCATCTTACCATGTCATTCTGAACATCACTGCCGTCTGAACAGCTGGACCTGTTTTATTGGGAAAATGATGATTTTCTTTGTGTCTTTCTGCGCTAGTGCTTTGGCTTAGTAATAAAAATGTGAGACCTTAACAAACAAAAACCCCCAGGTGGTTCCAACCAAAATTTCATTGTGATCACATTCCTGATTGTGTAGTATCCTGTCCTGTGGTTTTTGTGATGAAGGCAGACTAGTAGATCTCCTGTTGAGTCAACACTTTGTTGCATTTTGCTTTTTTTTTTTTAAGACTGATAAATCCTCACAACCACAGTGCAGGTGGTTACTTTGAATAAGGGGGAATTTGAGACAGAGAGGTTAGTTAACTTGCCCATGGACACCCAGCTCGCAAGTGATAGAGCATCCTCATCTGTCTATTCCTAAGTGATACTCAAGCAAAGATTCAAGTTGACAGTAACAGAAAATACCTGTTGTCTGCTTTTTACTTGTGTCATGTTTCAGCCTTTTAAGAAACCTTTCTTGCAAGGTCATTCACTAGAAAACTTCTACTGAGCACCTGTTATATGCCAAGATTCACATGGTCCCAGCCCTGTAGTAGCTCTTAGTTCAGATAGTGGGTGGAGTTGGGCATAATAGAGAGAGTGTCCCAGTGCCATGCAGAAGGAGAGCGTGCAGCGCTCTGGGGAGGAAAGAAGGCCCGAGTGATGAGGGGCTTGGTATGGCTTCACAAGCTTGACTGGGTGTTGATGGTAGGCTGAGCGTTCGCTTTGAAGAGTGCATTCTAAATCGAGGTACCTGGAGAAGGAAATGGCAACCCACTCCAGTATTCTTGCCTGGAAAAGTCCATGGACAGAGGAGTCTGGCAGGCTGAAGTCCATGGGATTGCATGACTGAGCATGTGTGCACGAGGGTGGAGGGAGATGGGTTGGTAGCAATAAAGTGGTAGAACTAAAAAAAAAAAAATCAAGGTAGATGGCACATGCAAAGACTGAGGTGTGAAATTAGTACATCAGGTCAGGAAAGCCTGGAGTTGTCTACGAAGGCGGCGTGTCGGTTGGGCGCCATCGAGAGAAAGCTTGGAGTTGAGACAAATTCTGAAGGCTGTTGTTTCCTGAGCTCAGACTTGACTCTGTAGGTAAAAGTCATTAGAGGATGCCCTTTCCTGCCAGTCCCTCATCACGTTTTGTGTTCCCTTGTCTCTCATGCTTTCTCTGCCTGCTATGCTTTTCCTCTCATCTTTCTGCTTACGTCAGGGTGTTCAGTGCCTGTGGTTTTTACCCCTTCTCCAGCAGCATTTTAAATTGCATGTGGGTTTTGTTTTGATTTTGGCTGTTAGGTTGGTTGGGGGGCATTACTGACCTTCGGTGTGTATATGGTGGAGGCAGGAGTGCTGAACGGCCTGCACCAGAGGACCATCCTGGGGAGACTCGGGCAGTGTTCCCCCAAGAAGCCCTGAGCCCTGTTGAAGTCCTCCTTCTGCTCAGGTGCGTCTCCTCCACAAACCGGCACTGGCTGCCTCTGCTGAGCGCTCCCTCCTGCTCCCCTGGGACTTGCTGGTGTTAGTGCTGCCTGTTGGAGAGGCAGGGCCAGCAGTCGAGTGTATCAGCTGGAGAGACTCGAGACCTGGAGCACGTCTGGATTCAGAGTCCTAGCTTTCCTTAACTGGCAATTTAACGTCTCATGAAGATGTCCCTTTTATGCCTTTTGAAGCTCAAAGATGTGCGCACACCAGCGCAGGTGAGCAACAGAAAACCCCCCGTTTCTGAACGGCTTTCAGTGCGAGGACCGGAGAGTTTGGGGTTAGTGATGTCCCCGCTAATGCGCTGCTGCTGGCTAGCTGTGACTGGCAAGCCATTCCCCGGAATCCAGTTTGTATGCTATCAGTTTTCAAGTATTTGTAAAAAGATTCTCATGTAGAGCATCCAGGTTACGTTTTCCAAGGAACCATCTATAATGTATTCCTCCTCTTACATTAACACTCCTACTAAGTAAGAAACAACCAATTCCCCAGCAGACATCTAGAGCTGCCTCCCAGGCCTCCAGCCTGCTCTGCCTACTCACCTGCCTAACCCTGAGATGCCCTTTCTCCCCTTTTTGCTTCTCTTTTCTCTTTCACTTCTTGGGGGGTCCATCATCGGAAAGCCAGTAGGATAGACATTATCTAAGGTGTTTCTCAGATCCTCAGCTGTAGGGCAGGCTGTGGGCTCTTTTTTCTTTTTCTTTAGTATTTATTTATTTGGCTGTGCAGAATCTTCAGTGGCAAGGCATGTGAACTTTTAATTGTGACATGTTGGATCTAGTTACCTGACCAAGGATTAAACCTGGTCCCCCTGCATTGGGAGCAAGAGTCTCTTACCCACTGAACCAGCAGGGAAGTCCTCCTGCGGTTTTTTTTTTTTTAAAGTAGCTTCACTGTTACACATTCCTACCAGCAGTGCAGAGGGGTTCCAATTTCTTCACATCCTCGTCAATACTGATTTTCTGGTTTTTTGATAGTTGCCATTCTAATGTGCGTGAAGGGGAGAGCTTGTTTCCCTGAGTCTTGCGTTTGGTGTGCTATCCGTCAGCACTAAATATTTGGGGGCAGAAATGGATGCAACTCAATAAAGAGTGTCTTAAGCAGTTGTTGGGATGAAAATATGAATAAAACAAAACCGTTACCTCAGAGGAACCTTTAATAAATACTATAGGGATCTTACAATTAGAAGTCTTTGTGTATACACATATGTGTATTTTCCCTTTGTGCATAGACTGTAGTAAAATTACTTCTTATATGGTAATCTAGTATCACCATTGTTAATTAATAACATCAAACACTGAAAGTTAAAGAGCATTTTTTTTTAAGCATTTTATTTACTTTTAAAATTGAAGTTCAGCTGACCTACAGTGTTGTGTTAGCCTCACAGGAATGTTTTTTTTTTTATTCTGTAAGTTTTAAATGGATTTTAGAAGTCTTCATGATGAATTTTCTAGTTAGTCAGACTAGAGTTCATATGTTGCCAGGATGTGGTCCATGTGGGGTGACACAGGGAGATATGGTTTAATGTCTTCCATACATACATACATATATATATATATATGTATGTATGTATGTATATATATGTATGTATGTATTTTTTTTTAAAGAGTCAGTATAGAAGCTGGGCTTCCCTGGTGGCTCAGTGGTAAAGCATCCACTTGCCAGTGCAGGAGATGTGGGTTCCATCCCTGGTTGGAAAGATCTCCTGGAGAAGGAAATGGCAACCCACTCCAGTATTCTTGCCTGGGAAATTCCATGGGCAGAGAAGCCTGGTGGGCTACAGTCCACGGGGTCGCAGACAGTCAGACATGACTGAGCCACTAAAACAGCGACACGAGTTCATATGTGCTCCCATCCTCATAATCCCACAGGTGACTTTGGGAGACTTGCCGTTCTCCGCAGTTCCAGCCTGTGTCTCTTAGTTGCACTTGCCTCAGGCGGCCTTGCAGATGAGGCTTACTGCCTCCCTGAAGGGAGAAGGCGGGCGTTGCCCTCAGGTCCCCCACTGTCACTTAAGGGAGCAGAGATTGAATGGTCAGAGGAGGGTGTGTGCCAGCCTTCCTGTGAGCAGTGGGGATTCGGGACTGGTCCTTTCTCCCCTGAGGGGTTTTGGGATTGTCTGCCTGGAAAGCGTTCTTCTCTTTGCTTCTGGAGTTAGTACAAACTGGATTTTTTCCTTCTTATTTTTGGCTGTGCTGGGTCTTCGTTGCCGCTCAGGCTTTCCTCTATTTTGGTGCACTGACTCCTTACTGCGGCAGCTTCTCTCGTTGCAGAGCACGGGCTCTAGGGGGCATGGGCTTCAGTAGTTGTGGCACGTGGGCTTTGCTGCTCTGCAGCATGTGGGATCTTCCTGGACCAGGGATTGAACCTGTGTCTCCTGCTTTGGCAAGCGGTTCTTTAACACTGAGCCTCCTGGGAAGCCCTGGATTTTTTTTGTTTTAATTGTTTTAATGCATATAGTGAAACTGCCTAATTGTTTTATGGTGGTCAGATTTTTTTTTTATGAGAGAGCTGTAGTTGAAGAAAAGCACTAATTATGGGTTTTTATTCCTAATAGCAATAATAGTATTTTATTTTTAAAAAATGTTTTATTGACATATTCGTTTACCCAGGTGCATATATCTTTAACTGTTCAGCCCAATAAGTTTTCACTAACTGGGTAATTAGTACCCAGATCAAGAAACTGAAGTGATGGCCCTCCAGAACCCTGCTGCATTCTTCCTTTCAGCCCCTACTCAGCCCTTCACCCCCGACTTCTAACATGTTTGCCTGGTTTTATATTTTGGTTTGTTTTACACAGCAGTTGTGAGAATCATATTGTGTGTGTTTGTGGTTTAAAGCTAATTGTTAAAGTACCTACTAACAGCCTAGGAAAGGACTTTCCCTGTGGCTTTACTGTGCTCTTGATGCTCCAGTTCTGGAAGGAAGATGTTTTTAGGTGGTCTTCACATTCCCTTCATTCCTTTCCTAGACTAAATGACTCCGACAAAGTTTTCTGTTACCTTGTTTTTCTTCATTTCTTTGCTGTTATATTAACCTATTGCTGTGTAATAAATGCCCTACAACTTCGTGACTTAAAATACTAACTTGTTATTCAGTCACTAAGTCATGTCTGACTCTGCAGCCCCGTGGACTGCAGCACACCAGGCTTCTCTGTCCTTCACTGTCTCCTGGAGTTTGCTCAAATTCATATTCATTCAGTTGGCGGTGCCATCCAACCATCTCATCCCTTGCTGCCCTCTTCTCCTGCTCTCAATCTTCCCAGCATCAGGGTCTTTTCCAGTGAGTCAGCTCTGCACATCAGGTGGCCAAAATGTTTTCTTCAGCTCCAGCATCAATCCTTCCAATGAACACCCAGGACTGATCTCCTTTAGGATTGACTGGCTTGATCTCCTTTGCAGTCCAAGGGACCCTCAAGAGTCCTCCAACACCACAGTTCTTCAGCGCTCACCCTTCTTTATGGTCCAACTCTCACATCTGTACATGACTACTGGAAGAACCGCAGCTTTGGTGACATGGACCTCTTGTCAGCAAGATGAGGTCTCTGCTTTTTAATGCTCTCTAGGTTCGTCACAGCTCTTCTTCCAAGGAGCAAGAGTCTTTTAATTTCATGGCTGCAGTCACCATCCACAATGATTCTGGAGCCCATAAAAATAAAATCTGTCGCTGTTTCCACTGTTTTCCCATCTGTTTGCCGTGAAGTGATGGGATCGGATGCCACAATCTTCATTTTTGAATGTTGAATTTTAAGCCACTTTTTTCACTCTGCTTTCTCACCCTCATCAAGAGGCTCTTTAGTTCCTCTTCACTTTCTGTCAGTAAATCAGTAAATATTTATCTTACACTTCCCGTGAGTTAGGAGTGGAGGAATGGGCATGGTGGGCAGTTCTGGCTCAGGGCCTCCCAGGGTCGCAGTCAGGATCTCAGTCGGGTCTGGGGGTCTGCTTCCAGCCACACCCAGCTGCCACCTTGGTGCTGCTGCGTGTGGTGGGGAGAGCTGGGGGCGAAGGCTCATTTCCCCTGCAGAGGTCTCTGTCCTCCCCGCATCATGGCCGGTCAGCTCTCCCCAGAGAGCTCCTTTTCATGATCTCTCCTCGGAAGACGCTCATCGCCACTTCTGCCCTTTTTCATTTGGGAAGCAAGTCACTGTCTGTATTCCAAGGGAGGAGAATTAGTCATTTGGAGGTTAGGGAAGTCATCTGTTACATGCACTCATCTAATGGAGTTGTAGCTAACACAGCTGTATTTGACTTTTTAAACTCTCTAAAATAGAATAGAGATTTCAGTGAGATAACTGGAAACTTAATATCTTCTACATTGAGTGGATACCACATGGGCTTCCCTTATGGCTCAGCTGGTAAAGAATCTGCCTGCAATGCGAGAGACCTGGTTTCAATCCCTGGGTTGGGACGATCCCCTGGAGAAAGGCAAGGCTACCCATTCCACTATTCTGGCCTGGAGAATTCCATGGACTGTATAGTTGAACAAAGAGGTGAACATGACTGAACGACTTTTACTATATTTGTAGTGTTTTTATAAATACTGACATTGTGGATTAATCTGATGGAGCATAATGTTCAGTGTTCCTATCTTCCATAGCTATTTTATTGCAGTGTCTGTTTAACATAATATCACTTGTCTTCAGTTCAGTTGAGCCACTCAGTCGTGTCCGACTCTTTGCGACCCCATGGACTGCAGCACACCAGGCCTCCCTGTTCATCACCAATGCCCAGAGCTTGCCAGACTCATGTGCATCGAGTTGGTGATGCCATCCAACCATCTCATCCTCTGTCATCATCACTTGTCTTAAAATGTGCTAATAATTCTTAGGCTTTTGACTCTTCCATGTATGAATTTATGCAGCTAAGCTTTAAAGCTATAATACATTTTATGTAAAATATACCACATTTTAATGCATTCTGACTAGATCTCCAAGGCTCAGCAGAGCTATAAAATGACACAACTCAAGTGAATTATCAGAAGTACAAACTCGATGGGCTGAGTTAAGCATGGTGACCCTCAGGGGGCCGCCTGGTGACCCTGCGCTCCCCTCTGATGGGAGAGCTCTGCTTTGTCCTTTGCTACGTGGGTTTCCTTTGCGCCTTCTGTCTTTGCTGTCTCATCTCCAGATAACAGTCTGTGCTCCTCACGCCCACAGCCCTGAAGGGAGGGGCCGTGACCACTGGAATTGATTCTGAGGGTTGGAACTCATTCCTCAGTTGAACACGGGCAGGTCCACCGTCCACTTATGGGTGGGATTAGTGCTTTTTGTGAAAGAGACCACACAGAGCTTCCTGGCCCCTTCAGTTGGCTTGGCCAAAAGGTTCATTTGAGTTTTTCCTTAACATCGTATTGAAAACGCAGGAAACTTTTTGGTTAGCCTAATACAATGTGAGAGTATGGTGCTGCTGCTGCTAAGTCGCTTCAGTCGTGTTAGACTCTTCGCGACTGCAGCCTACCAGGCCCTGCCATCCATGGGATTTTCCAGGCAAGAGTACTGGAGTGGGTTGCCATTGCCTTCTCTGGAGAGTATGGTGAGAACTCTGCAAATCAAGAACAGAGTCCTCACTCAACCATGCTGGCACCCTAATCTCAGACTTCCAGCCTCCAGAACTATGAGAAACAAATGTCTGTAGTTTATAAGCTGCCCAGTCTGTGAAGTAGTTTTTGTCTGTTTGTTTTAGCAGCCCAAATATAAGACAATCCCTATGCTGTCTTTAAAGATTTTTTCAGTTTTACCTCTTACATTTAGGTCTTTACTACATTTAGAGTTAATTTTTGTATATGGTGTGAGGTAAGGGTCCAACTTCATTCTTTTGCATGTGACTGTCTGGTTGTCCCAGTAGCATTCCTTGAGAAGACTCCTCTCCCCACTGAGTGGTCTTGTCACTCTTGTGGAGTATCAGTTTACCATAGAAATGGGGTTATTTCCAGACTCCCCTCTGTTCTGTTCCATTGATCCATATCTTTTTGTGCCAGTACCACACTCTACACCGACTTGATTACTTTATGCAATAAGTTTTTTTGCAATAAATTTTTTAAATGGGCACTGTGGTTCCTGTCACTTTGTCCTTCTTTTGCAAGATTTTTTCGGTGTTTCTGGTCCCCTTGCATTTCCATATGAATTTTAGCTTGTCAATTCCTTCAAAGAAGAGGCTGGGATTCTGACAGAGATGGTGTTGAGTCTTTACATAAACCCTGGGTGTATTGCCATCTTAACAGTATCTTGTCTCCTGATCCATGAACATGTGATATTTCCTCCTCTGTTTCAATTAAAAAAAAATCTTTCAGCAAAGCTAATTTTTAGAGTGTAAGTTTTACCCTGCTTTTGTTAAGTTTATTCCTAAGTATTTTATTTTGATGATATTGTGAATGGAAGTGTTTTTTATTTTTATTTTGGTTGTGCTGAGTCTTCATTGCTTCGAGGGCTTTTCTTTAGTTGCGGCGAGTGGAGCCTGTTCTCTCGTTGTGGTGTGCAGGCTTCTCACTTCGGTGGCCTCTCGTTACAGAGCATGGAGTTTTTGGCCCGTGGGCTTCAGTAGTTGTGACACGCGGGCTTCGGTAGTTTCGGATCCTGGGCTCTAAAGCACAGGCTCAGTAGCTGTGACTTAACTGTCCTGTGGCATGTGGGATCTTCCCAGAACAGGGATTGAACTCCTGTCTCCTGCATTGGCAGGTGGATTCTTTAACCACTGCACCACGGGGGACGCCCTGGAGATGGCTTCTTAATTTCTTTTTTGGATTGTTCATTGGAAATACATACAATTGGTTTTATTTATTCTATATTTTATAAATTAATCTTGTATTCTTTCTGACCTTGTTAATTAATTCCAGTGGTTTTTTAAATTGGATTCCTTAGGATTTTCTGTATATAAGATTGTGTCATCCGCAAACAGAATTTTACTTCTTTTCTGCTGTGTGCCTTTTATTTCATTTTCTTGCCTAATTGCCCTGGCTGGAACCTCACATACACTGTTGAAGAGAAATGGTGAGACCAGACACTCTTGTTTTGTTCCTGATATTAGAAGCCTACTGAGTGAATAGGGATTTGTACAATGTTTCTTTTTTATTTAAAATAATAATCATTATTTAAAAGTCATATTCTTATTTTTCTCAAGGTATATTAGCCAAGTTCTATGGTGAAAGATATGTTTTATGTATACACACTACGTAACTTTTTTATTTTACTTATTTATTAATTTATTTTTACACTACATAACTTAAAATAATAAAGTTTTTCAGCTCCATCAGGTCTCGCTTGGGTCACTCATGGGCTGTAGCTGCTGCCTGCAGGCTTAGTCACCCTGGGGCACGTGGGGTCTTAGTTCCTGGACCAAGAATCTAACCTGCATCCTCTGTATCAGAAGGCAGATTTGTTAACCACTGGACCACTAGGAAAGTCCTTATGGTGAAAGATTTTTAAAATTCAGCAAAACAGGCTGGGTTTAAGACTCTTAGTTGAAAACATAAACTTTTGCTAATCTGTCCAGTGCCGCTTTGTTGTTTATTGGTCTTGAACTTGCTTGCAGTGTCCCCAGAGTCTGAAGGATGGAGGAGCCTTTTACCACTCCCCTCCGGTGAGATTCTGAGTGGTCTGTGCCGCTCCCTGTGCCCCCGTCCTCCTGTGCTGGGCTCAGGCTGCGCAGTCTCTCTGAGGTTCTGTCCTGTCCGTGTGATTGTGCCCCAGAGACTCTGGCCTTTCTGAAGACCTGATGTTATACACAGTCTCCTCTTTGACACGTTGCCCGCGCTTTGCTGAAGCACGCCTGGGCTTCCAGTCTCAGGCCTCTGTTCCTCGTCCGAGGACTCTGCTCTTGCGTGCACGCTGTCTGAGTGACCTCATCCACATTCCTGTGTGCTGATGACTCTCCGTCCTCAGAAGGAAGGCAGGCCGAACCCTCAGTCCCTTCCGGGCGCTGTCACCCTTCTCTCTCCGCCAGGGCCTGCCCCTGGTTCTGCCCTCTCCCCCACATTGGGCCTCACGTCCCTCTGCTCTGCTGGGCCTGTTCTCAGCAAGGTCGTTGTCCTCTAACCTGCTTAACGCTTATACTATACTCTTGTGCGTCCTATTCCCACCACCCTTTCATGTACCTGTGACTCAAACATGGATTGTCAGCATTTAATTTTATTAAAAACAGATAGTTTGTGTAACTGTTCCTCATTTGTTGGACATTTGAATTGCTTCAGTTTTTCACTATTTTTAACTGATGCAGCTATAAACATTTTTAGCACAAACAGGACCCCACCCTCTCGGAGTAACTTTCTTAGAACCTATTTCTCAAAAACGGATGACCAGGTTAAAGATGAGGCTTTAGTAGTTTGCACTCCAGAAACAGCCTTTGAATTTATGCTGTCTCTGTTCATCTCTTTTCCCACCCATGCCCCACTCCCCACTCCCATTCTTGTTCATCTTTAGAAGTCCTTTGCTCTATGCGCCCATCCCAGCCCCAGTGCCCTCTCGCTGTGAATGCAGTGTTATTCTTTAACTGATATGTAATTGAATAGAGGTGAGATCAACCTTATGGGTGCCTTGTTTTCGGATATTCGTGAGGCCAAACTTTTTTCTAAGTTTAATTCATTTAGCTGGTGTTTGAAAGTGAAAGTCGCTCAGTTGTGTCGGACTCTCTGCGACCGCATGTCCTGTACAGTCCATGGACTTCTCCAGGCCAGAATACTGGAGTGGGTAGCCTTTCCCTTCTCCAGGGGATCTTCCCAACCCATGGATCGAACCCAGGTGTCCCGCATTGCAGGCAGATTCTTTACCAGCTGAGCCACAAGGGAAGCCCAAGAATACTGGAGTGGGTAGCCTATTCCTTCGCCAGCGGATCTTCCCAACCCAGGAATCAAACCAGGGTCTCCTGCATTGCAGGCAGATTCTTTACCAACTGAGCTATCAGGGAAACTATATTCAAATTATAGGACCATTTATGCACTAGAAGTTGAGTATTAATGTTCTGAAAACCTTTTACTTTCTTCTGAAAACTTTAAAAATATTTATGTAGTCAAATTCATCAACTAATTCTTTGGTGTGTTCTCATATTGCTTCAGAGTTGGTGAAATACACAAAGCCCTTTAACACTTTAGTCTTTTAAACTTTGTGAATATTGTGGAGAAGAATGCTAGGTTTGTATGTTTTATATATTTTATCCCATATTAATAGTATAGGTTTTATCAGTATTTATTGCTTTCCACTTTGTCTAATTTCACATGACTTTTCATATTAAATTTAGAGGTGTTCACCTGTGTCTTTCTGGAATCTACTTGTTTCATTGATCTACTCTATTATTTTTAACTATAACCTAGTATCATAAGGCTTTTTACTCTTGTTGTGCCCAGATATTTGCTTTTAAGTTCTTTACAGGGCCTCTGCCTTGAATCTTTGTCCATTTTCCTGCTCTGGTGGAGTGGGTTGGCCAAGCTAAAACGTGTGTATCATCAGGATGCCTTTTCTTCCCTTGGCCACACTCGCAGGACTCAGAGCCTGTCCGCCTTCCTGCTCCGCTCCAGGCTCTTGTGCCTGGCCTTGGTTCTGGTAGCTCTCCAGAGTGAGGATACCTCTCAGGTTGAACTCTTAACTACAAGCCTTGCCCGATAGGGATGAACCCACACCCTTGGCAGTGAACCCCTGGACCACCAGCAAATTCCCTCCAGTTGAACTCTTTTAAGTGTTAGCAGCTGATAAGCGATCTGAAAAAAAATCTTTTAAAAATGAGGCCATGCTTTTGAGATGGGATGGATACTTAATTTCAGAACGTTTGTGTCACCCCAAAAGGAAATCTTGACCTGCCAGTCAGGCCTCCTGCCTCCTGCACTCCCGTCCCCCTTTCGGAGCTGGTAGGGGGCAGGGGGCGTGGCGCCCTTTGCCTTCTGCCTTCTCTCTACATGCATTTCACTATTCTACTGTTGTGTCATCAGAATTTACTTTTTGGAGGCTTTAGTTACTATTTGGCATTGAATCCATAAAACCAATCTGACAAATAGTTATCTACTCATTTTTGGTGTTCCTCATCCGAGAAGGCAATGGCACCCCGCTCCAGTTCTCTTGCCTGGAAAACCCCATGGACGGAGCAGCCTGGTAGGCTGCAGTCCATGGGGTAGCTAAGAATTGGACATGACTGAGCGGCTTCACTGTCATTTTTCACTTTCATGCATTGGAGAAGGAAATGGCAGCCCACTCCAGCGTTCTTGCCTGGAGAATCCCAGGGACGGGGGAGCCTGGTGGGCCGCCGTTTGTGGGGTCGCACAGAGCGACTCAGCAGCAGCAGCAGCAGCACTCCTCATCGGACTCTGAGGGGCCTCACCCACGTCGCTGTGTGCTGAGGACCAGGTGTTATCATCTTCTCATCTGTTTCACACGCCCAGAGCTTTGTTTTTTCCTGCTTGCTACTCAACTCCTTTTTTGAATCTCCTCCACTTGGATTTAACCCTGATTGGTAGGCACACTGTGTTCTTTTTTTGTGTGTGTGCCAATGATACCCTTTTTATTTTCAATTAAAAAAACATTTCTTGATTATTTTCTCTGATTTTATTTTTAAATTTTATTATAGTCTTTGATTTAAACAAACTTAAATCTTTGTGGGCCTCTGTTACTGTGGCTTAATTCCTCTATTTTTATTTTTTGGCTACACTGTGAGGCTTGCAGGATCGTAGTTCTCTGACCAGGGATGGAATCCGTGCCCCCTGTGGTGGAAGTGCAGAATCCTAACCACTGGACTGTCAGCAAAGTCCTTAGTTCTTTTTTAATCTTTCCCAGCTGTGATGGTTTCACCTGCCCTGTCTTCCCTACTTAACTGATTTCTGTTGTTGCTATCTTATAAGTTATTATCTTAAAATTTACATTCTGCTTAACATTCTTTTCTTCTTAGATCTTGTTTCTGCTATTTGCAGAATTCTTTTTTGTTTAAAATTCTTTTGTAATATGTCAGGTTCTGCACAATATATTCTAGTCTCTTTTTGTTTAGCATTCTCCTGTGTGACACTTTAAATACTGTTAATAATGAGTCCCATCCTGTCCTAATTTATCTGTCTCTTTAGAGACCTGGCTCTCCCAGGCCTGCTCCTTGTCTCCTGGGTCTTTACGGTTTGTACTGAGTGGCCACTCCCAGTTCCTGCATTGCCCTTTAAAATTTGCTTGCTGTGTTGCTTCAGTTGACTGTTATCTTTGTTCTTTGTTTATAACATGTTTATTTTGTTGGGTTTTAGAGGAGGAGGAATTCTGTACCATTTCTCAGTTAATGCTTCCCGAAGTTCTGTTGTGTAAGACTTTTTGGGCACGTTCTTACATAATGGAAAGAACACAGAATTCAGAGGAAGGACCAAGCGTTAATCCTAGCCCTCCCATTGGGCCGCTTTGACTGAGACCCTTAGCTTCTATGGTAGGACTTAGTGCTTTTGAAATTCTATGTAGTTGCTGTATTCTTAAACATTAGCATAGTTTTTATATCTAATGGTAATATAAGGAAAATTAAAACAGTGGCGTATACAGTGATCAGCTGGAAATTGATGTAATTATTAAGTATTATTTTTTTAAAAGATAATAAAATAAAAAATGAGATTGTTGGGCTGAAACTAATAAAATTGTTATTATATAGGTGGCAGTGGTATTGTTTGCATTTGTATTGAATGTATGATGTGGCTTTGCAGATACGTATTCTTCCAAATGACCCTGCATGTGAGAGAGAAGTAGTCTTTCCATTTTATGGGGAAGATACTGAGGTTCAGCATGGTTAGATTTGCCCACAGTTCCAAGCACAGAATTGTGATGGCACAGGAGCTTGAATGCACATTTAGGACTTCCAAGACCAGGGCTTTGTAACTGAACCCAAAATAAAACTTGAGTGGGTTTAAGGTTGTTTCTTCAGATCCATGCCAGTGTGTCCCCTCAGGCAGGTTTTCTGGAATAAAGGCCCAAGTTGCAGCAGTTATCCTGGAGATCAGCTGTTCCTCTGAATGTGTGGAGGATCAGTGTTGGGAGTTATCTGGGGGCAGCCACTGTCTCTGACTGTGTTTCTATCTGTCTGGGTTTTGGTGTTTGATGGCAGATATATTTATTGCTTGAGGGTGAAAGTGAAGAGATAATATGGGGAGAAAAGAAAAGAAACTGATTTCAGAAATAAGGTTTCCACAGTAGCTTGAGCAGTGAAACATTTGAGCAATTTCGCAGAAATTCTTGGTTGTGCTGACCAGTATCCTACGGAATTCTTGTCAGTCTCTGAAGTCTTGGGGATCCTTTGTGTACACTCTGCAATTATTGAAACACAGGGACTTGGGCTAGGACCTGAGGGGAGGAATTGGGAAGGATCAAGGGTCAGGGCAGTGGCCCCATCGCTCTCCCTGGAGCAGCAGGCCTGCAGGATGAAGTCTGGGTGTGCGTTGCCCTCCAGACGGACATTCCTGAACTAGCCTGGCCCCGGGGTGCCCTAAAGTCTCTATGTCGCAGCCCCAGCTGCTCAGAGAAGAGACGTTAGCTGTCCCAGCTCAGCCTGTGGGTGGATGGGTTCTCCCTATGCTAGGTGTTACCTGGTCCACCATGCCAGGAAGGAGCCATACTCCCAAGGGACCCAGGCAAGGTGGAGGGGCAGATCTCTGAATAAGCGCTGGGCAGGTGCATTCAGAGGTGTCTGTCACAGGAAGTCACCTGAGGGAACTTTGTAAAAAGAGAGTCAGACTCTGCTTGACGGGAGTCGGTAGGGATGAATAGAAACTGGTACCCGAGCTTTTTTAAAAACTCGTTTCTTTATTTTGGCTGTGCTGCGTCTTCACTGCTGCCCAGGCTTTGCTCTGGCTGCGGTGAGCGGGGGCTCACCTCTAGTTGGGGAGCTCGGGCTGCTCATTTTGGTGCTTCTCTTGTCGCCGAGCACAGGCTCTAGAGCCCTCGGGCTTCAATAGCTGCGGCACCTGGGTCAGTAGCCGTGGCTCCCAGGCCCTAGAGCACAGGCTCAGCAGTTGTGGCCCACAGACTTAGTTCCCCCATGGCACGTGGGATCTTCCTGGATCAGGGATGGAACCCGTTTCTCCTATAAAGGTAGGCGGACTCTTAACCACTGAGCCACCAGGGAAGCCCCGTACCCAGTTTTTAAGGCTCCCAGATGATTCTGATGCCTGCTTAGATTTGGAAATTATTCCACTCCAAAATATGTCAATAAAATCAGTATGTGTTTGCATAAGGAAATAATGGAACAATAAACAAGAAACTAATGAAATGCCTATGGGGTGAGGGTGAAATAAGACAGTGTTGGAAGCAAGACATCATTCTTTCTCTCTTTTTTAACTTTCAACCCACTTAAAATTTCAAGAAATGCTGTAGCCTAAACAGTTAGAAAACAAAAAGCCCCCAAATCTCATTTTAAACAATAGAAGATATTGGGGACCAGAAGAAGTCATCCTGTTTCTGTGGTCAGATTTTCTGTCTCCAAAGTAATTCCAGTTTTTGGTATTATTCATTTAAATGTGGTTCAGTTTTCCTCATCAGTATGGTCTCCTAGGTGGTCCCCCAGGTGGAAGAGGAAAGGGGGGCCCTGAGGGGAAGTGTTCTCTCCCCTTCCATCTGACTGCGGGAAGGCCTCGTCCAGAGCAGACCTGAGACCGGGAGATCCCAGTCCAGGCCAAGGTGGACAGAGGAGGAGAGGGCTGGAGCAGAGAAGCTCAGCCTCAGTTATTCACTAGAACCACCTGGGGCTCTTTAAAAAACCATCCCCAGCGTTGCCAGACTGCACCCTAGACCAGTTCTGCCGATTTCTGACTGTGAGACACGGTGGCTTTTTAAAGCCCCACGGGTTCCAGTGTGTGGCCACCCTGGAGAGGCGCTGGGCGGGAGTAGCCGGGGTCACAGCACCGTCATGGCTTTAGCCATCGCCCTTGTTCCTTCTTTCACCATTTTGGTGTAGGAATTAAAACATTTATGGGACATTTACGTCAGCAACTCTTCTGAGGGTTTTATTGTGTTCCCTATTTAATTTATTCTCCCATATTTCCTCACCTTTTATCACACCAGTAACCATTTCTTTTAGGCTTGGTCTGTTTCCCTCTTTTCACGTTCTTCTCATTCTCTGCTCTTTTAAAAAATCTGTTCCACATGTGCACACACAAGTGTTTATATATGCATACAATTTTAACCAAAGGATATTATTTTTAAACTTTTTGTTTTGAGGTAATTTTTGAGAAAAGGTACAAAGAGAGTCCAGAGGGTTCTCCTGCACCGTCCGCGCTAACACTGTCTATGTCTGTAGGGATACCGCCAAAGGCAGGAAATTACAGCTGGTGCAGTACGAGATACAGACCGTATCCCCAGCTCCCTGTTTTCCACTGGTGGTGTTTTTTCTTCCAGGGCCCCATTTTGCACATAAGCTGTGGTGTCTCCCCAGTCTCTTGCAGCTGTGACATTTCTTGTTTTCTCCGGGCTTTCAGGACGGTGACGCTTGTGGCGAGTACTGGACTGCTTTCGCAGACTGTCCTGCAGTGTGTCCACCTGCTTTTTCGTGGATGGAATGAGATTGTGCAGTCTTAACAGAAATGACAGTGTGCCTTTCTCACTACATAGTATCAGAGGGTTTGGGTTATTGAAATGTTTTATCCCTAGAGACATTAATCACCTGGTTAAGATAATATCCATCTATTTACCCCTGTGGAATTAATAAATATCTTAGAGGATGTACTTTGAGACTATGCAGATACCCTGTTTCTTCTCAGATTTTTACTCACTAGATTAAGATCCCTCCATAGATCTTGTCTGAAAAATTATTGTGGTATTTACCTGATGACGGTTTTTCTGTTTCTCCTTTTCCTTTTAGGCACTCCACACAGGAGTGAGAAAGAGCTGTTCCTTCTCCCCATTCAGTTATTTATTTATGTCAGTATAAACTCATGGGTATTTGTCTTATTTTGTGGGTTATAACCCAATATTGTCATTTTTAAATTCAAATTGAAAGTGAAGTCGCTCAGTCGTGTCCAGCTCTTTGCAACTCCATGGACTGTAGCCCACCAGGCTCCTCCGTCCATGGAATTTTCCAGGCAGTAGTACTGGAGTGGGTTGCCATTTCCTCCTCCAGGGGATCTTCCTGACCCAGGGATCGAACCCGGGTCTCCCACATTGCAAGCAGACACTTTACCATCTGAGCCACCAGGGAAGCCCATTCACTGTTCACTTTTCTTTCACTTTTGACCTGTGTTTGCTTCTTCAGATTGACCTTTTCAACAACCCCCACCCTTGTTCGAGCACATCCTTAGTTGTTAGAAGTGTGCTCCCTGCTGCTGGGGTGCTGCGCCTTCTGGGTCTTCTCCGCGAACAGAGCTGGGAGAATGGATGTGTGCACAGCAGCCCGCTGCTCACACACCTGTATTTCTGTGTCTGTCTCTGTGTTGGAAACCATGAGTTTTTCCTGATGTCTCAGCTTCCAGTGCAGCAAGCACCATGTGGTTCATTTTAGCCTTTCCTCTTGGTTGTGATTCTTCTGCCAGCTTGGCACTCATTGTCTCTGTTTGCTTATTTGTTCAGTCTCATCCCATTTATACATAAAGTAGATTCAGAATTGCTAACCCTTATCCTTGTGAGAAACAAGCTCACTGACTAGATTACAGGACTTGTATTCAGCCCTTTGCTGCTTTAGCTTTACAGCATCCAGTTAAAATACTGCTTCCTGGGACTTCTGGGGGTCCCGTAGTTGAGAGTCCACCCTTCTACAGCAGGGGGCTCTGCTTCGATTCCACCCGGCATGCCATGGGGCGGGGGGAGGGCGGGGGGGGGGGGGAAGATACTGTTTCCAGAAGTTACTTAGGCTGATATCTAATTCCTCATGCCCTTCATTGTGGTTAAGTTATTAATTTGAAATACAGTTAGGTTTATTTGTTACTATTGGTGTTCCATTTTGGGTGCAGATATATGATTTTGGTAGGGATTGTCCTACCAGCCTGTTCAGGAGGGTTTATAACTTACCTTCCCTCCAGGAGTGTATGAAAGTTAATTTGCATATATTTTGTAACACAGACATGTGAATGTTTGCAGATTTTGTTCAGGGTCTTCCTTTCCTTGTCTTATTTCTTCTGTCATAATGGGTTGGGGAAAGAAAAAACAACAACTTCAACTGCAGAAACTTTTTTAATGGAAAGAAGTAAAATTAGTTCTCCAGCTCTGACTGGAGAGTTCCTTACTGGCATTTTAGAGTTATAATTATATGTTACAGTTTTCTTCTTTACCTAGTTTAGCATCTGTTACATAACATCTCACCACCTGCTTCATTGTGCAGGCAGCTCTTTTCAGTTTAGATAATAATGCTGTGTGCTTCCAGTTTCAACATTTTTCTGTGTTAGTCCTTCTCCACATGTCTGGGTGGGTGTTAATATTTCTGACATTGTTCAGTTCATGAGAAACTTGGGCTTCTCATCTAAACTGGAGTTGATGTGCTGGGAATGGTCCTCCAAGCCTCTCTTTTCCCCTGTCAACTCCCTGGGGCACATTTTACAGAGGCAAGCAGGGATGGCCGTTTGAAGCAAACCGTCCTCTCTTCGGAGTGCAGCTACCTGTCCTCCTGCTCCTCCTCCCCTGTGCCCCCACTGAAGACCCTCACCGTGTGGGTTTCTGGCTTCGGGGCCTGTCTGGGCACCTCTCCTCTCTTTTTCATGTCCCTCCTCTGGTGTCTGGTTTGCCTTGACATCCCCTGCCTTCAGCCCTCCTCATTTACAGTACATATTTGCCGCTTGTTTCGGGGGAGACAAGTTTTGGCGCATCCTGAGGAAGATGATGTAAATAGCCAAAACCTTCAGAACTCATAGGCTACTTTGGGAAGCAGAATGCTTTCTGTATCATGGTCAATACGATGATTTAAATTTTCATCATCAGCTTCTTTTCAGTTGACCTGTGAGACTCTGGCCCAGTTAAGAACCAAACCTTGGTTCATCACCAGCAAGTGGGCATGGCCAGTGGGGGCTACTGGCCCTCGTGTGGTGCAGTGGCTGAGAGCATGGGTTTGGGAGCTCCCCTGGTTTGAATCCCAGTTCTTTTCAGTCTGCTGGTTGTGTAATTGATTCCTCCCTCCTGCCTTCGGTTCTTAAAAATCTGTGAAGCCAGGGTTGTGCTTCATCGGGTCGTGGTGAAGATGATACAGAAGGGTGCCGAGTGCTCAGCGAGCCGCGGGCATCAGGGTTATTGAGATCCACTCACTGCCTCGCTCTGCTTCAGGTCCAGAGATGCATGCCGCTGCCTGGGTGGCTACCCAGAGTGCGGAGATCTGGGGTAGGCTTGATGCCCTTGGTTCACCATTTCTGGCTGCTCTCAGAGCTCACCGCAAGCCAGCCCACCTGGACCGTCCTAGAATCCTTGCCCAGTGAAAGTGGGAGGGGAGAGCTGAAGAGGAAGGAAATGTAGGGGGATGTTCCACAAGTGAGTAGCCCCTCTGCGTCCTCAAGTCTCATGACAAGTTCAGAGCACAGGTGAGCTCCAAAGGCCGTTTCTCCAGAGCACTGCAGGTTAGAGTACGGAGCGGATCTGGTAGAGAGTACTGACGCAGTACTGAAGTGTGAGCGTGCTTCAGGTGTCAGGGTGGGTGGCTGTGGGTGCTGAATCCTGGTGGGCTTTCTTAGGTTAGCTGTTCATGTGGAGAGAAATGCTTTTCGTACTTTTTCCTTCAATGATTTGTGTACTTGGCTGAGTTCACCGAAATTCATGGAGCCTTTACTAAGTCACTGCAGCTCTGCATCTTCCTGCGGTTGTATCTGTATGTGCCTGTTGTATGTACGCGTTAATTCATACAGCCACATATGTGGGCGTGCGATTTTTTCCATTCTCTTGTATACATATAAAATTTTTTTAAAGAAATTTTGCAGTTATGTTTGGAAGAAGCCTAAACACAGAATAATTCATATCTTTTTGTAACTGGTCAGCACTATCAGGGCAGACATCAGTTCAGTTCAGTCGCTCAGTCGTGTCTGACTCTCTGTGACCCCGTGGACTGCAGCACGTCCGGCCTCCCTGTTCCACTTTGGGGAGTGGTCTAATATCTTAAGGCTTTTCATCTGCTGTTCTTGCGATCTTTGTAACCCTTAGACTTTCTTCTTTTTTTTTTTTTTTGCGATCCCATGGACTTGTAGGTTCCTCCGGCCATGGGATTTTTCCAGGCAAGAGTACCGGAGCGGGTTGCCATTTCCTTCTCCAGGGAGCCTTTCTTCATTTTTGAATCAAGCAAATGGTTGTTCAGAGGTATTGAGTAGTTCGGTAATGTCTGGGCTAGTAAGGGAAAAGGCAGACTTGGGACTCATCTGACTATTGCTGGAGAGATTTAAAAATGTATATGTAGACAGCCAAGTTTGTTCAAGCTCTGGGCTGTCCAGAGCACCTCTCCTAGAGAGATTGCACACGTATCCATGACCCCAGATTCTAAGCCGCGGTGTCTGTAGTTTATGGAGCGCTGGGTCATATGTAACCTGTGGCGGTGTTACACCTAAAATGACTTTAGCTCTTATTTGCTCACTTAATGGTTCGCACCCTCTAGAGAAACCTTTGCACTGGCATTCTTGGTTAGTAAATTATGAGAGAATCAGTCTAAAGTAATCCGTTTTCTTTCAAAGCAGCCATTTGTATTATCCACCTACTTATTTTTGGAACATTAATTTGGATCAGTCTAACTTAGCATTTGAAGACAAGTTAATTTTTATCTGTGAAACTGTAGTTTTGTGTTCAGATAATTAAAGTTCACCAAAATGGGTAGCTTAGAGAACAGCTTAATAGCTTTCTCTAAAAATAACCCATTCACAGCTGATAGGTAGCACTTTAGTTGCTTAACAACATGTACAGTATGTGAGGCTAATGCATGATGAGTTACCCCCTTTATTAGACAAACTTTATTATCCACAAAATATTACTGAACCTCTGCTATGAAGTAACTGTAATGGAAGGGGACCAGGGAGGATGGGGAGAGAACCTGAATGTCCTCCAGAAATGTTGTATTTATGTCAGAGCCTTAGAAATGACCGTGGAAGCCTGGGTGTTTATTCTGATGGTGCTGCCGTTGCTCAGAGCCTGTCTGGAACATTTGTCTTGAAATCGTCTTCAATATGAACCATGAAAGAAAATTAGCCCCACCATTTTGTAGCATAGCTCAATTTTTGAAAATCACCTTTTGGGAAAGAATTTATACACAGTAAAATGCACTTTCCTTTGTGCATAGTTCAGTGAGCCTTGGCAAATGTCCGCACTTGTGTGACACCGCCCCCCCCCCCGCAGAGGACGGAGAGAACATCATGTCGCCGTGAAGGCCTCTCACGCCCCTGCGGTCGGTGCTCCGCTCGGGCGACCGCGGCTCAGCCATCCATCGCTGTGAGTCAGCCTCAGCTCACCTAGAACTGTGCATGCGCGCTCTCTGCCTGGCCCCCCGTTGGCGTGGGTCTTCCAGGCCCACCCTTGTCGGGGGCATCGGGAGTCGTTTCCTTCAGGCTGCTCAGCGCTCTCCGTGGGTGGGTGACCCCCGTGTAACCTTTGCTTGTTGGTGGCTCTCTGGGCTCCTCCGGGTCTGTGAGCGCTGCAAAGAAAGCTCCTACAGGCTGCTGTGCACGAGTCTCCACAGGCATGTGTTTTCTCTCTTTTTAATTGGAGTGTATTCGGCGGAGAGTATCTTATTACGTGTGTGCACACCGTGGTTTGGCCTGTGCACACGCGTGTCGCGCGTGACTCCCAGAGTAAGTGCAGTTGCCGCCTTCCCTGTGTGTGCGCTACACCAGGCCTGTTTACCCTGTCCCTCTGCATTTCTGCCTCTTGACCGCCTTCACCTGTTTTCCTCCCAGCTACCCTCCGCCAGCCACCAGCCTGTTTTCTGTATCTGTGAGCCTGCGTTTGCTTCATTTTTGTTTTCTGCATTCCGCGTGTAAGTGACATCTTGTGCCATTTGTCTCCCTCTGTCTGGCCTGCCTCACTTAGCACAGTGCCTTCGCGGCCCATCTGTGTTGTGGCAGAGAACGGGGCCTCTTCTGTCTTTGTGGCCAGCTTGGCTTCCATCGCACACTGCGGGCTACATCTTCCTTATCCGCTCATCCATCAGGGGACACTTAGGCTGTGTCTGTATCTTGGCGGTTGTCAGAGACATCTGATTTCATTTCTCTTGAGTAAATAACACCGAGTGGAACTTCTGGCTTGTATGTCAAATGTGTATTTAATTTTTCAGAAACCACCGAGCCTTTTCATAGTGGTTGTACCATTTTGTAGTTCCACCTGCAGGGTGTGAGGGTCCTAGCTTTTCCACATCCTCCGCAACACTTGGTATGGTCATTCTTTTTCATTTAGCCATTCTAATGGGTATGCTCCTGTGGTTTTAAGTTGCATTTCCCTTATGACTCATCACTCACTTTTCTATGTGTGTATTGTCACACTGACTTATCTGTTCTTACCTTCTGCCCATTTGAAATAGTGGAGCTCTTGGCGTGGTATGGTCCAGACACCTGTGGCCTTCTCTGGGGTCTACTGACTCATCGGTCTACCCCATCCCTGCTCAGTACACTTGCCTTCTCAGCTACCCCTCCCCTGACTACCTCCAGCCTGTCCTCAGGTGTCTATTTTAAATGCCACTACCTTAGAGTGGAAGAGCCTTCCCTGAGCCCCTTTTGCCCTGTAGTAAGTATGACCTTGAGAGGAGGAGGCATGCTCTGGAGTGTGGAGAGCTTGCCAGCCAGCCCCGTGGGCGGCTCCTCACGTCTGCAGCCCTAGACTATGTGTGAGAAGGCAGCATCCGTATTGAAAGTGGAGCTGGTGTGGGCACTTCCAGCCTGGAGAGCAGTGACTATGCCAAGTGCTGTGCCCTCAGGGCCCCAGACAGACCCAGATGTACCTGGAAAAAAGCAGGAAACTTCAGGAAGATCAGTGTCATGAGAGGCGATCAAAGGAATACTAGCAGGAAGAGGAACTCCACCGCAAGAGCTGCTGCTGCTAAGTCACTTCAGTCGTGTCCGACTCTGTGCGACCCCAGAGACGGCAGCCCACCAGGCTCCACCGTCCCTGGGATTCTCCAGACAAGAACTCTGGGGTGGGTTGCCGTTTCCTTCTCCAGTGCGTGAAAGTGAAGTCGCTCAGTTGTGTCCAACTCTTCGCGACCCTGCGGACTGCAGCCCCCCAGGCTTCTCCATCCGTGGGATTTTCCAGGCAAGGGTACTGGAGTGGACTGCCATTGCCTTCTCCGCCACCACAAGAGAGAAATGCTGAAATTTTGAAACAGTGCTTTTTTAAAGAATGAGGGTCCAGTTTTCGTGGAGCAGTTTGAAGCAGGCCATGTTTTCCTTCACGGACTTTTTCCCCAGGCAAGACTGCCGCTCTCAGTCCTAGCTGGCAAACACGGCAGATCTGAAATGACTCCGAATCCGGAATGTATCAGATTATCATTGTATGTCCAAGTGGGAATCCAGAAATAATTCTATCATCTCAGTGCTTGATACCAGAAGTATCTTACTGCAGCATCTCTCAGCTAATACGTGGGCATCAGAGTAAGTTTTCCCTCTGTTGTAAGGACAGTCTCAGCTAAGTGGTGCTTGTTGCTAAGTTGGAAATCAGTGTAGCAAGAGCATTTGTATGTGTCTCTCCTTGGCATTTAACGCTTTTCTAGAAATACTTGCTTTCCCTCGGATTTTGTACCTGTGAAGTTGTTAGATTCCAACTAAGTATATGTTAAGCTCCTTGGCCTTGTCCCACAGCTCCCTGGAGTTCTGCTCCCCCACGCCCAGACCTGTTCCCGCTGCAAGGCGTTTGGCTGCTGTCCACCGCTGTCCTCTCGGTCAGCAGGTTTGTCCTCAGTGTGTACTCTGTTGCTAATTTCAACCATTGTATATTTTTGCATCTCTAGAAGTTCATTTTGAGTATTTCTTATACCTTCCACTTTTCTCCTTATATCATGTCCTACCTTCGTGAGTGTATGGAGTATATTTATGATAGCTGTTTTAAAATTCTTGTCTACTAATTCTGTCATCTCTATTTTATGGGTCTTTTTTTTTTTTTTGCTTGTCTCTTCATTATGGTATTTTCTTGCTTTTTTGTTGTTTTTTTTATTGATTTGTAATATTTCATATGTGATCCAGTATATTCAATATATGTATTTTCAAATTCTTTTCTATTATAGGTTATTACAAGATACTGAACATATCTCCTGGTTTCTTTTTCATTTGTTTGGGTTTTGGGGAGTTTTATAGGCTGTGCTGGGTCTTTGTTGAAGTGGATGGACTCAGTTGCCCACGGCTTGTGGAATCTTAGTTCCCGGACCAGAGATTGAACACATGTGCCCTGCCTTGGAAGGTGGATTCATAACCACAGGACCACCAGGGAAGCTCCGTGTTTTGGTCTTTTTTTAATGTTGACTGGATGCACAACATTGTGGATTTTACATTGAGTGCTAGGTGGTTTTTTTTTTTATATTCCTTTAAATATTTGGCAGTTTTTTTCCCTGGGATGCAGTTAAGTTCTTTGAACAGTTTGTTCCTTTCAGAGCTCTCTTCTCAGTGTTTTTAACGGCAGGTCCAGAATAGCCCTCAGTCAAAGGCTAGTTTAGCCCCTGGACTGGGTCGCGGCCTCCCTGAGGACTGGGCCTGCTGCCGAAGGACAGGAGCTGCTCCCACTCGGGCTCCACGTGGCTCCTCAGCCGGACGCTCAGGGGGAATCCTCCTCAGCCTTCTGACGTTCTCTTCTCCTGTGCTTTGCCTCACAAATTCTGGCTGATGTGGGTACTCCAGATCTCGAACTCTGTTTCCTCTTGAGGAGACTACCCTTCTCGGCGTTGCAGCATGGACGCTCCAGGCAGTGAGGTGGGGCCGTTGCAGCCCTTGCCTTGATGCCCTGTGCTGCCTGCTGTTGGGTGTCTGAAGACTGTTGTTCCATAAACACTGGCTTTTTTCCCTTTTAGTTAGAGAGTAGGTCAGTCTCTGTTCTTTCATCATGGCTAGAAGCAAAGCCTGTGACAGTATTTCGAATGTCAGGAACTCATTTAAATAAACTCAGGTCTTTCCCTTCAAGCTGCCTTATCTTACATTACCACACCTCATTGATTGGTTTTTTCCTCCCAGTAGAATAGACGGAAATAGTAAGACAAAATACAATTTAAATTACGTCTTAAGTCACTTATGGCTCCATCATCCCAGCTTGTTTTGCAAATTGGCTCTTCTAGATGATTATTTTTAAGCTACAGTCTGTGGTTTTATTTTGAACCTCACTTTTAGTTCCTACAGTCTTCATACTTAGTTTAATGGCTGCACAGGGACCTACTAATATTCCACAATGTATTAAACCTTATGTTTGGCAATACGTTTGTTCTTTTAGGCAGTTTTGGGATAAGTATCTTCAAATATCATCCCTATTCTTAAGGATGCTCAAAGGGAGGAAGGCAGGAGGAATGATATTCTGTTATTTCAACCTGCATGGATAATTAGGGTACTTGGGATATTTAGTAAATGTTTGTCCAATGATTGAAGTAGAATATAACTTAAAGTTCAATTAGGTAAAATTTTCAGTTACCTTTTTAGGAATATTTTTTTGTTCCATTGGGCATTTATTTTTATGGGAGATTAAAGTAGCTAACTAACTGTGAAATGATTGTTTCCTTCTACTTATTAAATCCGTATTTTCTGTATGCTAATGATTTCATCAATTTTGGAAGTATTATTAAGTGGAAGATCTTTTTCAGACAAACTTATATGTTGGAATAATTTTAGATTTACAGAAAAGTTGCAGAGAGTGCTGAGGGCTCCCGTAAGCCCCTACCCAGTTTCTGTCTCCCCTCATAACAACATCTTACATGTCTGTAGTATGCTTATCAAAGCCAACATTGGTATAATGGAATTCCAGACTTTATTTGGAATTCACTTTTCCACTGATTTCCTTGTTCTGTTCCAAGATCCAGTCCAGGATACGACATGCATTTGGTTGTATGTCGCCTCGTGTCTCTGAGACTGTTTCTTGTTATTTTTTCATGACTTGGGCGAACTCATCGAGCCATTCTGTGGACTGGCCCTCACCTTGGGTTTGCCGACGTTCTTCTCACGGTCGGACTGGGGTGACAGGCTTGGGAAGGAGCACCACGGAGATGAGCCACCTCTCTCGTCCTGCCAGAGACGTCCGCGGGGCGTCACGGGTGGTGGTAACTGACCGCTCGGCGGGGATGGGATCTGCCAGGCTGCTCCTCCGCAGAGTGACTCCCTCCGGCGTCACCATCTGTGCTTTGGAGCGCGGCCCTAGGTGCAGCCCGCCCGCCCGCAGGTGAGGGGGCGGGGAGAGGATGCGGACATACGGCGGGTTCTTGTGTTGGGGAGCTTTGTCTCTGCTCCTCCGCTGTTGGTTTCTCCCCGAGAATTTGGTTATAGCTCCTCGGAAGATGCCATAAGCAGTATAGGATGTGTGCTTCTGCCCTTGAGGAGTTGAGTCTACTTAAATGGAGAGCATTTGAACCAGAACCCAGTAGTGAAGGCCCACCTGAGTGGAGGAGACCCCGCTTAGATCCCTGGGTCGGGAAGATCCCCTGGAGAACAGAGTGGCAACCCAACTTCTTTCTGGAGAAGTCCACGGACAGAGGAGCCTGGCGGGCTACAGTCCATGGGGTCTCAGAGTCAGATGCAGCTGACACTCTTCACTAAGCTGGGGGCATGAGGTTGGTGACAGAGGCAGCTCCTTCTGCAGAGCTGTGGCCCACCACGGTTCAGGCGGGCTGAGAGGGCTCCTGCCGGCGCACTGCCCTCTCCTTCTGTTCTTGCTGCAGTCTGCCTCCTGAGGGAACTTCACAGCGGACACCAGTGTGGCCTCGCTTAAAAGCCCTGTGACTTCCTTCGGTGGCCCCCGGGGTGAGACCGTAGGCTGGCCTGCCGCTCAGCCCCGCACGCGCCCTGCTCTGTAGCCCCAGGTGCCTGCAGGGTGGGCCCTGCAGCTTTGCCTGAATGCACGCTGCCTCCTCACACCTGCTGAGTTCCGGGAGCCTCCTCTCCGCCCTGCCTGCTCCCCCAGCCCCTGACCCCTCCACTGCTGCCTGACAGCTTGAGCCTTCTGGTTGTTGCCTTGGATTTGCCGGTCACTCTGCTCCTCCTCACCTTCTTTAAAGATAGGCACCTGTGTGTGTGCACACCGTCCCCACTCCCGTGTATCAGCTGCCACCCAGGCTCCACCCGTCCGCTCGCTGATGGCAGATTTGATGGCTGGCTTCCAGTTCTCACCTTCCTCGTGCGCTTCTGTGTGGGGCTCCTGGCTTCTGAACGCCTCTCTCCTGGCATTCACAGCCGCCCCTCACGCTGCAGCCGGTTCCTGCTCCTCCGTCTGCTCTGGGGCTCTGACCTCAGGCCTCTCTCCTCTTCAGCAGTGCTGCCCTCTGTGGCCTGTTAAATGTTCCCATGTCTTATTCCCAGCCTCCACCTCCTCACTGCCGCTGGGAGCAGAGCCTCTCTTTCCTCCGTCCGAATCCCCTGCAGGCCTCCTCAGACCTTTACGCCAGAAAGTATAAGACCACTGTCTCCCTGACCCATCCTCTTGTTTTCTTTGCAAGGCCTGGGTCAAGAAAACAACTGGAGCATCACATACCACAGGGCTCAAACTGCGATCAGGGAAACAAGAAGGGCTCCCGAGTGTCGCTGCCAGTGCAGGAGGCCTGCGAGACGCAGATTCGGCCACGGGGTCAGGGGGAACCCCGGAGGAGGGCATGGCAGCCCACTCCAGTGTTCTGCTTGGAGGAGTCTGGCGGGCTCTGGCCCACAGGGTCACAGAGAGTCGGACACGACTTAAGCGACTTAGTACACATAAAACATGAAATATACTCTCCCCTCTTCCTGAGGCAGATAGACTTTCGTGAAGACCTGGAAGATCAGATTCAACTTGCAGACTGCTGGGCTTTCCAGAGCTGGGCGTCAGCGGCCCCTGAGAGCGGGCCCCCAGCAGAGCACCCTTCTCTCTCAGCCAGGGCCGTATGCCTCCGCGTGAGCTGCTGCTGCGGCCCGCCCTTGTGGCGTACACCCCAGAGGGCATCCGCTTGCTGCCTCGGGACCCAGGGGCTTCTGCGGGGCTCCTGGTGGCGTGTTCCCCGGCCCGCGTGCGCAGCGCAAGTGGAGGGGCCGGCCTTCCTGCAGGCGGCTTGCTTGCGTCCCCTCCACGTGGTGCCTCTTGCCTCCTCTGGGCCCCTGCTCCCCTTTGAATGCCTGCTCATCCTTCAGAATGTGGTTTCTACAGGCCTCATCTTTTAGTCCTCTCTTTAATACCCTTATTTTGGACTTAATCTACCCAGCTTCTTCTTGGGTTTCAGAAGTGCTTTACTGTGATGAAGGCTGACTGTTCCTGTCTCCTTCCCTTCCTAAACTGCCGTCCTCTTAAGAGGACCACTGTTTGGTTTTGCCCCCAGTCCTGACACAGAGTCTCAGAAGTGGGAAGTGCTTGGCAAGTGTGGCTGGGCTCCACCGCAGCTCTGGGTCCCCCTCCTGTTGTGGTGGTAACCCTGTCACAACAGGAAATGAGCTTGCTCTAGCATGACTTGTTCGTCCTTGACTCATGCTGGTTCCCGTTTCTCCCATCTGTTAAATAATCTCCTCTAGAGTCGTGTGGGCTTCTACTTCCACATTGACTGCAGACACAGTTCTGGAATTGTACCCTGGCCCTGGAATTGATCATGCATTCGGGGACCCCTGGTTCTTTTTTTAAATTAGTTCTTTAAGAAGTCATTGGTAATCAGCATGCCAGTGTATAGTTTAAAAGTGTACATGTTAAGTTTTGACTTACTATACACCCATAGAGCTATCAGAACATTTCGATGATGAATATTGATGATTTCCAAGAGTTACCTGGCTTCCATATCCATCGTGTCATCCCTCCACCTCCAGCAGCCCCGCTTTCTGTCCTCATAGACGAGTTTGCATTTTATGTGAGAAGGGGCGCTTTTCTTTTGGTCTGGCTTCACTCAGCATAATTATTTTGAGCTTCATCTGCGTTTATATTACCAGTAGTTTCCTTTTTACTGCGGATTAATAGGAATCTACTGTTTTAAGAATTGAGTGTGCTCACCTCTGGCAGTGACCTCCCCCTCCCCACCACTTTGGATCTCAGGAGAAAATTCATCTGGGGCTTGAGGCCGCGTTCCTGTAAGAGGACTGGGTGCTTGCAGGGGCTTGAGCTCCTCACGGCACAGGAATAGTTGTGATCTTTGCGCGTCCTGTTAGTGTTAATGAATGCTGGAGAAAAGCTTCCTCCTTTATTGGGGGGGTGTGTGTGTCTGTTTTAAATGCATATCTAGTTCCAGTTTTAGAGACTGTTCTCTCAGGTAGGCATGAGGTTAAAGGTATTTTTGCACCTCTTTCTAAGAAGTACTCTTTTATTTTTCAAATATTTTTGTATTGGTGAGGAATTCTGAAATAATTGTGCTTTTTTCTTTAAGGGATATGCCAGCAGTTTTCTAGGATTTCTCCTGTGATTTTTTTCCCACTTAAGAGTAATTTTTGAAATATATTTTGAAAAGGTTCACATGGTTCTTCAATCAAAACAATGTAAAAGGTATACAGTGAGGGGCTTGAAGATGTGTTTATTACTGCTTCTGCTTGGCATTCTGTTAAGTCAGACCTTCAGGACACCTTGGAAAGAACTGGGTCCCATGTTAAGACTGTGAGAGGTGTTGGTTTTTTTTTTCCTTTTTTTGCCTCTTTGTGCGTGTGTGTGAGAGAGAGTATTTTTTGAACAATACTTTAGGTTTTGTTATAAGATGACCCAAATGGTATGGAATCTGTCCGCGATGTGGGAGACCTGGGTTTGTTTCCTGGGTCGGGAAGATCCCCTGGAGGAGGGCGTGGTGACCCTCTCCAGTCTTCTTGCCTGGAGAATCGCATGGACAACGGAGCCTGGCGGATCATAGTCCATGGGGTCGCAAAGAGTCAGACATGACTAAGCACAGCACAGTCAAGCGTCTTGATTAAATTTCTTGGGGTGCGGGGAGAAAGAAATAGTTGTGTCATTTTGCAAGCCAGACACCGTTGTTGCTCCCAGTCCCCGCCCCCTTCTGCCCCCGCCCCCCATTGCAGGAGGCTGACTCGGTGTTTGTCCCGATTGCCCTCCGCGCCACCACCAGGGCGGGGCTGCAGTCCGCCGTGCTCCGCCGTGTGTCCGCGGCGCCCTCTTGGGGCCGTTGTGCTTGGGCTGCGGCGGGGTTGAGGGTCATCGCAGCATTGGTGCTGAGCAGCGGAGTCTGGTGCGACTGTGGGAGGCTGTTTTGGAGGCAGACACGATGGCCCTCCCCAGATGCAGTTGCTGTTAGGGGCGGTGGGGACACGGTGCGCCTGTGTCACACGCCCGTGCTCCCGGGCCGTGAACGTGGGCGTCCGCACAGGTGGTGGGCCGGGCCCACTCGTCCCGAGGTCCCGCGTGCACTGCCTCATGCGCACTCGCTCCGGTTAGGGCCTGTCTGTGGATAGCACACAGGCTGTCTTCATGTGCGCGGAGCAGGTCTCTGCCCAGGGTGATGGATGCTTTACTACTTTACCGCTTTATTCTTTTTGCCAGAGTGTCCTGGGGCCTGTTTTTAATGCTGTCTCCCCTCACCTCCTTGGTTTGTTTTTTTTTTTTTAGCTCTGCTTATGATAATGTCAACAAAGTTCGAGTAGCTATCAAGAAAATCAGTCCTTTTGAGCACCAGACCTACTGCCAGAGAACGCTGAGAGAGATAAAAATCTTACTGCGCTTCAGACACGAGAACATCATTGGAATCAATGACATTATTCGAGCACCGACCATCGAGCAGATGAAAGATGTGTATCCTTTCCGGGCAGCTGCTCCGTCACCTGGAGTCACGTGCCTGGACACGTCCTGCTTAGGGGGGGGGAGGAGTGCAGCTCGTGGGGGGGACACTGTCCGCCGCTTGCCAGTTACTGTGCTCCTTGCATCATTGACAGCTTTTCTCCGATTCAGTTTTCCAGTTGTCAGTAACTATTCTCAATATCTTTGGCGAATCCAGTTTTTCCCTGTCAGTTTCAGTAAAGATTTCCTTTCAGTAAGTGCAATTGTGGAAAATTTCGGTGAACACCTTTTCCGGTCATGCTCTTCCCACTTAAGATGTGGTTGGTTATGATGGTGAACAGGACAAAGCCATGGACTGTGGAAGAGGGGGCCTGCACGTCCCCGGTCAGGTCCAGACTGTCCTGATCTGAGCAGAATTTTATATCTGGGTCCAGTTATCTCTTCTTTAAAACTGAGTGGCTAGCCCTTCTAATCTTCCGGGCCAGCTGAGCTCTGAGGATGTCTGGTGACTGTGGCTGACGTTTAGAACTCTGGACTCAAAAATAAAGAAAGAACTCTGGACTCGGCCCCAGGACTGGAGGCATGGGCTGTGCTGAAGGGGCCCGCGCGGAAGTGGTGTGCCTGCCCCGCACCTGGCATGCCCCCCCACCCCCCGCGCTCCACCCTGGGGAGGCCGGTCTCCCGGGCGCTTCCACGGTTACCAGCTCTGCTCTGAGCCTGCCGATCTCTCAGTGCAGTGCCTCCCCTGCTGCCTGCGGTCCTGCTTTACCTTTTGCCTTAAAAATTACGTCTCCGTCAGATGACACATTTTCCAGTCGTGTCTCCTTCACATGCCAGACGTGTCCCCGCTGGTGTGAATCTGTGGATGTGTAATATGTGCAGAGACATGAGCTTAAACCCCTGAACACTGGCGGAAGCACCCTGTGGTGAGGTTAGATGCGGGCAGCGTTTATAGTTTATTTTCCGAGGGAGTGAAGTCAGCTGCGCCTGAAGTTCTGGACGCGGAGAGGCTGGTGGGCCGGAGGCCGAGGGGCGCAGCCCACAGGCCCCTTGGTAGCGCAGCGAGCACTGTCTGATGTCTTTAGTCTCTTAGCCTGAACTGCAGAGACAGACAGGTAGACCAAGGGCTGAATTTAGTAGCGAATGTGTTCTCAGCCTGTATTTCCAAAGGCTTTATGGTTGGTTTTTGTGGGGAAGGAGGGGGACAGGAAGGCAGGTCAAAGACCAGCGAAGTTGGGAGTTGTTGCTGGGCCAGAGGAGAAAGTGCCTGATGCCGCCCACCCCTCTCAGCGATGCCAGAGGCCCCTCTTGGTGGTGGGCCGCTGGGGGAGCAGGACTCAGGCCCATCTCCTGCGTGAGGTCAGGTCTCCGCTGGGGCGTCAGCGCACGTGCTGTCTCACAGGAGCTGAGGAGTCGGGCACAGCTCCGGACCCCTTCCGCTGAGGTGCGCCCGCCTGCCGCCAGGTTCTCCTTTCCCTCTGGGGCCTCAGGGTGGAATAGTGGATTGTTGGTGTTCCTTTTGTTTTCAATGCTTTGCTGAGTGTAACCAGCTATTTTGGTATGTTACCTTAACCTTTCCAAACAGATACATAGTACAGGACCTCATGGAAACAGATCTCTACAAGCTCTTGAAGACGCAACACCTCAGCAATGACCATATCTGCTATTTTCTTTACCAGATCCTCAGGGGGTTAAAGTACATCCATTCAGCCAACGTGCTGCACCGCGACCTCAAACCTTCCAACCTGCTGCTCAACACCACCTGCGATCTCAAGGTCAGCCCGGTGTCGACTGCCACTGAGGGTGTAGCTGTTGAAAACACTGTTTTACTGGGGCATGTTTGTATTTATTCGTTTTTGAAATTATACCAGAAATACTTGAAAGCATTTTTATGGCAAAAAGAAATGCAAGTAAAGAGTGCTGGTCTTTTAATACATGGCAGAGGTAAATAAGGAGGGAGGCCTGCAGATGGCTCAGATACGATGAAGGGAATATAGAGTCCACTGGAAGCGCGTCTGAGTCTGAGAGGGCCTGGACACGTGAGAGGACACCTCATGTTCGTGGGTTGGAAGACTCGGTGTTCTTGAGGTGGCGGTGTTCCCAGTGTGGTCCGCAGACTTCATGCAGTCCCTGACAAAGCCCCAGGTGCCTGTTTGTGCAGAAACGGACAGGCTGTTGCTGAGATTCATGTAGAAACTCAGGAGACCCAGAACAATGTTAAGAAGGAGCTGCTCTAGAGGCCTCACTCTTCCTGGTTCCCAGACCTACTGCCGAGCTGTGCTCATCGAGATGGGGTGGTCCTGGCAGGAGTGGCATGTTGCTTGTATATCACGGAGGTAGAGTGTATGCTTGCGGTGCCGTGACGGAGGCTCTGAAAGGAGCGCTTCCAGACCCAGAGGAGAGGGCCACCGGCTCTGGCCGGGGCCGTGACGTGTCAGGAAGGAGGTGGCGTCCTGCTGTCCCTCCCAGCATGCCAGCCCTGCAGTAGGTGAGTGGCCGTGCCAGGTGCAGGGGGCTGCAGACGGGGGGAGCAACAGCGAAGGGAGGGACCCGTGCCCCAGCGCCGAGGCCTGCTCTGCGTGGAGAGTCTTCTGGAGCCGTCAGTGGCCCTGTCTTCAGACAGTTAGCTTATCTGCTGTCTCGGGTGTTTACAGCTGTGTAGCAGACAGCCTGTGAGACGTGGTGGAGGAAGCTTGGTGCAGTGTATTCCTGGACCCTCTACTCAGACTCCAGTCCCCTTGGGGGCTCTTGCCACCTCCCCACGTGGACACCTGTTTACCTCTCACCTCCGCCCAGGCTAGAGCCTCTCTCAAGCACCCCAAGATGTCATGGCCCGAAACAGCAGTAGTCATGTTTGAACTCGTAGTTTCTGAGGTCAGGAGTTTGGTCCGGCAGCAGGGGGGCGCTCACTGCCCTGGGCTCAGCCTCTGGACTGCAGCTGAAAGACATGGCCCTGGAGGCTCAGATCACCCCCCACAGGCCTGGCGGTTGGTGCCACGGCATGGCCTCGTGTTGCCCACGTGACCTGGTGTCCCCATGACACAGCCAGAGGCTCCCAGTTCCCCAGGTGGAAGCCACGTTGCGTTTTATGATCTCACCTCGGAAGTCACACAGCATCGCTTCCAGTGTGTTCTTTTGGTTCAGGCAGTTGGAAAGGCTTGCCCAGCTTCCAGAGGAGAGAGGATAAATCCTGCCCTCTTGGTACGAGCTCAGCCCCAGAGCTTGTGGCCAGAGTGGGGTCAGGGTTATGTTGGCATGCTTTTTTCCAGAGGAGCCCTTCCCACAGCTGTGTTTAGGTTGCTCACGCCACGTGGGCCTGTCGCTGAAGAGCTGTGAGGTCCCGTCCGCCTCCCCGAGTGCGGCTCCTGCTTCTGTTTCTGCTCCCAGAGGAGGGTGGAGACGTCAGCCCCAGGACTGAGCCCACTGATCTGGGGTCCTGTATGCGGGCTTCTCACCTGGTTCTGCTGACCCACAGAGAGCTGTGACTCGTGTCTGGCCCCGGCCACCCCGAGGGTGCCCAAGGGGGTGGAACACGGCGCGGGCGCATTGCAGAGTCAGACAGTCCATCAGCCCGCAGCTGTCCAGGGTGTGATGGCCTCAGCAAGCCGTCTGGCTGTGGAGGTGAGGCTGGTGCTGGAGGCCACGGGGGCCTCAAGATGCCACAGCAACTGTGCGGCCCTCTCCCGGAGCGCCCAGAGCATGGCCCTGGAAGGGACGCGGAGCAGGCATGGCATTTGCTCCTCCTGAAGGCGCGCTGACAGGCTCAGAGGACGGGAGTTGGGCGGCACGGATACAAAACGTCTGCATGCCACATCGAGGAAGCAGCAGGGCCCTGGGTCCGGAGTGCCGCGAGGGGTTGCCAGTGTCCATGGCCACGGGCCCTGAGGAGGTGGGCGGGGCCTTCAGAGTCCTTTTAAGTTGTCGAGACCGTCAGCTGTGGGGTCTCTGAGCAGAGGTTGGTGTTCATTAAGTCTTCTGAATATCCCTGAGCCATGTCCTGCCTCCGTATTTCTATTTTTATGGACTGAGCTCAGACCCTTGTCAGTTTTCAACTGAATTAAAGCAGTCAGCCTCCGAAGCGATCTGTCTTCCCGACGGCCTTTTGCTAGATTCCCGTCTCTGTTAGCATCTCTCTCTCGGGTTAGTTCCCCAGGAGCTAGGAATTAAAAGGTCCTGCAGTTGTTTGGGACCAAATACGTTCCAGTTACTCTTCTTACACATTGTAATCTGGAGTAGCCTCAACTGTTGCATGGTCAAGGCCAGCTTGCGTGAGTCAGGAGAAATTAATAGCTGGATTTTTTTTTTTTTTTACGTCATCAGTATGTGGAGCGTCTCGTACAGCTTTGGGAGTGGGTTTGACTATAGGAGGGGCAGGAGGTGGGCAGAGCAGGCAGAGGAGGTCACGTGTGTGGAGAGAAGCCGTGCCCACGTAGCTGGTCGCAGCGGCGACTGTTCCAGTGCTTGCTGGGGGCTGGAACTTATTCCTGGTCCATAACTGTTTATCAAGTGGCCTAAGCAGGATTGCTGTGGGTAAGCAGACCCGTAGAGGCTGCACACCTCTGAAAAAGCGTTCAGTGCAAGAGCTCGCCAGCCTGCCCCTTTGGGACACGAGGCGCCTGCCTCTCAGCTGTTGTGAGGGCCAGGCAAGAGAGAGCACGGGTCAGTCCCCTGGAGCGCTGCCGCGAGAGAGTGGTGGCACTTCTGGTCATCGCCGCCGCTGCCGCCGTTAGTGCCTGTGACGCTCCGCTGTTCACGACTTTGACTCTCTCAGAAGGTGTCCTGTCTTATTCTCCCCTAGATCTGTGACTTTGGCTTGGCCCGTGTTGCAGATCCGGACCACGACCACACAGGGTTCCTGACAGAGTACGTGGCCACTCGCTGGTACCGGGCTCCAGAAATCATGTTGAATTCCAAGGTAAGGACCAGGTTTGCATCGGAAGAAAACCCGGAGGCCAGAGAACTTAGCACGTGAGTTGCAGTCAGCCTGGCCTGAGGCTTGGCCTGTTTGCCCAGCCCCAAGGTACCGTCTCGTCTCCCTTCAGCACTGACGTCCCAGCGCTCGGCTGGGCTCGCGCTGGCTTACAGAGCCGCAGGGTGTGCTCACGTCACCGTCCACCTGCGTCCCGCCCCCGGCCAGCCCTCCTCCCCCGGGGCAGCTTCCTCCCCCGGCCAGCCCTCCTCCCCCGGGGCAGCTTCCTCCCCTGCGACTGCTGCTGCCGGGGTCAGGCCGGCCTGTCGGCTGGGCTCTGCATGGCCTGTGGTCTGTGAATGCGGACCAGGGCTTTCCTCTAAGAGTCACACCTACCTGATCATGAGGAAGCTTCTTCAGCAAGATTGCAATAAAATTGGAAGAAAGCACAGGTGTGGAAAAAACAGGAGCTGCGGTAGCTCTTTGAGAATGCCATGGTGGTCCCGCACCCAGGGAGAAAGCACACTGCCGGCAGGGCCTTTGTCTGCTCGCAGGAAACGAGCAGAGTCGATAGAGCTGTGAGCCTGGCGTGAGGGTCGAGGGCGGCCGTGGGGCCTCGTGCGTCTTAGCACGGCACCTGCAGGTAGCGTCTGACTGGGTGTCTCACCTGAGAAGGTCGGGGCGCCTGACGTCTCTTACCTCATCCCGAGTCTCGTGTCGCAAGGTCGAGATTGAAGAACTCCGTTCCCTCCTCCGTAACGTAATGTGTCAGGGAAGCTGTGAGAGTAACGCTGGACCCACGTTCAGGTGTCAGAACCGGAAGTCGTCCTGGGAGGCTCGAGGGCAGTGAGTGAGGTGCACGGCCCATGGGCTGGGTTCTCGTCCTCCAGCCTGGACGCATAAAGGATTTGGGCCATCCGTTAGGTTGCTTTTGTGAGGAAATGGAATTTGTTTAAATCAGGCAGTTACTCTTGGTGTCATACACATGTTTCGTCAGCTGTAGAAGTAAAATTCTATTAGAATAAATTCCATCGTAAAGAAGGACTTGGTGTAACAGATGTTTCGAAGAAGAAAATGCTGTGTCGATTCTCTCAATTCCGGACGGCAGACAGTCCCACAGGGCCGGCTCCTGCTGCGGACGGCCGCGTGCCAGTCGCTCCGTGCCCGGGGCACCTGCGTGCCGGGGGGCCTCTCACCACCCCAGGGGCCACCAGGAGCGCGGCCTCTGCTCTTGCAGCATTCACTGTAGTGAGAGCTGGTTTGGGTCCTCAGTCGTGGCTCCTCTGGCCTGAGAGTGTCACTCCCAGCAGTGTGTCCAGCACCTTCCTCAGTACGCCCGCGGAAGAACTGGGTCGGGGGCACACCTGTGTACGCGTTGCCATCTGCCTGCCTGACTCCCAGCTGTCCTCTCACTTCCCCGAGCCGGGCTCGGTGACTCCTACCGGACTAACCTGAGGAGCTGGTGAACGCTCCTGGGCAGGCGGTGCGCCCTCCGCGTGCCCTGACGGCGGCCTCGTCCGGCGCTGGCCCAGCCGTGCCCTCACAGCGGCTCGTGTGCGGCTCCTGTGCCGTGCCCGTGTGGGGTCGCTTCCGCTCCTGCACGGCCCGGAGCACTTGGGGGGCACGGAGGCGGCCTCAGGCCCGCCCGAGCTCCCTTCCTGCCTCTCGGGGCGGGCTCCTCCTGAGGGGCCTGCGTCACTCTCGGCTGCAGAGGCCCCTCAGGGTCTCAGGCCGTGTCTGGGGCTCCTCTTCCCCAAATCCTCTCCCCGGGGTGCTGTGAGCACCGCTGTGTCCGTCAGTGCTCCTGCTGGGGTGTGCAGAGCAGGCTTCTCTGAGTTACATTAGCAAGCTGGTGTTCATCTGTGAAGAGGAGAGCTCCCTCTTTTCTCTTTCTCCTCCTCTGACCCCATCATTGTTTTGAAAACATGGCTGTGGACTCGTGGTGGCTGTGGGGGTTTTGTTTGTGTGCTGTCCATTATCTTCCTGTTTGTTTTTTTAAGTACTCACTGTCTCAACTTTGGCCAGCGAGAGTGCTCTGTGTGTTTGTAACATCTCATTTGATAGGGTTTTTAACTCTCAGAAACATGGCAGGAGTGGAAAAGGCAGGGGTTCTCACACACTCTGTGCTACAGATCCCTTCAGGGTCTAAGTGTTGATCCAAGACCCTCAGCAGGTTTTGTTTATGTGGGTTTTCTCTGTCAATATTTACTATGTGAAAGTTGAAACTGAAACTTTTTAATATGTTAATTTTTAAGCATATTTTAAAAGTTAACGTGAATTAGGTATTTCTCGTTTTTTAACTGCTTTTTTCCCGCAACAGAAGCGTTGTAGTGAGGAGAGAAATGTCTCTTCAGCATTTGGCTTGATGTGAGCTTGCTGGCTTCTCACCTGGGGCTGCCTGCAGTCCCTCGGCTCTGCTCTTCTGGTTTGAGTTAGTGAAGAAGAGTCTTGGCCTGAAGCTGGGAAAGGGAGAGGTGGCATCACTGACCCCACACTGGAACCCAGCGGGGAAGGGTGCCTGCCCCCTGGACGTGAAACCACAGCCTGGTGGCTCTTGCTGACACCCATGCCCATGTGAGATTCTGGAACGCCCAGCGTCGGGAGAGCAGGGTTCGCTCTTGCCTCATTTCACATGTGGCATCCCGGAAGAGCCTCCCGCGCATGTGGGAGAGCGAGTGACAAGGGGCCGCGGATGCCACGTCGTGTGAGAGGAGGGCAGCCTCACGGGGCGCCGGGCACCGCCCCCCTGCCCGCGCGTGCCGCCTCATTCTCCCCCCCCCCCCCCCCCCGTGCGAGTCTCTGCGTGAGTCACTTGGGGAGGAACTGCCAGTAACTGTGTCAGCGCGTGCCCTTAGCAGTGGTTCAAGCGCTGCCTGAGGACAGTCGGTCCCACCTAACCGTGGTTATAGTTGCTGTTGACTACAGTAATAAGATCGGGAACCAGCATGTTAACAACCACTAGGACATTTTAGGGAGATGCCCCTAAACCTCCAGTTCTTATTGGAAAGAATTATTTTGAAATTCAGCCCACTTTATCAGAGGTATAGATCTGATCATTAAGTCTTTGATTTTCAAAAAACACTTTGCCGTATTTCCATAACCTTTAATATGTGACTGGATTTTTTTTCCCTGTAGCGGTTCTCCACATTTCCTCTCTGACTTACCGCCACACGTGAGCGTCCTCCGTAGAGCTCTGCTCACATGAGACGCCTTGGTGTCGCTGTTGGATGGCAGTTCTCCCATGTCTTTTCACCAAATTCCTTTAAAAGAAAAACTATGCCTGAAAGATGAATAGAAAAAGAAGATAAATAGGAATTAGTCAAATAGGATGGAGCTAGCACACCTTTTGGGGGGGTGGGCAGAAATCAGGGGTTGTTGTTTTGTTTTTAATTTTCAGAATGAAGAAGGATATTCTAGAAATGGAGCAATGCCCCTTTCGAGTGTCTTCCGTTTCCAGAATGAGTGATTTTGGTCCACGGATGTCTGAGAGTAGTTAGTGGCTGTTCACTGCTTTCTCATTTTCCCAGCTTCAGCTTACAGGCATTCTAATTCTTTCTCAGAAATCATTTGATGAAAGGAATGAGGTCTGCTACAGAATTTGTTTCTTAACAAGTGAATCTGCTCTGAAGAGAGGAGTGAAATCAAGCAGTCTTGGCGTTCTAGTGTCTCACAAGAAAGCCGGCTGTGCTTGTGCCTGAGTGCTGTCTCCACTCACCTCTGAGTTGCAGAGCAGGCCGCGCGCGTCGTCCCGGGGCGGCAGGGTCACTCTCCCCTCTCCTGCTGCAGGGCTACACCAAGTCCATCGACATCTGGTCCGTGGGCTGCATCCTAGCCGAGATGCTCTCCAACAGGCCCATCTTCCCCGGAAAGCATTACCTCGACCAGCTGAACCACATTCTGGGTAAGGTCTTCAGTGTCTGGGGCCCACGCTCACGTCAGAGCCCTTCATGAGGTGGGGTGGAGACAAGCTCCTGTAGCTCTTGGCCCTGCCGTAGGCGTGAGCTGTTCTATTGGTCCTTGATTGAAAGCTTGGTGAGAAAGCCCAGCACTGGGAGGTGGTGAGAATACAGTGAGCCCCAGGGCCCGTCCCCCCCCCTCAGGCTTGACGGCTAACTGCGGATTACTTTATCTGACAGGCATTCTTGGATCCCCATCGCAGGAAGACCTGAATTGTATAATAAATTTAAAAGCTAGAAACTATCTGCTCTCTCTTCCACACAAAAATAAGGTGCCATGGAACAGGCTGTTCCCGAACGCTGACTCCAAAGGTAAATGTGCTCCCGTCTGTCTTGCTCCCGAGCGCTCTGGGCCCTGGGCTGCAGCTGCTGGGTCGTTAACACAGCCCTGGTGGGCACTCGGCCTTCACTGCTCCCCCGTCTTACGCAGGCGCCACGGCCATGGGCTAAGGGGTCTGGGGGTGATGTCTGGCTTTCCACATATTGGTTTCTTTGGAACTTCTTAACTTGGATTAAGTTCATGTCTTCAGAATCATCTTGTCATTGGATAATTTTTAAAGTCGGGTTTATCACAGAATGATTTACATAGAATCAAACTCAGCCTTTTCAGTTGTGCAAGCCTTTGAATTTTAACAAACGTATGAAGTCCTGTAACTTCACCCTAGTCGGGATGCAGAGCATTTCCACTGTTCCCCAAAGCTGCATCGTGCCCGTTTGTGGTCAGTCCCGCCCCGCCCCCCCCCCCGGCCCAGGCCTGACAGCGGGGGCTGCTGAGCCCACGGGCTAGACAGGTCTGCTGGCGCTCGTCCCCCAGTGGGCCAGGCGGGGCGTCCCGTGCCCGCGGGGTCCCAGAAGCACCAGCGCGGGGGCTGCATTGTCTGAGAGCAGGGCGTCTCTGCCGCAGCCTGCCGGTCAGAGCACGTCTCACAGTCATCCCTGCCCCAACGCGGGGAGAAGCGGCAGAGGGGTGGGGCCGGTTCACCTGCCGGCAGCTCGCGTCTGCTCTCCTGCTGCAGCACGCGGAGACCACTGGGTCCGCCTAGGAAACATGCGGGCGTCTGTTCTGAGGCCCTGGACGTGCGGCAGCAGGGGACGGAGTAAGAGCCCGCTTGCAGGCAGCTGATGTCTGGGTTTGTCTCGTTAATAGTGGTTCACAGGGAAGGAAATGTAAAGTCTCTTAAATACAGGAAACCAGCCTTGATGTGATTTATTATGCGAGGTGTGGGCCTTGAAAGGCCATCACAGTCTGGTGACCTCTGTGGTCACGGCCGTGGGAGGGGCGTCCTCTCCCATAGCAGTGGACGCTCTGGACTGAAGGCAGGTCGGCAGCTGTGCCACGTTTCTTGTTCCAGCAGTTCTGGCTACTGAACTTGTGGGTTCACCAACCAAATGGGAAAGTGGCATTTTAATTTGTTTTTCTTTAATTAAGAGTGAATGTCTTCACATGTTTGTTGGAAATTTCTGGCTGCTGAGTGCCGTGAGCCAGTAGTAGTGTAGATTTTCCTTCAGCGGAACCCCGCTGGGATTCTCCACAGTTACCGAGGTGAAGGGGGAGAGCTGATTCTGCAGCAGGTGGCCCGGGGCTAGTCGCATAGCTATCTGAAGGAAAATCGGATTAAATCACTGTCCACACATCAGAGTGAATTGTAAAACAATTGATGATCAAATACTTTTCTAAAAATCATACTGTTAAAAATTAACAGTATTTAGAGTGCTCGATATTTTTCTGATCTCTGCATGCGGGAAAAATATCTTCCTGAGCTTTAAAGACAAACATAAGTGAAAGGAGGTAGGTTTGATCACAGAAGAGTGTGGAGCAGATCAGACCCGGCGCAGGCGGTGTGTGCATCGCTCTGGGCCGCACAGCATCTCCAGCATCCCTGTGCTGGCAGCCACAGCCGCACGCTCGCGCTCGGCCCTGTGCTCCGGGGCAGGCTGGGCGCCCAGGCCTGCGGCTTGGGGCAGTCACTGACCTCACCGTTGCACGTTTTCCTTACCTCAGAATAGGGCAAGTTTCACCCACCTCGTAGGAGATTTGGGAATACAGCCCCTAAGTGTTTTTACAGAGTTTTCGTAGCGAGGGGAAACACGAATGAACAGTGTTCCCTGAGGAAGTAGCACGGCATTTGTCGCACACAGTGTGGTCCCAGCTGTGTGAAGACGCAGAGGAAGGTTCTGCAAATGTGTCAGAGACAGCAGTATGGCGGGCCGCGGGTGCAGGGAGTCCTCCCAGTCTGGAGGGCCGGCTCTGAGGTCTTCTCTGCCCTTCACGGGAGCCCCCTGACTGGCCTCAGCTCGAAGGGCCTCACCAGCCCCGGGGACCAGACCCCGGGCATGGCCGCTGTGAGCACGTCTGGGCTTGCGATGCGGCAGGGCCCTCCCCCGCCTCTCCTCCTGGCCAGCCTTGTTTCTGATGGTGACACGGTCGCCTCCTGCGAGCTCCCTCCTCTGTGTCCCTGCCCCTGGCAGGCGCTGCGGCCAGGCCTCTGTCCCTGCTTCCCCAGGCAAGAGCTGCCCACGGGATCTTGGTTCCCCAGCCAGGAGTCAAACTCATGTTCCTGTACTGGAAGCTCGAAGTCTTCACCACCAGGGAAGTCCCCTGTTTTTTGAAATTAAAAAAAAAACGCAGTTCTCATGAGAAATCTGTCTCCATTTGTCAGATAACCTGCTGTTTGAAAAGTACGCAGACTTTCTCACTGCCCCTGCAGACACATGTGCACGTGCACGCTCAGTGGGACGTTAAGCAGGGTCCTGTCCACCCAGAGTCTCCTGTGCATGGGTGCTGAGCTGACTCCGGACTCAGCCGAGGTCCTGGAGGAGGCCACGGGTGAAGACTGGGACTCGGGGGGTGGATAGGAGTCCTCCCTGGGCAGTGCTGGGGGGCAGGGACTCGGAGCCTGCAGGGGAGGGGGCTCGCTTCAGGTCCTGGTGACCGCCTCAGGGGTGGGGGCACAGGGCAGGGGTTTGAAGGAGAGCCGGAACGGACCCCGGGAGTGGGGGGCTAGGACACAGCAGGGAGGGTCGGCCTTGTAGGGGAGAGGGCCCCCTTTTCCCAGAAGGATGTGTGGGCCTGCTGGAGGGGTGTCCAGGGAGGCCGCCCTGGGGAGCCTGGTTTCCTGTAGGATGTGCTGAGGCGCGTGCGCGGGCCGCGGGGAGGGCCTGACCCGCCCTCGTGAGCGGGAGGCATCTCACTCGGAGCAGAGGAGGACTGGCCAGGGTCCCACAGTTCTCAGCTGTGTTCTCCTCAGCCCTGAGGCCCCCAGGGCCCGTGGGGTGACAGCCCTTGGTGACAGCGTCTGCACGCTGCCCTGTGCTGCCGTCTGCTCGGGTGCGGGCTGAGCCCGGGGCGGGCACGCGCTCTGCCCCATGCGGTCCTCCGTACCCCTTGGCTCACGCCGTGTGCAACTCAGCGGTGAGGGCCTGCGGGGCGTCCCTGCTGCGGGCCTGCCCAGGGCAGCACTCCCTCGAGGCCCGGGGCTGTGCTGACAGCTGATGCTTGGGGTCTCAGGAGCAGGGCTCTGAGCTCAGAGTCTGAGAAGCACAGTTGTGCTGGCACAGCCTACACAGGTGGCCTCCTCTGGCCCTGTTCTGCACCTGGAGCTGAGGGTGGATGGGACAGGCGGCAGCCTTCTTCTGGTCAGAGTCCCACCTGGTGGGTGAGGAGGCTCAGAGTGAGCACCAGCCAGTGAGCCGTCCTGGGGCCCGGCAGGGTGTGACCCGTGGGGCAGACGGTGGGGCTGCTGCGCTCCCCCCCAGAGTTAGGGGACAGCGTGGGGTCTTGGCCCCCCCGGGAGAGGCAGGGTCTCGGCAGGATGCCATCCGGCCTCAGAGGGATGTCGGTCTTTGAGGGCCGGTGGCCTCTGCACCCAGGGATGCGTGTGCATGGGCAGCGTGGCTCAGTGCAGCTGCAGCGCCCGGCGTGCTAAGCGCGCGGCGGAGAGCCCGGCCTGCACCTGCCCGTGGCTCGCCTCCCCCGGCCTCCTGTCGCTGCGCACGGTGCAGGTGGAGCAGGCTGGAGGCCAGGCCTTTCTCCAGTAGCAAAAAAAATAAAAAAGCTCTTTTCCTTTGAAGTTGTTAGCTAGTATTGAACTTGAAGGAATGCGAGGTCTGATTTAGGAATGCCCATCGCCTGGGAGTGCATCCGTCTTAGCAGTAGCAGGAGGTGGAGGTTAAAGACGGTGCTGGGGGGCTCTGATTGCTAAGGTCACCAAGTCCTGAGTCAGATGCGGGTGCTCTGGGGGAGGCCGGGGGGGCAGGCCCTGAGTGGGCGCTGGGGCCCAGCAGGTGTCCCGTGTTCCCCTGTTGCTATTTGGAAAATGTATTGTTCATAGAAATTCATTATGTGGACTTTTAAAAGATCCTGCTACTTTTCACACTTCACTTTATGGACATGAAAAAGTCCTTTGTTGTGTGGAGTTTCTCATCACATCCAACGTGGTTTACTACGTGGATGGACTCCTCACTGAAGGTGGGTAGGGGTGGCGGGCTGCAGAGGCGACTCATGGGGGCAGAGCCCAGCGCCCCTGGGCACACCGCCCACCTGCTGTCTCCAGCAGGGAACATGTTTCCAGGGGCCTGTGCTTTACACACACCTGTCAGCCAGAACCTCATGGAAGGAGGCTGAAGCCACACGGCAGGAAGTAACCACTGCAGAAGTGATCTTGGAGCTGACCTAGGAGCAGTAATGCGTACAGCCTCGGCTTGCGGCCCTGCAGCGCGCAGCTGTGCTTTCAGACCAGGCCGCATTTTGTGGGCAGACTTGGGCCTGAATCCTGGCTCCGTGTGCAGACTTTGCTGAGTGCGCCGCCTTCCTGAGTCTGGTCTCTGCCGTCAGACGCTCAGGTGGCGCAGGCTTCCCTGAGCGCACGGCTCCCTCAGCTCCCCCGTCTGTGGCTCTTGACTTAAACAGGAAGAGCGAGGTGTTTGGTGACTGCTCCTTTGGGTTCTCACCTGTGCAAAACCTTTCTCTCTGTAGCTCTGGATTTACTGGACAAAATGTTGACGTTCAACCCTCACAAGAGGATCGAGGTGGAGCAGGCTCTGGCTCACCCGTACCTGGAGCAGTACTACGACCCGAGTGACGAGGTGAGAGTCCGGCTGCCTGCCTGCCTACCGGGGCCGCCACCATGGGCCAGGGAGGGCAGGAGGGCGCACACGGATCCGTCAGCTCCCCCAGGAGCAGTGGAGGCTGCCCTCCTGTGCCAAGAGGGCAGCAGCAGAGGACGAGGGACCTGCGGCTCCCACCGCCCTGGGCGCCGGAGGATCAGAAGGGCGGCGTGCCTAGGGCCCCACATGGCGAGCCCTCCTGCAAGAAGAGCACCCGCAGGTCTCCTCCCTTCCCGCTTTGAGGAGGCCGGAGCTGAGTTTGGGGTGTGTTTCCTGCCCCTTAGGACCTGGCGTCAGGATGGCAGGGATGAGGTCTGGGGTACCTGGTGACGTCACTGAGCGTGTTCAGAGAGTCTCTGACGCACATGCTGAGTCACTTAGGTCATGTCTGACTCTGCGGCTCCACGGACCGTAGCCTGTCAGGCTTTTCTGTCCATGGGATTCTCCTGGCAAGAATACTGGAGTGGGTTGCCATGTCCTTCTCCATTGACATACATAGACAGTGTTAATTTTCTGGTTATTTATATAGAGAGGGGATATTTAAAAAAAAAAAAAAACTTACCAGAAAATACAAGAAACATCACTTTGTAGTTTTATTACACAGATATTGTTGTTAAAATTTTGGAGTATTTCCATCTCATTCTTACATTTTTGTATCTAAATTTAGATAAAGCAGGGTTCATTCTGTTTAACGTAAATATGCCCGTTTGCCACAATTTCATCTTCCTTGAGGCTTTGTGTTTTACTGTGGTACTTCTTCATAGAAAGGTGCTATCGTGTGTTTAACTAGACGCGTGTGTTGGCGCATCGGGGCTTTGGCTGTGGACACACAGGGCAGCCATCCGCAGCCCTCCCCGCCAGCGCCGTGCGGGGTCGCTGCCCGCTGGCGGTCCAGGGCATGCCGGGCACACCTCACACCTCAGGGGCCGGTGCTGCCGGCGGGAGCCCAGAGCCTGGGCAGCGGCCTCCGCCACTGCCTCCCTCATCTCAAAGTTCTGCTTTCTCTTCAAGCCCGTCGCCGAAGCACCCTTCAAGTTTGACATGGAATTGGACGACTTGCCCAAGGAAAAGCTCAAAGAGCTCATTTTTGAAGAGACTGCTCGATTCCAGCCAGGATACCGATCTTAAATTTGTCAGGTACCTGGAGCTTTAACCATATGATGAGTCCTGGAGAAGCAGACAGAGTGTTATTAAATATCATTAAACAGGGATTTTAGTATGGAAGCTTTGCAACCCGAGGTATGGTAAACCATACAGCAGTGTTGGTTGTTTTTTTTTTTTTTTTTAATACTTATTTATTTAGTTGCAGCTCATAGGATCTTTAGTTGTGGCATGTGGGATCTAGTTCCCTGACAGGGATTGAACCTGAGCCCCTCGGCATTGGGAGCATGGAGTCTCAGCCACTGGGCCATCAGGGAAGTCCCGGTTGGTTTTTTTAAAAGTACTCAAAAAGAGGAAACACTGATCTCAGTTTTAGAGACTCTTTGGAAAGGGAGAGAGTGGGGCTTGTATCAGAACTCTAGAAGTGAGTGTCGCAAAGAATTAGGACAAGGTTGAGGCCTCTGCTGGGACATGCTTGGGACAGGCCGGCTTGGACGTCGGAGTGCCGGGCAGGGGGTTCCGCACGGCTTCTCCGTGTCCTTCTGCTCCCAGTGAGACTGCGGGTCTGTCGGCAGGGGGCGCGGGTTTGACCTGGAGTATGAGTTGCTCAAGAAGGACAGGACGTTAGAGGGGTGCTGGGGCCTCCCGGAGGCCCGGTGAGCCCTCGTGGCCGCCTCTCAGGGCTCGGGGTGGCAGGGGGCCCTTCCTGCCCTTCCCAGTCCTGCCCGCCAGCCTCACGCCTCCGACCAGCCCGTGGCTGTGCTGGTCATGCTTGGGCAAAGACAACTGGGGCGTTTAAGGCAGCGCCAGCTGTGCCCGTGTAGTGGTCCTGGCCCGCCGGCCCGTCCAGAGCGTTTACAAGACGCGTGCGTCCAGGGGTGGAGTGCCGCTCGGTGAGAGGCACCCGCCCGCACAGCGCAGCTGGAGGCGCCTGCGTGCCACAGCCAGCGCAGCCACAAATAAACAAACCAGAGGGAAAAAGCAGAGGCCTCTGGGGGGCTTCCCCGTGAGCCACACCTCAGATGCAGGGGCGCCGCTTCGACCGCTGGTTGGGAAGCAGTTCCCGCCACGTGCTGTCAGTTGTGGCCAAAGAAGGGCGTCCAGGAGCATGGCGCCAGCCCGGCGGTGGGGCAGGGTGCGAGCCTTCCCGTGTCCCAGGGAGGCCTCTGGGGGCGTCTGAGGGCAGGTGCCCCGGGGCTGGAGGCGAGCCCCCGCCTTGCGGGATGGTTCCGGGAAGGCGGCCTTCGATGCAAGAGTGTTCTCTGCTTTCACGCTTTTCTGTCCTCCTGCCGCTGCAGTTTCCCCGTGGCGCGTCCGTGGCTCACGGAGGGTCTGTCTGTCTCCCCACAGGACACGGGCCCAAGGACGGCATGCAGACCCCACGGCTCTCCTGCAGCTCCTGGCCCGCCCGTCCCCAGCCCGTCTGCGTGTTCACCTGACTCCTCTGAGCCGTCGGAGGGGCGGCTTCTGTGCTTTCAAAGAACTCCCTCCGGCCAGAGCGCTGTTCTGGCCCCGTGTGCGTCGCCTCCGTGACCTGCGGCTGTGCGTCCCTCAGGGCTCCTCCCGCCCACCTTGCTTCAGTCACTAGCCGCCTTCTGCTCTGAGAGATGCCGTGGCCCCTCCCCTCCTGAGTCCCGCCCTGTCTCCCGCCGCCCCGTCTCCCGGGTGCTTTGCGGCAGTGACAGCCCCCTTTGCACTCCTGCCACCTCACATCCCGCTGATGCCTCACGGGCGTCAGGGGTAGAGCACTGTCTCTTCTCTGAACAGAAAGAGGAGGCCTGCGGCTCACCTGCCCCGGCAGGGGGCACAGCACTTGCAGGACGCGTCACACGCGGCCCTGCCTGCTTGCAGGAGTCCCGCCAGCAGAGGCGGCTCCCCGGGATCAGGTAAGGGGCGCAGGCCGCCGGGCGCCCGCCCGACACCTGAGGGCCGGGGTGGGGGGCAGCTGTTGTCCACTTCCTTTCCTCCTCCAGCATGTCAGCATCTCGAGTTCATCCTCCACTTCCCGTGTGACTGTGTGCTAGAGCCTGGGGCGCCTGTGCCAGGGCCCGCTCACACCTGGGGCGCCTGCGTGGAGCCCGCCCACCCTCCCGGCCCCGCGTGCCGGCGCCCCCGCGTGCCCGTGCTCAGAACTCTGCCTGTTCCGCCGTCATTGTTCCCTCGCATGACTGTTACAGCTTCTGTGCGGAGATGAGTCCAAGTGCCACAAGCCTGTGGTTGAAACGAGAACTCTGTTGTTACCTCTGAGTTGTGTTCCACGGAAAATGCTACCCAGCAGATCACTTAGGAAAAGTCACTCGGTTTTCAGCTTTTCATTTCTCAGCTGTCCTTTCTTTCTTGTTTGGTTTTTGACAGCAGTGGAGAATGGGTTATATAAAGACTGCCTGCTAATACGAACAGAAATGCACTTGTCATTCCTGAAAATAAACGGACGTCCTCTATCTCCGTGTTCACGTTAAGATTCAGTGTTGATTTCCTCTGGATCACGGGGTCTGAACCAACAGTCACGTGCAGGCTGTGCTTAGAGCAGCAAGCCCGCTGGGCGCTGACCGGGCACTCTGGTTTGTGTGAGGTTGATGCCCACAGCATTGTGGAGGGCTTTTCCCTCCACACAGCAGAGCATCAGTTCTGACATGGTCCTGTCCTCAGATCACAGGTCTGCAGTGTTCTGTCAGACTCTGAGGACGCAGCCCCGAAGTCGCAAGCTGGGTTCTCTGGTTCTTTCTGGAGGGTGGCTGTGTCCCAGTCAAGCACCGGGAGGGCCTGGCGTGCTGGACCCCCCACAGACCAGAGCTGCATCTGGGTGTTGGCCCTGGGAGTCATGGCTCCGCCTCCGTGCACAGAGCCGTCTAGTGAAGGCCCTCGGGGCCGTGAGAGACAGGGCTCCGGCGGCCCTGGGTGCATCTTAAAGGGAGCTGCGGTCTCTTGCTTTGCTGCTCTGTGCTGACTACTAACATTCCAAAGTAGTGTTAGGAGGTTAACCTGCAGTTCGCTAACCAGACAGAAAGCCATAGCCTTGGTTACTAACCCCTGCGGGCTGGAGGCTTCCCCGCCCCTCACTGTCCAGGGCTCCGGTGGACAGGAAACCACTAACCCTGTGTTGACATCCCTGCAGCCTTTTGCTAGTCATGCCAAGCTTGGTTCAGCAGGTCAGGGAGTTGTCTACACAAGGAGCCTGTGAAGAGCTCGGGCTGTGCTGTGTGAGGCTCGCCCTTCGGGTCTGCCTGCGCCTCTCGAAACGTGCGCGTGAGGTCACGTGCATTCACGCTGTGACTGCCCCCTGCCCCTCAGCTTGGGGCCGGTGGCTTTCTTGGTGTCTAAAACGTAAGCAAAAAATTCCTGTTGAAACATTCCAGTCCCTTCAGTGAGTATGAGACAGAACTCCTAACGGCAGCAGAGCGCGCGAGACGGCCGTGCGGCCGCGGATGAGGCGGAAGGCCCTCGCCTCTGGTGGCGTGTCCGCGTGACTCCTGCTGCGGCCGCGTGTGGAGGGCCCGGGGTCGGTCTGTCCCCGAGGCAGGTGGGGGCACAGCCTGCGACACGCGTGTGCCAGTCACCTGCAGACGGCGCAGAGGAGACTGACCTTCGGTTGCTAACGTGTTAATACGGTTTTAAATTGGTAACTTTTCTATAGTACGTGACGGTATGTTAACACACATACATATGCACATGTGCTTTAGGCCCTTCCATCATACTTTTATATTTGTAAGTCAGTGTTTTGGACAATCCCAAGTTTTTAACGGAAATATTTTTGTAATGTAGTGGTTTTGGAAATCTGAGCAGTCCTTCTGCTTCTACATTTTAAAGCATTCGTGCTTTAAAATTGTGCTGGTGTTTGAAATGTGACCCTCTTAGCGCAGAGGAGAGGCGTGTCCAGCAGAGGAACCCAGGGCCTCCCGCGCGGGCCCCGCTGGAGCGCGCGCCTTCCCTGCGCTTTCTGCGCGTGGAGCAACTCGAGAACGGTCCAAACCTGCTTCCTTCTGCTCTGCACTGTGGGTGCCTTCTTGGTGTTGTACCCCAAATTCTGCATAGATTACTTAGTATAGTGGTAAGTTAAAAACAAATGTTAAAGGAAGATTTTTATTAAGAATCTGAATGTTTATTCATTATATTGTTACAACTTAACATTTATTTGTGGTATCTGTGATTTGGTTAATCTGTATAAAACTTGTAAGTAGAAAGGTTTATATTTCATCTTAATTCTTTTGATGCTGTAAACGTACTTTCTAAAAGATGGATTATTTGAATGCTTACGGCACCTGACTTGTAAAAAAACAAAAAACAAAAAAATTAGAATCATTAAATTGTGTCCATGTTACCAAAAATAGCACCGTGCATGTCTAGTTACCTGGAATCCCCAGGTGAGGATGGGACACCATCTGGCCCTTGAGCACGCTCCCCCGGCAAGTGTGTGTCCCGATCTGACTGCTCCTGGGGGCGGCGGCGGCCGGAGCCCCAACGGCCCCAGAGCTTCGCGTGGGGCAGCCCTGCCTCTCCCCGCGTCTCCTTCCCCGTCGGCGGCCACGTCTCTCCAGACCAGAGCAGAGCTCGGGCGGGACTGTGGGCTGTGCGGCTCCGGGCCCTGCGGGGCGTCGCGCAGCGGCCTGTGGACGGTGGGGGTCCCGGCGGGCCTGGGGCCGTGCCTCGCCCGCTCGAGGGGACCTCCGAGCGAGAGGCAGGCCCTTCTGTGCCTCCTGGCTTCGTTCCCAGTGCTGTGGACCACGGTGTCTGCTGAGAGGAAAACCACGGCCTCCGGGGAACGGCGCAGACCCCGCCTCGGCGGGGAGTGTGGCGGGCGTTTGCGGCGCTGTGTCGCACTGGCTGTGCCCGCAGAAGTGGACTCGCTTCGCTGTCGTCCTCGTCCCTCAGAAGGCAGTTGAGGTGGCCCTGCTCCGAGTGGACACAGGAGGCTGACGACCCCAGCCTCCCACAGGCGCCGACGGGCCCGTGTTGAGTCAGGGCCGGAGCGTCCGGGGCTGACCGTGACTGCGGAGGGCCCCGGTGGAGGGGCGCCGCGACCGGGGCCGCCGAGGCCAGTCGGGGGCTGTGTCCAGGCAGGCCGGGGCCACGGGGGCGGAGCTCAGCACCAAGGGCAGCTGAGGACACAGTCGTCCTTGGACAGGGTGGTGGTTTCCGCCATGTCTGTCCAGTGAGGGCACCCGCCTGGTGAGGAGGGGCGGTCCCAGGGGCCTGGGCCAGAGCCGGCCTGCAGGGCCAGGCCATCAGCGGGCGCCCCTCAGGCAGGCAGGTCGGGACCGGGAGGGGCGGCCGGCCGACGGCGCCCCAGGCAGCCAGGTGCGGCCACAGCCGAGCCTGCGGGGAGGCAGGAGGGCTCCGGGGCCCGGCTGGGTCACCTGCAGGGCCAGGGGGAGGCCCGTCCCCTTGAGTGTGGACTGCCCTGGAAGAGTCCAGCCCAGCGGCCCTCCTCCTCCCAGCCCTGAAGCTGATGAGCGCGTCTGCTGGCAGAGGCCCGGGACCTGGTCAGGGGCCAGACCCTACCAGCTGCAGAGGGAGGGGCTTCCAGGTGGAAAAGGCCAAGAGGACCTGCATCCGGCGCGCCGTGGTGCTCTCCGAGTCTGCTCTCCCGCTGTGAGAGCCGACCGGTGACAGAATTAAGTCACTGTCAGCTGGAGGCAGAGCTGTTTCTCGGGGGATGGGGAGACCCTGTGGGTGGCCCTCACTCGCCACAGGGCCTCAAGAGCCACCCCGTGCTGTGGATGCAGAAAATAGGCAGGAGCAGCTCACTGCAGGATTGACGGCATCAGGGGGCTCCCCTGTGGTCCAGCGGCTGAGACTGCTCCCAATGCAGGTGCCCAGGTTCGATCCCTGGTCAGGAAGCGGGATCCCACGTGCCACAGCGGAAACCCAGCGTAGCCAAATTAATCATTTTTAAAAATTAAAGCACCTTTAATCACTGATGTCTGGGCGAGTGATTTTCTGTTTTCTCCTTCCCCTTCATCTTGCTTCCTAATTCCTTTTAACGTGCAAGCCTGAGGAATTCTGATCCCAGCACCGTGTGCTCACGGCCAGCATCGGGGTGCTTTCCCGTGGACCAGCCAGACGCGGGGGCTTTGTCCCAGCTCGGCCGGGGCCGGGCCGTGTCTGAGGACCGCTTCCCGCCCTTCCCTGCTGTGGCCGCTGGCTTGGAAGGAGGTGCTGGGGATCAAGGTAAGGGCAGCCAGCCGGTATCAGCTCTGGGAACGCTGCGGGGCCAGAGAGGGCGGGCACCGGGTGGGGCACGGCCCGGGTGCTGGAGGCAGGTGGGGGCCTGTGTAGACGGGGATGGGGGCAGTCTGCTGACCGGCTGTCCAGGCGCATGCAAGCCGGCTGCCCACCCTCGGCGAGGTTCATTGCTTTCTCAAAGCAGCGAACACTTGACCTCCCTGCTGGAGTGTTCCCGGCCGTGAGCCTGGGGAGCTGGCTGAGTTGGGGCGGACGTGCAGGGTTTCTCCAGGGAGCAGGACTCGTGACAGCCACAGGCGGGGTGCGGGCCGGGAGGCCGAGCAGACCTTCGCCGAAGAACTGAGGGTCTGGGTCACTTGTGAAAGCCTCTGCTGCACTCATGCATCCACGCTGCCGGAGTTGGCAGGCAAGCGTCTTTGTGTCGCCCTCCTGTCGCAGGAATGTGGGGAGGTCCGGGCGCGGGTGGGGGCGGCTGGGATGAGCTCGTCAGGACAGAGGACTAGCGGCCAGCCTTGGCGAGGGCCCGCAGGGGCAGCTGCCTCGTTCGTGGATGTGTGTCTGCGGTTATGCGCTGGGCCAGGCAGGGTCCAAGGGGAGCGAGTGACCGTCGGTGGGGCCCGCCCTGCCCAGGAGGTGTGGGGGGCTCCGGACAGGTCTGGGGATTCCTGCCACTGGGTTCATTCCCTGAAACAAGCAGCTGCGCGGGGGTGAAGTGAGGAGGACGACGAGGCGGCTGATGCCGTGGGGGCCCCGCCTGTCTGCCTCCCCATATGGGGCCGGGCCCCCACCCCCAGGGACTGCCTGCCTGCAGGGGGCTGCTCAGCTGCTCCAAAGGGACTAGAGGTCCTGGAACAGCCTCGGGGCCTGGGCGGGGGTCAAGCAGACCCCAACGGGGCGGAGATACCTGCTGGGTGACGTCGGGGGACCCTTCCCTCGGGGCGGCCTGCGGGTGGCCGCGCGTGGGTTCCCCACCTTCCCCTGCTGGCTGTGCACGAGGGGGTCTGCTGCCCGCCCCCGGCCCCGCCCCTGGCCCCCCAGAGCCAGAGAGCACGGTCTGCGGGCAGTGAGGTGGGGGGAGAAGAGATGAGGGTCTGAGCCCCCATCCCCGTGGCAGAGGTGCTTCAGCCCTTGGGGACACACATGCATGCACACACACACCCCTGCACACACATGCACGCGTGCACACACACCCATACCGTGTACGCGTGCACACCCCTGCCACACGCGCACACGTGTGCACACCCACCACACGCACACACGCAAACACACACCCCTGCTGTGTCTCGACTTTGCCTTCGGTTCCGCCCCCAGGTAACAGGTGTACCCACGTGCCTGGTTCTGGGGGCCTCAGGGCTGAGAGTCCAGGTCACAGGGGTCTCCCACGCGAGAGAGGCTGGCCTTGCTGCTCCAGCGCCACCATCCCACGGCCTCCTGTGGGCCTGGCTGCCGTGGAGGAAGAAGCTGACGGGCTCAGGGCCCCCTCCAGGGCAGCCCCGCCAGCAGGTTGGCCAGGGGGACCATCCAGTGGCCCCTAGGTGCAGGCGGCCCTCCGGCGCCCAGGGCGCCCCCTGGAGAGCACTCGACAGGCCGTGAAGAAGGGCCCCGCACTGCACCGTCTGTCCCGGGATTGCTCAGCCAGAAAATGCCGCCTGGGGGCCCTCCTGGGCGTCCAGAGGCGAAGGCTGCTGCCCAACACGGGCAGTTCGACTCCTGGTCAGTGAACAGACCCCTCACGCTCAACCAAAAGGCCCCGCGTGCCCTAGCTAAGACCTGCCACACCAAAAACATTTTTTTTTAATTTATTAAAGTCTACTGTAATTCCTGTCTGCCGGGGTCCAGCCCCAGCAGGATCCAGGGGTACCCTCAGGATGAACGGCGTCAGCAAGAGAGAGGGAGAGTGACCAGACGGGGGTGTTTGCAGGGTCTGGCAGCGTCTGGCATTGCTTTATTTTTTTACCGTGGCTTTTATACCCTAAGTTAGTACATTTCTGAGGGGAAGATAGTTTAACATTACATCAGCTTGTCCTTCATGAAACCAGGGTGTTTTCTGCATACTCCTTTGTTTATGAGGGTCTTGTACATTATCTTCTGGCCTTGGGGCCTATTGACATTTTATGCAGGTCAGGTGAATGTAAACCTATTTTCTGTTTCTATGGTGACCTTAACTGAAAGGTAGCAGTCTCATAGGGCAACAGTACAGACTAGAAGTATAACCTTGTTAACACAAAAATTAATCCTTCTGCAGAAGTTGTTAGTTGCATTTATCTAAGAAGTTTACCCCACACTGACTCTGCGACTTTGGTGAGGCAGCCTCTGCCTAGCACTCCTGGCTGACAGTTAACAACCATCTCATTGTTACCACGCTAGGGCTAAGTTCTTATTTCTCTAGATCTTTAACTATATTAACAATGGTTTCTACAACACAACCTTAGCACATTAAGAGCAAAAACACAGCAAGCAAATGTTAACCCAATAGCTACTTTTAGAATAATTTTTCTTGTGTTTTTTAATAGGACTTCCTCACCCCCCAAAGGGCTCTATGTCTACTAGGGCCTTTATATGATCAAGTTCTTTATGTTATTTTATGATTAGGGTATTATAAGCAATCATGCATATTAGTACCAAGGGCATAAACGCATTTGCCAAACAAACTAGAATGCCAGCAAAGGAGTTTAAATTAAAACACTCCTTTCACCCTGGATAATCTCATAAAATACCACCACCTGGGAAACTTATTGATTAAAGTTCTAAATTGATTCTTATTTGGGAAGAGATCGGGGAAGGCCTTCTGCCTGTGTCACAGAAATTGGGGAGTAGTCCATTGAGGCAGGCATCAGAAAGACAGATATCATCTTTAAGGTGAGCGCCGGGGCAGCTTTTCGGAATCCCTGAAAACCTGATCTGCCTTGCTAACCCTAACCCTAACCCTAACCCTAACCCTTGCCCATCAGGCTCTCCCTCATGACCTGTCACGGGTGGGGTCTTGTGAGCCGGCTCCCGGCACCTGTCCTTGTTTCTCTTCCAGTAAGAGAGTTTGTTGTTTTACTCTGGCCTCTTTCACGACTTCCTCTTTGCCTTTGCTTTTGAGTGTGATACACACCTCTGTGGAGAGTTGGGTATTGACCCGCCCCGTGCCGTCCGAGATGCCTGCAGTTACGGTTTGTTTCCTGTCGTGAATTTTGGAATACTCTCAGCCATTATGCCTTTAACCCTTTTCTCTGCTCCCTTCTCCTCTGGAATCCTCATTGTGAACATGTTGCACTTTTTTACAATTGTCTCACAGTTCTTGAACATTCTGCTTCCTTTTCTTCCCCCCACTTATTTTTTCTCTGTTAAAGTTTTACCTTGAGAAGTTTCTAGAGGCGTATCTTCAAGTTCACTGACTCTTTACTCGGTGATGTCCAGTCTAGAGGTGAGAGGTTTTTCTCTCCTAGAATTTTCCTTCCATTCTTGCTTAGTGTTTCTGTCTCTCTGCTTCTGACACTCACCTGCTGCGCGTTGCCCACGTTTTCCAGCAAAGACCATAGCATCGTAACCATAGGTGTGGTGGATTCCCAGTCCCGTGGGGCCAGAACCTCGCCACGTCTTGGGCTGGTTCTGAGGCCTGCTCGTCAGACTGTGTCTTTCCTTTTCTGTAGTGCACGGGTAACCTTTTGCTAAAAGGCAGTGTAGTGGATCTGTTGGGTAGCAGACCTCGCCTCGGGTGGACGGAGCTTTTAGTGTGAGGCTTTTATGTTTTTCTCCCTGGAAGCGCGGCTCCGCTTACCGTCTGCTCAGCTGTAAGTGTCAGAGCTGAGCCGTGCTCCGGGATCCCGGCCTTGTCCCCCCGCTGTCCCTGGGTTCCCCTGGAGACTCCTCCATGGGCGCGGCGGTGATCGCCTGCAGACACAGGACCCCGTCGATGGGGCGGAAGACGCAGAGGACGGAGGACTGTTTCCTGATCACACGACTAGGTGTCCGTCTCCTCGGGGGCCCGTGACCCTCACGAGTGCTTCTCGGGGCTTCTCCACCCCCGTCAGAGAGGCCGCGAGGCTGGGGAGCTGCCGCCGGGTCTGCCCTTCCTGTGTGTCGTATGGAGCTCGGAGAACGTCCTCTCGCTTGCTTGCTGGCTCCGCTTGTGGGGGACCATCCGAGCCTGTGTCACGATGGCTGCTGCCCTTCGAGCCACACGCAAGGGGGTGTTGCTCCCGTCTTCACTGTGAGAACCCGGTGGGCTGCTTGGAGGGAAAACTCGGGAGAGTGTGGGGCCCCCTTAGACGGGTCCCCTTGAGCTCTTAACTCAGACGAGTCCACTCAGCCTCCAGCGTTTCTTCGGTGTCACCGCTGCTGGGGTCCCTTGGGTCCTGCAAGTCCCCGGCTCCTGCTGGTGAGCGGTGATTCTCTCTTGAACTTTGTGGGGTTGGGAACTCTGCTGTGACCTCCACTCTTCAATGGGTCGGGGAGGAGTCACTGAGCTTCAGGACATTCAGCTTTTTTCTTATTGTGAGAGCAGATGACTTCCAAGCTCTTTACGTGTTGACACTAAAACCAAGAGTCAGGAACAGAAGTGCAGGCTGTCGGCTTAGCAGCCGTTCAGTCGCTCAGCCGTGTCCGACCTTTGAGACTTCATGGACTGCAGCACGCCAGGCCTCCCTGTCTATCACCAGCTCCCAGAGCTTACTCAAACTCATCTCCTTGGAGTCGGTGATGCCATTCAACCATCTCACCCTCTGTCGTCCCCTTCTCCTCCTGCCCCCAATCCCTCCCAGCACCAGGGTCTTTTCCAATGAGTCAGTTCTTCGCATGAGGTGGCCAAAGTATTGGAGTTTGAGCATCAGTCCTTCCAGTGAATATTCAGTGTTGATTTCCTTTAGGATGGACTGGTTAGATCTCCTTGCAGTCCAGGGGACTCTCAAGAGTCTCCTCCAACTCCACACTTCAAAAGCATCAATTCTTCGGTGCCCAGCCATCTTTATGATCCAACTCTCACATCCATACATGACTACTGGAAAAATGGCTGCAAAAAACTATTCAGTCCAGTATTTTGGACAAACCAGTGGGTTAGCGAGAACTATCTCCACATCCGATGTGAACACCGATGCATAAGGACCACAGTGCAGGGGAGCCCGTGGGGCCCGAGAAGAGAAGTCTAGTCCAGCACATCAAAAGAGCCTCAGAAATGCAAACACCTTGCCTCATTCTCAACTGACAGGTGGTCAAAGAACTTTGTCTGCTAAATGAGAAGTATCCCGTGCCATTAGTAACTAGAGAGATGTGAATTAAAACCAAGATGGAGGGCTGCTTCGTGCAAGCCCTACTTCCTAGGGGTTTTGTTGTTCTGGTCTGTTTCGTTTTAGCAAAAGCAAAGTGATAAAAGCCAAACGTGCAAAGCTGCAAGGCTGTGCTCGTGAGCTGTCGGTGAACACGCCCGGAGAATGACAGAGCCAAGCAGAAAGTGTGTTTTAACTCCAGGATTCCATGACTGGGTTTTTCGCCCCAGACAGTAATTCTAGGGCGAAGAGCCACATGGACAGAGGTATTTGCCCAGCATTATGGTTTGTCGGTTCGTTTAGCGTTTTTGACTTCTGGCCGCACACACTGCATGGCACGTGGGATCTTAGTTCCTTGACCAGGGATCGAACCCACCCCGGTGGCAGCACAGACTGTTAACCGCTGGACCGCCAGGGAAGTCCCCTGGCAGCATGACCTGTAAGAGGGAAAGACCGCAGTAGCTCAGCACGTGGCGGCGGCGGCGGCAGCGTGTCCTCACCCACCTCCGCCACGCTCCTCCACCGAGCCCGCCCCCAAGGCCCCCACCCCCCGTGACAGGCAAAGCCCAGCCGCACCGGGACTCCGGGGGCCACATCACCTCTTCTTTCGTCCCCTTGCCGGGATGTTCCCGCATGGCAGCCGCATGCCTTGCTCATTCAGGTCCAGCTGCCTCCTCCCTCAGACTGGCACAAAGAAAGCCTCTGATAAGGCCTGATGCACAACATACAGACCCTGGAACAGCCGCAGCGCGGTCCCCCGCGGCCGCCTCAGACGCAGCGTCTCTGGGATAAGATGGCAGACGGGATGGTACGTGTCTTTTCCCAAAATCCAACATTCAGACGTGGGACCTTAGACCCCACCTCAGACACACTGCATTTCAGCAAACGTTTTAAACAAATCCTCAGCCAGCGTTTAGATTTTGAGCAGCTCTGTATATTGGCCGTATAGTTATTCTCAAAATATGAATTCTCATTATTCACTCCCCTCTCTAGTTAAAGCACAGCTGCGATATCCCTCCCACACTGTGGGGGGCTGGTCTTCACTGCCTCTCAGACCCTCATCTGCACCAAGAAGGGAGGGACCCCCGTGGCAGCTGACACGCTCCAAGGCCAGCAGGGCGCCATGGCAACCGCTCCCGTTGGGAACTCAGTTTCATCTCTGCTTTTACATCTTTCTCCCCTCAGTCCTGAAGCATGGAGCTTTTTTAATCTGGAAAGTACGTGAGATGGCTCGTGGTTGCCATGCCGACAGCAGCTACTTCTAATGGGCTTGACTGTCACCCGGGAAGCCATCAGCTGCTCAGACTGTAGACCCCGAGGCGCCACAGCAGGCCTTCATCCCTCGCCTGGCCGAGGGTGCCAGCCTCCAAGACCCCCGCAGGCTGCTGGGTCAGGCCAGCTGGGGGTCTTGGGCACCAGCGGGGCCTTCTGGAGGACGGCTCGTGGTCTCTGTCCCCAAAGCCCAGGCTATTTGCCTGCCGTGCCCGCCTACCAAAGCCCTGCAGGTCAGGCGGCTTCAGCAGTAGGTTCATGTGCGGAGGCCTGGAGGCCGGGAGTGCGAGGCCGAGGTGTCAGCTGGCTCGGGTCCTCCTGAGGCCACTCCTTGGCTTGTGGGTGGGCATCGTCTTCCGTGACCCTGTGTATCACCTCTCTGTCTCCATTTCCTCCTCGTGAAGGACGTCGGTCAGACTGCGTGAGAGCCAACCCCCTAAAGTCCCCTTTTAATCTACTCTCTGCTAAAGCCCCCTTCTCCACGCACCCACATTTGGACGGAGCTCAGCCTGTGAACTCCCGCCTGACCGAGCCCTTGCTTACACTGTGACCACTTCCAGGAGACTGGCAAACCTGAGGGGCATCAGCCTGCAGACCCCAAGCCAGCAGTTAGCGTCAGAAATCCCGTCCCGAGGCCCAGCTGGTTCTGAGCTCCCGGGGACAGAAGCAGGAAGTTCGGGGAGCCAGGGGTCAGCTGCTGCAGGGAATCTGGCTTTCGGCCAGAGAGAGGCAGAATGCTCCTGGCGGCTTCCAGAGGCGGCTGATCTGGGGGAGGCCCTCAAAGCATCGGTCTGCAGAGAACAGCACCGAGGAGGCACAGCCTGAGCCCGAGGCCACGAGGCCGGGCCGTGAGGCAGGCGGGAGAGGGGAGCCCTGGGCCCGGGTGGTGCAGGGACGGAGGCAGCTTCTGTTGAGGTGGGGGAGGCAGCAGCTTGATGGAGGGTCTGCAGAGCTGGAGGTCTCGTGGACTTCCTGGGGGGGACATGTGGACGGGAGCCTGGACTGCTTGGCTGGGGGGCCAGAAGTCGTCTCAGCCTCAGGAGGGTGGGGGAGCCGGGGACACCAGGCCAGACGCGGGGAGGCTGGAGCCTGGGCCCAAGTGAGAACGTGTTCAGGAAGGTGACCGTCCATTCAGACAAGGCTGAGCCCCGAGCCAGGTCTGGCGAGGGGGGCAGGGGGCTGGGAACCTCGGAGTGGGAGAAGCCGCCTGCTCTTCAGGGCTCGGGGGACGCGTGCCGATAGTAACGGGGGGGATAGCCGTGGGCCCACCCAGCGACGAGGCCATGACGACGCAGCAGACAGGACGTGTGCACAGGCGGGCACAGGTGGACGGGTGGGGGGCGGACAGGGTGGGCTGAGAGCAGGACGGGACAGGGACGAGGAGGGGCGCCGTCCGGGAAGGGGTCTGGACAGGCACAGGCGGCAGGGCCAGGGCCCCAGGCGACCGCACCGCCCGGAGCCCAGCGGCCCATCCACCCATGGTGCGGCGTGAGGAGGGGGCTGAGGGCGGGTAGGTGCCGGACCCCCGGGGGGCGGCGACAATGGGCGTGGTGGGGCAGGGCGGGCTGCCCACCATCCAGGGCTGGGGGGTGGTCAACCAGGCAGGGAGCGGGCCGTGGCAGATGGCAGGCTCGGGAAACCACGCAGTCACGTGGGCACTGTGGTTAAGAAACATAAGGATGGAAAATATCAGGGCCTTGCACAAGAGTGCAGATTGCATCCTGACAGTCATCCTGGGCGTGTGGGTGCTGGACCACGGTGTAGAATGTGTTTTGTACAATTTTTTTTACTGTAGTAAAGTACAGTAACGTAACATTTGCCGTTTTAACCATCCTCAAGTGTTGTAATTCTGCGGTGTTAAGTGCATTCACAGTCTTGTGCAACTATCCCCTTGGTTTTTCATCCCCAGCAGAAACTCTGTACCCATAAAGTGTAAATTGTAGTGTGGTCCTAGGTAAAAACATGTGAAAGGCGCTGGGTCAGTGGCCAGCAAGGGAGTCCATGTCCACGGCTGCACAGAGGATAAGGCCCTTGCAGAAGGGCCGGCGAGCTGAGATGCCAGGCGCCGTGGGTCGGCCGTGACTCACGCACACACAGCTCTCACTTCGATTCTAAGGCACTTAGCCCTCTTTAAGGTCCAACTCTCACATCCATACATGACTACTGGAAAGACCAGAGCTTTGACTATACGGATCTTTGACTATACGGATCTTTGCCGATCAAAGATCGGCAAAGTAACATCTGTGCTTTTTAATATGCTGTTTAGGTTTGTCATAGTTTTTCTTCCAAAAAGCAAGCGTCTAAAATTTCATGACTGCAGCTATCATCTGTAGCCATTTCGGAGCCCAAGAAAATAGTCTGTCACTGTTTGCATTGTTTCCCCGTCTATTTGCCATGAAGTGATGGGACCAGATGCCATGATCTTTGTTTTTTTAATGTTGAGTTTTAAGTCAGCTTTTTCACTCTCCTTTTTCATCTTCATCAAGAGGCTTTTTAGTTCCTCTTCACTTTCTGCCATAAGGATGGTGTCATCTGTATATCTGAGGTTATTGATATTTCTCCCAGCAATCCTGATTCCAGCTTGTGCTTCATCCAGCCCGGCATTTCACATGATGTACTCTGCATGTAAGTTAAAAAGGCAGGGTGACAATATACAGCCTTGACATACCCCTTTCCCGATTTGGAACCAGTCTGTTGTTCCATGTCTGGTTCTAACTGTTGCTTCTTGACCTGCATACAGGTTTCTCAGGAGGCAGGTCAGATGGTCTGGTAATTCCCATCTCTGTAAGAATTTTCCAGTTGTGATCCACACAGTCAAAGGCTTTGGCATAGTCAATAAAGCAGAAGTAGATGTTTTTCTGGAACTCTCTTAATTTTTCGATGATCCAGCAGATGTTGGCAATTTGACCTCTGGCTCCTCTGCCTCTTCTAAATCCAGCTTAAACATCTGGAAGTTCTCGTCTCACCTACTGTTGAAGCCTGGCTTGGAGAATTTTGAGCATTACTTTACTAGCATGTGAGATGAGTGCAATTGTGCGGCAGTTTGAACATTCTTTGGCATTGCCTTTCTTTGGAACTGGAATGAAAACTGACCTTTTCCAGTCCTGTGGCCACTGCTGAGTTTTTCAAATTTGCTAGCATATTGAGTGCAACACTTTCACAGCACCATCTTTTAGGATTTGAAATAGCTCAACTGGAATTCCATCATTCCACTAGCTTTGTTCATAGTGGTGCTTCCTAAGGCCCAGTTGATTTCACAATACTTTGTATAGAAAGGGATTTTATGCTGTGACCTCAACCATGCGGGTGGTGCTGATGGGATTTCAACACCAGTCTAGGGAGAAGGGCTCTGGGATCCACACAGTAACCTCTGGGGAAGCCTGGAGGACGGAATGCGGCCGCGGGTCGGCGGCGGGCTGTGCGGGACTTCCCGTAGGGTCACGTCTACATCGAGGCGCTCAAGTCAGCAGTTCCCGGGATGCCTGGAGTGGGGCAGGGAGGCGACGCTGAGGACCCACCGGGGGACGAGGTCTCCGAGTGGGTACGACCAGGTCGCCCGGCTCGCGCCCCCTCCGCCGGCCCCCGGCGCTATGAGCCGGCGTGCCCTGGGCCAACCTGCGCGTGCATCCCGGGGAGAAAGGGAGGACGCAGGGCGCCCAGCGCCTGGCTCCTACCGCCGGAGACGCCTGCGGCGGGCCCAGCTTCCAGTCCCGGTGAACCCGCGCCTGCGCGCCGGGCTCCTCCTGGAGCCGGCCCCGCCCCGCCCTCGGCGGGCCCGCCCCCGCGCTCCTCGGCCCTCACTGGCTGGCTCCGAGGCCGCGCTGGCTGGGCTGGCCAATGGGCGTGCGGCGCGCGCTGCAGCACGTGCGCCCCGCCCTGTCCGGCCGACGGGCAGCGGGCGGTGCTCCGGGCCGGGCGCGGGGCGGGTCCGGGGCGGGTCCGGGGCGGGGGCGCGCGCTGATTGGAGGGCGCCGCTCTCCTAGGCCGTTAACGGCGGCGCGGCGGAGCCGCGGCTCCAAAACAAAGGGCAGGCGGCCCGCGGGCGGCGGCGGGGATGCCTCGCGCGCGGCCGGGGCGCCAACGGCCGCAGCGTGTCCCGGGCCGCGCCGGGGCCGCCGGAGAGCCGCGCCCACGCTGAGCGAGGCCGGGCCGATGGGCGCTGCGGGCCGGGGCGCGGAGCGGTGGGCGGCCGTGAGTAGGGCGGGCCCTGGGGACGAGCGGCGTCGGCCGCGGGCGGGGGCCGCCGGGCTCGGCGCGGCCCGGGAGTTGGGGCGGGCGCGCCGCCTCCGACCCCGCCCCGCCGCGGAGAAGGTGCGGGCGCAGCCGCCCGCCCGTGGGGTAACAGGCTTCTCCCCCGAAGGCAGGGTCGCGGCTGAGGCGGGGGGCGGCGGGGACAAAAGAGGCCCCCGCGTTTGCACCGAAGGGCTCTCGTGCAGGGCGAGGCCGAAACGAATCGCGCCCGTGCGGCGCCCGCCGGGCTTCGGGGCGCACTGCCCAAGCCCCGACCCCCGGGCGGCGCCGAGTCCCGGTCTGGCCCGTTCTGGGTGGGACTGGGCCCGGTTCCGTGGTAGGTGGACCGCGGCATCCCCACCCCCGGCTTTTACTGAGCCGCTGCGTGCCTTCTTTCCGTGGAAGCGTACACACACCTCAACCTGTTGTTCTGCGCCGAGAATGTTCTTTCCCCCTCCGGGGATGGCTCTCAGAAGCGGCTCCTCCGCTCTTCGGGTCCCCGCGGCCTCTCTCTGCTCCCCGGAGGTGGACACGCCGGCCGAGCCCCGCCCCGGGCAGTAGCTGGCCCATTCCTGGTGTTGAGCGTTGCGACCCTGCCCGGGCCTCTGGTCTGACGCAGGCCAGCTCGGGCCTCCCGCTTGTATCTTAGGGGCCAGGTGTCTTCTCCGTGCTGGGAGCCTTAGCCAGGCCCAGGGGCAGCCCCGTCTTAGCAGGGCTGTAACAACGTAGCACCTGGGCACAGAGTGATCTTGATTACCCATCTGTTTGAGTCTTCCTGAGTTGAAATCAGCTTATTATTTTGGAACAACTTTGTTTACACAAGAGTTGCAAAGGTAGTCCAATCCGTCCCAACCTGCGCTCTACCTGCTGTGCCCATGCTATCACCCAGCGTAGCCATGGTGAGATTGCCAAAATTGAAAACTGATAAAAGTACCTGCCTTTGTAAAGCTCTTTATGTAGAGAGCCTTTGATCCCTTCCTGACTTGGTCAGGGCCCACCAGGGTCCTCGGGGGTGGGGTGAGGTGGGTACAGACAAGGACCTGCCACGGAGTGTCTTTTCCTCCCGGAAAACTGATGAGTGGAACGTAGTTTCAAATATGAAGAATCAGTGGAAGTCCTCCTCCTCATCTCTGACATTTTACTCCAGAGTTGTTTGGTTTTAACTTTTTAGAAAGTGGTTAGATCGGCTGATCAGCAAAACCTGCAGGAGTGGGGAGAGAGGGGAGGACGGAGGAAGCTCTTGACGCCAGGTCAGGTCCCTGGAGGCTGAGGCTCCAGGGAGCACGGTGGGGAGGGTTTTGGTCCTGCTGGCTCTGCTGAAGGCCTGTCGCTGACCATGGAGTCAGGCCGCGTCCACTCCCAGGAGGGCTCAGGCCCAGGGGTCCCTGTGAGCGCTGTTAGGCGTGGACACAGCCTGTGGCCACCGCGCAGGCTACCGACTCCCGGAGCGATTCTCGGGGCGCCTGGGCCCATTTTACAGGTCGGGCACCAGTTTGGCTTGAGGCCCCCCAGCCGCCCCTCCTCTGGCTTGGCGCAGTCTTGGTCCAACCGAGTCCCCGCCCCGCCCCTCAGCTGCACACCCTCTGCTGAGCACCAGCCCTGTTCAGACTCCTCTCTCTGTCTCTGGTTTTTCCTATCCCTTCCTCTACAAAAGAGGTGCTTGATGTTTTACCGAGCATGAGGTTCCTAAATTGGCCAAGGGTCCCAGCGTCCTTCCTGCCTCTTGGAGCTGAAGCGAGGCCAGCCCTGCCTATGTCTTCCCTTCTGAGCAGGAAGTGGGCAACCTCTGCTAGGAGGCACCCGAGGACACTTAGTTGCTAGGGGGAGAAATTAAAACAGTGTATCAGAGGCTCTTAGAAAAGAAGGGCTCCGTGCCAGCACTGCTCAGCAGGCAGGCGGGCAGGGCGGGCCGGCAGGACTCGGGGGAGGTCTCAGGCAGGACTCGGGGGAGGTCTCAGACACTGCGGCGGGCCAGGGGGGCCGGAGCCCACGCCCTCCCGGGAGTCAGCTGCTCGATTCGGGTTCTGCTCAGGTTTGCCTTTGGAATGGTGAAGCACCATATGGACATGGGCCTGATTCATGTTCTCAAAATAAATATCCATGCTTTTTTTAGGAGGAAAACTTCTGGAATCCAGAATGTTGTTTTTGCTCTAAAAACCTACCCCACACTAGCATCTTGGGGGGATGATGGCTGCTCCCCAAACCCAGGGACACGGCGGCCACAGCAGTGAGGCCAGAGGTGCGTTTGCCCTTCAGGCGCTAAGATGGGTCCGGCCCTGCAGCGGTCCCCTGGAAGAGCACTGTGCTGGGGGCTGGGGAACTCGGCCCCGGGGACGTCCAGCCCGAAACCGCAACACGCTCCTCTGTGACCAAGGTCCAGGCCGGGCGCCTGCTCTGCTGGGCCACCAGGGGACTCCCAAGATGCCATTAAACGGCCCTGTCCCGTTAGAGGTCACTCAGTGAGAGATGAGGGGTGTCCCCATTCTAAGAGTGAAAAGTGAAAGCCGCTCAGTCGTGTCCGACTCTGTGCGACCCCATGGACTGCAGCCCACCAGGCCCCTCTGTCCTTGGGATTCTCCAGGCAGAAGACGAGTGGGCTGCCGCGCAGTCGCCTGTTTAAAGGCGGGGCTTGGTGAAGGCCATCTGGCGGGCTCTGCCCAGATCATCGGGAGTCTTGCTTCTGCCTCGAAAGGGGCCCAGGGCTCTGAAGTTGAGCTACCAGGGCTAAAAGAGAAGGTCCCACATTTAAGGCTCCTTTAAATACAGAGAAGACTCAGGTTAAGACACGGAGACGGATTTGGAGCCTGGGAAACTTCCTGCTTGAGGCTGGGGTGCACCCCCCCAGCCGGCCCCCCACCCCAAGGACACACCACCCGGTGTGGCTTGCGGCTTCCCAGGCACTGTGAGCTGGGAGAGTCTAGGAGAGCAGGAGGCGTGGAGAGCCCGGGCCTGATCAGGGGGCCGGTGGGGGTCCTCCTCCTCCTGGGCCACCCCCGCCCAAACCCTTCCAGCCCTGTTAGTTCTTATCAAACCGACTGAGTCCTGGTCTGAAAGGTATAAATGCTTCCCGGTCCAGTTACTGCTTCCTTTTCAGACCCGGCCAGGGGCCCTGAGAGGGTCAAGGAAAGCCTCCCGCCCGCGCAGACACTCAGGGACCCGGTCTGTCCCGCCGGCTCCCGGCTCATCTGCACTTGCCGGTGGGGACACACACTTCCTGTGCTGGGTGTAGTGCTTCCTGTATTGTGACTTGAATTGTGTTCAACAGAGACTCTGAGGAAGATGCATATTCACAGTATCTCCAGTCCTGCCCATGTTGTAGCTCCCCATGGATGTTCAGTTCAGTCGCTCAGTCGTGTCCGACTCATTGCGACCCCATGAACCACAGCACGCCAGGCCCCCCATCCATCACCAACTCCCAGAGCTTGCTCAAACCCATGTCCCTAGAGTCGGTGATGCCATCCAACCATCTCATCCTCTGTCGTCCCCTTCTCCTCCCACCTTCAATCTTTCCCAGCATCAGGGTCTTTTCCAATGAGTCAGCTCTTCACATGAGGTGGCCAAACTATTGGAGTTTCAGCTTCAGCATCAGTCCTTCCAATGAACACCCAGGACTGATCTCCTTCAGGATGGACTGGTTGGATCTCCTTGCAGTCCAAGGGACTCTCAAGAGCCTCCTCCAACACCACAGTTCAAAATCATCAATTCTTCGGTGCTCGGCTTTCTTTATGGATGTAGGGCTGTATTTTTGCCCCTCAGAATTGTGTGCAAGGTGTTTTGGGTCTTGAATCTGCTCACAGATCCTTTGTTGTTACACTGCTGTGTGCCAGCATGTTTTCACTCACAAGGCTTCTCTTCTGGCCTTGTGGAGCTGGCTGGGGCTCCTGGGAGCGCTGAATGACGGTTAGAGGCTCCTGTTTAGTCCCCATACTTTCCAACTTGTAACACTGTGAGTGATGTTTACCAAGAGTGGTTTTGGTTCTTTCTTTGGTACATGCCTCGAAACAGTTCTCTTTACAATCTTAGTTTGTATGGAATGTTTTTTAAATTGTGAATGGATATGAAATTCTTCCAAACTTTTTTTTTGTTGGCATCCATTGAGATAAATAGAACAACTGGTGGTAAATTCTTCTAATGTTAAATCGTCTTGCACTCTTGTGATAAAGTCACCCTGCTTGTAGAGTCCTGTCACACAGGGCTGGCCCCCCTTTGGTCAGTATCACATAGGATGTTTGCATCTTGGCTTCTTGGAAGAAACTCAGTGAATTCCATTCTTGGTTTTCTTCTTTGGCTGTGCCGCAGGACTTGGGGGTCTGTTCCCCAACCACGGATTGAGAGTGCTGACCCCCCAGGCAGGGGGTTGGGGTCAAGTTAAGTCACATGAAACGGTGGGAAAGTGCTTCCTCTTTCTCTTCCCTGAAAGCAGTCTCACCAGGTTGGAACAACTCCTCTCTGGAGGTGCAGTCGGCTTCTCCAGGGAAGTTCTTTCCTATCAGTGTGTGTATTGGAGGAGGAGAATTTTATCCGTGACTTGATTTCTTTTGTGTTGACAGGATTATTCAGCTTTTCCATATCTTCATGAGTCATATTTTTAAACTTTTTTCCAGGAATTATTCTGTGTGGTTCACATCTTCAGCTATGTTGACTTAAACCGACCGCAGCACCTGTTCCCCGTGAGTCTTGCCCACAGAACACGCCGCCCGTGTGCGTCTCGGGCAGCTGGCTGAGCTGACAGCAGCGCCTCCGCCTTGTTGATCCTCCGCAGGGGATCCGTGTTCCCTTCTCTCTTTCCTTAGTTTTCTTCCCTGTTTCTTTCCTTTCTTACGTTTCCTTGGGGTGGTTTTCCTGTCACTTCTCAACGTTTTTAAAGATGGGTGTTTAGCTCATTGATCCCACCTGTCTTCTAACATCCATCCTGTAAGAGTCTGCGTCCCCTTTAAGTTCTGATAATTATTTTTGTTTGAAAGTGAGAGTCACTCAGTCATGTCCAACTCTGTGACCCCATGGACTATACGGTCCAGGGAATTCTCCAGGCCAGAACACTGGGGTGGGCAGCCTTTCCGTTCTCCAGGGGAACTTTCCAACCCAGGGGTCAAACCCGGGTCTCCCACATCGCAGGTGGATTCTTCACCAGCTGAGCCACAAGGGAAGCCCAGGAGTACTGCATTGCAGGTGATTCTTTACCAACTAAGCTATCAGGGAAGCCCATTTTATTGTTCAAAATATTTTCTAATTTCCATTATTCTTAGATACATGGGTATATAGAAGCATATTTCCTAAATTCTAAGCACATGAGAACTTTTGTACATTTCATACTGACTTCTAGTTTGTGTTGTGGTCTGAGAACATGCTGAGTTCAGCCCTCCATGTGGTGAGATGCGCTGTTAGTCACGTTCTCTGTGTTTGTGTGCAGGAGATGAGCTGGGGTCTCTGGTCCTCAGACGGTTCGCTCCATGTGTTTGAGCTCCAGTTTCCTCATCAGAATGAAGTGCATCTGCCCTCATCTGTATTGCTCTATCAGTTAGTGGGAAATGCAGCAGAATATATATTGTATACTTACAGACTATGTAATTATACGTAGTATACTAAAATATATAAACCATTAGGTACACTGTGTTTATATACTACAATCACTAGTCCTATTTTGATTATAAATTTATCTCAGTTTTTCCAATTTTTGGCTTACACATTTTGAGACTGTTATGAAGTAACAAGATTTGCACTTGCTACTTATCTCCCTGCTATTTCATCTAATGAAGTTTTTCCATTAAATGTTGTTATTTAGGGGAAATATGAACATATTTAATAGTTTTCTATTATTTTAATACCTCTTTCTATCCATTTACTACTTTAACTTTCTTGTTAGTTTTGACTACAGTGTATTTGGCTGACAGAGTCAGTTTCAGGTGTGCACAGTGATATGTACTGACTGTGTCTCAGACCCCTCTCCCGTGTAGGTTGTTAGAGAGCATCTGCTGGAGCTCCCGGGCTGCGCGGCGCAGGCTTCATATGTGATCATGCGTGTGTGGTAACCCCGAACTCCTAACGTGTCCCCCCACCCCCCGCCTGTCTCTCCCCTTTGGGAACCATAAGTCTGTTTTCTGAGTTGGTTTCTGTTTTATAAATTAGTTCACTTGTATCAATTTTTAGATTCCGCCTATAAGTGGTATCTTACATTTGTCTTTCTAACTTTGCTTAATGTGACAATCTCTAGGTCAGTTCACGCTGCTGCCAATGGCATTATCATGAAAATCGTGTGCGTATATATATGTATGTGTGTATGTATACACACAGACACCCCCCACATCATCGTCACCCACTCCCTGTCAGAGGACACTCAGCTGCTTCCATTCTTGGCTGTTGTTAACAGCGCTGATGTGAACACTGGGCTGCATGTATCCTTTTGAATTAGTTTTCTCCGGATACACGCCCAGCAGTGGGATTGCTAGGTTATATGGTAACCGTATTTTTAGTACGTTTTAGGAAACCTCCACACTGTTCTTCACACTGCCTGCACCAGTCCGCATCCCCGGCAACAGTCGGGCTCCCTCCTCCCCACCCTGTCTCCAGGCTTTGTTATTTGTGGTCTTTTTGATGGTGGCCATTCCGACAGGTGTGAGGTGCTGTCGCTGTGGTTCTGATTTGCATTTCTCTGCTGTGACGTCTTTCCGTGAATCACGTACGTCAGCAATTGTGACCACAGGTCTGTGTTGCTACCGTCCAGGTTCCAGCTTTCTCTTGTTCTTTCTGTGCCTTAATTTAAGGTGTGTGTCTTGTAAGCAGCATCGAGATAAAGTTTGTTTTCTGTCTAGTCTGAAACCTTCGACTCAACACGAGTCCCCTTGCGTCCCACCTGCGCACTGAAATGTCCGGGTTTCCATCTCCCTTGGTTAGGCTTCTTGCTCTTCCCCAGCACGTTCCCTCCTTCCTCACCTCCCTGCACACGTTTGGAGGTGACACACCTGCTCTTCTTGTTCGTACAGATGTTTCATCAGAAATTACATTTATCCTTCATTTACCAGAATGTACCTTTAATCCACACGCGTAGCTGCCTTTTGGACACCGCTCCGACCATGCCTCCGCCTTGTTCTCTTGCTCACCTGTCGCAAGCAAATCTCAGCACTCTGGGAGGCGGTGCTCTCTGCCCTCCTGCACACGTAGCCTCTTCTTCACTCAGCACCCTGCCTTCGTGGGGAGTCTGGAGTTGGGACCTGAGTGGGCTTTCCTTGGTTCTTTCATTTCTGTCTGAAGCACATCCTTGAATCTCCTCCAGTGACACTTTGCTGAAGTCAAGCTGCTCGTCTGCAAACGTCAGGTCCCGAGGTCCGGGGCAGCATTCCCACTGCTGAGTCCCGGGAGAGCAAGGCTGCCCTTCAGGGCCTCAGGGGTGCCTCCCCGGCACCTCCGCCTTCTGCTGATGGACTCGGGAAGTTGCTCTGTTGAAAGGTGACCTTCCCTTCCCTTCTGGCGGCGTCTCAGACATCCCTGCGTTTGTTCGGTGTTCTGCAGCCTCACTATCACACGATACGGTGTGGCCTTCTTTTCACTCACCCTCCTTGGGTCTGTTGGAGATCAGTCTGCACTGTGTGCTTGAGTTCTGGCAGCTCCACGTCGCCCTCCGGGGTCCTCAGACACGCCTGCGCTTTTGGTGTCACATCCAGCGTCACTGCCAAGTGCAGCGGCATGCAGACCATTCCCCACGCTCTCTTCTGAGAGTTGCCCAGTTCTAGTTTACGTCTGGGCCTGGCCCCGAGCGCACTGCTGTGTGTGGTGTCATCCTTTTCACAGGCCGCTCTCTTGTCTTCCTGGCACATTTGTTGGAAAGGCTCTGTCCTTTCCACGTGGAACAGTCTTGGCCCCCTTGTTAAAAATCACGTGACTGTGCGTGTGAGGGTGTGTTTCTGGATCGATAGGTAATTTACTAGAGACCAGTACGGGACCCACCACACATGCATAGACATCGTGGTGCTTGGAGCCACAGTTCCATTACCCGGGGCAGGATGGGCCAGCGCTCGTGGCATCTCTCAGATGGGGACTTTGTTGGCTGCTGTCTCTTCCACGTGTCCTGAAGCCAGAGGACAGAAGACGTATCTGAACTACTGTTTTCTCAAATTATTTATGTGTGAAAGTAGTTCACCAGCCACTCCCAACTAAATGGAGAGTGGCTGAGCCATGGTCGGGTATTAACCTTCTTTTTATGTACAATTACTAGTAAAGAATTAGCTCTCTAACGTCTAGGACTGCACTTTCCCCGTCTCTATGACAGGCGTCCTGAACCAGGCGCGTCCTGTTGTGGCTCTCTCTGTGTGACCCTCTGCTGTGTGTTGACAGGTGGTGGCGTTTCTCTCACCCCAGCGGTGTGGACGGAGCCACACGCCCTCTGAACCACAACGGCTCTGGCGTGCATCTTCCAGTGTTTGTTCTGTTGGAGAGCCCAGCGGAGCTGCAGCTCCTCCCACGCCAGCCCTGAGCTGAGCCAGGAGTGCCCCGCGATGGTGAAGATGACCAAGTCCAAAACTTTCCAAGCGTATCTGCCAAACTGCCACCGAACCTACAGCTGTGTCCACTGCAGGGCCCACCTGGCCAACCACGACGAGCTGATCTCCAAGGCAAGTGTCTGCTCGCGAAACCAGGGGCCACAGAGGAGAGGAGCATGGAGCCTCCCAGGCGTGCCGGCCTTGACTGCCTGCAGCCCCGTGGGCGGCGCTGTGGGAAGTCGTGTGAGTGTGCGGCTGAGTCGTGGTCTTGGCTGTGACTCTGCCCCGTGGCGGGTCCAGGGGTTGGCTGCTGGGTTTGCACACACACCCTCCACCTGTGCAAACAGGCCTGGGCCGCAGGCCGCTTGGCTTCCAGGGCCAGGAGCCCATTCCTGTGTGATAGGCAAGAACCAGAAGGTTCTGACCCGTTTGCATTCCTGGTTATTTTTGAGGTCTGTCCGCCCACTGGGTCCCTTGAGCCTTGTACCTGGGTGACGAGTCCCCGTCTAGTGTCCCCTCCAGCTCCCATGGCCGTGCAGCTGGGACTGGCCGGTGGTTGGAGACACACAGATGCCCTGTTCTGCCTCCTTGGTCGTCCTGGAACGAGTGACCGTGCTCCGAGCTTTCCTCCCAGAAAGGGGCTGTGGCTTTCTTGTAGTTCCCATGGAAAGGCACGGAAACCACCCGGTACCCCCACCCCTTGCCCCGTCTCCTGGAGGATGGCATGGGCTGTCCTGGGCACAGGCTCACGGGCGCTCTGCCCGGCGGCCCCTCCGCTCTCCCCCAGGGCAGGGCTCCCATCACTCAGCTCTGACGGCGACCGGCCCTCTGACACCTCTTCCTTCTCTGCAGTCCTTTCAGGGAAGTCAGGGACGAGCCTACCTCTTCAACTCAGTGTGAGTACTGCGCCGCTGGGGCCGCCCAGGGCTGGGGCAGCGTCGGCTCTTCTTGGAGGCCGGGGGTGCCCCCAGCTGGGGTCTATCTTCGTTTCCCTGGAGACAGCAAACTCTGGGTGCCTCCTCACCACCTGCGGCATCCTGGGTTCTTGGGGGAAGCCAGAAATTGTGCCTTCTCTTCCGAGGGGCAAGGGACAGCTGGGGAGTCAGGGAGGCACCCCTGGGTCCCAGGAGCAGCCGGCGGGTGGAAAAGCGGGCCTGGCCCTGCGAGGGTGCCAGCTCCTGCCCCCCGCAGGGTGAATGTGGGCTGCGGCCCCGCAGAGGAGCGCGTCCTGCTCACCGGCCTGCACGCTGTGGCCGACATCTACTGCGAGAACTGCAAGACCACGCTTGGGTGGAAATACGTGAGTACCATGGAGACAGCGGGCCGAAAACAGGATGGGTGCCGACTGTCAAGGAGGGTCCACGGGCCAGGGGGTGGGGAGGCTGTGCCCACCGCACGGGTGACCACAGGCCGGTGCAGGCAGAGGCCTGTGGACGTGACCCTGTGGTCATGCTCACAGCTGACCCACCTGGCGTGCTTGGTCCCCACCCCAGGACCCGCCTGGGCCCACCGTGGGGGGTAGGGGGGTGTGAGGAAGATGGGCTCCCTGCACCAGCGCGCCCCGCCCCGCCCCGGCTTCTCTCCACCACTCGTGACCCCGAGTCCCAGGAACAAGGTTTGTGCTGACCGTCCCTTCTGAAACGCCCCGCCGGCCCCCGCTCTGCGCACAGCCCCGCCCACGACGCCCAGTCCCCAGCACAGCGGCCCCTCGTTGGCCCGGCAGCACCACACAGGCCACGTCCGGGAGACATGGCCCTATCCTTCCTTCCTTCGCTGTGTGTAGAAAGTTGAAAAACCAAACGGATTCTATTCTGAAACTTCTCTCTCTCTCTTCAAGGAGCACGCCTTTGAAAGCAGTCAGAAGTATAAAGAAGGAAAATTTATCATCGAGCTTGCTCACATGATCAAAGACAATGGCTGGGAGTAAAGTGGACTTCCTGTTCCCCCTTGAACGCGACTGAGACAGTCAACGTCAAGGAGCTGAGGAGCGTCCGAGGGCGGGTGAACCCCCGGCCAGCCCCCTGGGTGAGGCAGCCCCCGCAAGCTGTGTCCTCTTCACGCACATGGTTGCTTCTGAAATGTTCCGATGACCTGTTTCTAATTTCTCAAGATCCAGAGAAAGACTTAACCGACTGATGACTTGTCCATCTAGTCCATACACTTTTGTAACCAATGCTTTTGAGGTAGTTTGGCTGTGTTCTGTTGTTTTGATGGAACCAGACTGAGTCCCCATGGACCCCAAGGCGGCCTCTCTGGAGAGCCAGCCCTGCTCGTGTCTGAAGGGAGGGGACCACTTCTCGCTGACTCTCGGACCCGCCGCGTGGTGGTTCTGCGTGCAGGCTGCCCAGGGCAGTGCTCTGCCAGGAACCTCCCTGACGGCCGTGCGTCTCTGCACCCAGGGTGCTTTTTAGCCTTGTTCAAAAGCAAAGGGTGCCGCTGGATAACACTTTAGATGAGCTAGAAATAGAGAAACGTGTCTGATGGAACACCCTGTTTGTTTAAGCGAGAAGCTTCCTTATCTAGAAGGCGAGTGAGCGAGTGGTCAGCAGACACGACCCCGGGCCCATGCACAGGCCCTGAGTGGCTGGCCCGCAGAGTTCAAGCTGATCACACTGGGCCGAAGGAAAGTGGACTTCCTTTTCTATTCTGATGTACTTGCAGAAGAAGAATTATTTTTCCTATATTTGAAAGAGGCCAGAACAGGATAAACTTCCAAATTAAGATCTGCCACTGTTTTCACATTTTCCACAGAAAGTTCCAGTTGCAAGACAGGTGTAAGCTCTGGTTGCTCAGGGGCCCCAGCCCGCCCTGGTTCTGCTTGAGTGCCCGCGCGCTGGGCCTTTGCAGGGCTGGGCTGCGTGTGGCTTCTGGCCAGTCTGCAGAGAGTGGAGGCCAAAGGCCCTCTGGCCAGTGAGCCCGGCCTGAGACGCCCGGGATCCCGGCCCCACCATCTCATGGCCACAAACTGGAGACTGGGGGGCTCTCCCCTGAGCCTGGAGCCCCGGCTGGTGCTCCTGGCTCAGGGGAGCTTCCTGTGGGCACCCTCTGACCCACAGCCTGGACTATGGGGAACCCTAGGCTCCCCCACCCCAGGGTGCTGGGTCATCCACGAGGGTGCCCGGCAGGCCGCCTCCCGGCAGAGCCCCGGGGCCTGGTGCTTGGAGCCCCTTGAAGGCCCAGTGGGCACCCGCCCTGAGGGCTGAGTCCGAATCCCTGAGAGCCGGCCTGAACCGGCAGCCAGGCGCTCCTCCAGCAGATGCTTCTGGACACCGAGGAGCTGCCTGCGGTTCCCATGTCCACTGCACTCACATGTGGAGTGTGTATTCTGGGCTGTCTCTGGGGGCGCGGCAGCCTTCCTCCCCGTGGCACGGGATGGCTTTGAAGCTGATGCCAGCCAAGGCTCTCAGCCACTTTCCTTGTGGGTCTTCTGCAAAACCCGAGCTCCTTTTGAAACCAAACAAACTGACCGTGAGCAACTTCAAGGACCGACGCTCCTGAGGCCACAGCCAGACGTGCGGGTCAAGTGCTGGGACACTCCCCTTTAAGTTCCTACACGGCTATCACCCCACGACTTTTATTTAAATTATTTAAGGTATTTTTTCCTTGGGAAGAGTGGGAGGTGACGCCAGGATTATAAATGTTTACGTCCACTACGCAGTGTTCTCTGCACGTTTCCTTTAGAAATGGGGTTTAGCTCTGGCTGTTTTATAAGTATATACATATATATATATATATATAGTATTTTTATACCTTAACGCTTACTCTTGATGGCATCTGTCAGCTATTAGGAGGGATCAGAAATGGGAATTGTTCCAAAAGTCCTTTACTTTACCTGATGCCCTCCCCAGGGACTTACACAATCTGAATGTTTTTTAACATCTAGAGAAGTACAATTTCAGCTCCAAAATGACTTAAGAGACGTAAACCATCCCTCACCAGAGGCCCTGGGCAGGCCCATCCCTCTGTGGAGCTGTGGGTCTGCAGCCCGGGGTGGCTGGCCTTCCGTCAGGGCAGGTGGGCCCGGCTGCTGGAGAGATGGACAGGCGGCCAGGCCAGCCCAAAGGCACGCTCCCCAAGCAGGACTGCCCGTGTCTGGCCCTCCATGCTCTGTCTACGTGAGCTTCCAAAATAAAGTTTCCAACGTTTGCTGCCTCCTGGTCAGTAGCATCGACGGTCTAGGCCGGGTAGTGAGGGGCCGGCGCTGGCGGCCTCCAGAGCTGCTGTGGGTGGGCATCCCCACTCCAGGAGCCTCAGGCGAGTGCCTCGCACACCTCCTCCCCATGACCCCAGCTCCCAGGGACAGAGCCGCTCAGCGGTTCCCAGCCGAGGCGGCGCTGGTGCCGGGTCCTAAAGACTGAGGGAGGGCGGCCTGGCAGTAGGCATGGGGTAGGACGGTCCCTGTGGAGCCCAGACCCCGGAGCAGTCCCGGCAGGCCTCGAGCGGGGGAGGGACCACCATGCGTGTGGAGCTGTGGGCCCAGGCGCAGCAGCAGAGACGGGGAGGAGCTACAGGACCTTCTGGAAGTGAAAATGGGTTGCACTCGCTGCCGGGAGGCTTTGAGCGAGGAGAGACCGGACAGAAGTGGGCACAGAGCCTGGCAGGGGGGTCAGCCGTGCTGACCTGGGGGCTCAGTGCTGAAAGCGGGCGAGGACTGCAGCGAGGCTGTGGGCCTCCCAGCGTGAGCGGACGTGGTCCTGGGAGGCGGCTGTCCTGAGCGTCTGTGGTGCTTCTGGAAGCCGAGGGGGCGTGTCCAGGGGGAGGGCTGCGGGGAGGCGGCATGGGAAGGACGGGCCCTGCGGCTCCTCAGCGGGGAGAGGACCCTCAGCAGGTCACTGGTCAGTGCCAGCACAAGGCCGGTCCCCAGGGAAGGGCCCCCACTCAGCCCCGGCCAGGACAGCGGGAGCCCACGGGCTTCCCCCTCCTGATAGCAGAGGGAACAACCTGGGGCTGCGTGGGCCCAATGAACCCGAGGCAGAAAAAGTTTCTGGACAAAACATTGAGGCTCTGCCCCCCCGAGTCAGAAGGTCTGGACTGAGATCCCAGGTGACCACTGGCTGGAGGACCACACCAAGTGGACTGGCCACCCTGAGGTGACAGGCGCGGGGGGTGTGGGGGTCAAAGACAGCCCTTCCTCTCTGGAAGTCCAAGATGCGGAGACAGGGCTGGGCCAGGCCACCCGCCCACGGAGGGAGCCAGGAGAGGACTCGGGCAGCGGCCGGAGCTTTATTGAAGGGCGGACAGTCGACTCTGCGCACCCAGCCCCGAGTCCCTACCGGCTCCAGCGCAGTGGCCGGCTGCTACCACGAGCTGAAGTCCCCGAAGCCACGGCTGGGCTTCTTCTTGGCCATGGGCACGGCCACACTGCTGGACGGCTCCTCCTCTGCCACCCGCTTCCTGGGGACACAGCGAACACGAGCTGCCGTGCGCACGCGGGCCCCCAGCGAGGAGCCCCCGCATGTCCCAGGGCCGCACAGGCCCCGACCTCCCAACTGTCTCCCAGTTGACACTGAGGTCCCGGAGCCTCCGTCTGACCCCCACCGACCGGCTCTGACCCCGGGACGCGGGGCGTAGGCACCGGGGGAACTCACGTGACTGCCGGGCTGATGTACTTGCCCACGCCCTGGCGGTATGCCTGAGGGCCCTGGCTCCCCTGGGGGGGCTGGCTGCTCTTGGCCCTGCTCTCGGGGGCTGCAGCCTCCAGCTGTGTCTTCCTGCGCTCCTCGGCAATCTGTGGGGGCCGGGTGGAGGTGGGCTCGAGCGCTGGCCCAGGCGGGGCTCCTGAGACAGAACCAGGCCAGCTGCGGGCACAGCTGTCCCCCCAGCCCCTCCTCACCTGAGCGTCAGCCTCTTCATAGGGGTCCACGAACACGACGGTGGAGTCAATGCGGATCTCCTCCTGGTGGGGGAGATGGGCGTGAGCAGGCACCCACCCAGCTCTGACCCCAAGGGGAGGACCTCTGCTCCGGGGCACAGACCTTAGGGCGGTCAGTTTTGGGGTCGCTCTCCACGTTCTCCATGGCCGTCAGCGTGTCAAAGCCCCCAACAACCCTGCGGCAGAGCAACGGGGCGCCTGAGAATGTGCCCGGTGCGGGCACCCCTGCAGGCGGGGCAGACGGCGAGCAGGCCCGGCCGGCTGTCAGCACGGACTGACAGGCCCCGTCCACACACACGATGTCTGCAGAGGACTCGGCGCTAAGGGCGAATGCTGAGCCCTGGACAAGAGGTGGAGAGACCGGCCGCGGCCCGGCGCTGAGCTTCGTTCGGGACTGCGAAGGGAGGGCCTGCCGGGGGCAGGTCTCAGGTCCAAGGGTCACCCCTGCCACCTGCGCAGACTGGACAAGGGGGCACAGGCCCGCCTGGCGCCTCCCCCGCACCCCCCCCACACAGAGACCCCGCCCGGCGCCTCCCCACACACACACACACACACACCCGCCCGGCGCCTCCCTACACACACACACACACAC
>JADEYB020000033.1:67587644-67646586 GCA_015832495.2 Alces alces
CCCTACACACACACACACACACCCCGCCCGGCGCCTCCCTACACACACACACACACACCCCGGCCCAGTGCCTCACCGCCCGAAGATGGTGTGCTTCTTGTCCAAGTAAGCGCAGGAGCGGAAAGTGATGAAGCTGGGGAAGATAGGGGTGGTCAGGGAGAGCCCACGCCTCCCCACCCGCCTGCCTCAGCCCCCCAGGCCAAGCTCCCACGTGGAATGGTGCACCGTCAAGTCTCAGCCGAGACTGACACACGGACATGGCAGAGAGGCTGACCCCCGGGGCTGCATCCACAGCCCGCAGGAGGAAAACACCTGACCCCAGTGAGACGTCCCAGAACATGCAAACTCTGAAACCTCGCCTGGAAAAGCAGGCCCGAGAGCTGGATCAGGTGACGACACCGCTCACCTCACCCCACACAGCGCAGCCTGGAGGGACCCAAGTCTACCCACCCCTCGAGCTGAGAACATGAGCACCCACAAAGCCTCGACTCTCTCAGATAAGGGTCCAGATATATGCCACTCAGCAACGGCGCTCCCCACCACCTAGATGGACGTAGTAGTTTTCTCTACATGAGCGACCACCACCCCAGAATGAGGGAAGGAAAGCTCCACTTCCAATCTATCACAAACTACAAAACCCTCCAGGAGCAGCCGTCTGCAGGAAGGCAGGGCACCCATGAGCAGGAACCATGAAGTCACGTTAAAAAGGCAGAAGACGCCCTTGGAAAGCCAAGGCACATCCCCACATGGAAGCTCTCACGCTGCCTGACCCGCTAAAACACACGTCACACGGCTCTGACGGGACTGACGTCCACGCCGGAGGATAAGCAACCCAGCAGAGAGGAGACAGCACAGGGACCACGCCCGGGGACGCTGGCGCAGGAGGGCGGCCCGCAGCACCTCCTTGTGGTCAGTGGGCGGGGCCTCTGCTGTGGGACGCTCCCCGGGGGCCCCACTGGGGGAGGTGCAGAGAAAAGCCCCGGGAACAAGTCACCCAGGTCACTGGACAGGGCCCGTCCCGCTCCACTGGTGCCTAAGACTGCCAGGGGCCAACAAGACACGCCAGGCCGACGGGCACCCTCACCGTCGGGCAGCGGCAAGGCCCCGTCCACCCACGGAGGGGCGGCTCCAAGACGCTGGACCACACACACACTGCGCCCCACAGCCTCCCAGACACACACGGAGGCACGCTGGGACCCCGCGCGGGACGGGCTCCAGAGCAGCCCTGGGCACACACCTGCCACCTTCCCCTGGACTGGAACGTCTGGGAAAAGCGTCTAGAATATAGCTAAGCAGTTCAGTGTTTTTAAAACTCCTCCTTCACAAGGACTGCAGAGGGGAGCAGCGGGTAAGGGTGTGGTGCAGGCCTCCTGTAGCAGCCCCAGGGGCCCCGCTCCTGCTAACAATGTCAGCCTTCGGCAGGCAACGCCCCGAGTGCGGGGCGGCCCCCTGGCTCGACAGACGCAGGTGGGCACGGCCTTCAGGGCGAAGCCGACAGGCAGCCTGCCCCATCAACTCACAACTGAGACTTGTTGGTGTTGGGCCCCGAGTTGGCCATGCTGAGCACGCCACGGCCCGTGTGCGACAGGTTGGGCCGGAACTCATCTCTGAAGGGCTTCCCCCAGCACGACTCCCCACCTGCAAGACAAGAGGCCGGGGCAGCAGGAGGACCGCGACCCGGGCAGCCCAGAAACTTCGCCACCCCAGGGCCCCCACCCCCAGATGCCCATGGACCCCCAGCCCCAGGGCCTCAGAAAACTCCACGAGGGAGGGTGGGCCGGCCCAAGCAGCCAGCAGGCTGGGGGGGCTTTGGAGGAGCAGCCCCCGGGGCAGAGCTCAACCCCCGCCACTGGGCCCCTAGGTCTGCTGCCCGGGGGGGCGGGCGCCTGGAGGCCCGAGCAGGCCTCGCCACAGTGCAGAACAAGGAAACGGGAGCTGGAGGCCGTAGGCCATGGCTCTGGGGGGCCCCCACGCCCCTGCCCGCACGGCCCATGCTGCAGCCAGTGTTCCCGGGGGCCTGTGCTCCTGGGGGGGCCGGCGCCAGCACCCACCTGTGCCGGTGCCCGTCGGGTCGCCTCCCTGGATCTGTAGGAAGAGCACGCCAGTGAGGATCCCCACTCTGAGCCCCCACCTGCCTGCCTGCACCCCCAGCTGCTGCTGGAGACAACAGGGTCTCTCCCACAAGCTCGATGTGGCCAGCTGGGCTGGGGCCCAAGAAGACCCCCAGGGACCAGGGGGTCACCCACCTAAGGGTCAGCACCCCCCGTAGGGAGGACTCCGCCCACAAGTGCGGGGCAGCCAATGTTGGCACTCACCACAAAGTTGCGGATGGACCGGTGGAAAACGGTGCCGTCGTAATACTGCTTCTTGCAGAGCCTGATGAAGTTCTCGCAGGTTTTTGGGGTCTGAAATAAACCAAGGGCTCCGGTGAGGCACACGGCGGCCTCACGGTGGGAAGGGCTCCCAAGGCCCACAGCCAGGCCCTGGACTGGTGGGCGCGGCGAGCCTGAGCACCCGAGGCTGCGCGGAGCTGCGGGGGGCACCCACACACCAGGTCGCAGTGCAGCTCCAGGTTGAGGTCACCCAGGCTGGTGTGCAGACGCACGTAGCCCTTCTTCTTCACGAACTGGTAGCGCAGCTCGTCCTCGTCGATGGCCGCTACGAGGAGACGCCTGAGCTGCCCGCCTGCCCCAGGTTGGGGGCCCAGGAGGAGGGCGGGCACCGGAGGCCGACAAGGGGAGGGGAGGAGGGGCTGGGGGACTGTGGGCCCTGACCAGCCAAGGCCAGCAGAGGGCGCTGGGGCCTAGGCGGGGCAGCCCCCCAGCGAGCCTCCAGACGCTGCCCTCCCAGACACAAGCCCACTTTCGAAAGGGCACATCACCGCCTGACTACTGGCGAGCCACCGGCAAGCCCACAGAGCCGAGGCGGGTGGGGGGGATGCCCATGCCCGGCCACCACAGACAGGGAGTGGGGCCAGGCGCTACCTGCTTCGTGCGTGGTCTCGGGAACCATGGCGGTGGACGTGAAGGAGGCACTGACCCTCCCAGTGGAGTAGTGGGCCTGCGGGGAGACCAGGCCGGTGGTCAGCGCGGGGGCCACTCCTCTGCACCGGGCCTGCCCGGCACCTCCCTCCACCACCCCTGGGCGCCGGGGGCCTCCTGGACGGACAGCACGCCCAGCCCGTGCCAGCCTCTCCCACAGGGCCCAGGGAGAGCCGCAGCCCCTGGCTTCAACTGTGCTGAAGGCCTGGCTGCCAAGGCTCCTATTAAGTGAGACCTGGAAAAGCACGCGAGACAGAGTGTGGGCGCCTCTGGGGTTCAGAGCACCAGACACTTGTTTCTTCCTATCAGAAGAAAATGCATCAGAATACTAGGAGCCGCAGCGTTACAGGAAATCGTGAACACACCCTCGTCTTTAGCACACCTGGCTTCCTGGACAACCGTTTAAAGGGGGTCTCCCAGCCCCAGGCCCCCAGGCCCTGCCTGGCACGGGGCGGGGGCAGCTGAGGTCCCGACAGGCCAGGGCACGAGTCGCAGTGCTCTCACGGCCAACTGGGGCCCAGGGCCAAGCACAAGGCCGGGGGCGGGACGTGCAGGTGAGGGCTGGGAGGCAGGCACCCTGGGAACACCTGTCCCCCCAGCAGCTCGGCACCCCTGGGTCACTCTGGCTCTGGGTGGCCAGCTCCGCAGGGCCATGCCTGCCCACACCCCAGGCTGCTGTGTGGCGAGGAACCACGGAGGCTGCCGGCAGCCCCCCACCCAGCACCACGCTCCAGGAGTGCTGCCAGGGCAGGGGAGCGGGCCCCCTACTCACAGCGTTCAGCTTGTCCACCTTCGCCTTCTCAGGGACCCTCATGGTGGCCGCCAGCACCTCGTCCCCTTTGAACTCCTTGTAGAGCTCCTGCAGCGTCTCCCGCGTCTCCGTGTTCGTGTTTTTCAAATAGTACGACGGGTCCTGCTTGGCCTTCTCTTCATCTAGAAGTCGGCACGGTGGTCCTAAGACTCAGCCGAGAGAGACCCAGCACCGTCCCCAGACGCTGTGAGGGGACCGGGGGCCAGAGCCACTGAGAGCCCAGCCGGCCATGAGGCCAGGGCAACCAGCACCTCCGTCCATCACAGCCTCCGGGTCACAACAGCCCCGGGGAAGCCCGTGGTGGGAGCAGGGGCAAGGCCACCGCCCTGGCCCAAACCCAGGGTCACAGGCCCAAGTCACGCTCCCCACCCTCCGGGGCCCGCCTGCCCCCCTGCGGCCAGCACACACAGCCCAGGCCAGCCCTGCGGTGAGAAACGGACCATCTCTGAGGGGTGTGGAGAGGGTGACCCAGGCCCCAGGGACCCAGGAGAGGAAGCAGCCCTGTGAGGCCTGCAGCCGCGTCCTGGCCTGCACACACTCAGGCCCCGGGGCCCTGATGAGCCGGCAGAGGACGGTGGCACGGCAGCTCACAACATGCAAGGCCCATGCAGGCGGGCTGGGACCCCCAGACTCTGGTGAGGGGCGAGGAGCATCCCCCAGAAGCGCTGGCTCTGCCACCCCAAGCCCCTCGCCCCTGGGCAGCTGGGCTGTACGTACCTGGGTCGATTATCTTCATGTTATTCTTAACGTGGAAGAAGTTGGAGACGTTGAACTTGTCCAAGTTGGTGGGATCCTACGGCACACACAACGCGTGTGGCAGTGAGCCCGGCACGTCCTGGGCCATGCAGCTGCTGGGCAGGCGGCAGCAGCAGCGGCCGGCAGGGCCCGGGCTTGGGGAGAGGCCGCCGGTCAGCAGGGGCGGGCAGGGCTGGGGCCAAAAACCCGCGTCGTGGCTGCACGCCTTCTCCCCACTCACAGCCAACCAGCGCCCCCAGTCAGCTACCAGGTGGACCCCACAGTCTGTCCGGGGCCAGAGAGCACACCCCGGGGGAGGGCCGGGCACTGGCCTCAGATCGTAACGGGACGAGCTACAGGAGGACCTAGGCCCCCCGATTTTCTGCAGCTGTGACTCTCATGAGCCCACTCAGGCTCTCGGGACACCTCCAGGCATGCTCCAGCCCGCCCCGGGTCCTGAGCACCTGCCCCAGCCCTCAGGCTTCAAACAGGGAGGCGCTCCAGGCGCAAAGATGAGTCGGGGGTGGCCCCCGCGGGGAGCCGGAAGCCCCAGACTGCAGCGGCAGCCTGTGCAGAGGCCCAGGGTGACACGGCCAGGAGGGGCTCTGCTGGGCCACGCAGGCAGGGAGCTGGAGGGCACAGCGGGGCGGGGACCCCCACCTGCAGGGTGATGATGTCCTGTCGGCAGAAGGGCTCATCGGTCAGCAGGTCTCGGAAGTTCTTGGCCTTGATGTTCAGCTGCTCCACCGCCTATAACCAGGAGGAAGGCCGCGGTCACGGTGCCTCCCCGCACTCCGCAGCTCAGAAACCACCCAGGAGGGGGAAAGGGCAAAGGAGGGGACCAGAGTGTGCCGCAGGAAGCCCACCCCTACGCTCCCAGGGCAGGGCCTGGAGCTGGGCTCCCTCCAGGGTCTCTGCGGGCCTGCGGGGCCCGGGAACGAGGACCCACTCAGCAGACAGAGCTGCCTGGTCCAGGCCTGGAGGCCACAGGCAGGCCACCATCCCTTGGGTGCATTGGTGGCTCTTAGCTCGTGACCTCCAGGGCCCCAGGCCCCCCGCTGGTGTCCCCATCAGGGCTTGTGACGACCCACCTCGTGGGCGTAGACGTTGCCGGTGGTCCTGATGGCCACGATGTGGCTGCTGTTGGTGAACACGGTGAAGAGCACGGGGCAGTGGTACTTCCCTGGGGAGAGGGCGGCGCGGGGTTAGAGAGGGGGCGGGGTTAGAGAGGGGGCGGGGCGGGGTTAGAGGGGGCGGGGTTAGAGAGGGGGCGAGGTTAGAGAGGGGGCAGGGGAGTGGAGTGGGGGTGTGGGGTCAGAGGGAGCAGAAACCCCGAGGGCCTGCCCAAGGCCCTCCTGAGAGCAGGAACTCCGCCCCCTGCGGGACCGCCCCCGGCAGCGTTAGCCCCAGCCCCAGCGCCAGCCTCTGCCTCGGGGACCAGCCTGTCTCGCCACCCACCTGCTGCCCCTTAGATCTGTCAGCCCCACACACCCCACGGCAGTCCCTCTCAGACCCAGCCCCACGCCCACACCTCCTGCGCCCCTCCCTGCCCCGCTGCACCCCACCCGGGCAGCCGGGGAGCCCGTGCAAGCCAATCCCCACGAGGACACTGCAGCAAGGGGGACACGCAGAGATGAGAGGCCTGGAGCTGGATGAATTCTAACCCTGAGCTCAAAACTGCAAAAGATAATTACAAGAGCATTCTGAAAACTGGACCACTGGCTGGATATCCAACACTGAAGAATTCATACTAACTTTCTAGGTGTGATGAGGGTGGTCTCGTTTCCTAAGTCCTCAGCTTTTACAGACACACTCAAACGCTTAAGCATGAACCGGCACAAAGGCAACGACACCGCGGGGTGGGAACACAGATAAACTCAGACGCCCGGACGGCGGCCGGAGCGAAGCTGGGGCTGGAGACCAACTACACCCTCTCGACCCTGAAATAGTCAACTAAGACGCAAGGCCAAGAGGGCGCTCTCTAGATCAAGGGTGGTAAAAAATGTAAAAAGGCACAGTTGAGGGGGACTTTCTGGGGGTCCAGTGGCTAAGACTCCGTGCTCCCAATACAAGTTCAATCCCTGGTCCGGGAACTAGATGCCACATGCTGCAACTAAGACATGGCGCAGCCAAATAATTAAAAAAAAAAACAAGTTGGGTCAGATCTTTCTTGCTCGACTCTCTGAGCCCTCCTGTGACTGTCCAGGGCCTGAGACACTGCTGCGCTCCCCCTCAGCTGACCCAGTCCACAGCCCCTGCCCCTACTGTGCTCACACCGTGCACATTAACAGTGGACCCCACACCACAGGGCCTGTCACGGCAGGACCTCTGCCTGCAACGCTCTCCCCACAGGGCCCCCTCACTCCCACCTGTCCGCAGACTCCCTCTCGAACCCTTTCAGCCAGCCCCGAGCCCCCCTCCCTCGGCCCACTTCACCTCTGACCACAGGACGGGCCGCGTCCGACCCAGCACAGTGACCTCATTTCCAAAGCCCCCTCCCTCTCACCTCAGGAGAGGCCTGGCCCGTCCTATCTGCATGCGGCAGGCGGGCACTCAGTGAACGCTTGTGAAGGAGCCGCTCTTGGAGCGGGGAGCTCCCCGGCACCCAGAGACTGTCCAGGCCACTAAGGTCGGCTGGCTCCTCACTGCCATCTGCACCTGCTGGGGGCTGGCCGGCCTCCACGCATTCCCCTGGAACCCACCCGCCAGCAAGCTCTGACCCCGCCTTCCACCAGGGCACCTGCACGCACCCAGGCCCATAATGAACTGAGAACAAGGTCAGTGCCTATGGAGGTTGCCTCAACACACAGGTGTCCGGCCAACAAGAACAGTGGAGGGCACGCAGGGGTGCAGAGCAGGACCCCAGGACTGGGCCGGGGCGTACGACCAATGCTGAGCTGAGCAGAAAGAGCCCAAGAGCCCCCGCCGCCACACCCAGCTGCCCACCTAGGCCGCAGCCCGAGCAGCTCCGTCTCCAGTGACACCTGGACCAGAGCCACGGCCAGGCAGGGCCTGTGCCCCGGGGGCCCAGCTCAGCCCACACCGCCCAAGTGCTCTGCGGTGAGGGCTCATCCCCATTCCCGGCTTTAAACTACATGGGCCTCTAGGAAGACAGCACAATTTTTTGAGGAATTGAAAGCAAGTGTCTGGCCTGCTCAGAAGGGAACAAGAACTTGGTGAGAGGTGGGGCCGCGGGTCCCTCGGGCCACTCCTCGAGCCATCTAGAAAGGATCACTCACCTTCACTGTTCTTTGCAAAGTTCAACTTGATCAGGGACCTCCCATCCAATTTCTGGAAGAAGCAGAATTAATAAAAATAAACAAGCAACTAGCGTGAAGAGGTGCCGAGGCCACCGGGCCGGTGCTGCAGGCAGCAGCTCACTCGGGCTTAACCGCCACCTGGTCTCCCGCCCAGAACAAGGCCAAGGCCCCCTCCGGGCCCGTGAGGCTGCAGCTGTGACCCGGCCCACCCGCCCCACCCTGCCCGTCCCCGGGTCTCCGAGGCACTGGCGCTGCTCCCTGGTACCCCCAGATCCCCGTCCTCCTCCGGGGCCGTGCCCCGGCCTCTGGTCCTGCTCCGCTTCAGAGCTGGCCCCGCACTGCAGCACTCACACCCCCCTGCGCGTGAACTGCAGACGCCCCGTGAGGGGACGGAGAGCAGCTGGCAGAGCAGAACCGGGCCCAGGCCTGTGACAGGTGTGCAGGGCTGCGGCGGGAGGGACCGAGCCCGCGTTCTCCACCGCACGGCACGCACGGCACATCAGCAGCGGGGAGCTAGCTTCCACAGAGCCCGTAAGGAGCATCGCCCAAAGGGATGGGACGCCCAGCGCTTCTGAGGGTCTGGGACCCGAATGCCCTTCACACCCACCAGCAGGATCCTGGAATGCTTCAACTCCTCCAGGGCAACATGCCAGGAGCGACCAGGCCGAAAACGCAGCCCCAGGGCCGGCAGGCTGGGGGCCCCTGCACATGTGCCTGGCCAGCGTTGCTGACAGCAGAGGATGCCAAGGCTCGCGGTGCCACCACGATCCACACACGGGCACGTGGGGGGCACATGGCACGAAGGACAGATGTGGGGAGGGGAGGGGCCCCACGCGCGCACGTGTGTGTGTGTGTGTGTGTGTGTGTGTGTGTGTGTGAGAGACACGAGCGCGCTCACCGACCTCACCGAAGCTCCTGCAGAGCCACCTACCTCTCCGTTGCTGGGGTTGGTCCCGTACTTCTTAAGCCAAGGAACGATGTTCCTGAAGGAAGAGACGAGGTGTGTCAGTGTCAGACAGCAGTGGGCCAGAGCTGGGGGCTGGGATGGGGGGCGGCTGCCCGGGGGGCTGGGGAGCTGCTCCGCCTTCCCTCTCCACCTCATCACAGGAATGAGGGTGTTTCTGGCTACACAGGCGTCAGTGGCTGCTTTTACTGCAGTTGTGCACAAACGTGGATAAACAACACTAACGGGAAGACCTACACACGTGTTGCTACAACTCTACAGGGAGGTACTGGGCCAGCCTCAAAAACCACACTTCCAGAAAGTCCTGAATGACAAGGGCAAAAAGCTCTCGTTGTAACTATGAATAATGGATCTGGAACCACCCTCTCAGTGTGACCTCTACCAGATTCCCACAAACACCTCCCAGGCAAAGAGGGGCCCAGACTGATAGCGCTGGTCCCAGGCGCTGAGATTACAGCCCATCTTCCCTTCACTCTGAACTGCTTTCCACGTTTTCTGAAAGGAGACTGAGCCACAAGGAAACGACAGAAGCCTGCTTCCGCTGGAACACAGACGGAGCACAAGAAAGGCAGGCATCTTGACTACGGCTCTGCCTTCGTGACGGGAAAGCTACACAGCTCGCCAACGTTCCAACAGTTAGGGGGTGTGAATCAGAACGCCGAGGGCCCCCAGGCAGAGGTCAGAGCAGTGCTGCCCCTCCCGCCCCGAGAGGCCCACCCAGGGCCCTGGAGGCCACGGGACCACAGCATGGCCCTGCCCGCAGCCCATACCCTCCCACAGCCCTGCCCCAGGTGGGTGCCAGCTATCTCATCCCATCTGCCAGCTTGGAAGTCAAGGGAAAACTCACAGCAAGTCAAAGACGACGCCCTCGGGGGTGCACACCGGGTAGGCGAAGGGCTGCAGAGAGAGACTGAGGGCGAGCGTCACCCCGAGCCCCGCCCTCCCCCAGCCCAGAGGCCCCGCTGCGCGGCAGGCTCCGCTCCTGCACACGACGCCCGGGAAGCTCTGATGCAGCGAGGCAGGGGTCGCCCGGTGAAGGGTCTGCTCAGGAGAAGCGGCGCCCGGGTGGAGGTGGCCGGGCCCGGGGTTTCCATCAGGAGCCCTGGAGGGCCCTTCTGCCCCGGCTTGTTTGTGCCTCCGTCTCCCAGGTGTCGGGCGGGGGGGGGGGGGAGGGGCGGGGGGGGGGGGGGGGGGTCATGCCCTGGGACCTGGACTGCCCGGCAGCACCGGCCTCGCCTCCCCTGACGCCGCCCCCAGGAGCCGCCCTCTGTGGCCCACCGCTCTCCTCCAGCCCCGGGTGCCGCTTGGGACTGACCAGAGCAGGAGCCACCGCCAAGGCGAGCTCCCAACAGCAAAAGTGTGAACACGCACCTTCTCCCAAAGGGGCCTCAAGGGCACGTCCTCCCCCAGAACGCCAGCAGTTACAGAATGGGCAAGACACAGAGCCTCGGGCAGGCTCTGGGCACCAAAGACCTCCATAAAACCGCTCACAAGGCCACACTCCTGGGAGGCGCGTGACAAGGCTGCTGGCAGCGGACAGAACTGCGGCCGCCCACACCGGGGCCTCATCTGCTCCCTCGGCAAGTGCGACAGGTGAAGCCCTCACTCCACGGGGGCCCTCCAGGAGCCCCCTGGCCATCCCCGCCCCCTCTCTGCCCCGTGCCACCTGGTTGACCAGCCTCGCTGTGCTGCTAGGGTCACCAGGAGTTTGGCCAGCCCTCAAGGCTCACCCTGACCTACTGACTCAGAACCTGGTGGGGGGACGGTGTGAGGGGGCGGTATGCTGTGCAGACACACGTGTGCAGGACAGAGCAGACCACAGTTCAAACCTGGGGAAACTCGGGCCCAAGGGGATCACCAGACCTGCCCACCCCCCGAGCCCAATGAGGGAAAAGGCCCGACAGGGACCCCCACAGTGAAAGGGGGCGAGGGGGCCCGTGTAGCGAAAATGCTGCTGCTGCTGCTACTTAAGACTCAGGACCAAAAGGAAAGCGAGACAGCCCAGAGCTCAGAGCCAACCCACTTCCTGGATGGGACACCTGGGCCAGGGAGCTCAGCCCTCCCAGCACGGATCCTCTGGGCTGTGCGGGTGGCCTGAGGACAGAGAACACCCGCCTTGGGAGGTGAGCACCAGGCTAAAGACAGGGCCCTGGTCAGAAAGCCACCCAGCTCTTCCCACTGCTGGGTCCTTTCTCTGGCCCCAGGGAAGAGCCGAGTGGCGGACGCAGACAGAAGCCACCCCGGCATCTCTGGGGATCAGGTTCACTGTCACACAGGGGAGTACTCCAGAGCACTCGCGTGAGAGAGGGGAAGCTCTCCCAACTCTTACCTGCAGTGGTCGAAAGGCAGACGACGAAAATTTGTTTGTGGAACATCTGTGTGAGATGAAAACAAAGGTTGGGAAAAATAATTATTCTGTAAAGAATTTCACAAATGTGCTCCAACAAGTCGACTACATTTTAAGAAAAAGTGCATGCTGGGACTTCCATGGTGGTGCAGCAGCTAAGACTCCATGTTCCCAACGCAGGGGGGACCCGCATTCCAACCCTGGTTGGGAAGCTAGATCCCACATTCCACAACTAAGACCCAGCACAGCCAAGTAAATTAGTAAATTTTAAACAAATACATAAACAAATAAAAATTAAAAGTGCATGTAAGTCACAAGAACGAAACATAACAGCATGGGGCTACAGTCAATAACATCCTAGTAACTGTGTGGCGACAGATGGTTACTAGACCTATTTTGGGTTTTTCTTTGCAAAGTACAGAAACATCAGATTACTATGTTGTACACCTGAAAGAAATAGAGTGCTGTAGCTCCACTATACTTTAATAAGAACAGTAAACCCTGCTTAAAAAAAAAAAAAGTTGACGTAAATTACGTAGTGCAAAAATTGCTGTGGCCTAAAACAGACAGAGCCAAAACATGGGGTACACCAAGAAAGAGCTTAGAGAAAAAGCACAGATCACGGGTAGAAGCCTCCGGTAGCACAACCCCACCTAACCCCTGGCTGTGGACCCCTCCTGGCTCTGCCTTCCCAGTAGACCAGGCCAGCAGCAAGGGGGAGGGTGCTCTTCTGACTGCAGCCATGACAGCTTCGGGTACTGCCATTCTTTGCATTACTAACTGGATAGACAAGACATTATTTTAACCTATGTTTAAAAAAAGTCACCAAAAAAAAAAAAAAATCACCAAAATTAAAAAAAGAAAAAAAAAGGCACTTCCCTTGTAGTTCAGTGGTTAAGAATCCACCTGCCAATGCAGGAGACACAGGTTCGATCCCTAGTCTGGGAAGCTCTGACATGCCGCGGGGATACTACACCCACGCACCACAACTCCTGAGCCCCAGCCCCACAGCGAGAGTGGCCCCCACTCGCAGCAGCAGACCCATCACAGCCAAGGGGAAACCACCACCAAGATTAAACATCTCCTCCAATATTTAGTGTGCTCCTCTTTTGTGAGCTGCGTCCTCAGCCCATCTGTCCACTATAGTTTCCATCTTCTTGTTAATTGTTCACTTTCACAGGCTCACTCTACAGGGAAGACACCATCCTTTAGCTATACCCACAGACTCAAAGGGAACAGAAGGAGTTCACGTCTTACCTGGTTTCTTGCCACCATAGAAGTGAGTGTATTCAGCACAGGTGATGTACCTGGAGAGAGAGAGAACCTTACTACTTCCCCTTTCATAAAGAAGACAGAGTCTCTGGAAATAAACCAATGACCTAATCACTTCGCTCATTTGGCAAATACTTATTAAACACCTACTACGTGTCAGACACATTGTGATAAACAGAATACAGATACGGGCAATACACAAACCCGTAAGCAAACCCAAACAGTCCTCCTGTGCAGATGAGCTCAATTTAACAGTAGAGTTAACGGTGAGAAGCGGCTGGCCACATGAAGACCTGGGGGGAGAGCTTTCCAGGTAGAGGGACCTCGCATTCCCGGGGGTGGGGGCTGCTGAGAAAGGAGACTTGGGGCGTGGACGCATCACCAGGGTCCCCGCGGGCTATGGGAGGACTCTGGAGTGGCTTCAAGCAGGATGGAGACGCTGCGGGGTTCTGACAGGGCCCTGAGTCCTCAAATCGTCACTCTGGCTGCGCTGTGCAGAGGCTCAGGCAGGAGGCAGCAGAAACCGATCAAAGAGCGACTGCAAAGGTCCAAGACGGAGCTGGCAGAAACTCCACCTGAGCGGATGGGTGGACCAGCCAGACGCGGTCAGCTCCTGGACGTGCCAGCAGGACTTACTGAGGGAAACTCCCAGGCTTCTGACCCCAGTGAAGGAGCCAGGGTGCAACCACTGAGAGGGGAAAGCAGGGGGAGAGCAGGCTCAAGTGCTGACAGTGGACGAGTTCCTCTTTGCTTTTCGATGCAGGGGGTGCAGTTTCCACGCCTGCTGGAGGAGCTAAGATCCTGTATGCCTTGCCGCCAAAAAACCAACACATAAATCAGGAGCAGTACTGGTACAAATTCAACAAAAATGCTAAAAAAAAAAAAAAAAAGTTAAAAAAAAAAAAAGTCCCTTCCAAGAGCAAAAAGTTCCTTTCACAGCGGTGCTCACTCACTGAACTCCACAAGCCCATTGGAGCTTCCAGGGGCGGTGCTGTAAGCCAGGCTGGAGCCATCACCCGAAGAATGTAAAACAAACAGGAAACGTAGGGAGGCGACCTAGGAGGTCTGGGAAGACAAGGACCTAGCAGAGGGAACCCAGAGAGCGCCCCCTCTGCAGAAACCCGAAAACAGCGGTGTCCCAGACACCGAGGAAGGGCTCCAAAGGGAGAGAGGTGGTCAGGCGCGCCCTACGAAGCAAGGACGGAGAGCTGATCCCCGGATGGAGCCCCACCGGAGTTAAGGGATCCCAACAGGAGCAATGTGGGCAGACCCTGACTGAAGTGGGGTCAAAGGGAAAGCAGAAAATTGCAGGTCGACACAGATCTTCCTCATCTCGTCAGTCAGTTCAGTTGCTCAGTCGTGTCTGACTCTTTGCGTCCCCATGGACTGCAGCATGCACCAGGCCTCCCTGTCCATCACCAAATCCGGGAGTTTACTCAAACTCATGTCCACTGGGTCGGTGATGGCATCCCACCATCTCATCCTCTGTCATCCCCTTCTCCTGCCTCCAATCTTTCCCAGCATCAGGGTCTTTTCCAGTGAATCAGTTCTTCCCATCAGGTGGCCAAAGTATTGGAGCTTCAGCTTCAGTATCAGTCCTTCCAAAGAATATTCAGAACTGATTTCGTTTAGGATGGACTGGTTGGATCTCCTTGCAGTCCAAGGGACTCTCAAGAGTCTTCTCCAACACCAGTTCAAAAGCATCCATTCTTCGGAACTCAGCTTTCTTTATAGTCCAACTCTCACATCCATACATGACTACTGGAAAAACCATCGGAGAAGACTCTTGGAAAACACTCTTGAGAGTCCCTTGGACAGCAAGGAGATCCGACTAGTCCATCCTAAAGGAAAGTAGTCCTGAATAGCGTCTCACTGTTAAGAAAATCAAAGAAACTCGACTGCACCTGGGGGGCCCAAGTGGGTTTAACTGGAAGATGCTGGAGCTCGGGAGCGCATCGGGGGGCGGGGGACGAGAGAGACCCGCCAGGGAAGAGCTGGCGAGCCTGAGAAGCCGAGCGGACTGGACCCCAGAGACCCGCGCCTGAGGGGGGCGCCCCGCGACGGACCGCGGAAGTTTACGGCGAAGCGGCGTCGAAGGGGCGGAGAGAACGGGAGCCCGGAGACCAGAGCCCGATGGGGGCTCCCTGCGGAGAACCGCGGAGGTTTCCGGCGCAACGGCATCGAAGGGGCGGAGAGGACGGGGCCCCGGAGACCCGCAGACCCGCGCCTGACGGGGCGCGCCGCGGGGGACCGCGGAGGCTTCCGGGGAAGCAGCGTCTAGAGGAGCTCGGGGGCGGGGCGCGGGGCGGACAAGCCCGCTCCCGGCGGCGGCGGCGGCTCAACTCACATCTTGTCCTTCTGATGCTGTCGCTTCCCCATGGCGACGGCAGGGTCAGCTAGTGCAGAAAACAGGTGAAAAATACACCTCAGACCGCGGCGTCTCGGCCGAACTCCCTAACTACTTCCGGGTCCCGCTGATCCGCCCCGGAAGCGAGCGCTGGGCACGCCGGGAACTGTGGTCCCTGGTTGCCCCGCCCCCACCCCGAGCGCGCCCCCGCCCCCACCCCGAGCGCGCGCCCCCGCCCCCACCCCGAGCGCGCGCCCGCCGGGCGCGGAAGCTTCCTGCGCTCTGAGGCTGAAGAGTCTCGGCGTTGAAGCCTCTTCGTCCCTGCACTTCTCTCTGCACCGCCTACCTAGCGTGCCTGCCTGGCCCCAGCTCAACGCCATCCCCTCCCAAACCCGCCCTGGTCTGACCTGGCTTCTCAGGTCTTCCCCTCGGAGCCCCTAAGGCCCCCGGGCCTCGGCCCCATCTCTGCCCCAGGCCGACACCTCCAGACGGACACCCACATTCGCTATCTGCCCTCTCGCCGCTCACCCGGACCCCACCCCCTGCAGGCCCTCTCTCCTGGGCGACCCAGGGGCAGGTAGCCATCAAGCCCTTAGACCCAAAGCCCTCACGATCCCTTCGGCCTCTTCCCTCTGCCAGACCACCGCGTTGGGGTGCCCCGGGCCAAGCCTCAGACCTCTTTCTGCACTCAAGCACTGGATGATCTCACCCAGGCTCATGGCTTTAAACGCCTGTATCCCTTGCTTCCCAACACTAAATGGCGAGCACTCCTGACTCCTGCCCTCTAATCAGGCACCCAGTGAACTCGAATTCAACATATCTGCTAAAGCAGAATTCTCTTCCCCCTCTAGGGTCTGCTCTCCTCGGAGTACCACTATCCAGCCATGCCCAGAGCCAACACGAGACCCCACCCATGACAAGGCCACGAGGGAGAAAGCCTGACCGCAAGGTGGATCAGGTTCAGGGGTTTCGAAAAGGCCAGCTCACGAGATCCCACCCATGACAAGGTCACAAGGAGAAAGCCTGACAGGCAAGGTGGATCAGGTTTTCAGGGGTTTCGAAAAGGCCAGCTCACGAGATCCCACCCATGACAAGGCCACGAGGGAGAAAGCCTGACCGCAAGGTGGATCAGGTTCAGGGGTTTCGAAAAGGCCAGCTCACGAGATCCCACCCATGACAAGGTCACAAGGAGAAAGCCTGACAGGCAAGGCAGATCAGGTTTTCAGGGATTCCGAAAAGCTGCCCCTGGCGCTCACCTTAAAGATGATATCTGTCTTTCTGATGCCTGCCTCAATGGACTACTCCCCAATTTCTGTGACACAGGCAGAAGGCCTTCCCCGATCTCTTCCCAAATAAGAATCAATTTAGAACTTTAATCAATAAGTTTCCCAGGTGGTGGTATTTTATGAGATTATCCAGGGTGAAAGGAGTGTTTTAATTCAAACTCCTTTGCTGGTATTTTAGTTTGTTTGGCAAATGCGTTTATGCCCTTGGTACTAATATCATGATTGCTCATGATACCCTAATCATAAAATAACATAAAGAACCCGATCGTATAAAGGCCCTAGTAGACATAGAGCCCTTCGGGGAGTGAGGAAGTCCTATTAGAAAACACAAGAAAAATTATTCTAAAGGTGGTTATTGGGTTGACGTTTGCTTGCTGTGTTTTTGCTCTTAATGTGATAAGATTGTGTTATAGAAACCATTCTTAATATAGTTATATGTCAGGGTCCAGCCACGACAGGATCCAGGGGAACCCTCAGGATGAACGGCGTCGGCGAGAGAGAGACACATAGGACCGGCCTTGATAGGGCCAAGGCTGCTAGGGAGAGAGAGAGAGAGAGAAAGAGACCAGACCAGGAATATGCAGCAGAGTCTGGCAGTTGCTTTATTTTTCACCGTCGCCTTTATACCCAAAGTTGGTACATTTCTAAGGGGCAGATAAGCACACAGACTTAGTTTAATGTTACATCAGCTTGTCCTTCACGAAACCAGGTGTGCTCTATATATTTTTGTTTATGAGAGTCTTTTCCATAGATTTTTTTGTACATTACCTTCTGGCCTTGAGGTTAGCAGAAAACAGAAAATTGGCAGTCTCATGGTACAGCAAGTCGCAACATAATAGAAATACAATCCTGTTAACGTAAAGTCAGTCTTTTTGCAGAAATTCTCAGCTAAATTTATCTAAAAAGTTTAACACACAAAGACTCTGCGGCTCTGGTGAGGCAGCCCCTGTTTGGCACTCTTGGTTAAAATTAACAATTATCTTATTGTTTTTACACTAGGGCTAAACTCTTATTTTACTAGATCTCCAACTATATTAACAATAGTTTCCACTGCACAACCTCAGCACATTAACATCAATCAAACGTTGATCTAATAACCACTTTTAAAACAATATTTTTTGTATTCTCTAATAGGGCTTCCTCACCCCACAAAGGGCTCTGTGCCCATTAGGCCCTTTTTTATGGTTAATCTCTATGTATGATATCTTTTGGCCTTCAGGCCTGTTGACAATTTATGGCTTGCACCTGGTGCAACTTTAAGCACCTTCAGTAGCCGACCCTGTCTTTTTTGTGGTTAATCTATTTTCTTTTTATTAGGTGTCATCTCCATGGGAACTAGATAGGATTACATTTTTTACAGAACAGAAATGCAAAGGATTGCAAAAACAGCAGATATGGCACAAAACAGGCTCTTAGTCTAAAAGTTAATTACCTGCAAGAACTCACCAGCTAATCTCTATCTAAACTATTTTCTATTAGGCACATTTGTGGCTATATTTGTGGAGCTTTTCTCACCCCGTGAAGGGGCCTATGCTTAATAGTTTCTTTTGTTAGCGTACTGTGCTTAGGATGTTTAGAACAATCATGAGCACTTTTTGCAATGAGAGCACACATTTATCAAACAAGCGAGAATGCCAGCAAAAGGGTTTGAATTGAAGCATTTCCTTCATCCCTGGCCCCTTCATAGGGTACCAGCGTCCAGGAGATTTATTAATTAGGGTTTTAAGTTGGTCTTTACTCAGTGAAAGAGGAGGAGGAGAGCTCTCGGCAGGCAACACAGGAATCCGCAGCAGGGTAAACAAGAACAGCAGCAGAAAGGGGGGAGGATACAGGGTGGGGTAGAGGCCGGGGCCAACCTGGAGGGTCCCTTATATCCTGGACGGCCTTGCCTGTCAGGTATTTTCCTCATGACCTCGTCATGGATGGGGTCCCCGACGGCCTTGCCTGCCCGGTATTTTCTTCATGACCTCGTCACGGGCGGGACCCCCCGTAACAGCTCCCAACAGTTAAAAATCTAGAGAAATAAGAGCTTAGCCCTAGTGTGGTAACAATGAGATGGCTGTTAATTGTCAGCCAGGAGTGCTAGGCAGAGGCTGCCTCACTGAAGCCGCAGAGTCAGTCTGGGTAAACTTCTCAGATAAACGCAACTGACAACTTCTGCAGAAGGATTAATTTTTGTGTTAACGTGGTTATACTTCTACTCTGTACTGTTGCCCTATGAGACTGCTGCCTTTCAGTTAAGGTCACCGTAGAAACAGACAATAAGTTTACATTCACCTGACCTGCATAAAATGTTAATAGGCCCCAAGGCCAGAAGATAATGTACAAGACCCTCATAAACAAAGAAGTATGCAGAAAACACCCTGGTTTCGTGAAGGACAAGCTGATGTAATGTAAACTATCTTCCCCTCAGAAATGTACCAACTTAGGGTATAAAAGCTACGGTAAAAAAAATAAAGCATTGCCAGACTCTGCCAGACTCGGCTGCACCCCCATCTGGTCGGTCTCTCTCTCTCTTTCTCTGTCTCTCTGTCTCTCTCTCCCTCTCCATCCTGAGACTTGGCCCTATCAAGGCTGGTCTCATGTGTCCTCTCTCTCTCTCTCGCCGACACCGTTCATCCTGAGGGTACCCCCTGGATCCTGCCGAGGCTGGACCCCAGCACAGCCGGCCACCCCATACAGCTCCATCTCAACTCCCTCAAGGGCTTGTCACCACTTGTAATCCTGTGCTAATCTATCTGTGTACTGGCTTACCACACACATGCATACACACACACACTCTCTCTCTCTCTCTCTCTGCAGGGTGAGACATAACTTCCCTAAGAGCCACGATCCCAACTACTTGTCTGCTATCTCCAAGCACAGGCAAGGTGTGTGCATGCTGTGTGCTGTCGCTTCAGTTGTGTCTGACTCTTTTCAACCCCATGGACTGTAGCCCGCCAGGCTCCTGTCTATGGGGTTCTCTAGGCAAGAATACTGGAGTGGGTTGCCATGCCCTCATCTAGGGGATCTGCCCAATCCAGGGATGGAACCGGTGTCCCTTGCGTCTCCTGCATTGACAGGTAGGTTCTTTACCACCAGCGCCACCTGGGAAGCCCCAAACAAGGTGCAGGACATACCTAAGGGCTCAAGCACCATCTACTCTACCCGCCAGCATCATCGGGCACTTCGTGAGGACTCACATCCCACGTGCCGGTTGATTTTAAGGTCAGCGTGCAAGGTGATCAGAGTCACATGTCTTTGAAACTCTTTAGGGAGGCGCCAAGTTGGAAACTGACTCACTGGCTCATTGTCATCCCATGGGGGGAACAGACCACTGTTTCTAAGGCTTGTGTTTGGGGGCCAGGCATAGCAAAAACTGGTAGTCTTGTAACTCAGTGGGGTCAAGCGAGGCCCAAAGGGGTCACAGAGTCACTCCAGCCCAGGCAGCGCCCCTCACCCACTGCTCTTTGAGAGTGCCCAGGGCTGAGACCCTGGGTCAGGCGCCGGTGAGGGCGTGGCTGTGGGAAGACGCCAGCGGGGCATTTATTCATCCTCTGGCCGTGGTCTGCACAGAAGAGGTGACTGCGCCCTCTGGCGGGGCACGGACTCTGTGCTGCCAGCGTCATTCTCTGAGTCATCTTTGGGTCTGGGCACAGGCTGGAACTTGAGCAGGACAGGCGGGGTGAAGATGGAAGCCTTCAGAGACGAGCACGGCACCTCCTCGGGGGCAGCAGGGCTACTACAGACTGAGGTCCTGTGCAGGAGACACAGAAGAGACGGGTTTGGATTCAGGAGGCGCACACAGGGCCAGCAGAGGAACATACCACGGAACCCAGGCCGTGTGATGGTCCCGTTACATTCCTGCCGCTGGAAACCCCTCGCGTGGGATGTTTGCTCAAAGCTGTCCATCGCAGCAATGTTTGTGACTGTGTAAACCCAGAGACGATCCAAAGAGCCATCAGGGCAAGCGGCGGTGTGAGCCCGCCTTGATTTACAAAAGCAACCAATGTATTGGGACTCTTGTAGCTTATGTATTCATTTCTGTATTGTGAACTTTTCCCCATAGAATATGTTCTGCTTTTGTAAACTTTTAAAAAACAAAAACAACCCATTTTTGGTGATGGCACCAGGAGGCAGCACAGCTCGCTGACAGCAGCACGTGACAGGATGTGGAGAACTGTCCGCACTAAGGGAATGTCTCAGCACACGAGAGTAGCTGAGTGAATGGTGCTCCGTCCACACAATGGGGTGGGTATCCTGCATTTATTACTGGTGAGTTTCGAGGCTTTGGGGGGGTCTTGGCTCTGTTTTTTGTTTGTTTTTTTCTTTACAGTCCAGGTCTTTATTTTTACACCCTTCAGGCCATGAATTCATAGGGAATGGGTTCCAACAGTTCGGGTTCCTTTCCACTGGTCCTCACAAAGTGTGCTTCTCCGGGGGGAGCAGGCTGGCGCTTCAGCTGAACCCAAGTCCCTTTCTCTTTGGCTTCCTTCTTCTTCTGATCATTTTCCTTCACACGTTTTAGGAAGCTATCTCGGCTCTTAGAGTGCTTAGTATGCTCGATACGCACATTAATTCTCTTGGCCAGAATCTTGCCCTTAATTTGTTTCTTCACAATGATGCCAACAGCATGCTGGGTAACCTTGTAGACTCTCCCAGTTTTGCCATGGTAACATTTGTGGGGCGTTCCTTTTTGAACAGTACCCATTCCCTTGATATCTACAATATCACCCTTCTTGTAGATTCGCATGTATGTGGCCAAAGGAACAACTCCATGTTTTCTAAAAGGCCTAGAGAACATGTAGCGGGTGCCCCTCCTCTTTCCCTTTGTGTTGGTCATTTTGGCGAATTACTGGAAGATGGCGGTTCCGGCCGAAAAGGGGTTTGTGTTTTTTTTTGCCACACCAGGCAGCTTGTGGGATTAGTTCCCTGAACCAGGCATTGACCCTGGGCCCTGCGGTACCGAATCCTAACCCCTGGACCACCAGGAATTCCCGGCACTGGTATTATTTTAAATGGGTGAAATTTATGCCATGTGAATAATACCTCAAAAAAGCTGTTTAAAAACAAACAAAAAAGCCCTCTAACGTAATGAAGCTGCCATCTCAACACTCAATGACATGGGAAATACTTCACAATAAAAGCCAATTTAAAATAAAAGAAAAGCACACGTTCAGGAAACACCTGGTTTGCAGAACCATGTATAGATGGATCCCAGGGCTGCCCCCAGCAGATGGAATCGCTGCCTTTATGCTGGGCCCGGGCAGTTTGGTTCCGCTTTCCCACCATTACAAGCTTAGGAAGGGGCAGCCGCCCTCCAGCTTCAGGGCCCCTCCCGGAAAGGGGGGGGCCGCCACCCTGCACCTCCTCCCAGGGCACACTCACCGGGGGAAGTGGAGCTTGTGCGCGTAGTTGCTGGTCAGGCACGAGAAGTGGAAGCCCCCAGGATTGAGGACCAGGGGGGTCAGGTCGACCATGTGGCTGCAAGACAGGGGGAGGCAGGGGGCTTAGCCCCCGTGCAGGGGGGCGTGGGCCGTGCACGAGCGGATGAGGGAAGGGAACACTCAGGATGCAGGAGGAACATCTGAGAGGGAGGACTGGATCCCGGATGGGCCAGAGAAGAGCAGTTTCCCCTACGCCCTTCTGTAGTCTGACTGGGGCCCCGAATAAATCCTCCCACCTCTTTGGGTTTGATGACAGGCAAGTCCAGTTTAATTTCACTTCAGACCTTGAAACTTCCACTTTCTCCAGCTGCAGGAAACAAAGGAAACTGGACAAGCGTGGGGTCCTCCTCGGGAAGAGAAGCCCCTTTTCCAAGAACTAGGGGGACGCTGTGCCTTTCCGCCGATCGGCAAGCATGCCAGGTCATGCTGGCGGCCAGCTGGGGCTTGGTGTTAGGGGGACGGGGCCTGGGAGCTCGCAGAGGAGGCCCTGGCCCTGCTTGGGGGCAGGTGACGGGTAAGTGGGAGTCAGGAGGGGCGGCCAAGGAGGAAGGGCGCTGCAGAGGCACTCCGAGGGCAGCCTGGAGGATGGCCCCCATGAGGAGAGTTGGGCGGCGGGCATCCCCTGGGAGCCCTGAGGTCCGGCCAAGCGCCCTGAGGTCAGGCAGGTGTGGTCCCGCGCATCCCCCACCCAACACTGCCAGCAGAGCGGCCCTCATCATCCGCTTGTCTACTGCCGCCTGCAGAGAACCTTCTGGGAGCCTCTCCCATGGGGCCAGTGAATTGCTGGGGTGCTTCTGAGCAGGGTGCAGAGGCTGCCCCTCCGCGGACCACTGACCGATGTGCTGGGCAGCGGAGCAAAGGGGCCAAAGACCCTGGGCATAGTGTAGACAGCGGGTGGTGGGGCCGCTGTGGACGCCGTTGCGGCAGCAGGCGGCAGCGGAGGTGTGGGCAGCGGCAGGGCTGGGGGCAGGCAAGGGGAAGTCGAGCGGTCCTGCAAGATGACGCATTCTGGTTTCTTCGGTCTCCACCTCCTCCTCTTCTTGGCATCTGGGAAGGAGGCGTCCGTGAGCACCTGCCCCAGGCCTGGCCAGGTGTGGGAGGGCAGACACAGGCCCACACAGGGCGCCGGGAGACCACGCCCAAGGCCACCGTCGACAGGCACCCACACGCGCCATCTCCCTGGCCCCTCGGCCGCCCCACAGGGAAGTCCGAACCACCCAAGGCACAGGCCGAAGCCCCGCCAGATTGTGTGCCAGGACAGAATTCCACGGGAAGTGGCGGACTTCCGAGTCACCACCGAGGTTAGCCTGACATCCACCCTGGAGTCACCCGCGGTGGAGTCTGCCAATGCCCCCGAGGGGTGTCCAGGCCCCGGACAGTGAGCCCACTAATGCCACCCAGCCCTGGGTCATCCTGGGGGTGTGCAGAGGACCCACGGGGAGGGAATCCTGCAGAAGTGAGCTCAGGGAGACACCCGGGGCCTCCCCCCGCCTCGACCCTGTTCTCATGAGTTTGGGTCTTTCTACGGTTCAAATCTAGAGCCCATCAACATCGTAGGGGTCAACAAGGCCCTCAGGAGAGAATGAGCGCTGCTGGGGGCTGCTGGTGGGCGGCCGGGGGCCTGCACCTGGAGCAGCCCTGGCCTGAGTCCCCGCTCAGCACCACCACTCCTGTGTGGCCCGCATATGCTGGGCAACCTCCCTGGGCCTCCATTTCCTCTTCTATAAAACAGGAAAATAATAAAAATAAAACAGGGATAAATAACGCCACGATTCTGAGATGGGCATACCAGACGACCTGACCTGCCTCTTGAGAAACCTGTATGCAGGTCAGGAAGCAACAGAACTGGACATGGAACAACAGACTGGTTCCAAATAGGAAAAGGAGTACGTCAAGGCTGTATATTGTCACCCTGCTTATTTAACTTATATGCAGAGTACATCATGAGAAACGCTGGGCTGGAAGAAGCACAAGCTGGAATCAAGATTGCTGGGAGAACTATCAATAACCTCAGATATGCAGATGACACCACCCTTATGGCAGAAAGTGAAGAGGAACTAAAGAGCCCCTTGATGAAAGTGAAAGAGAGTGAAATAGTTGGCTTAAAGCTCAACATTCAGAAAACTAAGATCATGGCATCTGGTCCCATCAGTTCATGGCAAATAGATGGGGAAACAGTGGAAACAGTGGCTGACTTCATTTTTCTGGGTTCCAAAATCACTGCAGATGGTGACTGCAGCCATGAAATTAAAAGACTCTTGCTCCTTGGAAGGAAAGTTATGACCAACCTAGACAGCATATTAAAAAGCAGAGACATTAAAAAAAAAAACAACCACCAGAGACATTGCTTTGCCAACAAAGGTCTGTCTAGTCAAGGTTATGGTTTTTCCAGTGGTCATGAATGGATGTGAGAGTTGGACTATAAGGAAAGCTGAAGAATTGATGCTTTTGAACTGTGGTGTTGGAGAAGACTCTTGAGAGTCCCTTGGACTGCAAGGAGATCCAACCAGTCCATCCTAGGGGAGATCAGTCCTGGGTGTTCATTGGAAGGACTGATGCTGAAGCTGAAACTCCAATACTTTGGTCACCTGATTCGAAGAACTGACTCACTGGAAAAGACCCTGATGCTGGGAAAGATTGAGGGCAGGAGGAGAAGGGGAAGACAGAGGATGAGATGGTGAGAATGGCATCACCGACTCGATGGACATAGGTTTGGGTGGACTCCGGGAGTGGATGGACAGGGAGGCCTGGCGTGCTGTGGTTCATGGGGTCGCAAAGAGTCGGACATGACTGAGCGACTGAACTGAATACCCTGGAAGTCTGTCATGAGAGCTACACATGCTGTGGGGGTGAGCTGTTGGATGAAAGAGTGCCGTGAGACTACCCCCACCCCCGCCCAGGTGAGCCAGGGCCTCTGATGTGCAACAAAGGCGTTCGCCGCCATTGTACAACCCTGGACATGGACACACCCAAGGACCAGATCCAAACCTCATCACAGATTCAGAGCAACCGTCCAAGGCACACAGGCAGAAGGAACAGGCAAATACACCAGGGGACCCCGACAAGGGACACAAACTCCAAAGGAAAACACAGTTCTTCAGTGCAGGGCATCCGGGGGAAAGCGAGGTCACCCCACCACATAGGGGGTGTCAACAGAGTGGCCTCTTCCTCAGTTGCGTTCGCGATGTGGCAGTGAACGCGGCCACCTTCCAGCTCCACCCTCACCTGTCCCCATGTGAACACGAATTTGCTTCCCACCCAAACAGTGTGCGGGCCTCCAGGGGTCCTGACTGACCGAGCCGGCTCGGAAAGCCCGCTGTGGCCCCGCTGTGGCCCCGCGGGGAGGTGTGAGTGGGCGGGCCGGCGCAGCGCGCGGCGGGCTCACCCTGGGAGTAGAGGTGCGCGCGGTGGATGCGTCTCTTCAGCTGTTTCAAGCGCTGGTGCATCTCCAGGTCGCCCATACTGTTACAGCAGTTCAGCTCCCCCTGGACCGCACACGACGCCTTGGCCTGCGAGGGCCGCAGGCGAGGCAGGGTGGAGGAAGCCAGATGCCTGAGCCGCCGCCTTTGGGAAGCCCCCGGCCGCCCCCCACCCGGGGCCGCCCCGACCCCGCCCGGCCGGCCGCACCCAGAGGAAGGAGAGGAGCCCGCGCCGCTCGCACTCGGCCTGCTTGCCCCTGCGCACCACGCGCTCGGCCAGCGCCGGGTTGCGGTCGAGACTGCGGAAGAGGCGGCGCAGCGCGCGCTCCGTGTAGGTCGCCGCCTGCCTCTCAAAGTCCTCCTCGGAGATGAGCTGGCAGAAGGTCACAGTGTGGGGGAACTCGCTGTCGAACTCGTCCAGGACCTCCATCCTCGAGGGCTTCGGCGGCTCGGGTGCCTGGGGACCGAGCGGCGGTCGGGGCGGGGTCCCCCGGGTCTGGGCGCGCCCACCCCCCCCCCCGCCCCGGGAAACAGGGAAGCCCCCCCGAGTGTTGCAGCTCCGCCACCATCCAGGCGGGACTCCCGGGGTCTGAGCGCACCCAGCCCACCCGCCCCGAGGGCCAGAACGCGATTGCCCTTCGGGGCTCGGCCCGGGACGCACCGCTGTCCCCCAGCCACCGCGCGCGTCGCGGCCAGGACCGCTCGGGCCACTCCCAGGAGACCGCGAGCCGGACGACAGCACGTGACAATGCCTGCGCTCCGCGCATGCGCCCTCAGGCTTCGACGGGGCCCACCCCGCTCCTGGCCGGCCAACTCCCGCAATCTTTGAGACCCTCGGACCTGGGCTGCCTCCAGGCCCCTCACATCCTGGCTGCTCCCCTCCTCACGGTCTGGGGGACCTGAGGGCCGTCAATGCCCTGGAGACTTTTCCCTGCCCACAAATCCTGTATCCCCGGAGTTTCCACCTTCTTTCTGGACTTACTCTCCAGCCTCTGTCCTCTCCAGGAGGGTCTTCACCATCCCTTCTTGGACATCTTACCCGCTCCTTAGTCTCAACCCAGAACTGACTGAACCCAAGGTTCCCTGGGATCCAGACCCATATGTACGTGTCCCCGGGGGGAATGTTTCCTGGGCATCTCACACTCAGCACATCAGAAACTGGCAGCTTCTTTCCCCCTCCACAACCTGCTTCTTACTTTCCTTCTCCTACCTGGCCAGGGACCAACACCACCATCCATTCCAGTCTCTGACTGGGGGTGGGGGTGCTCCCTGGAGTGCTGTTTCTTTCCCCTCCCCACACCCCCTCCTGTCAGCCCCAAGATCTTGAGATTTTTTTCATCTCCTACCACCAAACCACCAGCCCCAGCTGTCCCCAACACAGGTGGCCTTCACTTCCTCCCACTTTGAGGTCTCCCTCCGCCAAGGAAGGAGAAGCTCTGGCCTGTGTATCTTGCCTAGGGCTGCAGACAGACTCGGATACACCTGCCTCCAAATCTCCATTCTGTTGCCTGGCCGGCCACCTGTGACTTAAGGACTTGACTCTAAAATCCATAGTATGTGCTTTTTTAATACCAGGACAAGCATCCTCTGAGAGGTCAGGCAGACCCTTGATTAACATCCCCTTCATGTTTATGCTGATACTTCATACGCTTTATATGTTTCTTTGGATTTTTAAAAGTATGCCGTGTTGAGCACTGCCAAAAATGAAATGTTTGCTGCTTTCAGGGGCTCCTGGTCTAAAGAGGGCTTCAGCCACAGGTGGAAATGTGATCTAACAGGCCCTGGTCGAGGAACACTGGGTGCCCTGGAGCCCAAGGAAGGCTTTCCTTAGGAGGGGACCTTTGAGCAGAGCCCTGAGTCCCCAGCAAAGGCAGGAAACAGCTGCATGGCGTGTTTGGCCATGGGGTATAGAGTCTGCACAGGAGCAAGGGGGGCCTGAGTCAGGTGATCCTGGGGTGGAGGAACCCCAAGGGGTCAGGCCTAGGAGGTAGACGAGCAGGTGTCATTGCCCCTCATCCTACCCAGGGTGCCAGGGCTTCTACCCCAGGGCAGGGGGTGAAGTCACTGTCCCTCTGGGCACAGCCATTGATGAAGGGTACTCCCAAATGCCCCCTTCAGACACGAATGGGCCCCCTCTCAAGCAGACAGGCTTGAATGGCTGCCACTGGGCACATGAAAATCCTTTGTGTCTGGTCCTGATGCTGAGGGGCCCTGCAGGCACGCCTGGGGCCAATCTCTGTGGCAGGTCGGCTCCAGTCCGCGTGATTTCAGCTGTGCGGGTGGGATGCTGGGCACCTCACCGTCCCGCCTGCAGGCTCAGGGCAGCACACGTTCCTGTAAGAGAACAAGTGGGCATGGGTGGGGGGCACGGGGCTCCATTTCCTGAGCCCGCCGTCCACCCCAGCTAGCACTGCTCTGTGGAGGACCCAGAACGTTCTCCCCAGGCATGCCAGGAGGGCCAGGCTCAGGGCACCCCCAGGAAGTCAGTGCAGGTGAAGCTGGGTCTGAGCCAGGCCCAGGCAGACCCTTCGGGCAAAGCAGTGGGCCTCTTTGTCCACAGGGTCCTGACCAAACCTTGAGCCCTCGGTCTTACCTGGGAGTTGGTTGCAAAGATCCTCTTCAAACCATAGCTTTTCTGAGTCTGCCCCACCCCCTGTCCAGCCACAACCTAGATGGAGAGGTTGGGAGAGAACCTCCCAGCTCTGCCGTTCTGATCCTCCAATGGAGGGCCCGCAGGCCCAGCTCCGCACCTGTGCCTCCTTGCTGGTTAGTGGAGTGAAGCGGCCAGACTCCCTGCCCGGGCGCTGTGGGTGGTGGGCGGGGCCTGACCGATGCCCTTTCATCGTTGCACTGCTTCCCAGGGGCGCACAGTAGTGCAACAGGGAAAGAGTGTCAGGCAGGCCTGCCAGCGCCTCTCCCGGAGGTCGGCCTGGATCTGAGACCCGGAATGCAGGCCCACTGGGGCGGGGCCTCTGCCTGGGGGAAGGGTGCCCTCTGACCCCAGAGGCCCAGGCCTGGCCAGGATCTCAAGTTTCCGTGGAGAAGAGAGCCCCCTGGGCAGGGGGAGGGGAGGGCGTGCAGGCCCGGGGCGGCCTGGGGAAGGGAAGGGGCAGTGTGGGGGAAGGGGCCTCCAAGGCTGGTCCCGGACGCTTTGACAACGCCACTGCTCTGCTCCTCGAAGCACAGCGGTGCAACCTCGTCAGAGCGCCTGCGGCCAGCAGGGCTCCCACCGCCCCGGGCAGACGCCGGGCGGGAAGCAAGCTCAGCCCTGGGTGGGGGGGGCTAGGGGCCCATTCCCAGGCAGCAGGGCGCGGAAGGAATCTCACCGGGGGGCTGCCGTCCTTGGGGTCCCAGGACCCCCAAGGGAGCCAGACCTTCCCCGGCACCCTCCGGAGAGCCGTGGGTATGCGACCCCAGACAGAGGGGCGGCTCCAGCACCCGAGCGGGAGCGGACCGCGGATAGGGCGCGCACACAAAGGAGAGGGGCCCGCGCTCCTGTTTGGTCAGAAGCCCACTGGCGCCTGGGGCGAGGGTGGATACAGCCTGAGGACCCTGCGCTCTTGCCCGGCCCGCGCCTCAGAAAAAAGAAGGGTGACCCGGGCCGGCGCGCCCCCCGCCAACTCAGGCCCCCGTCCCCGGCCCCTGGCTCCTGGCCCCCAGCTTGGGCCCCTCATTCTGTCCCGGTAGGCTCCCTCCCCGGCGGCCCAGAGAGAAGAGGGACGAGGGGGCTTCCCGGCCCTCTGTGGTCCCCTGCTCGGAGTGGGACGCCCGGGATGTTGGGCTGCGCCCCTCCACACCCCCCCCCCCCCCACCCCGGCAGGAGAGGGCCACCCTGCCCCGCGCCCCCACCTCGGACCCAGCTACTCACGCGGCGGACGCCCCTTCCTCCCCCCGGGCCGCGGCAGGTCTCGGGAGGTGGCGGAGAGAGGTCCGGGCGGCCGTTCGCCCGAACCTCCCCCCAAGACCACCCCGCACCTCGTGGCGCCCTCCGGCCGCCGGCTCCATCTTTAACCCGCTGACAGGCGGCGGCCCGGCCCCCGGCTCCTTAGCATAGCGCCGCGCCCATTGGCCGGCGCTGGCGCCGGCTCCGCCCCGAACGCGCCCGTTGGCTGGGGCCGGAGCGATTTCAAAATAGCCTGCGGGCCCTGATTGGCCGTACGCGGGCCGAGGCTACGGCTCCGCGGTTTTAACAATGAGTTCTGCGAACACTGCCTCCCCATTCATAACTTATCAAAGGGAACTTTGCCCGCCTTTTCGCAGCTCCAGTCTTCGCGAGTTTTCATCGCCGCCCCCAAGAGGCGCTTGGAAGCCCGGTGGGGGGCGCCGGGCGCGCGGCCAGACCCGCTGCGGAGGGGGCTACGACCGGAGGAAAATGTTCTGTCCCGCGCGCGCGCGCGCGCGCTCAAGCCTACGCCGGCGCGGCTGCAGGCTGCCCCGTCTGGCGTACTGGGATTGCTCCCGGTGCCTCCCCGAGTGGCGGGCTCGGCTGCAGTGGGCTTCATGGCTGCGGTAACCCCCTCCCTGCTCAACCCCACCGCATCGCTGGACTTGAACCGAATGAGATGTCTGAAACCACCGGGTGGGCCTGGGCTGTGTGCGGGACGCGGTCTTGGAGCTCCCCGCCCGCCCCCGCCGGAGCCTTGTGGATCCGTGGAAGGCACGGGGAAAGGGGCGCCACTCGGGTCCCTGCGTGATCGTGGATAAGCATTCATTCAGTGCTTCCCGGGGGGCTGATGACCCGGGAGGATGGACATGGTGCCGCCGGCCCTCACAGAGCTGCCGTGTGTGTGTTTGAGGGGGTAGTACTTCGGCCACTGCGCATCTGGGCCCCCTCCTCTTCTATTTGCTCAGTCCAGAGCCTGAGAGCAATGTTTTGGAAGGCAGGCAGAGGTGGGTTTGTATCTTTAGCAACCTCGGTAAACCTCCTCTGAAAAATTAAGACGATAATTGAACCTGCTGTGCTTCATAGATTTGTTGCCGGGAGCAAATGAGACGCTGTGTAAATCGCTGGCCCAGTGCCTAGCACTTAGTTTTCAATACACGAGAGATCAGCTGCTACTGCAGTTTTAATTTTTGGTCTTTTCCTGCATTCTGCCTGCAGCCACCTCACCTGCTCTCACAGCTTCCGGCTTGACTTCCCAAGGATTCCTCCCATGCACTGTTGGAGTCCACTGTTAACTAACACTCACTTGTGTGTGTGTGGTGCTAGGGCGGTTACAGAGGCTCTCACAGCCCAATGGGGCCAGGGATAGACCAGAGGAGTGCTCCTGGGATTGGCAGTGTGGTCCACAATGCCGGCGCCCACACCCCATTAGCACGCACCTCCACGGAAAGGATGCTCACCGCCAGCCCCTGAGGGCTTCGTTCTGGCTGCAGAATCCAGGGCAAGCGGGAAGGGCTGCAGAGGGACACCCCCGCAGCCCTCAGCCAGTGAGAGGAGGTGCCCTGGTTGGGTAAGTGCCCCCGACTCCTTCCCCAGTTTTCTGGGATCACTTCCCAACAAACTGCCTGCACGCCTGTCTCAGGTCAGATGAGCGGTGGGAGAGAAGTGGAGGGTAGTAGACGAAGCTCAAAAGGTCTGAGCAGAGCAGGACCTGGTGGGGGAAGGGACAGGGGAGTAAAGGGCATAATCATGACCCTCCCTCCCCTCAGATTTCACAACTGGCTAGAGCTTTTCTCTCACCCCCCTAAGGCCAACTGACTTCTCAGAAGTCAGGTGCTCACCCTCCTCCAAGGCCCTTCCCACTAGTTGCCACTCCTGGCTTCTTCTTGGGCTCTTTGGCACCCTCTAAACCCAGCAGCTCAAGTCCTTCAGCCTGTAATCTCTGCCATCACCTCTAGAGGTCACCCACGCACCAGCAAAACTGCTATTACCGTCCTCCGTCAGGGGCCAGCAGATTTATACTGTTCCTTCAAGTTTTAACCTTTTAGCAGCTCGAAGTGTGACTCTTCTTCCAGGAAGTCTTCTCAGATGTCTGCAGACGGCCAGTCCTCTGTGGTTATCTTCCCTTGCAATATCTTTTGAAGTTCTGTTAGGGCCTCCGCGGTTTGGGGCCAGCTGAGTGTGTGGGGTGACAATCTGCACAGAGACAGGGGTCTTGCCATGTGAATCTCCACCAGATGGGCCGAGTCCCAGCCCAGTGCTGGGTCAAAGGCAAGGGTCCAGACTGTCGCAACTGCCAGGGGAAGGGTGTCAGGAGGAAGGGAAGCCCTTCAAGGGATGAAGGGACTGGCCAGCTTGTGCCCACCCCAGCTGGTGGGGAGCAGGGCTCCTGCAATCTGCTGAGACCCCAGGCCTTATCAGGAAGGTTCATGGAGCTCAGCTGGGGTCACTGGGGCCAGTGGGGAGAGGCGGCTGTGGTGGCCCTGGGCAGTGTGGAGAGTGCACAGAAGAGCGTCAGAGAGGTCTGGACGGGTTCAGCCACCAGCTGTGCTGGAGACAGAGCTCTCACCCTGAGGAAGAGATGCTGAGCGGGACCAGCTGGCAGCTTCAGGTCAGCCCCAGGCTCACGGCAAAGTGCGACCACAGACCAACATTCTTTAATCATAAAGGCACTTGAGAACCCCTACAAACCCAAAGTCTCCCCCGAGAGTTGTCTGCAGACAACACTCCCCGCTGCCCTCTGCCCCCCGGTCCACAGCGCTCAGAGCTCATCATGGCCCCCAGGGGCCTCCGGGCTGGGCTTGATGAAGATGCCTTCCATGGCCTTCCACTTATTGTGGGCGCTGGCGCTGGCCATGCCGTGCACCTCGTGCTGCCCCCGGATCGGGCTCCCGTACTGCTCGCCAGTGACCGACAGGAACACGGAGGTGCCCACGTGCTGGAAGCGCACGGCGGCCTCCCGCTCCCAGTGCTGCCCTGAGCAGCGCACGGTCCACAGGTCCAGGTCGTCCCCCTCGCCGTCCTCCCCAAAGGCGCTCACCTCCTGTGGGGGCAGAGGGGGTGAAGACAGCGGTCGCGACAAAGGGAGCCCTGAGTCCCCTGTGGGCACCTGCCTGGCAGTGGCACTCACTTCCCCATACCTCTCCCTGGGACTCAGCTTCCGCAGCTGCCACCTGGGATCCACCCTCAGCCCCGAGGGCCCCCAACACAGGTTCTTCAAACACATGCACACCCCACCTCACCTGCCTGGGTGGCGACCACTGGCCCCCACGGAGGCAAGACCGCCCCCCTCCCTCCTCCTCCAGTTCCTTCTGCCCTAACTCCTCTGACCCTCACTCAGCATCATGTCTGCCTCTCAGGCTGACAGTCAAGCTTCTATTATCTCATCCTTTTCTTCGGATAAGCCCCCCACCACCCTCTGTCCCAGCCCCACCACCCTCCCAGTGCCGATGAACTGGCACACAGGCTCTTGCCCAGGCCCGGGAAGATGCCCTTCTCCTCCCTGGATTCCTCCTCATCCTTCCAGGGCCGGCCTGAGTGCCTCCTCGCCGCGGAGTTTCCCATTCTCCACCCCAACAGCCATGTGGATCCCCTCCTGGGTCCAGCTCCCGCCCAGGAGTGGAGCTCTCCAGCCGGACGCCTCTTCCAGCTGTGTCCCCGCGGAGTTGAGGGCTCCAGGGGGTAGGCGCTGGTGGGGGTCATCTCTCTGTTCCCAGAGTGGGCGCCGGGCAAACGCTTCTAACTTGACGCTCCCATTTCACCGAGGAAAGCTGGGGCTCTGAGCATATGCCCAGGCCCCGCGCTCACAAGCCAGGGGGGCTCACCTGGTTGTTGGACAGCGGCGACCGGAAGTGGTGCGTGTGCAGGTTCTTGCCGGTAAGCACGTGCGTCAGCCGCACCGCTTGCCCGCAGCGCACCGGGGACCCGCGCGGACACCCGCCCTCCGTGCCGCCGCGGATCCGCCAGTAGCTGTTGGCGTCGTCGGACGCCTCCACGCCGGTCACCGACTGCTGGCCGCTGCCTGGGGACGACACCCCATCCCCGGGGTGGCCGTCAGCGTGGCAACGCCGACCCTCGCCCCGGACAACCTCCGCTTTCCCGACGACCTCGACCCTGGGACCCAACGGCTCCCCAAGCCGCTCCCCGTCCCCCGCCCGCCTCCGGTCGCACGCCCAGGTCCGCCGCTCCGAACGGCGTCCCCACCGCGCCCTCGAAACCGCCGGCCTCCGGCCCTGAGGAACCCCAGCCCCCTGGCCCGTGGGGACCCCGCCCCCACTACGCCGTCCGGCGGCCCTGGCCCCGGCCCCGGCCCGCGCACCGGATCCGTATTTGATGTCGTGCGAGTGCAGCCGCACCCGGTGCTGCGTGTTGAGCAGCTTCAGCACCGACCCGCAGGTCACGAGCCCCGCGTCGGTCTTGGCGGCACGGCCCCCCGGCAGCGAGAGGGCTAGAAGTACCCCCAGCAGCGCCGGGCCCGCAGCTCGACCGCGGCCCGCGCTCCACATCGCCCCGGCCGGGCTCCGGCGACTCGGCCCGCGGTCGCTTCCGTCTCCGCCGCCGGCCAATCCGGACTCTGACGGGGCCCGCCGCGGCAGCCAATCGCCGGCCTGCAAGGCGCTCCGCCTCTGCTGCCATTGGGTCCGCGCGGGAGAGACCCGCCCCCAGCTTCGGCGAGCGGCGGCTGGGAGGGCCCTGGCGACACGAGGAAGGGTTTGATTGGTCCACGCCTTCGAGGGCTGACCAATGAGGACCCAGGGGAGGCCCGGGCGGCTCCGAGCGGCGGGAGTGCGGGGTGCCGGGTGACTGCCGACTAAGGCGCCGCTCTAGCGCCCGCCGGGCTCAGCAACCCAGTTCACCAGATCACCTTGATCCCAGATCACCTGGCCATCAATGATGGTGTCCCCCTCGGACCCCGGGTCCGCAGCTGCACGTCTTCAGGTAGCTCGACCACTAGATTATATGGTCACGAGTGGACACGTCTCGGATACGCAGTCACATGCTCCTTCAGCCCCTGGACCTAATCCTCCAGTCGCTCGACAACTGTTCCCTGACATGGGGTCACATCAGTGTCCCTGGACCCTGGGAGTTCTGAATTCCCTGGGCCCTTCCAGGGCAGAATCTCATGGTCACTAGACCACTGGGCAGCAGAGGGCAGCAGGGAGCTGCAGTCACCAGAAGACCCTGAGCTGCCTTGGGAACCCGGAGCCCTGGGAGACCAAGTGACTGCGAACCAAATCTGGGTGACTGTGTGTCCCAGGCTGGGGACTCACTGCCTTCTCAGAGAGCTGTCTGCTCAGTCATGTAAGCCGGGAAACTTACACCGCTGTTTATTTATTCATGCGTGAAATATTCTTACCTTGACTTCACTCCAGGCCCTTCAGTTCAGCCCAGCCCAGGAATCGGCTGGCTGCTCGCGCACTTGGGGCACCAGCAAATAAGGGAGGGGGAAAAAAAAAAATGCATGTTTGATTAAATCATTCAGAATTTAGCATTCAGAAAATCCAGAGTTGAGTCATTTCAATTACAGCAATGGGTTAGTTTTTGGCTTTCATATTCCCCCTGACTCGGTGCTGATCAGCTTGTGGGCTGTTGGTTGCCCTACCAGGGATCAAACCCGCGCCCCCTGTGGTGGAAGCCTGGAGTCCTAACCACTGGGCTACCAGGGAAGTCCCAGTTTTCAGGCTTAACATTTGTCTTTATTTGGAATTCCATGTAGGACAAGGTGCCTTGATCTTTTCAACACTCGGTGTCTAAAATGCTGTCTGCCCTGGATTTAGCAGACCCTGTCCTGGAGGGGCCTCCAACCCAGGCAGAGGGGCTAAATTGCAATCCAGACACACCAATGAACATCTCAAATGTAGTATGACCAGACCAGAACTTGCAGCCTCCTTCCCACTGCTTCGCCCCTAGGCTTCTGATTTTGAGGAATGGCACCCCTGCTCACAAATGCACAAGCTCTTCAAGCCCCAAAGCAGAGACTCATCCTTGATTCCTCTCTTCACCACACCCCTCCCATCTACCCCAACACGTCTTGATGGCTCTGACTCCGAACAGCTTGGAAGACATGTCTCTTGCGTGCCCGTCAGCACCCTAAACCAAGGTACCCCATGTCCCCTCCAGATTTCTACCACACTGCTGAGATTTCCCTGCTACTCAGGCCCCTCCCAAGAAATTCTCCACCCAGGAAAGTGGTTTTTCTTAAAAAGCACATATCAAAAAAAAAAAAAGCATAAATCAGGTTACACGAGGTGCCTGTTTAAAAGCTGCCAATGGCTTCCCATTGTGTTGGGATCAGACAACGGTGAGGACACAGCAAGTAATCTCCCCAAAAGGTGAAGAAAGTGTCCCAAGACCAGCGGAGGTCATCCCTGGCAGTCCGTGGTTATGACTCTTGCTGCTTCTGCAGGGGGTGTGGGTTCAATCCCTGGTCAGGGAGCTAAAATCCCATGGCCCCCCCCCCCAAAAAAAAAGCACATGGACTCCGTAACTGCTGCTTGGAATAAAGAGCTGTCTGCTGATCCAAGAGCAGTAGAGACCCCAGGGATAGAGTCAGGGAAGCCAACATGCCTCTCCCTGAGTCCCTGGAGCTGCAGGGGCAGGGTGGAGGTGATGATGCCCAAACAGGAACAAACAGGCTGCCCTAGGAAGGCAGAGGGGAGGAGGGTGCTGAGCTGGAGATACGGGATGGCCAGAAATTCTGGGAGGGCCTTGGACATGAGACCCTCCATCCATGGCACCATTTGAGTCCACAGACTCGTCGAGAGAGAGAGAGAGAGAGAGAGCGGTCCTGTCCTGCACAGGGCCACTATGGAAGGGGCAGCCAGTCCAGCCTGACCGACCAGCAGAGGGTCGGTGTGTCCTGGCAGAGCCGCCCCTCTCTGGAAGGGGAAGCAATAATCCCAGGGGCCGTGCGAGGTGGAGACAATGAGTCCTAAGAGGCTTCCCTGGTGGCTCAGCTGGTAAAGAATCTGCCTGCAATGTAGGAGACCCGGGTTCAGTCCCTGGGTTGGGAAGATCCCCTGGAGAAGGGAACAGCTGCCCACTCCAGTATTCTGGCCTGGAGCATTCCATGGGCTGTATAGTTCATGGGGTCGCAAAGAGTCGGACAGGACTGAGCAACTTTCACTTTTGTTCTTTTTCAAGAGGCTTGAAGAGCCAGGGAGATTCAGACTGGAGTGGAGAGGAGCCAGGAGCAGAGCCAAGGCGGTCACAGGGCTCAGGGCACTGGCAGCTGCAGGGAGGCCGGGCTTGGCCCAGCGGAGGGTCTCCTGGGGGCGCGGGGGTGTGTGTGTGCAAGGACGGCTGAGATCTCCGACAGGAAAACTGCTCCGTCAGCACAAGCTTTATTTCTCCTGTTGGCTCCCACGAGAGGCTCAGCGGAGCTCCTCATGGGTACCAGCCATCCTGGCCTCCACTCGGGCAGGGCAGGTGCGACAGCAGTGGCCAGCAGGGGCAGGAGGAGTGGGCCACGGAGTGCCTGGTGAGGCCGCATGGGGCCTCACGGGGGGCCACTGGGGCCTGCCCTGGAGCCTGCCACGGGGGAGCTGACTGTAGCCTCCCCTGGAGACTCCTGGGAGCTCTGCGGCTGGCCCTCATCTCCAAAGAAGTCTTCCTCCTCCTCCTCCTCCTCCTGCTTCTCCTCCTCCTCCTCTTTGTCTTCCTCCTCAATGCTCTGCTGGTCCTCCATATCCACTATCTGCTCGGATGGATGGGAGGCCACGCTGGCGTTGGTGGGGGACAGGAACCGCTTGGCCTCCGGGGGCCTGGAGCGCTCCTGCGGGGGGTGTGGCCGGGAGCCCTGGGGCCTCCTGTCAAGGCGGGAGGACCCTATGGGCTTGTCCCCGATCCTGCGGCCCCTGACGGAGACCTCGGAGGGCATGGCGGGGTTCCCCGTGCCTTTCTGTGGGGTGCTGTGCTGGGAGGTCAGTCGGGAGGGGGGCCGGAACGCCAGCCGGGATGAGCGCTGGCTGGACTTGCCCTCCTCCAGCCTGCGCAGCAGGCAGTGCCAGTCTACCGTGGAGGACAGGCGGATGCGTGAGCCCTTCACCTTCTTGAAGCCCAGGAAGAGGTCCATGAGCGCCTCAGTGACTGGGAAGGAGATGAAGCCCAGCTGGTCAGTGAGGTTCTTCTCAAAGCTGTACTTGTGGATGAGCAGGGACACGGCCTGATCCTTCAGGTAGTCGACGAGTTCCTCGTCCCAGGGGTCGGAGAGCTGGGACATGGTGCTGGACTTGGACAGGATGGAGGGCAGAGACTTCTTCTTGCTGAACTTGTAGCCGGGGCTCTGCTCGGGAGTTGTGGGAGGGCGAGGGAGACAGGTCACCCATCCCTGCCGTTCCTCTGCTTCCCTCCCACCCAGAACATTCTCCGCATCACCCACACGGCACAGCACCCGCTCCACGCTGGGTGTGGCCTCGCCAGGTCGGCTCTGCTAGCCCATGGGAGAGCTGGGTGGGGGTACCATGTGCCGGCCCAGCCTGGTCGGTCAGGCCCAGGGCCAGGCCAGTGACCTCAGTCCCTGTGTAGTCAAAAGGAGGCCTGCACGACCCTCACCCAGGCCGGGGTTCAGAGGAGGAAAGCGTGCCTGAACCCCGATGGGGTGAAAGCAGGGTGAGCCACCAGGGTGAGGCCACCACGCCCTCTCTCCATATCCCGCCTGAGGAACGCCCTCTCAGCGGACGGACTTGCTTGGAGAGTCCCACCCTGGACGGCAGGACCACAGTGGGTAGACCTCAGACACAGGGCCTACTCTGGGCTCAGGTCGCTGTCCGCAAGGGACAGGACCCTCCCCATTCTGGGAGGGCCTCTGAGACTCACGTGCAAACGTTAAAAAAAAAAAAAAAACAGAATAAAAAATAGCCTTTATTCATCTTTGACAACATGTGGCAGTGGCTAGGCCCGGACTCCTGGTCCACTCCTTAGCTCACACCCGCCCCCACCCCGGCTCAGGTGGTACCCACAAGGGCCTGGCAAGAAACCCGGGTCCTGGCCCCCCTGCCAGGGACAGCAGTGCTGGCTAGGAGTGGTGGCGACAGGACCCTTTGCACTGCAGACCTGGCCCTAAGACCCCAGGCCCCAGTCTGGACAAGGTCACGTCCCGCTCCGGCAGGGCCCGAGATGGAGCGGGGCCCCTGAGCGCAGAGGTGTGGGGTGAGAGCACGGAGAAGGGGTTCGAGGACGAGGGGTGGGGCGAGGCCAGTGGGACCAGGGCCCGGGGGGCGCCGCGGGTCAGTCGGGAGGGCGCCTCCGCCACCTCCCAGGGCGTGGGAGGGATGAGGTGCGGGCTCTGCCAGGGCTGGGCCCACTGGCCAGAGCACAGGGGCTCCGAGACGGGAATGGAAGGTTTCCGTACCCTGGGGTCCGGGTCCAGCCCCTCGTGGCTGGGGAGGGATGTGGAAACGCGGGGCTCTTCCGTGGCTGTCACCTCAAGCCGGAACCTGGTGGCCCCCTGAGGGCTAGGCACGGGAGCGCCCCCTTCCTGGGCCTTGCCGCGACCTCGGTACTTGCGCTTCCTCTGCTCGGTCCGGGGACTGGAGGCCGTGCTGGGCGGTGACTCGTAGAGCTCCTCCCCGTCCGTGGGCGTGGACATCTTGGAGCCGGACTCCCGGGCTGTCTCCCATTCCGACGGGAAGAGCGGGCAGCCGTCGCGGCGGCGGGCGCCGCTGAGCTTCTCCACGGCCCGGTTGACCACGTTCTGCAGGGCGGGGAAGAGGTGGTGCTCGGCCAGGAAGTCCAGGGTCCGATGGGGCTCGCGGAGCGCAGAGTAGCCAGGCAGCTCAAACGACGCTGGCTGGCTCAGCAGGGATCTCATCTCCTTGTTCAGCTGCAGCCTGAGGAGGCCCAGCTCGCGCTCTGTGGGCCCCCGCTCTGACGACTCGTGCGTGTCCCAGCTCGAGCCCAGCGGGCCTGAGAACCACGACAGGGGCTGCTCCACGGTCCACTGGCTGCTGCTCTGGCTGTCCAGCGAGTCCCCGTGGGAGGAGGCCTGCCCCAGGCCTCTCTGCAGAGAGGAGGGGGCCCCTCAGAGACGTCCGGGGCAGCTCCAGGCTGGGCACAGCCCCGCACCCCCTCACCGGGTCCGCAGCCCCCGACCTCACCCCTCGGCTCTCCAGCTGCACCAGCCGTCTGAGGCTCTTCTCCAGCAGGAGTTGGTCCGTCACGGGCGGCAGTCGGCCCAGGCCCCGGGCGCCCAAGTCGCTGTCCCAGCTGTGGCAGCCCGGCCAGTCGGCGGCCGTGCAGCTGCTGCGGGAGTCGGACACGGAGCTGGAGCGGGAGGGGTAATTGTTGGGGCGCCCCACGCAGAGACCGGGCCGGGCGCGGTGCCGGCGCAGGGTGCTGGGGCTGGGCCGGGCCCGTGCCCGGCGCCCGCCCTTCGGCTCCTCCGTGGGGTCCTGCACTTCCACCAGCGGCACCCCCGCCTCGGTCTTCACGGTGGCCATGCGCTCCGTTGCCTCCTCCACCACCGTCTGCAGGCTTTCCAGCACCTGACCCTCGACAAGGAAATCCAGGAAGCTGGTGAAGGGTCGAAGGCCCTTAGAGTTTCTTCGGTGGCCTGAACTACCCGAGGGGTCATGCAAGGAAGGCGGGTGTGGCCTGTGGCCCGGCTTGGAGGCGTGGCCCATTTCAGAGAACGGTGACTTCTTAGATGGCTGCACCTGAGCAGACAGGCATGTCAGGGTGGGCAAGGATGCCCCATGAGGGGGAAAGGGTTCCCGGGGTCCTCCTAGGGCACCAGGAGCTGGGTGGGGACTGGGCAGTAAAAGAAACGGGGTTTTGGAGCCAGGCAGCCCTGGCTCTGTACCCTGGCTCTGCCAGCTTCAGGCACAACGTCCCCTCTTGAGGTCACGCTCTTGCAGAATGGGGATCCATTCAGGGTAGCCCTGAAGCTTCCCTGACATGCACGCTTCACATACACAAGATGTGGCTGGGCAGTCTGAAAGCCCGCTTGGGCCCCCACCCAGGGCATGACTGGGCAACCACAAAACCCCTCGGCCCTGCCCCTCTGCCGGGCCCCTCAGACCACCTGCGGCCCCGAGCCCCGTGCGCCCCAGTAGCAGCTGCTGTATCTCCAGTCAGAAGCCCCCAGGAGACTGCTCTCACTCTGGGGTCGTCCCAGGCTCCTGGGGGGCGGGGGGGCGGGGTGCGGCACAGGGAGAGAGACCGACCGAGGTGACGAGGGCCCAGCAGGGCGGCCGAGGGGTGCTGAAGACAACAGGTCACTACGCGGCCCAGAGAGGCCATCCGTGGGAGAGGAGAAACGGGGGCTGTGGACTGCTGGGGAGCACGGTGGGCTTCCCGCTTACCCGGGCCACGTAGGTAGGGTGGCCGGCCTCATCGTCCGCCAGGTAGCCCGAATGGTGGCGGCAGCGGGCCATGGTGCCGATGGCCGGGCCGCTGCCCTCCTCCTCTCTCTCCGGTTCCGCGGTGAAACCGCAGATTCCTCTCTGCGCCGGGCGGGGATATGGAGTGAGAGGGCCCCCCGCCCTCTGTGGGTCGGCGTCCCAGTCCGTCCGTGGACCGCTGGTCCCCGGCTTCCCGCACCCCACGTCCTTCACAGGTCCGGCAGGTCCTCTGCTCGGAGCCCCTGGGTGTCTCAGCCCCGTCCATGTCCAGAGTCATCTCTGGGCCCGGTTGCGCCCGCCCTCCGTCCTCCTGGCCCCGGCGTCCGACACGGGCCCCCGGCGACCCACTCACCAAGTCGGTGACCCCTGGGCGCGCGCTCCGCTGCAGTCCGAGCCCTCCGCGGGGCGTCAGAGCAGCTCGGGGCCGCCCGGGGGCCTGCTCATTTGCATCCCGCGTCCTGATTGGCCTGCGCCGCGCCGCTCGCTCGCCGGCTCCCGCGGCACAATGGTTGGGGCGGGGCCCCGTGGCCCCTCCCCCACGCGCGGGCTTTTGCCCGCCCGCATTCCTAGTCCGCGCCGGAGACTGGTCCCGCTGGTTGCTTATGGACTTGGTCCCGCCTGGAGGGGGGTGGCCTAAGAGACGAAGCCACCGCCTCCCCACGCCACGGTGACACAAGCACCTGCCTCGGCTCCTTTCTGGTCCCTGAGTTGTCCTGGGCTCCTGCTCGCGGACTGTCCTCCACTCGCCCAGTGTGGACATCCCAGCTTCTGTCCCTGGCGGACTGGAAGGAATCCGCCTCTTAAATCACAGACTAGCGTCAACTCCCAGGTTCGGGGTTTCCCGCCCGGGCGGCTCAACGCCTCTAGTCGCCTGCTCCGTTTCCGTAAGTGGAGCTGAGTGTCTTTCCACACGGGTTTGGAGATGAAGTTAATCTTCCTACAACACCCTGGCACTCTGATAAAACCTGTAAATCTTGACCTCCTCTCCCTCTTCTAGCTGTCTGCCCCAAGGCTATTCCTAATGCAATCCATCCAGGTGTCACCTCCTAGGAGAAGCCTTCCCAGAAGGCTCGTCCCCCCAACCAAATGACCCCAAACCCCATCCCACACTTTGCCACACCATGTGGTTAATGGATTATCAGATCATGCTCCCTGGAGATAGGAACTGTGGTTCTCACCCCAAATATATGATCTTTCTAATATCAGTAGGTGTTCAACAAATGTGAATTTCATCCTTCCAATCGAGTACCCTCAGGGCCTCTAGACTTTCCAGGACCAGCTTCCCAGTGGATAAGGATGATTGAAGTCCCACAATTTAGTCATCACTATTGAACACTTTGTTGACAAAGGTCCGTCTAGTCAAAGCTATGGTTTTTCCAGTAGTCATGTACAGATGTGAGAAATGGACCATAAAGAAAGCTGAGCACCGAAGAATTGATGCTTTCAAATTGTGGTGATGGAGAAGACTCCTGAGAGTCCCTTGGACTTCAAGGAGATCAAACCAGTTCATCCTAGAAGGAAATCAAGCTTGAATATTCGCCGGAAGGACTGATGCTGAAGCTGAAACTCTTTGGCCACCTGATGGGAAAAGCTGACTCACTGAAAAAGACCCTGATAGTTGAGGGCAAAAGAAAGGGGCAACAGAGGATGAGGTAGTTAGATAAGCATCACTGACTCAGTGGATGTGAATTTGAGCAAACTCTGAGAGAGATGATAAAGGACAGGGAAGCCTGGCGTGCTGCAGTTCATGGGGTCACAGAGTATCCGACACAACTGAGCGACTGAACAAAATTGAATACAATCGTCCTCATGCCGAGAACCTGGTGAAGGACTCTTTAAGGCCTCCAGTTCTTGCTGCACCCCCACGGAGGGGGTTCTCCAGCTCAGCTCTGCCCTTTCTGCCCCAGACCTGAGGGCAAGCAGGGCGCAGAGGACCAGAGCCGACCAGAGGCAGGCCAGCGCTCCGGAGGGCAGTCCCAGCTCCACTGATGCCCGCAGAGTCGCACAGGCCAGCACACTAGCCCTCTCCGAGGCGCAGTGCCCTCATCTGTAACACAGGAATGACGTCACCCACCTCACAGGCTGGACTCAGGCACTGCACTTCCCAGTCTCGCCACACGAAAACGCTGGCTGTCGACCCTGGTGACTGTTAAGTCATTGGTAAGGGAAGCTTTTCTGGATCACAGAGGAAAAAAGGAGGTCATGAAAATATAAAGTTGTGGCCTGGCACAGGGCTCAAGAGATGGAAGCTGGGACGGATGCTTTCTCAAATAAAATCATTGGTACACAGGCTTTCTCTTTGTTCAGAGCTTTTACAAATCAAGAAAAAGCCTCGTTTCAAAAAATCAACAAAAGACAAATAAGCAATTTGTAAAAGACATACAGTTAGCTAATAAAGACATGATAAAGTACATCGTATCAAAAAAAAAAGAAAAGAAACACCACGAGGATGGAATGCCACTGATGTGATCATTGTCTCCTCAAAACAACAAACCAAAAAACTTTGGGGTAGCAGAGCAGAAACCTTGGGTGTATTTATTAGAGAAAAAAAATGCCAGGAGACACTACCCAGAAAGTGAACGGTGGTGACCTTGGGGGAGGGTAAGAGGGTTGTTTTTTTTTCCCCCCAGGTTTGATTTTTCCGTTTTTCATATGAAACATTTTTGCAGTCACTGCAAGTCCCGAGCTCGGGGTGGGGCGGGGCACCCGGGTTGCAGGGACCCCCGGGGCCAGCAGGCGGCGAGAACAAAGGCCGAGCGCGGGCGCGTGCGTCGGGGCGGGGCCTCGGGCGACGTCTGGGGCGGGTCTGGACCGTCCGCCCGCGCGCTCGGACCCTGAGCATCCAGCGGGTGGAGGCACCATGGCCCGGCCCCGCGTGCGGCTGGTGGTCACGGCAGACGACTTTGGCTATTGCCCGCGGCGCGACCAGGGCATCGTGGAAGCCTTCCTGGCCGGGGCTGTGACCAGCGTGTCCCTGCTGGTCAACGGCTCGGCCGCCGGGAGCGCGGCTGAACTGGCCCGCAGGTGAGTGGCGACCCTCCTGCACGGTCCGGGGAGGGTTCGGGGACCGCGGTCCGCGCCGCCGATGCTCCCCGCTCGCGCTCCGCCCGCAGGCACCGGATCCCCACGGGCCTCCACGCCAACCTGTCCGAGGGCCGCCCCGTGGGCCCGGCCCGCCATGGCGCCTCTTCGCTGACCGGCTCCGAGGGCTTCTTCCTCGGCAAGATGGGATTCCGGCGGGCGGTGGCGGCTGGAGAAGTGATCTTGTCCCAGGTGCGCAGGTGCGGCTGCAGGAAGATGCTCAGGGCTGCGCCGCAAGGGTGCCCTGGACCATTATGAGCTAGACTGGGGCGCCGGATGCCTCCCTGGTTCAGACACAAGGACGATCGCAGCGGAGCGCGGAGACGGGGTTCCCCTGGGGAGCTGCTCCCGGACGTGTGCTAGATGATGGTCACCTTCTTTCTCCAGGTGCGAGAAGAGTTGGAGGCCCAGCTGAGCCGCTTCTGGGAATTACTGGGCAGGGACCCTACTCACGTCGACGGCCACCAGCACGTGCACGTGCTCCCAGGTGCGCGGGACGGGGCTCCCACTCCGGGGGTGGGGGTGTGCTGCACGTGCCTCGCCCTGACTCCGCCCGGCCCGCCCGCAGGCGTGTGCCGGGTGTTCGCCGAGGCCCTGCAGGCCTGTGGAGTGCGCTACACTAGGCTGCCGCTGGAGCGCGGGGTGGACGGCTGCGCCTGGCTGGAGGCCCCAGCGCGGGACTTTGCCGGCGCCTTGGAGCAAGACGCCAGCGCCGCCATCGGTCCCTTCATTCACCATGGCCTTCGGTAAGGCCCCCAGCCCCCTGGCGCAACCCCCTCCACCCCTGTGCGTCTGGCTGACTGTGCCTTGCCCAGCTGTGACCCCCCTCCCCATTTCTTAGCCTCCACGGGGGTCAGGCCTCCTCCGGCGTTGCCCCCACCCCAGTTGCCCCCGGTCCCCGGCCTAGCCCTGCCCCCTGAGGCCCTTTGGTTCTGCTGCTGATGCCCTGGCACCCACAGGTGGACTGACGTCTTCGTGGGCCTCAGCACCTGCGGCCGGCACATGTCCGCTCACCGTGTGCTGGAGGCGCTGACTCGGGCCCTGGAAGGTATGCCCGCTGGCCAGGCGGTGACAGCCGAGCTGATGGTGCACCCCGGCTACCCGAGTGTGCCTCCGGTTGGGGGCTGCGGGGAGGGCCCAGACGCCTTCTCCTGCTCTTCGGATCGCCTGCACGAGCTGCGTGTCCTCACGGCACCCGGGCTGCACGCTCAGCTTGCCCGGGACGGTGTGCAGCTCTGCACCGTGGAAGATCTAGACTGCAAGAGGCCCGGAGAGGGGTCCGCCAGCAAAGCCACTCGGGAAACCTTTCTGGAGCCCTCCCCACCATGACCCCGGCCGACAGCTGAGCGTTTACGCCCTCGGTGCACAGGAAGGAAACCCGGGCCCCAGAGCCCGCCTTCCTGGGCCTGGACGATGTCACCTCTGGGCCCAGGTCCTCATGGCGTGGGGTGGCGGGCAAGCTTCTGCAAGTGCTCTGGCTGTGGGGGGTGGCCGTGACCTCTGGGCCTGGGCCCTGCCAGGTGTGGGGGCCATCACACCGCTGGCATCATCCTTGTGTGGGCGCTCGGAGCAGAGGTGGCTGTGTTAATAAAGCGGCATGTATCCTGTGACCCGGCCCCAGAGCCTTCCCACACACACGCGCACACCACCCCGGGCCCGAGGTCACTCCCCCAGGAGCTGTCAGCCCTGTGGTCCGCCTTGGCTATGCCCATGCCTCAGCTCTCTTCATCCTTTTCTTTGGGGGAGGTAGTGAGGGGTTGGAAGAATCTCTCCCAGGCTACAATCTTGGGGAGGCCCAAGTCAGCGATCCTTTGCCATCCCAGGGGGCGGACCTGAGAAGGTCCTGCAAGCCTGCAGTCGTGTTTTATGTTTGCCCAGGAGAGGTGGTCTTGTGTGCAAGTGGGGTCCCTCGGGCTGCGTGGACGCCCTGTGGGTGGGTCTCCTGGGGCCTGGTTGAGGGCAGTGCCAGAGCAGACGGAGCCCCGCGTGGTCCTTCTCGCCTCATGGAGCTCACGTCACAGCGCTGGTGTCCGCGCTTTGCAGACCCAGAGGAGGGGGTCACAGCTGTGAGGCTGCCTGCTCACTGACTCGACACGCGCTGGGCCTGAGTCTGGGTCAGGCGGCCACTGGGGCCAGAAGAGCCCGATGCGCTTCCTCACTGCGTGAGGGTAGGGCCCATCCCAACTGGCGGCCTCAGTCCCTTTCTGGTTTCAGGTTCCTCCCTGTCCGTCCTTGGACCCTGACTTCTCCAGCTGTGGGTCCTTTCCTCCCTCTCATCCTGCCCTGCCCACACGGGTGTCTATACGTGCTCGCTGGGGGGCGTCTGCTGCTCTGAGAGGAGCTGGCTGCGGCCCTTGGCCCAGGAGAGAGTGTGACGGGGAAGATGGAGGGTCTGCGGGAGAGGCTACGGTCACCAGGGAGCCAGGGTGGGAGGAGCAGAGGCCCTGGTGACCGGGACGAGGCGGCGGAAGGCTGGTCCCTGATCCCACAGGGGGGGCATTTCTGCTGTCCAACCTGCTGTGCCCGGGATGGCACAGACGAGGGGCTCGCCATTACCCACGGTCCATCAGGCATGGGGCGGCTGGGATGCAGCCTGCAAGGAGCCTGCGGTCTCTACACACAGGGACAGGCGTGGGACATACACCCGAGTGTGAGGACGAAGCCTCTGCAGCGTGGCTCCCAGCACCCGCCGGCCAGGCACCAGGAAGACGGCGTTTCCTACGCGGGGCCCAGCTGGACTGCGCTGTTGGAGGACTGGGCTTCACTCGGCTCCGTTCCTGGTGGGGTGGGAAGCGGGTGGGGAGGAGCCCGTGCAGATGGTGGGAGCACCGAGGCTCAGGGCTGCCCTGCAGGGTGCTGTACGGACATGCTGCCGGGGAGGACAGCGGGAGCAGGACACGGGCCTCCCGTGCAGACAGGACCCCGCCAAGGCCAGGGCCCTGGGCGGAGGAGGCCAGGGAGCAGGGGGGGGCAGCCGGACACCAGGCCGAGAGGATGCAGGTGGAGCAGACCAGAGATTGGGGGCCAGTGAACGGAGGGGGTCTCAGGCTTTGGGGAGGGGCTGTGGCTGGCGGTGGGGGCCCCTGGCCGGTCCCCTCTGTGAAAGCAGGGTGATGGGGCCCCGGGGCGGCCCCGAGGTGGGGGTGCTGCTGACCATCAAGGGAAGGGGCCAGCCGCCTCGCCTCCCGCTGAAACGACGCCCCAGGAAGTTCCCGCTGCCACTCGCAGCCCAGCTGTCAGGGCCTCAGGTGTCAGACCCCCGGGAGGGGCCGCAGGGGAGAACTCCGTCAGGGCCCCGGCGGGCCTGCTGCTGAGCCAGCCCGAGGGCTGCAGTCCTGGGGCTCGGGGGGCGGGTTGGGGCTGGAATTCAAGGAATTGGCCTGGCCCCTCCCTGCGCACACCCTCACCAGCTCCCCAACCTCCTGCCAGGAGGCACCCTACTCAGGGACGCACATCCAGAGGTCAGTGTCCCCTCCCCTGACGCCCCAGGGGTCCCGCAGTCCCTTCTGCTGCCCGGGGCCTGACCAGATGTCTGCACCCCTCTCCTGGAGACCCGTGCAGCCCCACCCCCAGGAAGGAACAGACAAACCCACACGAGCAGACCGTGTCCCAGAGCACTTTTATTCAGGGCAGCAGAGCAGATCGCGGCGTCTCGGGAGGCTCATGCCCGCCCTGGGGAGGGGCGGGGGGCCAGGGCTTGCGCTTGTAGGCGGGACTGGCAGCTCTCCCCTGCTGGGGGACCAGCTGTCAGGTCCGGAGGAGCAAGGCTGCTGGTGAGCTGGTGAGCTGCTCCACGCCTGCCCGAAGGCTCAGCGCACACCCGCCGGTGGAGCCGGCCCTGGCGGGAGGGGCGCAGCGAAGCACGAGTGTGAACCCCGGAGGGGAGGGGCCGCCGCGGGGAGCACAGCGGGCGTCCTCCCGGCGGGCAGACCAGGGGGCAGGGGGGACAGGCGGCGGAGCTGCGCTGGTGGAAGCACGAAGCAGTGGGCGGGTTTCCAGGAACGGCAATGATTCTGGGCTCAGAGTGGCGAGCAGAACAAACGGCGGCTGATCTGAAGTGCTTCTGACAGAATCTGGCATTTTATTAACAAATCTGCATGAGTGAAATCAAGCCCCTCATCGCCTTTCTGCTAATGAAGGGACAGGCGTGGCCGTCTCGAGCGCACCTGGGGCTACAGAAGCTGCGGTCACGCCGCGGGCCGCCCCCACCACCCCACCTCTGCTGGGCGAAGCCAAGCTGCTTCATGGGCCGCGAGCCCCGGAGACCTCAAGTCACAAAGCTAAAATTAAGATAGGAAGCCAAGGTTAAGTCATCTTCTCCTCTGGCTCTCGCCCACGGAGTAGCGGGGGAGGAAGGCCCGGACGGCAGGAGTGCAGGGAAGACCCCTGGTGCTCGGATCCCTGGCCTCCTCCGGGTGTCAGTGACCAGGACCCTGCTACTTCAGGGGCAGTCCCACTTGCTTGGAAAAGACATGAACATTCAGATCCTTACGAGTCCATCTGACGATAAATTCTAAGGTCAATTTTTATTTCTACAAAAGAAGGCGGTCAAAACAATATAAAACATGTCAAGGAGATTACTGAGCGAGCTTCACGTGGAGCCTGACTCCAAGAAGGTGGAGAGTCCGATGGAGGGGGGCCGTCCTGTTCCTGGCTGGGGTCGCCGGCGGCCCCGGGCTGGCGTGGCGTCACTGGCGTTAGCGGAGGGTCAGACGAGCTGAGGAAGGGCGGCTGCACTCAGGAGGCGGAGGAGGAGCTCCAAGCCACGTCGGTGGACTCGTCGGCGACAGGCGAGCGCCAACCTGCGCGTGGACACGCCAGCACTTGTCTGCAGGGAGGCCCGACGTCTTCTGGAGGGGGTGCAGGGAGGACCGCCTCCCTGGCGAGGACTTCCGCCCACAGGTGCGCTGTCCCCCGGCCGACCTCCACGGGCCGGCGGGTGGAGGTTCATCCCAGCCGGCCAGCGTCACGGGCGTAACGTTAACCAGGGTTCTACAGAAGAGCTAGACCTCCCCTTTCCACGGGGTTTGCTTGTTTGTTTGTTTTTGGTTGGGGGTTGGAGTGGAGGTTTGCTTGTTTCTTGGTGTTTTCAAAAAGGAGGCATAAATCAGAGTCAGGAGTCTGCACTGACTCCCACACCAGGCCAGCCAGGGTGGAGCAGAGGGGCCTGGAGGCGGGGCCGGGCCTGGGGGAGTGGGGGGGTGAGAATCAAACAAAATGCAAGAAAGTGGCAGCTTCAAGGGCAGAGAGGAACCACAGCCTCCCCCCCTTTTAAACCTTACGGCCTAAATGTAAATTGATTTTGGATAAATTTGGACAGGAAAAGAAACACCATTTTTTAAAAGTAGGTTGAAGCAGTGATTTTTAAAACAAAGAAAGCAGAACTAGAACATCTTAAATTTTTAATCCTTTCTTTACAGGTTACCTAGACCACTTCTGATTAAGAAAACTGTAGAAAGTTAGTAACTGCCACAAGCAGACGCCAGGCGGTGGCACGCGCCGATTTTCCACAGAGTCCTGCTTTGCGGGATCTCAATGCACTGCTCGGGGTCTCTGCTCACTCTTGCTGGGATCCATCGCGGCAGAGTTTAGTCCACAGGTCGCTTTTCCCCATATTTCTTTGTAAATTCTTCAGCGTTCTTACAGAATTTTTTACGGTCCTTAGAGTACTCTTCAGCTAGGTCAGCCCGGAGCGGGTGCTCGGGCTGGGGGTCGTTCACCAGTGCTATGAGGGACTGGATGACTGCGAAGAGAAGGACAGGGCACCGCGCGTTAGAGGCCCCCACTTGGCACCAGCGCCCCCCAGGCCCCACGGCCCCCGCTCGGCCCACCGCCCCCGACGGAGGGCAGCGGTCAGCGCTGCAGGAGGGACCGACCGTGCCGCGCAGCAGGACGCCGTGTCCTCCTCGCCTCCTCCAGGAAGCCTTCCTGTACTGACACCCTGGGCAGCCCGGCGCCCAGCCACTGCCACTCCCCCGTCTCACAGGTGAAGCCTCCCCAGGGCAGGGGCCAGGCAGCGTGCCCAGCACTCTACCTGGTTCAGGATGCGTGACAGGCCTGCCCGTGTGAATGGTAAGCCCCCGCGGAAGAGCCCTAGGAGCTCCTGAGTGGCTGAGAAAGGGTCCTCTGACCACCTGTCTGACCGCCGGGAGGCTTCGGCCCCCAGCAGCACTAGATGTCCACTCCAGAGGTAGAGGCCCTGGCACGGCTCAGGGTGGCCTCCACAACGCTCCCCCGAGGGCAGCCAGGACCTTGACGGGACCTCCCTGGGGGCACGGGGGAACCTGACTCCCGTCCCCGGCGTCCGCTGCGATACGCTCGCAGAGGCCAGGGTCACACCGGCCTCGCTCCTGACGGCATCAACCTCACTCACCACCCAGCGCAGCCCATGCTCTGCCGCCAGGTACGTGCCAGAACCAGACTGTGGAGAAAAGTGCTTTTATATTCCTTCATCTGGCACTGTTACTGCCAACCCCTACAGCCTTTCTGTATGATTCAGGTTTGCCTTGTTTCTGGATGTTTCTCCCATTTTTGATGCTTCTTTACTTTCTTTTTAAAAACTGAGATATAATTCACCAGGCCAAGAACTAAACTCTCTAAAAACCGGACAATTCAGTTGCTTTTAGCATATTCACAAACCGTGTGACACACTGTCTACCTCACGCAGGCCTCTGTTGTGCCCACAAGCGCAGCCCCATCAGCAGTGAGCCCGTCCTGGCCCCCAGCAGCACCCCCGATGGGCCTCCTCTCCGGCTGCCCTCCCTCCGCCGCGTCTCATGGCCTGCAGCCGTCAGCTCTCTGCTACAGAGCTGCTGGGAACGCAGGGTCCCGTGACCCCGAGTGGCCAGCTGAGCAGACAGCCCACGGCACGGGAGGGACAAAGCGCAGTCGCCCTGAGCCACGAGGTTCGGAGACGCCGTCTAACAGGACAGTCACGGGGAACAGAGGCGCGGGGAAACACTGCTGAGGAGGCGAGGAGGAGGGCCAGGCCTCGCCAGGACCTCCCACCACGGAGCAGCGTCCTGCCTGCCACTGCGCAGAGAACAGCACCCTGCGTGAGACGGCAGCTTCCGCTTCACACCCTAAGGCAATAAGTACAAAAGAAGGCAAGGTCTCTTCCGTCACCTGGCTGTTTGAAATAAGCACTCACAACCTGGACGAGCGGAGCGTGCTGTCTGTGTACCAAGACCTCGGCTGAAAACAGGCCCCTAGCTGCCATGGCCGAGCCCCTGTCCTGGGCGCCAGGTGAGGGAGGAGACCAGAAACTCTGGTCCGGCCGCCTAAGCAAACGCAGCTGCCGGCGTCCACACAGAGCTGAGTCTGTGCAGGGAAGGCCAGGCCTGTCCTCACACGAGGACACGGACCTCGTCTGTGCGCAGACCGAGTGCCGAGTCCCCTGGGGACGCCTCCCTTGACTCGGCTCGGCGCTCAGCTGTGGGAGCCGGTGGACGCCTCTCATGGGGACCTCGTCCACAGAGCTCTGCTGTGGGAAAGGCTTTTAAACCCATCTTCCAACGGTTCCACTGGAAAATGATTATATCAGCCACCAGAAAAGATAAACATACCTGCAGCCTGTCAAATTCCAGACTCACCCATTCGCTCTAATCTAAAAAGACCTTGTAAGTGGTTCAAGGAATCACTTTTAAGAAAGCAACCAAAAATACCAGGTGAGGACTGCAAAACAAAGTTACAGAACTGAGAACAAACACCAGGGACTTCCCCGGTACTCCAGTGGCTAAGACCCTGCCTGCCGCGGAGGGGACACAGGTTCGGATCTCTGGTCCAAGACCGCACGTGCCCCAGGGCCGCGGAGCCCGTGCGCCTCAGCCACGGAGCCCAGGCGCCAGGGCCTGCGCTCTGCAGAGCAGAGGCCGCCGCAGCTGGACGAAGCCTGCAGGCAGCAGCGCAGACGCAGCAGAGAGGAGACAGAAGGAAACTGAACACGGGCCAGAATAAAGCGGAGTCACTGACAGGGGACCAAAGGGGGGTGACCACAGTACTGACCCAAGTGCTTTTCCCAGAAACATGAGCGTGTGTGGGCACTGGCCCAGAGGCACACGGAGCTCCGGGCCTGCTAAGGCCAGCGTGTGCTTCCACGTGGGCACACGGCCTCAAGCCAGGCCAGGCCCTCCCACAACGCCCCTCGAGCCCTGGCATCCTGTGGCCTGCCTCGCCCCTCCGGCTCACGCCCTCTCCTTAGTCCACGAACCCCAGCACCTTCCCTCCCACCTTCCTCCTGAGCCCACGCGTGACCCGCTGGGAGGCCGCTCCCGCTCTGTGCAGCCCCCGGTCCTTCATGAACACTCCACATCCTGCAGCCTCCTCGCAGGCTGGAACTGAGTGGCGACGCATCACGCCCGTGGGACAGCGGGAAGCGGCAGCCTCCAGGTACATGGGGTGGGCGCTTCAGGCCTGGCTGGGCTCCAAGCCCACTGGCATCAAGGGGATGGATGCCTTACCTTGGTCGGTTTTGGTTGCTGGCTTCCAGTTTTCAGCACTAATTACCGGCAGACAGACCTGCCCCTTCTCGTCGATGTTCGGGTGGTAGATCTTCGTTTTGAATGTGATCTTCGGTGGTTTGAAGGGGTACTCTGCTGGAAAGTTGATTTCAATCCTGAAGGCCCCTTTATCATAGGGAGGGTTGTCCTGCCGGGAAGGAGACCAGCGTGAGCCTGCAGCTGAGACAGGATGGCTCCAAGGGTTTTACCTCGAAAACACTTCATTTGATTCAACAGGTTATAGCAACTGAAGCCTTATCACCACCAGGGGAATGATAATTAGTATTCTAAGAGCAGGGTGCCCGAGATGGACACACTGGCCTCTGTACGTTTTTTAAAAAATAAGACTTGATTTTCTTTTAGTAGCTGTAGCTTTGCTGCAAACCGAGAGGAAGATACAGAATTCTTACACACACACAGCCTCCCCAAGCACCAACACCCCCGCATTATGAGTGAGGGGCCGACACATCGTCACCCACAGGCCACACCCCGCAGACAGCCTGTCACGGTGCTGGATGCTGTGGGCCGCCTTGTACCCTCTGCCTGAAACCACAGAGCGCGGAGCCTTTCAGACCGGCTTCTATCACTCAAAGCGTTTAAGGGTCCTCCGTGGCTTGTCAGAGCGCTCCTTTTTGGCACCCAGGTTTATTCCATTCTCCATCATGGATCACAGCCTTGTCGTGGAGAAAGGGCTTGAGTAACTCAATGAAGCTGAGCTGTGCCGCGCAGGGCCACACGAGACAGACGGGTCACATGAAGAGTTCTGACTAAAGGTGGTCCACTGGAGAAGGAACAGCAAAGTACTCCAGTATTCCTGTCTGGAGAACACCATGGACAGTAAGAAAAAGCAGAAAGATATGACAGTGGAAGATGAGCCCCCCAGGTCGGAAAGTGTCCAATATGCTCCTGCAGAGGGCAGTGACTAACAGCTCCAGAAAGAAGGAAGCGCTGGGGCCAAAGCAGGAACGGCAGTCAGCTGTGGACGTGTCTGTGGTGAAAGTAAACTCTAATACTGCAAAGAACAAACACCGCATAAGCACTTGGGATGTCAGGTCTGTGAAACGAGGCAAACTGGATGTGGTAAAGCAGGAGACGGCAATTAACTGAATGTTAACCTAATGTTAACATCTCAGGAATCAGTGAACTAAAATGGATGGAATGGGCTTAATTCAGATGACCATTATATTTACTATTGTGGGTAAGAATCCCATAGAAGAAATGGACTAGCCCTCCTAGTCAACACAAGTCCGAAACGCAGTACTTGGGTGCGATCTCGAAAATGACAGAATGATCTTGGTTTGTTTCTAAGGCAAACCATTCATTATCACAGTAATCCAAGTCTACGTCCCAACCACTGAGGCTGAAGAAACTGAAATCAAACAGTTCTATCAAGACCTACAAGACCTTCTAGAATACCAAAAAAAGATGCCCTTTTCATCATAGGGGATTGGAATGCAAAAGTAGGAACTCAAGAGATACTCAGAAGGAGACTCTTGAGAGTCCCTTGGGCTGCAAGGAGATCCAACCAGTCCATCCTAAAGGAAATCAACCCTGGATATTCACTGGAAGGACTGATGCTGAAGCTGAAACTCCCATGCTTTGGCCACCTGATGCGAAGAGATGACTCACTGGAAAGACCCTGATGCTGGGAGGGATTGAAGGCAGGAGGAGAAGGGGACGACGGAGGATGAGATGGCTGGATGGCATCACTGGCTCAATGGACGTGGGTTTGACCAAACTGGGAGACAGCAGAGGAGAGGAGCCTGGCGTGCTGCAGTCCATGGAGTCGCAAAGAGTCGGACACAACTTAGCAACTGAATAACAACAATTATTCCATTGTCTGGATGCACACCAGTCAGCATGCTCATGGTCAAGGGATCGCAAGCCTGTGCCCGCTCAAATGGAGGGTCACACTTGCTCTCTAGGACCCAGCCTCCAGAGCTACTAACGTCAGAGAAAAACGCATGTCTTCGGGAGAGAACGTGGGGTGTGGGCGGGCTCGGGCTTCCTGCATGCACACTCTGCTGGCACCACCCCTCACCCTGCCGTGGCACCCGGCCCTTGCTAGGGTAGCAGCGTGTGCCCCTGGCAGACGCAGCCCGATGCCTCACCCCTCCCCACGTCCAGGAGAGAACATGTTAAGCCTGTGAGGAGTGTCTGGACTGACCGGCAGGCACTGCTCCTCCGGGAGCAGCACCCACTCTGGGAAGCCGTGAGGTCGAGGTCAAGGTCACCGACTGTGTTCTCAAGGCAGAAGAAGCCTTCCTTCTGTTTCCAGGTGATACCTGAGCGCAGGGACCCAAGGCATCCTCAGAACTAGCCTCACATTTGCTAATGGAACAGCTAACCTATCCGTTTCTCCTCTTGACCCTGAGATCAACACCACCAGTGTTCACGTTGTTCTCTTGAACGTGGCCAAGAATGTCCTCCATCAAACAACAGTTTAACGTACCTGGAACACAAGGATTCCAGAACCAGGCTCGAGTCTGTTCCACAGAAAAGAGTGCCCAGCCACCAGCCACAGCATCCGGGGGCGAAGTGAGCGGACGCCTGCGGACCCCACGGCGAGTAGCAGGCAGGATCAGTGCACAATCATTCACATGGAAATGACACAGGTCCTCGTTTGGAGGGAAAAACTGATCACACAGCTTTTAAAAACGAAGTTACAACCGAATAGTAACACAGTTTTATAGTGGGTGAGGTACATGGACAGATAATTCTCCAAAATGGATACATAAACGGTCAACAAGCACATGGGAGAGAGACTCATCATCCCCTCAGGAAAAAGTCCATGAAAACCACAAGAGGGGCTTCCCCGGAGGTTCAGCGCTTGCCAACGGGCTTCCAATGCAGGCAGTTTGATCCCTGGTCGGGGAACTGAGATCCCACATTCTGGGTGGCGAGGCCAGAAAATAAACAAAACAAAACCAAACCCCACAATGCGACACCACTTCACACCTGCGAGGAGCGCTGTACAGCAGACAGACGCCAGCGAGCCGGAGTGAGCAGGTGGAGAAGTGCGGGGCTGGCACGGTGCCGCCGCTGTGGAAACAGCCTGCACCCGTCAAAGCACCAGACACAGAGCGAGCACAGGGCTCTGCAACCCCACCCCAGGCCGGCACCCTGAGAAGTGAAGACACCTCCACAGGAAACCCCACTCGCAAATGTCCGCAGCGACGCTACTCATGACAGCCGAACCGTGGAGACGATCAAGCGACTCTCAAGCGGTGGACAGACCAGTAAACTCAGGCAAGCCATCGCATGGCCACTTGGCACACAGAAGGGTGGCGTCCGGACACACGCCACAGCAGGGAAGAGGCCAACACAAGAGGCTGCGCGGCAGACCGAGCACACACGGGGTGCATGCATGAAGCAGGAGTGAAACGCACAGGACGGCTCAGCGCCTGGGCGGCGGGGGCAACGTTAACGGGAGACTTCTGAGGATAACAAACCCTCTGCCCTCGTGACAGAGGAGGCACAGCGAAGGCCACTGAACTGCACTCTTTAATGGGTGAGGTGCGTGGTCTCTGCCTCCCAGTGAAACCGCGGAGGGGAAGCAGGCTGACTCAGGAGCAGGGCTGTCCCTCCTGGAGAGGCTCAAAGCGCCTGAGGTCGTCCCACTGACAAAGGCGGCTGCTGGCATGTAGTGAACAAGAGAGACAGGCCACGCTACGCAGACAGCCCGCCTGCACACGCCGAAACGCAGTCTGCAGTGCACTACGAGAACCAGAGACTCGAGAGTGCACGGACTGCTTGTGTAACGCACAGGCCAAGGACAGGAAACACGGGGACAGATAAAGGACGCTGCCTGAGCCAGAACTCGCCGAGACAACACCCCGCCCCCGTCACAGAGCAGAAGTCACCCCGGGAGGAGCCCCACAGAGGGCAGCGGGCTGTCTAGTCAAGGCCGCCCCGTCTCCAGGCTGGCGTCCACCCAGCTCCCTCACTGTGAACCAGGGCTGTGTCCACATGTTCCGCCCAATATGTGGCCACCAGGCCAGTGCCCACTGTGTACCCGAAACAGGACTCTCCGGAAGGGAGGTGATACCACCCGGGATGCAGAGACTGTGCCAAACAAGAACGCCAACTATTCCGCTGATAACCAGGCACACTGCCTCCACGGAGAAGACTCACAGCCACTTGCCTGCATCGCCCCTGAGCTCCACCTCCCGTCAAATCAGATCCTGATAAGGCGCTTCAATCATCCCCAAACCACCCACCCAGAAAAACTGTCTTCCACCAAACCTGTCCCTGGCGCCAAAAAGGTTGGAGACCACCACAATTCAATATTTGGTAGCTCTGGCCAGTGTACTCAAGCGAGAAAAGGAAATAAAGCATCCCCACTAGAGAGGGAGAAATGAAACCACCTCGGTCTGGACCTGGCCTGATCGTACCCATGGAAAACTCTAAGATGACTCACACACACACCGTTAGAAGCAAAACCAACACGCCAACATCACCTGCATTTCTGCACACTAACAATGATCGACAGGGAGCCCAAAAAGGAAACGAAGCAAACAATCCCATTTATGGTTACCACTGAGAAGATGAAAATGTCTAGGGAATGTTTAAGCAAGGCGGCTGTTACAGACTCAATGCTGGTGTCCCCCTGCCCCGCCCAGATCCACACACGGACGCCCCCACAGCATGCCGAGAGTAAGGAGGTAATTAAGGTTCAACAGTGTCACGGAGTGGAGTCCCGAGCTGACAGCGTCCGTGTCCTACACGAGGAGAGCTCCTGAGGCTGCCCTGGAGGTGCAGAGGCTCGGACACAGTGCTGAGGGTGCAGGGTCAATCGCTGGGCAAGGATAGAAGATCCTGCAGGCAACATGGTCAAACAAAGAGAGCAAGCGCACGTGCACCCTTGCTCTCCCCCTAAGCGCTGAGACAAGGAGCCTGAGGACACGCGGGGACCTGCTGGCTCTTTCCCTGGGACTTCTGGCCTCTGGAGCTGTGAGAAAACTGAATTCTGGGGTTCAGTGTGGCCCAGCCTATGGTTTTGCTTTTACATCCTGAGCTGAAAAATACAGATGTGTGAAGCTTGTACACTGGAGTTTACAAAGCACTGCTGAAAGAAGAGAAAACCTAATTAAATGGAAAAACACCCTGGGTTCATAGACTACAAGACTTACTATAGATGATAATTCTATCATCTATAATAATACATGATAATAGTAAAGCGATCTGAAAATTCACTATGATCCCTATCAAAAGCTCGATTTTTTTTTCCCCCAAATGGAAGAATCTTTCTTGAAATTCAAAGGGGACCTCAAAGTGCGTTACTGAACCAAACCTGGCCTGCGTGCTGGTGCTTGGCGCAGCCGGTCTGCTGACCCAGGGTCACGAGAAGGGACGCACAGGAGCCACACGAGCAGTCAGGGCAGCGCCAGCTCTCAGCTCAGGAGAGAGCGCGCTTAAACCCGGGGTGGCCCAGGCTATGCAAGCGGCGCGGGTGGGGTCCTCTGCTTGGCGAAGGTGAGGTGACAGGGTGTGGTCACAAGGGTTACGGTTATCGATCCTTAGGCGCCAGCAGGCCTGGAGGCTACCTGCTCACCCCTTCCAAGTAGTTCGTTTCTTCCACTGGAGGTTTTAGGATCTGAAAAACAACTGAGGAAGCATGCATCAGACACTCGGAGCAGCTACGGCAGGGGACACGGAGGAGGTCTGTTGGCAAGGCCCACGGGGTCTTCCTGCTCAGGTACACAGGCGCCTCCAACCGTCAGAACCAGCTTGAGAAAGATTAACCGGAGAGCTCACGTTTCCTGATTTCAAAAGCTCACTGCAAAGCTACGGTAAGCACAACAGTGTCGTCCTGGCACAAGGACAGACACAGACCAACAGACTGAGCCCAGACGTGAGCCCTCACAAACACACTCCACTGCTCCTTCACGCACAGGGTGGGCGCTCACTCACGAGGCGGTGCTGGTGTCCTGGGCAGTAGTGAGTCAGTGAGCACACACGATACCACTGTTTTTACAGTTCTTTCCCCACACAGGTCGTTACACAGGACTGAGTAGTCCCCTGCACTGTACCGGAAGGTCCTCATCAAGAATCTAGCTCTATAAATTTTTGACAAGGATGCCAAGATCATTCAGTGGGAAAGAGCAGTCTTTTTGACAAATAGCCCTAAAAAAACTAGATATCCACATGCAAAAGGGATGAAGTCGGACCTTTATTCCTACACCATTTAAAAGAAAAAAAGGATCAGTGACCTAAGTTTGAGAATTAAGACTGTAAGAATTCTCAGAAGAGAACAAAAGTCAAACCCCCATGACCCTGGGTCTGGCAACAGTTTCTTGAATATGACACAAGCAGCAAAAGAAAAGACACATTAAGTGGACTTCATGAACATTAAACATTTTGTGCACCGAAGGACATAATCAAGAGACTGAATGGGAGAAGACATTTGCAGATGATATGTCTGATGAGAGTTTAATATAAAGAGCTCCTACAACTGAAAGACAAAGAGACAAACAACCCACTCAAAACGTGTGCAGCAGCTTTACTCAGAATTCCCAAAATCTGGAAGCAATCAAAATGTCCTTCAGGGGTGAATGGATAAATAAACTGTGTGCACTCAGACAATGGAATATTATTTGGTACTAAAAAGAAACGGATTATCCAAATACACGGAGAAATCTTAACTGCACGTTACTCAGTGAAGGAAGACAAGCTGAGCAGCTGCTTTATGAGTCCAGCTGTAGGACTCTCTCAAAACGGGCAGACTAGGAAGACAGTTTAGAGAAAAGTGCCACCCGCGGCCAGGAGCCAGGGGTGAGGGGGGAGGGCTGAGGCTGGGAGACGACCCTGTGTGTGCGATGCCCCCACGGCCGACGTGCGGCACCACACGCTGCGCACACGCACAGAACGTGGAGCGCTGAGCGGGACCCTCGCACACGACACCCTCCAGGTGATCAGGGTGTGCCGATGCGCGAGCCTTGAGTACGGCTGCGAGACACTAGCTGACGTCTAGAATGGTAACAGAACTGCCGTGAGACACTGGCTGACTTCTACCAGAATGGTGTAACAAAACTGCTGTGAGAAGCTAGCTGACATCTAACAGAATGGCCATGAGATGCTAGCTGACATCTAACAGAATGGTGATAACATAGAAAAATGGGCAAGGGGGGATCACTGTAAGGGGGATCACCGCGGGCAGGGGGGGATCACCGCGGGCAAGGGGGATCACCGCGGGCAAGGGGGGGTCACCGTGGGTAGGGGGGATCACCG
>JADEYB020000033.1:67648702-67731334 GCA_015832495.2 Alces alces
TTCAACGAGGCGTCAACCCCCCCCCCCACCCCCAGCCCCAGCTCTGCCAGCACGGCCCTAGGAATGCCTGCTGGACTGCCACCGATGCTCGGAGCCACCGCTGAGCTCCTGGGGTAGACGGCCCGGCCTGACCACTCAAACCCTCCCCGTCTGTTCCCAGCACTTTTCACAGGGCCCACACCTGGGCTGTTGCCCGACCCTATCAGTAGAAGACAAACCCTGCGAGCAGCGGTGGCGGTCCCCTTCGACTTGGCACCTGACGGGTCCCCAGAGTGGGCGGGCTGGGCACCGCCATCTAGTTTTCAGAGTGCGCTGACACTACACGGCGTCCCTCTGCTGAGGTTTCCAAACGATCACAAAACTGAACTGCAAGTCCAGGGCGCTGTCAAGCTCCAGGGGTCTGTGCAGAAGCATGGCCCACCATGGCTAATTCATGTCAATGTATGACAAAGACCACTACAATATTGTAAAGTAATTAGCCTCCAACTAATAAAAATAAATGGAAAAAAAAAAAAAAAGCAGCAGCAGCATGGCCCACAACCAGGGCCAAGAGGGCGGCATCTCTGGTCAGCGTGCTCCCCGGCTGGCTCAGGCACAGCGGCCCCTCTGCCCGGAACAAGAGATTTCATGCGCGGGGGTGGGGTTGGGAGGCAGGAAGAACAAGGAGGCAGGCGGCATTCGTCCGACGGTCCTGGTTCAGAGCCCATGGGGACACGGAAGGCACACGGCGTCCAAGCAAGGCCGTCTCCAGCAAGGAGGCCGAACAGAGGCTGAGACTCCACCCCCACACCCAGCAAGGACGCAGGGCGATGCTGGAGAGGCGGGGCCCGTGCATGTGCGTGCTCAGTGGCTCCGTCCTGTCCGACTCTTGCGACCCCATGGACTGCAGCCCGCCAGGCTCCTCTGTCCGTGGAACTTCCCAGGCAAGAATACTGGAGTGGGTTGCCATTCCCTTCCCCAGGGGATCTTCCAGACCAGGGATCACACGTGCGTCTCCCGCACTGCCAAGCAGGTACTTCACTGCTAAGCCCCTGGGGAACAGAAGCAGGGTCCCCGGAACAAAGAACAGAGCAACAGGAAGGCGGGAGGCTGGACGAGCTGAGGGCGCGCGCAGGACGGGACTGGGGGCCTCGGGGCCATGGCCGGACTGCTCCGGCGGGCGCTGCGGGGAGCCAGGGTCCCCACTGGAGGCCCTGGGGGATGTGCCTCTGAAGGGGGGAGCAAGGAAGGGCCGCAGAAAAGGAACGCTGAACCCAGAGGGCAGGGAGGCGACAGGAAGCCACGGTGCAGAGCCTGGGGCAGAGCCGGGGCGGGAGCCCAGGGACACCGGGAGAGCGCAGGAGGGGGCCCGGGAGGAAGCTGGGACGCGGGCGCATGACGACCAGAGACACGGGCAGCCAGGCAGAGAGAGGACGCAACGGGGCCCCAGGCCCAAGAGGCGGCGGCGGCGGCGGCTGGCCTGCACTGCGTGTGCGGTCTGGACGCGGCCTTTCCGGGCCTAGGAGGCGGGGACCCCGAACGCCAGGAGACCAGGACCGGGGGCGCCTGTCGGCCCTGCGCCCAGCCCCATCCGGGGCTGCTGGAGGGGAGGTGTCCAGTACTCACGGGAACAATGAGCCCTTGCCAAGTCAGCAAATTAGCTTCATCGACCTGGATGTTACGGAAGTTTTTCATCCCACACTTGCGGATCTCTTCAAGCTCCTGTTGGTTGACAAAGCACAGAGGGGTGTCACATGGGGGAAGGCACCATGGGTTACCCCTCCTGACTCCCTCAAACTAGGCCGAGCGCCGACGCCACCACGAGGCGTTTCACAGCGCGGCTGCACCGCCCTGGCCTGGGAGGGACACCCGGAGCGGCAGCCCCGACCCACTCCCCAGCCCAAGACGCCCCACCTCGGTGAAGCCCAGCCCCGGGGGACTCCCTCCCTGCAGGCTGTGCCCGAGTGGCAGGGCACAGGGCCAGCGCGGACTCAGGCAGCGCTGCCTGCGTGCTCGGGGGAGGGGGCAGGACGAGGCGCCAACAAGCCCAGGGCTGCGCTTCTCCCTCCACATGGCAGGCAGCTGGGGCACCAGGGCCCAGGTGCGGCGGGGTAGCTCCCCAAGCCCGGCGTCCTCGGTGGCCCGCAAGGGCAGGGCCCAGGTGCGAGCCGGGTCAGGGCTGGTGGGGATGCGGTCGTGCAAACGCCACTCCATCCTGGCGATCGATCACAGGGCCCTGTCCCGACTCTGGCCGAGAACCAAACCGTCTGGCACCTGGTTCTGCCCTGGGCACTGGCCTGACTGCCCCCGTCGCCCCCAGGCGACTCGAGCGACCACCCAACAGGCATCACAGCCCGAAGCAGCCACCGCCCACCCACCCACCCACGTCCCCACCAGCCCCGACCCAGCTCGCATCCACCACGGAGCAGCCTCCTCTGCAAGGCCACAGCCGGGCCTGCCTCCTCCGCGGGGCCCGTGGGACGGCGCCCGGGGCCCTGGCAGCCCCTCCGAGCCAGCCCCCCTCCTCAGCACCCCACATGCCCATCGCAGGCCAGTGCACCGGGCGCCCTGGGGATCCGCGGCAGGACAGGGGGAGGAGCCGGCTCAGGGGTCTCGGGCGACGGCGTGCCCGGCGTGGTCAGGATGGCGTAACACATGAACACGCAGAGGCAGCAGCGGGGACCCTGACGGACCACACGACCTGCCAGCTGGTCCTCGAGTCACAGGAAAGGCTCCCTGGGGCCCAGGGCCTGGGGAGACTCGGGGGGAAGGGGCTCTCCCCCGCAGCCTGCTCTGGCCCGCTCCCCACACGAAGCTCCCGCAGAGCAGTGCAGATGCCGGCAGCCAGGAGCCCACGTCACGCACACCTGCTCAGCCACCGGGCTCATGACGGAGGGAAGCAGAGGCCAGGGAGGCCCTTTCCGGGCGCTCAGCTTCTGCTCGAGACACTGCGGTCTCAGCGAGGGACAGGAAATGCCACGTCCCTTAAGGGTGCATCCTATCAAGCTAAGCAAAGTTTAAACCAAATGAGGGACTTCCCTGGCAGCCGAGTGGTTAAGACGCTGCACTTTCACTGCCAAGGGCCCAGGTTCAATCCCTGGTCAGAGAGCGAAGACCCCACTGACCACACAGCCGAGAAACAGAAGACGATGACACGGACGATGGGGGTGAATTCAGGGAGTTTTAAAGTAATCCGTACGAGCGCCTCACAGCTTCAGAGACCCACGCACTCACCACGTGAGGTACGGGAAACAAACACAAGCAGGTGAGAGTGGGACGCCATCGTCGCACGGCCGTGAACCAGCCCTGCTCGAGCAGGAGGAGAAGCGGGCACAGGGCGGGCGCCCAGCTCCGGCATCGAGGCACACGGGCGTGGGACAGGCCCCCCCCACCCCCCCGGGAGGAGACGGCGAGGCCGGGGCCTGTAAAGGTCCGGCCTCGGGAAAGCGGAGCACGCTTCCAGGTGAAGCCCAGTTACCCCGCTGTCAAGTCAAGCTCAGCAAAGATGAGGAGGCAAGCGCCTTTGCATCATTCTAACCAATGAGAAGGGGGCATGAGGCAGAAGGGAGAGATAACGAGACAAACCAGCCGGCCGGCCGGCCCGCCCAGCACCTCCAGCGAACGCGGCCAGCCTGGGGTTTCTCAACAGGGTGGTGGCCACGCCCTGCCCACCAGAGGCCGGCCCGTGACACCGCCCGCCCAGCCCCCACTGCTGAGAGCTCCGGACATGCTCACGCCAGCGTGTTCGCAGAAAGTCCCGAGTTGCACAAGACCACGGCGCAGCCGGAAGGCCAGTCACACCTCCACCCAGGACAAGCCAAGGCCGCTGGCTCAAGGCGCCAGAGAAGAGACGGGGTCGCCTCAAGGCCTGGCAGCCCCGCCGGAGCAGCCGCGGCCCGTGACCGAGGACAGGGAACGGGTAGGGAGTGACCACAGGAGACCACACCGTTCAGAGCTGGGACTTCAGACAACGGTGGGAGCAGGACCCCGCCTGCAAAGCAAAGCCAGGGGCCTGACTCGGGGTGGAGTCAGGAGAGCAGAGCGCAGGGTCCACTGAGGTCTGCCTCGGCCCTGCTGGGTGAGGAGCGACCAGGGCCAGCTGCCAAGAGGCCCCCGGGGCAGGGGCGGGGGCTTCCCGGGCAGCGGGGCAGAGGGCTGCACCCCACGGGGCCCCGAGGGGACCGCTGCCCGGCGGAGTCTCTGTGCTGACAGCCTCTGCCCAGCCAGGTGCATAGCTCACCACCTCCCCATTCACCCTCACCTGGGACAGCCTGCCTGAGGGCCGCCCCACCTTCCCACAGGGAAGGGCCTGAGGCCCGGACCACCGCAGGCCCTTCGAAGTGAGCTTCCCGGGCAGAGACCTCGCCCGGCGGGCAGCACGCGGCACAACAGGACCCGCCAGGGTTCCGAGCGCGCCTGCGGAGGGCAGTGCCGGCCGGGACGCACCCCGCTCATCTGCATTCTCCACCCTGACCCTCCAGACATAGAGGCGTGCCGGGCCCCCAGCCACCCCCCAACACAGCTGTATGCAGAACAGCACCGGGACATCCGAGCGGCAGGCGGGCAGAGGACCGCGGCGCGCGCCGTTGGGTCTGGAGACGAGAGCTACAGAGACACCGGGGTTCCACTCCCCTCCACAAGTTCGATGCGTGTCCAGATACCAACACACACATCTGTTGCATGTAATGACGAGGACGTGATGTGTGTTGGTGTCGAGAGCTCTGGTGAGCCTTCAACCAGGGCTCAAGAGGCCTTCAATGAGAGACGCAGGCATTTAGGGTTGTTACACGAAGCTTTCACAAGTGATCCAATCCGATTCAAAATACGACACAGGATGGGGCCTGCCCACAGCGCGTCGCACTCCCCTCCAGGGCGCCCCAACGCGGGCAGAGCAGGCGGGACGCCAGGTAGGATGCGGGCCTCTGTGCGGGGGCTCACGCCCACCTGCCCAAGAAGAGCCGCGTCTGGAGCCTCTCGACCCCCGTGGAGGCAGGCAGGTGGGCGGGTTTGCTGACGCAGAGGCTGGGGAGGCCCGGCCACAGACAGACCTCGTGCGGGACAAGGCCGGGATGAGAGCCCGCGCTGGAGCCGCCGGCCTGGGGACAGCCCGTCACAGGGCTGTGGGTGGGGGCAACGGGAGCCCCCCTGCCCCGGTCAGGACCGCGAGGGGCTAGCAGCCCGGGAACGGCACCTTCCAGTACTCACAAGAGACTCACTCGGGTTCCAAGACGACAAAAGCAGGGACACACAGGGCCTGTGCCAGAGCCGTCCCTATGCGGCAGGGCACCCAGTGAGGGTCTGTCGTGCCAGCAGCGTTCCAAGAACCCTCCCCGTCCAGGCTGAAGGAAACCGGCAGGCGGAGCCTGGCGTTCGAGGGGAAGGCACAGGAGGCCTGTCCAGCACCAGCGCCCGTGGGACGGCCATCACCCGGAAGGGCTCCCTGCCTCTGCCGGATGGGATCAAAGGGGCCGACTGGGACAGAAAGGCACTTTCCCAGCCGGCAAGCCGACGGGGTAAATGCCCCCCCACGGTGACGGTTCCGTAACTCAGTGCACTGGAAACTCCAGCGCCAGGCTTCAGAGCCCCAGGATGCGCATCTCCAATCTCAGGGACTGCTCACCAAGGGGGCAGGACCAACCCCCAGAGAGCGGATGGCACCATGCCAGCTACGTCACACTCAGTTACTGCCACAAACGCCACGCTCAGCACCAGTCCAGACTCTGGGAGCTGGTTCCACCAACCCTTTGGAGAAATCAGGACCCCAGAGCTCAGGAAGGACACGGATGAGCCAGAGGCAGACAGAGAGCTGACCCAGGTCTGGCGCCAGACCACCACGCGCTGACCGGGGAGCAGACGCGGTGGGGGTGCTGGGGGAAAGCTCAGGCAGCCCCAGGAGGCGCGTCCGCCTCTCACCTGCGCAGCAGCAGGCCTGGCAGCCCAGGATGGGCGGGGTGTGAACACGCGGTGGGTCATCTGGGGGTGCTCTCCTGTGCGGAGCTTCCCAGCAACTGCCACGGCCGGGTGGGCGTGTGTGGACGTCTACCAGCCGTCTCAGGATGGGCTCAGAGGCTGTCGGACGCCAGCCCAAGAGTGTGGGTGCCCCCGCGCGACAGGGCCACCGGCACGAGCACCAGCTCTGACGCCAGTCACGGCTCCAGCCGCGCGCACCCACCGGGCTGGGCCGTCCTACAGCATCTCAGTCCTTTGCCGAGCTCGCTGGTGAGAAGCGGCAACAAGGCCCGGCAAGACGGTGGAGCATGGAAGACTCCAACCAGACACAGGCCAAGAGCGGTTCAAACAGCACGACTGACCGCCCCCGACCCAGAGGAAGCCTCCTCTCTGTTCCATCCCTCCTCAAGAGCCCACGGCTCAGCGTGAGCAGCGAGAGCCCGGCTGGCTCCGCCCACGGGTGCCCACCCATGGGCACCGGCCCGGCCTTGGCCTCCCACCTGCTGGGGCCCCGCAGCTCTGGAGGCTGGAGATGGTGGCCAGGGCTGGGGAGGAGACCAGAAGCTCAGGGTCCTTGCCAGGGCCGCCCGCCCAGCTCAGCGGCCTCACTGGCCCTCGCACTCAGGGCAGGAAGAGGAAACACCCACTGGGGGAGTCTGAGAGACCCATGGGAGTCTGAGAGACCCATTTTGAACTCGAGAGCTGCATAATTCTGCTGCAAAAAGTAAACATCTTTAAACAAAGATGATCGCATGACTATCTCAGGAAACCTCTCATTAACCTAGCCCTAATGGACAGGTGACCTCAACAGACAGGAGGGCGGGTGTGCGGGGAGGGGGTCATCCTGTCTTCTGGGCCCCAACCCACGACCCCACGGGCAGCACCCCCTCCACAGCCCCCCCAGGCCACTGTCTTCACACCCGCGCTGACACCCACACCGAAAACGTGCCAGGCGCGCCTCTCCGATGGTGCTATTCAGTAACTCACTGGGTCTTCACACAGGTGACGTCACCCGCGCCCAGACGGGTCCAGCAACTCACCTGGGCTCCCGGAGCTGACATGCGGCGGCCCAGGACACACTCCAGAACCGAGCTCGGGACCGCCCCGCAGTGGCCTCCGCCCAACAGCTCCCCTCTCAGGGCCGAGGGCCAGGCTCACCTGAGCCCTAGGACGACCAGGCTGGGCAGGACACACAAGCAGGCAAAGCCCTTGCCAGCAAGCGCCCGCTTCTGGACGCGGTGCCGGGGCTGGCAGGCCCTCAGCTGAAAGGCACAGCGTCTCTGCCAGCCTTCCTGAGACCCACCCTCACAGCGCTGAGACAGGAGCTGAATCCGCCAGCAGGGGTGTGTGCCTCCGACCACGAGTGACCCCTGCCCGTGCCCAGCATCCCAGGAAGCGCTGCACAGGCGCTGTCCCTCCCGCCCAGGGAGGTCAGCGGCACGAGGCCGGGCCCCTCTGTCTGCTCTGAAGCATGGAAGCTCCTCACCGCCAACGGCCAGAGCAAGCTCGGGCCTCCTCCTGCCAGAGGGGCCCCGCCCTGCTCCCCACTCCTCAGGGAGTGGGCGTCCGGGATCTCTGCTCTAGGCTGGGCCACTCTGTCCTCCAGCTCCTGAGAGTACAGCCTAGAGGGGGACCCCCCCCACCCTGTCCCGCGGAGCTGAGCCTCTGAGAACCAGGAATCACCCTGGTGCAGATAGACCAGCTATGCTGGCCTTGCGCTCACAGGCCCCGGGGAGTCCAGGACAGGTGGGCAGGGACGATGGGCTGCTGAGCCCACCCTGGAAGGAAGACGCCAGGAATGGGTGCAGCTCCTGGGAGCGGCATGAACACGTCTCTCCGCGTGCTGCCACTCAGGGCCGGCATGGGACCGAGGCAGCGGGGAGGGGGGGAGCACAAAGGACCCACTGAGCAATCCCAAGCAGGCGTGCGCCACGACCAGGGGCCGCTCGCACGTGGGACACAGCGGCGGGCCGCGGAGAAGCCCGGCGGGGAAGGGACATAAAGGCCCGCTTCAGCAGCAGCTGGCAAGGGGCTCCTCACAGGAGGAAGGGGCGAGGCGGGGGCCTCAGGTCCCTCCTTGGTGCCAGGGCAGACAAGCGGCCCATTAACTAAGGGCAGAGGGACCCGGGCACAGGGGTGCAGAGCAGGAGGGAGGTGGTCCACAGACCACTGCAAGGAGACCTCTCTCTCGAGGTGGGGGGAGGAACGGGGTGGGGGGACCACAGACACAGAGTCCAGGCCAGGGGGGATGGCGTCGTCGTTCTCCAAGCTTTAATTCCCAAGTTACTGTTGTGTCAAAGAAGAGAGAAGTACCTCTTGAACATTTAGTGATCCTTTCCAAGAATGAGAACACTCCAGTGACCTAGCATAATAAAACGGAAATCAACAGCCTCTTAATTAAGAGCTATAACAAGATGAGAAGAGATACGAGCACCTCGAGACAAGTGTCTTTGTTCTCATGTGCACCCCAAGAAAAGGTCCCAGCGCTGCGGCAACAGCACACTCTCTCCGGGCAGGGCCTGTCCCACCTACCTCTCCGTGGAGGAGCGTTTACAGAGAATGTCATTAAGGGAGGCTGAAACAGTCCCGACGCACTGCGAGGCACAAATTTAGGGTAAAAAAACACAGCTTCTTCCCTGAGTCCCCAGAACCCGGGGATTCAGAACACGAACACTGGCACGACACCACCAGGAAAACTCCCCTCCCACACTCCCCCCCACCCCCAGACGCACTAACCTCGGCGAGCTACGCCTGCCCTCAAGAGCACGTGAGTTCCCTGCTCAGCACCCTCCAGGGCCTGCGCTGTCAGTCAGCAGCCCCCCACTCGCTCCCACGTGGTTACGGGCAGAGGGCACACCAGCGTGCCGCTGGGGCTGAGCAGGAGTCAAACAGCACTGACAGGCTGCCATCCCTCGAATCCCTCCCGACAAGTTACGGCGTAATAGTAACTAGTGGGACGTCACCCCTCTCACATCTACACATTTCCCCCACTGAGAAGAGCCCTTCTGGGAAGACACCCAGCTGGAGGGCCGTGGGGGAGACGCGCGCTGCACTTGAGAGGCTAAAAAGAAAGGCAGACTGCCACCAGTTTCCCTCAGCCACACCTACAGGTTTCAGTTTTGTAGCCATTTCCCCTCCTGACTGAAGCAATGGTTACAATCTGGCAGCTGCCATCTATACGGAATTAGCCGCTTGCAAATTAAAATGTATTTAATGTTTTACTGACACTGTAATTCCTAAAAACGGTCCTGAAAAAGAGGCCAATCCTTTCGGCAATTGCTTTTTAAACTAAAGAGTTTATCACATTCACTTTGCCTAAAATAACTTCTTGGCCTGACATATGCAAATCGCTCTACTTTTAATAATGCATTTTACATTATCTGCAGACAGTCCGCTGTTACAAAGAAAATCTGACTCCAAGTGTCTCGAAAATGGTCTCTGAGGAAATGTGAAGCTCTTTAAGACATAATCCATTTGACTATTCAACACCTGTTTACTTTTCACCACCGGAAATCCCTTTTATTATCCAACCTGTGTATTGATTGACCTGATTCGGTACTTTTTTTTTTTAAACTAGGCCGAAACACTGACTCTCAGTCAATGATTAGCATCTTATAAGGAGCATCCGCTACTGAACTGAAAGAATCTCTAGCCACTAGTCAAGAATCCAACATGCTCCTCTGCACTCCTTGGAGTAAGAAGGGAGACTGTGTGGGGAGGGGCACGGAACCTGGGATTTGGAGCCAGGGAGATGCAGCATCTCTCCCTGGACAGCCTGCTAAGCTTCACAACTACCTCACTGCTAAAGTGAAGACGATGACACAGGAACTTCACAAGTTATTGAAAAGATAAGAAAAAACTTACACAAATGATCTAGTACTCAATGAGTACTTCGTACACGTTACGTATTTCTTCCTCCCTAAGCTCTAGTTTTTACAATACAAGAGTAATTGAAAAGCCATTTAACTCCCTTCTCAGACCCCGGGGAGCCCCAAACTGGGTCAACTAACCTAGACTAAGGGATACCAGGATGAATTAGGTCAAGATCCCTGCCCTTGAGGAACTCAGAACCCAGGAGGAAAGGCAAGTCCAACACAACTCCAACTGCGACAAGCACTCAGAGAGAAACGCACAAAGTGCTGTGGTCACACAAAGGAGGAAACTACTCCCTCTGCGGGCATGGGGGCAAGGCCGCAGGGCTGAACCCAGGCCTTCCCTGGAGAGAAGGCCAGGCAAGGGGAAGGCTGCCTTTCTCGGGGAGAGCAAACGGCACGTGCAAAGGATGCCGAAGGGCCAGAGGCTGTGGAGTTAGACTGGGCAGATCACAGCTCACCCCCTCCCCAGCTAGGAAACGAACAAGCCAGAGACTCCCTACATCCCATTCTCTCACCTACCAACTGGGAATAACAGGGAGGATTACACACAAGCTGAAAGTGAAGCAGAGAGCAGCTCACAGTCAAAGCTAAGCAGACAGGCAGCCACGGTGATGAGGTGCGAGAGTGGCGGGGAACCCCAGGGCCTGCAGCGGCACACAGGGAGCCCTGCGCCACGTACCTGGCAGGCTGCACGGGAGGGAGTCTGGGGAAGGAAAGGCGCCCACACACGCGACGGAGCCCCTGAGCTGTCCACCGGAAACGACCACAACAATCACCTACGTGTGTGTGCGCGCTCAGGTGTGCCAACTCTCCTAACTCCATGCACTGTAGCCTACCAGACTCCTCTGTCCATGGAATTTTCCAGGCAAGAGGGCTGGAGCAAGTTGCCATTTTGCCCTCCAGGGGATCTTCCCCACCCAGGGATCGAACCTGCATCTCCTGCATCGGCAAAAGGATACTCCAATTAAAAAAAAAAAAAAGTAGTGGGGAACCAAGAAGCAGGAGGTGTGGCCGAATGGACTGCTTTTCCAGAAGTCACAGGGTTTGGCATGTGGGGAAGCCGGGATTAATGTCCCAGGACAATAAAATCACAGGCTTAGAACTGGAAGGGGTTGGAGTGAAAGAATTAACTATGTGCTTCATAAAGAAAAAGAACTCCGGTGGCCCAGAAGGCAAGTCAGAGAAGGCGAGAACTCAGGGGGGGTCACCCTGAGAGATGAGGCCTGATTCAAAGTCATCTCAGTAAGAACAGAGATGGAGGCACATCAAGACGCCTTTCCAGAAAAGTAACATCCGAAAGTCATCAACGAGCACTAGCCTTTGCGGGAAGGAGTGCAGGGAAATAACCCAGTATCGGTCCTCCCATCCGGATGACTGTGTGGACGGCTGGGTCGTGGACAAGAAGAGAGAGAACAAGGCTGGACTCCGCCGACGGTCCTTTTGAGCCCACTTCCAATCGAGTCTTAGGAAGTTCAACGTCGTCTCTAGCCCTTAGTGGACAAAAAGAAGGAAACGCTCCCGAGGAGCCAGGGCCCGGGGCGGGGTGCCGGGACTCCCAAGCTCCGCTTCTGGCTCTCCGCAGCACGACTCTGCCCGGGAGGAGCCCCAGCCCTCCACGGTCGCTCAATAAGCCGGCTCCCGGGCCCTGCTCGTTTCCGGCCCGGTGCAGCACCTCCACCGGCAGGGCTACCCAAGGCGAGCTCGGGCTCCGGGGCGCGGGGGGGAACGGCCGGGAGGCGCGCTCCAGAGAGGCGTAGGCCCGCCCGGCGGGGCACGGCCGGTGGTTCCGCACCCGGGCGGCCAGCGAGCGAGAGGGCGCCCCGCCGCCCTCGAGACAGAGTGGCGGGTTATTTTTGTAAACTTTGGCCGGGTCCGACTCCCACCGCCATCCCCGCCCCCAAAACGGCACACTTGGCTCCAGCAGGGCCCGGGGCGCGGAGGGCGAGGACCGGGGGGCGCGGGGAGACCCGGCCGCAGAGACAGGCCTGCCGGCCCGCCGGGCGCCCGCGCCACCCCGGCCTAACTTTCGCCCCCCGCCCCGAGCCTGGCGCGCCGCGGCCCAGGGCGGGGCGGCTCCGCGGGATCGCCGCTCGGGCCCCCTGGGAGCCGCCGCCTCAGCCCGGGAGCCGCCGCGGCCGCCGCGCGGAGAGAGAGAGCTCGCGGAGCCGGGCGGGGCGGCGCGGCCTCGCGCTCCCGCCCGGGGCTGAGGCCTAGCGGCCCCGTTAGCCCCCTCGGCTAGCGGCCCGGGGCGGCGGCCCCACGCAGGGCGGGGGGCGGCGGGCGGCGCCACGAGGGGCCCGGGCGGCCGCGGGAGGCCCGGCCGCCGCCGCTGCTCGCCAGCCCGCCGGCCGGCCGGCGCCGGAGAATAGCCTTTACCTTCATCAGCCTCCTGCTGGCCGCCATCTTGGCTCTGGTGCTGCTGCTGGCCCAGAATGCATCGCGGCGGCCGGCGCCGGAGCCCCCGCACTTCCTGGAGCGGGGGAGGGGCGGCGGCGGCGCGCGCGGCCGCGGCGCCTACTGTGCGCGGGCACGGCGCGGGCGGGGACGCACGGGCGCGCGCGGGGACCCTGCCCGTCCCTCCTCCCACCCCCGCGGCGGGAGCCGGGGGCGGCGGCGCTAGCAGGCAGGGTGGAATCAGGCCCTGGCACGCAGTAGGTGTGCAGAAGGACCGGGATTCTTTCAGACACCGGCTCAGTGCCTCTGCGATGGGGAAGGGGTTGTGCAGGACCTACTTCCCAAGGGGGCGGGTGCGGCGGGAGCCTCGCTGAGCAAACAGGGTTAAGTAACACTCGGGAAACTGAGAGAGGGTGGAGGCCAAGCGTTTACCCCCTCCCCCCGCCCCAAGCAACACAGGGACCCGCAGGGTGGAAAGGAGCGACTCTGAGGTTGGAAGGGGGACCCCAGGGTCAGATCAGATGCCTGGATGTAACGAGAGTTTTCTGGCTGGAGGACGGAGGATGAGGTAGGGACCGGGAAGGAGGGAAGTCATCCAGGCAGAGGTGACAGCAGTTGGGACTGCAGTGGCCGTGCAGGCCACGCCCAGGGTGCGCCGGGGATCACTGAGGCCTGGGAAGGAGCTCTTCTCCACACTAAGAGCGGTGGGTGTCCCACGAGCAGAGGAAAAGGGCCCTGGAGGTGGACAGCTGGAGTAGAGCCGATCTCGCCCAGGGTCCTGAGAGCCCGGGCTTCACACCGGGAGGGAGATGGGAGAAAGCAGATCCTTTGCCTCCCCCCAGGGCTGGCGCACAGTGGGTGCTCCTGCACATTTGGCCAGCATGGGACTTCCCTGTGGTCCAGTGGTTAAGACTCTGCACTCCACTGCAGGTTGGATGGGTTGGATCCCTGGTTGGAGAACCAAGATCCCATGTGCGGCAACTAAGAGTTTGTATGCCAAAAGGAAAATGGAAGATGTCGTGGTGGGCTGTGTCTAAGACCCAGGGCAGTCAAACGCAGAAATATTTCTTAAAAGGAGTGACCCCTTCCTCCTGTCCCTGCTTGCCACACCCTGGGGAGGCAGCCAGGAAAATGACAGAGGCGTTGGGGGGTTTGGTGAGGTGTGCAGGCTCAGACGGAGGACAGGGGAGGTGCCCGCGGTCTGGGCCCGGTCTCTGCCTCACTCCTTCCCTGGCCCAACGCCACCTCGTCCGCGGGGCAGGCGCGGGTGGGCCTTCAGCACAAGCCATGCCGCCCTGCTTGCGGAGCCTGACCGCCTGCAGTAGGCGGGCTCCTGCCGGCGCCCACGCACGAGCCTGCCTTTGACGCCCGCAAACCCCCTGAGGTCACAACTCTTGTGGCCCCACTGACCGAGGGAAAAACTGAGGCTCAAGGGGTCAGTCAAGCTTTCCTCAGCCCCCCAGTCACCAAAGGGGTCCCGTCCAAGTCTGCTGCCAGACTACTAGGGGTGAAGTGAGGTGTGGGAGACATGGCCAAGCCAAAGGGCGCCCCCCCCCCGTTCCCTCCCTCCCCCCTCCCTCCACCCCCCCCCTTCCATCCATCCACCATCCTTCCTTCGCAAACCCCACTGCAGGATCTCTGTGCTTAGCGAATAAGGAGACCAACTCTGGTGCCTGCCCCCATCCTCTGCCTGGACCAGGCGGGCTGCTCAGCCAACATTTGATGAGGGCGAGGGCCGGATGCCTGGACCGCAGGTACTGCCGGGTGTGCCTGGGGGATGGACCAGGCCTCCTCAGGCTCGGCTGGGAGAGGCGCAGAGCAGAGAGCGATGCAGATGCCGGAGACGGAGGATGGGTCTGTCCTGGCAACAGCAGGAGCTGAGAGTCAAGACGCTGCTGCTGGTGGCTGCCAGGTCCTTGGGAGACAGGGGCTCGGGCACCCCAGTGACGCCCAGGCAGTCAGAGCCCACGGGCCGGCTCTGGGAGCACCAGGCTCGGGTCTCCTGGGGCCTCATGGAACCCGGGCAGTTTCCCCCTCCAGAGAGGACAGTACCAGCCTCCCGACTGTGGTGAGGATTCAGGAATGAGGCCTGTTCTGTGCTGGTGGGGATGGGCCGGTCACCCTCAGGGGGCACAAGGGTTGGGGGTGGCAGGGCCAGGACCTCCGAGACAGACCAGCCCAGCATGGCCAGGGGGTCGCAGCTGGAGGCTGGCACCCGCTGCCCCTGCCCGCTGGGGGTTGTGGACCGGTGGGCCCAGGAGTCGACCTGGAGAAGGCGTACACTGCCCCAGGATGGGGTGGTGCTGGGTGCAGTCCTGTGACCTGCAGCAGGAAGCCCCGAGGGAAGGGGTCGAGGGCGCGGCAGGTCCTTCCATCTGGAGTCCGGTCCCTGCTCTGGGCAGCCTGGGCTCTCCTGCCCAGCTGGGGTGGGCTCCTCTCCCGGTTAGCACGGCACCCCTGGCTCCCGGCCCAAGGCCAGGCTGGGAGCTCGCTACTGTGTTCCTTTCCCATATGTGTTTAACGCCTATGTCTGCCCTAGTCCAGGGGGTTGAGCAGAGTCGGACATGACTTAGCATGACTGAGCGCGCACACCTGCTGACTGTAGACCGTGGACTGCACCAGGACGCCAGCCACACTGGCCAGCTGGCCTCGTCTTCTCCAGCCGCGCGTTCACTGGGCCCGGACTCAGTCCTGGGTGCTGTTTCAGGTGCTGAGAAGACTTCGGAGAGGGGGCAGAAAACACACTGATGACCCACAAATAAGAGAAGCAGGCTGGAAAGCTGGGGCGACTGCAGCCACTGAGATCAGAAGCCTAAAGCCCCTGGTGAGCTCTCAGGACGCAGCCCGGGACCCTCAGCAAGGTCGAGTGGTCCGAGCAGTTCAGGGCGTGGGTGGCGGAGGGCAGAGGACCAGCAGCTGCCCAGGACCCCAGACCCCGTGACCACCCAGCCCAGCGGTCACAGACACGGAGTGCAGGGCTGCGGGTGTGGGGCGGAGCCAGACACAAGGGGCACGGGCCCCTTCTCCAGATCGGGGAGCCAGGGGGCATTGGGGCAGTGGGGCCCGTGATAGTCAGAAGGCTCTGTAACTCAGAGGTTCTCTTACCAGCAGCACACCTTTTCTTTTTTTCCTTTGGCCACACCACAAGGCGTGTGGGATCTTAGTTCTCCTGACCCGGGATTCAACCTGTGCCCCCTGCGGTGGAAGCACACCAGAGTCCCAACCACTGGACCATGAGGGAATTCCCAGCCTGCCTCTTTAAAACACTTGTAAACCAACGTCCTCCTTGCGCTGTTAGTCACTTAGTCGTGTCCGACTCTTTGCAACCCCAGGGACTGCAGCCCACCAGGCTTCTCTGTCCATGGGATTCTCCAGGCAAGAACACTGGAGTGGGCTGCCACTCCCTTCTCCAGAAGATCTTCCCAACCCAGGGATCGAACCCTGATCTCCTTCATTGCAGGCAGACTCTTTACCAGTTGAGCCACAGGGGGAAATCCTCCTCACAGCCTGACAGATGACACGAGTGACTGTCTGGTCAGCTCTGGCATATCCTTCCCACCCTACAGTATTTTCCAGGACCCCCAAAGCCCAAGGGAACTGCCTTTGAAAACTACCTATATAATCCATCCCTTTTATGTTTTAGGCAAGAAAGCCACACCCAAGGAAAGCCGTTAGGTTCCCAAGCTCAGAGTCCGCGGGGTGTGTGCAGGCCGCTGGACAATCACTGCGCAGCTTGGATGGAGGAGACAGATGAGTGCCCTGTTTGCTCAGCCCCTCCACCATGTTCCTCCGATGCCCCTCGGGTGGCACCAGCACAGGCAGTGACAGGATGGTGCCGTGGGGCTCCCAGGGACTCGAGCTGGGGTCCTGCTCCTTGGCAGCAGCCTGCCTTCCTGCCCTGACTGTTGACCACCCTCCTGGGGGCTGCGACAGGATGGCCAGGCTGCCGAGCCCCTCCCAGAGCCCTGAGCTGACTGTCCGGCTTTGCCCCGGCTGCCCATGTGCCCAGGCAAGCCACCCGCTTCCGTTGAGCCTCGGGGCCTCAGCCTCTGTCCAACAGAGCTGTGCTGGGGGGGTCCCATGAAGACTTGTTCCCTGCGGCTCCAGGACCACCGGGACCATTCCCATGTCTCACCTCCCCCTTCCCCCCATCCACCCCTCCTCTCACAGGACCCCTGGAGCCAAAAGTCCCTGTGTTCTGGGTACTCGCCCCTGCCCAGTGGCATCTCCCATGGTACATTAGCGTTCACGGGAACCCAGGATAAAAAACGAGAGTATCAGGAATTCCCTGGAGGTCCAGTGGTTGAGATTCCAGGCTTTCACTGCTGACAGCCTGGGCTTGATCCCTGGTTGGGGGACTAAGATTCCACACGTCTCACAGCACAGCCCAGAAAACAAAAAAGAAGCACATACCAGGGGAAAGGAGAAAGAAAAACACCAGTGCAGCAGAAAGGGTGGAGGCGTCTCTGAGCCTCAGCTCGCCCACCTGCAAGAGGGGGCCAAGGTTGTCTGCCCACCTACCTGGGGAAAGCCTGTGTGAGTGAGAGGGCTGCTTGTCCATCTGTCCTGCGCCAGGAGCAACCCAGGAAGGTCGGTCACCCAAGAGAGGCCGGTGGGGGAAAGGGGAACTTCACTCCGAGGGTCCCGTGGGGGGCTCGTGCCTAGATAGCCGTGCTCCAAGCAGCAGAGTCTGAGCTGTAAAGGCCCCAGGTGCTGCCCGGGCCAGGCCCGTGCCACACCCTGAGGAGCAGCGGGGTCAGTCATGGGGTCACGACGTTAAAGACGATGCAGACGCTGGGACCAGAAGTCCAGCTGAGTCCCCCAGGAGTCACGTGGTGCCAGGGCAAGCAGGGCAGGGAAGAGCCGGATGGAAGTTAGGTTCCTGAGCTTCCAGCCACACAGTCGGCAGGGCTAGAAGCAGCCAAGTGTATGTGTGTGCCTGTGTGTGCCTGCATGTGCATAGGTGTACATGTGTGTGTCTGAGTGTGTGTGAGTACAAGTGCATGCGTGTGCAGGGTGTGTGTGCATGTGTGCCTGCATGTGCATATGTGTACATGTGTGTGCCTGCGTGTATGTGTGTGAGTACAAGTGCATGCGTGTGTGGGGTGTGTGTGCACGTGCATGCGTGTATGTGTGTGCAGGTGTGCATGCGTGTGTCTGTGTGTGCAGGGTGTGTGTGTGAGTACAAGTGCATGCGTGTGCGGGGTGTGTGTGCACGTGCATGCGTGTATGTGTGTGCCTGCGTGCCTGCGTGTGCATATGTGTACATGTGTGTGCCTGAGTGTATGTGTGCGTACAAGTGCATGCATGTGTGGGGGGTGTGTGTGCACGTGCATGTGTGTATGTGTGTGCAGGTGTGCCTGCGTGTGCATATGTGTACATGTGTGTGCCTGAGTGTATGTGTGCGTACAAGTGCATGCATGTGTGGGGGGTGTGTGTGCACGTGCATGTGTGTATGTGTGTGCAGGTGTGCATATGTGTACATGTGTGTGCCTGAGTGTATGTGTGCGTACAAGTGCATGCGTGTGCGGGGGGTGTGTGCACGCACATGTGTGTATGTGTGCCTCCATGTACATACGTGTACATGTGTGCCTGAGTGTGTATGTGTGAGTACAAGTGCATGCATGTGGGGGTGTGTGCACGTGCATGTGTGCCTGCATGTGCATATATGTACATGTGTGTGCCTGCGTGTATGTGTGAGTACAAGTGCATGCGTGTGGGGTGTGTGTGTGTGTGTGCACGTGCATGTGTGTGTAGGTGTGCCTGTGTGTGCATGCGTGTGTCTGTGTGTGCAGGGTGTGTGTGTGTTCCGCAGCTCAGGATTCCACCAATACCTCTGTAGTGGCCTGAGCCTCACTCCTGGCCCAGCCTGAGGCCCCCGCCCAGGGCCCAGCGGGCAGCCTGGAGCCTGGGGTCGTCGCCCCTGCTGCCAGGTGGTACCTGAATGGGGGGCCAGGCAGGCCAGGTGGCCCAGGGAGGCCGTGCCCTTTGTCCCCTGCCTGCCTGGCCCCGGGTCCCTCTCCCTCCTCTCTGCGGAGGGACTTTCACTTACCCCTCCTCTCAGCCCACTCTGGGCAGGGACAGGTGTACCAGACACGCATCTGCTCCAAAAGGAGAGGCCCTGGGCGGTGTGATCAGAGCTGCAGAGTCCTGGGTTGCCCAAGTCCAGCCTGGAGAGTCAGGGAGGGTTTCCTGGAGGAGGAACTGCTCAGCAGAGGCCAAAGGATAAGATAAGGTTAGTAGTGAGTGGACAAAACCAGGGGTTGTGTGGGGCCCACTAACCAGCGTACTGCCTTGAGCAGAATTCTGAATCCAATGGGACTGAGACTGCTCGTATATCGAATGCCTGGTTTAAAAAACCCCGGTGGACCAGTGGTTAGGACTTGGAGCTCTCACCAGGGCACGGGTCCAATCTCTGGTGGGGAAACTAAGATTCCATGAGCTGCGTGGGGTGGCCAAAAAGACAAACAAGAAGCAGAAGCAGAAAATAACACATGTCAAGCACCAGCGCCGAGCACAGAACGTGTCGTTTCTGTGTTGTCCCCAACACGCTGCAGCCCAGGCCTCTGAGCCAGGCCACCTCTTCAGACCCCGGGAAGAAGCCTGTGAAAGTCCCAGCCAAGCCTGGATGGGGAGACTGGAGCGTACACAGACCTCGGTGCGCCTCCTACTACACACCCAGCCCTGGGTCCTGGGCCGACAGGGGCCCGACCTTGCGAGGCCGATGCTAGCAATACACCCTGGAAGAGAACCAGCCATACTCCCTCAGCCAAGAAGTGGCGGAGCCTGGATGGATGCCCAGGTCTCTGAGGCATCTGTCCATCTGCCCCGAGGCATCTGGGTGAGCCCCAGGAAGCGCAGAAGGCCCCTGGGCTGGCTCCACCCTGGCACCCTGCCAGCCTCAGCCAAATACCTGCCTTGCAGGCCTGTTTCCCAATCTAAGACTGAAATGAGTGAACTGCCAGGGAGCTTGCTCTGGGCACTGTGTAGTGTCACTTCCTTGAAACCTTACAAACAGAGGAAATGAGTGCTCAGAGAGGTCAAGAACTCTGGGCGGTCACACAGCATGGCAGCGAGCTGCATAATGCACCCATTTTACAGATGAGAACACAGGAGCAGGTCAAAAGGCTGAAGGAACATTTGACTCCAAAGGCCCACAGCCCTAAGCATCTGATGCACTGCCCCACGGAGAGCCATGGAGAGTTCTCCGGCCGTGTTGTCTCCAGGGAGGCGGTGTGGGGAGCAGCAGGGCCCACAAGAGCCCTTGGTTTTTCTTTTTGGAAAAGCTGGGCACTCCTGAGCCAGACCCAAGGGCAGGCCTCGTCCTCGTGGCAGCTGCATTCACCTCCTCCCCTGCCTCTCCACCGCCTCCGCGTTCCACTTGACTCTCTCCTTCTGTGGATGTGAAATGTGAGGCTCCCGGGGAGGAGGCCTGGGACGGGGTCCTGCCAGCTGCGATCTTGAGGTCAGTCAGATGGCATCAGAGTGCCCGTGGAAACTGGAGGCAGAATTTTGCAGGTTTGAATCCCCACTCAGTTACTTCTCTGGGCTTCCCTGGTGGCTCAGACAATAAAGAACCAACCTGCAATGCAGGAGACCTGGGTTCGATCCCTGGGTTGGGAAGATCCCCTGGAGAAGGGTAAGGCTACCCACTCCAGTATTCTTGCCTGGAGAATCCCATGGACAAAGGAGCCTGGCAAGCTATAGTCTGTGGGTTCGCAAAGAGTCAGACACAAGTAAGTGACTAACACTTTCACTTTCAGTTATTTCTGGGCCTTGTGACTGTCAGGAGCTCCCTCTCTCACAGAGCGGTCTCCAGGGCTGGTTGTGAAAATGAACCAGGAAATCACAGTTCAGGGCTCTGGTCCTCAAAGGAACCCTTCTGCCCTGTCTCGGCTGGCACCATGCCCAGGCCACGGGCTCGAGGCTTCTCTGTAAAATGGGCTTAGGAGGTTTAAACAGATAATGCACGCAAGTCCTGGGAGGGGTCCTTGGAAGGGTAGGAGCAGTGGGGGTGCAGGAGCCAGACACACCCTCCCCTAGGTGAGCCCAGGGCACACCCCCAAGTTCAAGCATATCCTGTTGTGATTTCCTTTCCCTGTGTGTAGCTGTGTGTGTGCACGCTAAATTACTTCAGTTATGTCCAGTTCTTTGTGACCCGATGGACCGTAGCCTGCCAGGCTCCTCTGTCCACGGGATTCTCTAGGCAAGAATACTGGAGCGGGTCACCATGCCATCCTACAGCGGATCTTCCCATCCAGGGATTGAACATGCGTCTCTTGCATCTCCTGCATTGGCAGCCGGGTTCTTTACCACCAGGGCCACCTGGGAAGTCCTTCCAGTACCCACACCACCCAAATCCTTGGCAGGGCCAGGCAGGGTCGGCTCACACCCACTAGTGATTTTCATGCCATAGCAATCCCCCTTTCTCCAGGCCCAGACAAGCGGCTCGGGATTCCGCCGGGGTTCCTTGGCCTCAAAGGTATCATCCAGGAAGAGGATGGTAAGGGACGTTGTGCCAGGACCAGGCAGAGAGCTGGGGCCAGACAGACGCCTGGGCATCGCCAGATGGACATGGGCGGCGTTCAGCCCCGGGGGTCTGGAGCCCAGCGCGCGCATAGGCAGCGGAGAGAGGAGCGCGGGCCGTGCGCCCACCGCAGGAGGTGGGAGAGCGCGCCCAGAGGCGGAAGGGGCGCGCGAGGACCCTCGGGCACCGGAAGGGGCGCGCAGGGCGGTTGGCCGCGGCCCGGGGCGGCGGCGGCCGTTGGCGAGAGGCGGCCCCGGCCCAGACGAGGTCCGCTGTCTGGCCCGGCCGCGGCCACCATGACCAAGGACTCGCCCAGCCCTGCGGACGGCGGCCGCGCAGCCTCCCAGAAGCCGGCGAACCCGGGCCCGGCGGGGGCGGCGGCGGCGGCGGCGGCGCTGGAGGAGCAGCGGCGGGAACTGGAGAAGCTGCGGGCGGAGCTGGAGGCGGAGCGGGCGCGCGGGCGGGCGGAGCGGCGGCGCTTCTCGGCTGGGACGCGGCAGCTGCGAGAGGAGGCGGAGCGAGAGCGGCAGCAGCTGGCGGACCACCTGCGCTCCCGGTGGGAGGCGCAGCGAAGCCGGGAGCTGCGGCAGCTGCGGGAGGACGTGCTGCGGGAGCGCGAGGCCGAGATCCGGCAGCTGCTTCGCTGGAAGGAGGCCGAGATGCGGCAGCTGCAGCAGGTGCTGCGCCGGGAGCGCGACGGCGTGGCGCGCCAGGCCCGGGAGCTGCAGCGCCAGCTGGCCGAGGAGCTGCTTAGCCGCGGCTACGGTGGCGGCCGCGCGGGGCCGCCCGAGGACGCGGGCGCGCGGTGCCGGTGCCGCCTGCAGGAGGTCCTGGCGCAGCTGCGCTGGGAGACGCACGGCGAGCAGGCCTCGCGCATCCGCCACCTGCAGGCCGCGCTCGACGTGGAGCGCCGGCTGTTTCTCAAGTACATCCTGGAGCACTTTCACTGGCACCCCGCCCTGCCCAGCGCCCCCGACGCTCCTCTTCCCCTGGGAGAGCCGCCTCGCGAGGCCGCCACGAAGGCCGCACGCGGACTCGCAGCCCCGGACAGCCTGAGCGCGGGCCTCCGCGCGCGCTCCCGCTCCCTCGATCGGGTTCCTGCGGCGCGCGCCCGCTCACCCGACAGCCCGCTCTCGGCTCGCGCCAGCTCGCTCGACTCCCTGGCGCCGGCGGGTCCCCGCCCCTCGCTTGACGGCAGCCCGAGTCACCCCAGGGCCCCCGAGTCGTCCTCGCCAGACGCTTCCCTCTCGGGCTCCCTGAGCCCCCTGCCGCCGCCGCCACCACCATCGGAGCGCCAGACACCTAGCGACCTACGACAGGGGGAAGAGGCGGGTAGCCGGCCCCGCGAAGCCCCGAGCCCCCCACCGCCGGGCCCGGACCATTGCGAGCTGCTGAGGCGGAACTCGGAACTGTCCGAGGCGCTGCAGGAGCTGGCGCGCCGCTGCTCCAGCCTCCGCGAGGAGAACCTACGGCTGAGGCGCTTGGGCCTCCCCGACGAGGCGGACGAGAAGGCAAAGCGGCTCAAGGGGAAGCGCGCCGAGCTGACCGATCTCGCGCGGCGCCTCGAGGACCGGGCCCGCAAGCTGCAGGAGGCCAACCTGCGGGCCGTGAGCGCGCCGGTGCCCGGAGAGAGCTGCGCGGGCCTGGAGCTTTGCCAGACCTTGGCCCGCCAGCGCGCGTGGGACCTGTCCGAGCAGGCGAGCGTGCTTCTGGCCAAGGACAAGCAGATCGAAGAACTGAGGCAAGAGTGCCACCTGCTGCAGGCGCGCGTCGCCTCGGGCCTCGGCCCGCTACCCGGAGAGGGCGCCGCCAGCGCCCAGTGGCTCAGCATCGGCGATCTGGACCGGCTGCAGCGCGAGTCCCGGCGGGAGGTGCTGCGCCTGCAGTGGCAGTTGACGCTGCAGCAGGCCGCCGGCGGCGCCCGCGCGGAGGCAGGAGAACAGAGCGCGTCCTGCGAGGCGGCGCGGCGCCAAGTGCGGGCGCTGGAGCGCGAGCTGAGCGCGCGGCGGCAGCAGTGCGAGGAGCTGGGCGCGCAGGCGGCGGCGGCGCAGCGGCGGGGCCAGGAGGCCGAGGCGCAACTGCAGGTGGCGCTCCGCGAGGGCGCCTGGCTGGCCAAGGAGAACGCGCGGCTGCAGGCCCAGGCAGACTGGACGCGGAAGGTCGCGGCGGAGAACGAGGACGTGCGCGGGCAGCTGGGCCGCGCGTGCCAGCAGCGCGACGCCGCTGGCTTGCTGGCTGAGCAGCTGCTGCAGCAGGTGGCGCAGAGGCAGGACTGGCAGCAGCAGCACGACCTGCAGAAGGTCCTGTGTGACCTCCAGGCTGCCCAGGACGAGACGTGGACGCTGCAGTGGCAGCCTGGCCACCCGCCCCAGGACGACCCGGGGACCGCGCTGCAGCCGGGGCCTGCGAACCCGGCGTGCCCTCCGCCCAGCAGAGACAAACAGGGGAGGAAGGAAGACCTCCTGCTGGAAAACCCAGCTGTCCTTGGGGAGCCAGCCCGGGCCCCCCAAGCTCCAGACTCCAGCAGCCAGCCTCCTCTGGACTCCAGGCCCCAGCCCCAGAGAACCGGCTCCCAGTCGAATTCCTCCTCAGAGGTGGAGTCCGCGTGGGCCACAGTGCCCTCCTGCCCTACTCTGGATGCCGACACAGCCAGCGAGGCTGAGGACCTGGAGCCGGACAGCCTGCCCTCGACCCTGGAGGCGGGGGGCTTGGAGGTCTCCGTGGCCACCCCCAAGCTCAAAATCTTCCTGGCTCGGTACAGCTATAACCCATTTGAGGGACCCAACGAGCACCCCGAGAGTGAGCTGCCGCTCACACCTGGGGCCCATGTGTATGTCTTCGGCGACATGGACGAGGACGGCTTCTATAAAGGGGAGCTTGAGGACGGCCGGCGGGGGCTGGTGCCTTCCAACCTGGTGGAGCAGATCCCCGACGGCGACATCCGGGGCTGCTTGCCCAGTGAGTCCCCGGACCGAGGCCCCACTCGGCTCCCGGAGGCTGGGCAGGGCCAAGCTTGGAAGGATGACCCCAGTCCCGGCTTCTCACCTGGGCAAGCCCAGACGGCAGTGGACAGAGAGCCGTGCCCAGTGGCGAGGGTGGGCTCTAGGATGGAAGTGGCAACAGAGGTCTCAGACACCAAGACAGAAGCCAGCCGGTTGGGCTCCCAGGAGAGCAGGGACAGGCGGGGGTCCTCCAGCTCTCCTCCGGGGACCATCAAGATCCCTCATACGGCCTCCGTGCACCTCCACCTGCTGAGTGTCGCGGCCACGTCGGCCGAGGTCGCCTGGGTGGGTGGCAGCCACCCTCACACGGTGTACCTGGACGACCGGGAGCATGCCCTGACCCCCATGGGCGTGAATGGCTACACCTTCCGCCACCTGCAGCCTGGCACGAGGTACCAGGCCCGGGTAGAGGTGCGTCCCCCCTGCGACTCGCTGCAGGCCTGCCAAGAGGTGTCCTCCACCGTCACCTTCGAGACACCCTTGGCGGGGCCCCCCCACCCTCCGCTGGACGTGCTGGTGGAGTGCCACGCCTCGCCGGGCCTCCTGGTGGTCAGCTGGCTCCCCGTGACCATCGACTCAGCTGGGTCCTCCAACGGAGTCCCGGTCACCGGGTACGCCGTGTACGCTGACGGGCTCAAGGTGGCGGAAGTGGCCGAGGCCACCGCGGGGAGCACGCTGCTGGAACTCTCCCAGCTCCCGCGGCCCGTGACGTGCCAGAAGATCTCAGTGAGAACCATGTCGCTCGGCGGCGAGTCCCTGGACTCCGTGCCCGCCCAGATCCCTCACGATTGCTTCACGTGTCTCCACTGGCCAGAGATGTCGCCCTTCAGCTACACCTGGGAACACCCGTCTGCTGTCAGCGGGAGCTTCCCCATCTGCCCTCGGAGGCTGGGTCCGGCACCCCTGAGTGCCAAGGCCCGCCCTCAGGCCCCCCGAAGCTGCGGGAAGCCCCAGGCCAAGTGTCGCGAAGCATTCCCTGAAGAACCCCCAAGGAGGTGGTCCCCGGAGACCAGACTGATTTCAGAAGGAGAAGGTCGCAGTGCAGGCTCAGGCAGCCAAGCCCAGGGGCCCGCGGAAGCCCGGAAGCCCTCCATAAAGGACCAGCTCTTTGAGAAGCGTCCCCGGAACCACAGGCCACCTCTGCTCCGGGGCCAGCCTGGCGGGGAAGGGACCCAGGACCAGTGGGTGTTCACCAGCCCAAGCCCTGCTCCGGGAGTCCTCCGCCTGTCCCCTGAGCCTGCGCCCGGCGACGAGCCGTGCCAGGAGAAGGCCGCCTTTGGGAAAGTCCTCAGACAAAAGGCAGATGCCGTCACATCCATCCCTCCCAAGCCGGGCGGCAGCCAGCAATCTGCGTCTGACTTCTGCGGCGCTCGGCAGGAGGATGCGTGGGGCGCAGAGGGGCGAGAGCGAAGACGGGCACTCCGGGGCCCGAGCACACGCGGTCAGGCTCTGGGGGCTGGGGCTGGGGGCCGGCTCCAGGGGCCTGGCTCGGCGCCCTGTCCTTCCCGGTCCAGCAAGGTCCTCGGGACACCCAGGGGTGCCACCCCGCCGCCGGGGACAAGCGTGGGTCCTCCGGCCGGGATCTTTGCGACCCCCCCTGATTACACACCCCCGGCCATGTCCGCCACCCCCGAGGCTGCAGGGGGCGAGCTGGCCCTCCCGAAAGGGCAGCCGCAGAGAGCGGGGGGCTCTCAGGACCCCCACAGCTTCTGTCGCGGTGAATGCAGTGGGCTGGTGGGCAGCATCGCCGGTCACCTGGTGGCCGAGGTGGATGCAGGCAGGGAGTGGATTGATGGCCGTGGCAGGTGGCATTTGCCGGGGCACCTGGATGACTTCGAGGGGCTCGCCGGCCCTCAGGGCTCCTCTCCCCTGCCCCAGGGGAGTCCCGGAAGGCCCTCCTCCTCACTCTGGACTCCAAAGACCATGATGGCAGCTCTGGACTATGACCCAGGGGACTGGCTGGCAGGGGGCCCGGTGAAGGGCCAGCTGTCACTGAGGGCAGGGGATGTGGTCACCGTCCACGGGCACGTGGATGACAAGGGCTTCTACTACGGGGAATTGGGCTGCCACAGAGGCCTGGTCCCTGCCCACCTGCTGGACCACATGTCCCTCCAGGAGTGAGCGCAGCACCCCGCCAAGGTGGTGGCCCTGGCCGCCTGTGCCCCGTGTGGGCACCCACCGCCAGGCCCTCCTCGCTTTGCGTGAGGCACCTGCTCCACACGCTGCTGCTCTGAACCCTCTGCCACCCCAGGCCTCAAAGGCAGCGAGGCCTAAGTCTGGATGGAGCCGTTTCTAGAAAGAACAAGCTGCTTCCGAGAGGCTGGTGGGCTGGTGATTGCAGGCGTCTGCGCCATCCGGTCTGGTCCATCCATGTCTGGCCCTTTCTCAGCTCCATCCTCAGGACCCGTTTCCTTTGGGAGTTTAGCTTCTCTCAACTGTTGCCTTGTATGAAAGTCTAAAGAAAAGCCTGCCTCTTTAAAAAAGGAAAAAGTGACCAGAATGTTACTTTTCTATCTTCTGTTCAAATCCTTATTAAAAGTGCATAGAAACAAAGAAAAGAGAATTTTAGGAGTGAAGGCACAACCAAGGAGGCCAGCCCAGCCCCGCTCCCTCCCTGCCTGTCCCGGGGCCCTGGAGGACTGCAGACGTTTCCCCGGGTGGAGGGTGGGGGAGAAGACCCTTCGGTGGGGGGTCCACTCAGCCCAGGTGCCCACCGCAGTCAGAAGGGCACCGCCTCCATGGGGGCAGAAGGAGCAGCTGGACGCAGCTCGTTAAGGAGGGTAGGAGCCATGGGCAGGTTCTCGGGGGAGCTGGTGACTCAGGTCCAGAGGGTGCTGTCACGCCGTCTCCGGGGCTGAGACGGGAACAGGGAGGGACAGGCCTAGGAGAGGCCTCGAGGTGACCCACCGTATCCTCAGAGAATGCGGGAAGCAGCCTGGGGGCCTTGCGGTGCGCACACACACTCACCCCTCATGAGCGGAAGCTCCGAGTCTCAGCCAGGGAGGAAACTGTCCGCTGAAGGCTATGCCCCCTGCCAGCTGCCCACACAGATACCAGCTTTCCAGTGAGAAGGCCAGCTCAGAGGCTCCTTGGCTAGTGAAATACCCATACCATACACTTTACCCTCTCAGCCATTTTCGAGTGTACAGTTCAGCCGTGCTAAGAACATTCACGGTGTTGAGCAACCAGTCTCCAGGACATCTCTCCTTCTTGCCAAACTGAAACTCTACCCGCCGTTACACAACATCCCCCTGTCCCCTCCCTCAGCCCTTGATGACCTCTAATCTTTCTGACTGGATGACTTTGACTCCTCTAGGGATACCATGTCAGTGGACTTGGACCAGGAATCCGGGCTTTGCTGTCTGGCTTACCTCCCTGGGCACAACGTACTTGGGTTTCATCCGAGTGGTAGCAGGTGTCATGGTTCCATTCCTCCTTAAGGCTGAATTATCGTCCACTGAATGGACCACATTTTGTGCATCCGTTCATCCATCAGGGTTGCTCCCCTGTTTTGTAAATCACGTGGCTGTGAACATGGGTGTGCAGACATCTCTTGGCTTTCACAGTCCTCCACATTATCATATCTTTGTGAGCTCACAACCCAGAACGGAACCTGAGGCCCACCAGAACAAGCGAGCTGCTTGTGCATGAGAAGACGGCGCCTGGGCTCAGGTTGGGCGGCTTGGTGGGCTGCCCACAATCTGAGGGGGCACAGGTATGGTCCCCAGTTGCTGTGAGAGCAACAACAGTTTAGCCAGAGGACAGGAACTTAATCCAGCACCTTCAAAGTGAAACACAGTAGCTGTGAATCCGGGCTTCCCTGGCGGCTCAGATGGTAAAGAATCTGCCTGCAATGCAGGAGACCCGGGTTCAATCCCTGGGTAGGGAAGATCCCCTGGAGAAGGGAACGGCAACCCACTCCAGTATCCTGGCTTGGAGAATCCCATGGATGAGGAGCCTGGCGGGCTGCAGTCCACGGGGGTCACAGAGAGTCAGACCGGAGTGAGCGACTAACACTTTGAGCTGTCATTCCATGGAAACCGCACAGGTAACCTAGGGGGAATGATTCCAGCCCCATTGTCCCATCAACTCTTTTTAAATCTCTTCCCCTGACCATCGCCCAGGGCCTCTCACCGCTCTCCAGAGCTGCGGAAGAGTCCCTGTCCTGGCCAGAAAGTGGCCCCCGGCCCCTCCCTCCAGACCCCCTCCCTGCAGCCCCCACCCCTCCCTCCAGCTCCCCCTCCCTGCAGCCCCCACCCCTCCCTCCAGCCCCACTCCCTCCAGCCCCCTCTCCCTCCAGCCCCCCTCCCTCCAGCCCCCGCCTCCAGCCACCCACCCTGCTTTGCTTTTCTGCACCGCCCTCACCCAAGTCTGCTGTCACCCGTGGTTTTTCTCCGGCCACGTCCCCCCCCCCCCCCCCCCCCCCCCCCCCCCCCCCCCCCCCCCCCCAAGCCCCGCCAAGGCAAGGACAGCTTCGGTGCCTTCATTGCCCGGCGCCTAGTAGGGCCTCAGTAAAGGCCTGCGGAAGGCAGGAGCTAGCAGGGCTCGACCACCCCTGTTTTTCGATCCCATGCAGGGCTCCGGGGGTGTTCACACCGGGCCCGGGCCTCCCCGCCCCCTGGAATAGCCAGGCAGGGGCCCTGGGCGGCAGAGGAAGGCTCAGGTTCTGATCTCGGAAGCAGAGGCAGGTGAGGCGGAGCGTGTCCTGGGCAGTGGGAGCCGCGAAGGCCCCGGCCCCTGAGACGAGTCAGGGATCGCACGCCCGGGGACGCACACACGGAGCCGCGGCCCAGGCGGGGCGGGGGCGGGGCTGGGACAGGTGCCCACCCACCCCCTGCCAAGGAGGACCCCTCTCCCCAGGGCTTCCAGCCGGCCGCCGGGAGCTCTCTGACGCCGCCACCAGATGGCAGCACAGACAGCTGCTGCCGGGCTGCGCACCTGGGTCAGGGCCGCCAGGAACCGGCTCCCAGACCCCGGGTGGGGCCCGCCCAGCCCTGCTCTCTGCCTGCCCTCTCCGCAGGGCGCCCTGGAGAGCGCCCCCCCATGTACCACAGAGGCCATCCTTCCAGGGGCTTCGGGAGCAGCTTGAAAGCACACCCAAGCTTGCTCCAACACGCTTCCTGCCGTCCAGCAAACGCCAGCCTCCCCAAGGACCCAGGAGGCATCAGGGTCCCAGCCCGGCAGGCTGGGGGGATGCAGGACCACCAAGCACCCGTCCCGTGGACGCTGAGCGGGGGCTGTCCGAGCCTCTGGCTCCTCATCTGGGGCCGGGCTGGGGCAGGAGTGTGTGGTCCAGGGTCAGGACTCGTGAGAGCACGGGGGAAGTGGGCGCAGGGGACGGGGGCAGAGGTCCATGGCAGGGTGGCCGCGGGCCCAGCTCTCTCCCCCAGGGCCCTGAAGCCTTTGGGGGGGCTTCAGGGACAGGCAGCACAGCTGCGAGCGGGTGAGCCGCCGGAGACGGGCCCCGCCCCTCCCTGACTGACCAGGCCACCTGGAGGCCCAAGGCCTGTCCAGACCTGCCCCAGGAGGGAAGAGGGGTGGAGGGCCCGCTGGCCAGAGGGCAGAGGAAGCTTTGCAGTGGGCAGGCGGGCCGGGTCAGGAGGGCTCTGGAGCCGGGGTCACCGAACCTGTCCGGGCGCCGGCCACTTCTGCCCCGGGCCCTCTGGCCCCTGCTTGGCCCCTCGCCAGCCTGGGCCTGCTCTCCCACAATGGCGTGGCTCGGGTTCCCCCCATCACCATCAAGGAGGCAAGAGCTGCGCTGCTTGCCTGCCTGAAGGTGACCGAGAGGCTCCTCTAGCCCTCCTTCAGGTTCCCGGCTGGGGACCCCTGCCCCCGTCACATGGCGGCCCCCAGGGACAGCCCCTCCGTCCCTCTCTGCCTCTCAGCGCCCGGCCCCCTTTCACCCTCTGCCAGCATGCTCTTTCAGAACACGATGTTTGCTAACTGATCCCTTTCAGAATCCTTATATGAAATCCATATTCACAGCACGGAGCTCACGATGTAAAAAGCTCAGAAATGCCCCTGAAGCCCATTTGAAGCTGATTCCAGCACCTTTCAGTGGTGCCTGGTCTCCCTGTCTCAGCTCCTTGAGGTCAGGTTTGGAGGTGGGGTTGGGGCTTCTTGCGAGGTCAGGGGTTCCACGGACGGTAGAGCCCCACAGGCCAACTCAGCTCTTGTAAAGCTGAGCACAGTGCCAGCTGAGGCCGGCCCCAGACCCCAGGCACGGAGGGTTTCTGGGGCCATGCTGACGCCGGGGCGCCCCAGTCCGTCCCACCAGGCCAGTCAGCCTGCCAAATTCCCAGTGACTGGTGTGGTCGGCCGTGGGTCTGTTCTGGGACGAAACACCCTGTATTTTGAAGTTCCCAAAGAATTGATGGTTTTTTACTGTGGTGCTGGAGAAGACTCTTGAGCATTCCTTGGACTGCAAGGAGCTCCAACCAGTCCATCCTAAAGGAAATCAACCCTGAATATTCATTGGAAGGACTGATGAAGATGAAACTCCAATACTTTGGCCACCCAATGCAAAGAGCCAACTCATTGGAAAAGACCCCAATCCTGGGCAAGATTGAAGGCGGGAGAAGGGGGTGACAGAGGATGAGATGGTTGGATGGCATCGTGGACTCAAAGGACATGAGTTTGAACAAACTCCAGGAGATGGTGAAGGACAGGGAGGCCTGGCGTGCTGCCGTCCATAAGGTCACAGAGAGCCTGAGATGACTTGACGACTGAACAGCAACCGCCGTCAGGAGCCCTGGTCTTGGACGCCTGGCTCTGGGCTCGGGTGCCCCCTTGTGCTCTGAGCCGTCTGGGCATTTCTCTCGGGGTCCTCTGGGCCTGACCGCCTGACAGACTGCCCACCTGGCTGGGCCTCCAGGACATCGACCTCAGCCTGCGGGACCCCCTGGGCCACATCCCCTCGGTCAGGGTGCGCTGGTCAGAGGGCGTCCACCTGGAGGCCTGGACCCTCCGGCTCAGACCCTTTCTCCTGTCAAGGCCTTCCAGCCGCCCACCACAGGTGTCCTTCAGCAGTGCCCTCCGCCCCCAGGCTTCCCAAATCCACCCCACCCTCCCCCACTGCCTTCAGCTGCCCCTCCCAGGAGCAGGGACAGCCTTCAGGCACCGTCCCCTGGCCTGGAGTTACTCAGTAACTCTGCTGCTCCCCCTATCAGACTGGGTCTTCCCCCTTCCTCGTACCCTGCATGCGGGCATCTTGACCTGGCGACCTGGCATGGAGCAGACATCAAACCAGAGGCCGCCTTAAGAAAGGCTTGGCCCGGGGCTCTCGGTGGCCACACTTCCCGGTGAGAACTGACCTTCAGGGAGCCCTCAGCCAGTGCCCCAGCCCACGTACGCTGGAGGCCACCCTCCGAGGGGTGTAATTATTTCCCCTTTTCACAGATGGAGAAACTCGGGCTCAGAGAGGGAGGTCATTCATCAAGGTCGTTCCGTGAGCTGGAGGCCGAGCAGGGGGTCTGAGCCCCGGTGTGTCCCTTTGCCCCCTGCCCTTATCTCTGGGGACGGTTCCTTCCCCCAGCCTGGGGGTAGGGCCTGGGTCTAGGGAGGAGACCAGAGGCCGGGATGGTCAGGAATTCAAATTGGTAGAGCTGGTGGGGGAGGGCTGGAGTGCCTGGGAGTGGCCCGCAGTGAGGGCTTGGGCAACCGGGCTCTCTGTGTGCAGGGCTCCGGGGGAGGGGGCAGCGGACGGGCAAGACTCTGCTGAGTCAGAGACGCCCCAGGGGCTCCGGGGGGGGCGGCAGGCAGGTAGTGCGGGCTGGGCCGGTGGAGCACCCAGGGTGGTGGGCCAAGGGGCAGAACTGGGTGCTGGGGCCCCAGCCCGGGGTCATCGGGATTTAAGGAGAAAAGAGGCCTCCCAGAGGGCAGGGGGCCACCCTTTTCAGAGGAGGGAGCGGTCAGCCCCACAAGGTCAGGCAAGATAAGGGCTACTGGGCCCAGCCTCCCTCGTGACTGCGACCAGAGGCTGCTGCCCCCGCCCAAGGGCTTCCTGGTGTCCAGCCATGAGGGAGCTGGTCCTTCCCCCACCATGCCGGGAGCACCCCCAGCCCCAGCCTCACCCCCCCCCCCCACTCCCCGAAGCAAAGCAAACGGCAGAGCTAGAATTTGGACGCTCCGAGGGTTCCCCACTCCGTGCAGCCTTGGTCCACCCCATCCCATTGGCAGCCAACCAGGCAGAATCCCCCAGACCCTGCCCCACCAGCCAGGATTCAGGAGGGGTCTGCCTTCTCTCTTCCTGCCCCGCTTCTGCCCGCCTTGCCCCACTCCTCATCGACAGGCCTTGCTGGCCCACCTAAGCCATATGAGTAGAGACCGCTCGCAACCCCATTTCACAGGCAGGGAAATCAAGGCTGGTGGAGGTCAGCTCAAGGGCAGCTGGCTAGTCAGTGGCCCGGCCAGGATCTGGATCCTGTTCCAATTGCCACTCCATGGGCTTCTCCAGACACAGGCCTGCCAGCCTTCCCCGCTCAGAGCCAGGATCGGTCCCCACCTTCATCCGTCCACTCACCGGGGCCAGGCACCCAGGCTGCAGCCTCCTGCAGACAGATCTCACAACAACCCTGGCAGTCTGACGGTGGAGACTACCAGGAACCTGGGGAGTGAGGTACGGGGTGACCAGGAGTGCGGGGCGCAGGCCTGTGGGAGTTTGCAAGCAAGTAGGGGCCAGCAGAGCTTTCCAAGACGGGGAGGCATCACTGAGATTTTTGGTTCATTCCCTTGCTTTCTTTCTTTTTTGGCTGTGCTGTGCCACGCGTGGGATGTCAGTAGTTCCCCAAGCAGGGAGTGAACCCACACCCCCTGCAGTGGAAGTGCAGAGTCTTAACCACTGGACCACCTAGGAATTCCCCGTTTTTCCAAATAAAGAAATAACAGAAACAGCACACAGACATGATGGTGGCGATCCAACAACACAGGAGCACCTTGAGTTAAAGGTGAAGACCTGCTCCCCACCCCTCCCCCACACCCACTACTCCCACGGGTCTCCTGCCCAGGCTTTCTTTAGGAATTTACAACCATATATAGGAATGGAGGCAGGCTTTCCTGGTGGCTCAGGGGTGAAGAATCTGCCTGCCAAGCAGGAGATGCCGGTTCAATCCCTGGGTCAGGAAGATCCCCTGGAGAAGGAAATGGCAACCCACTCCAGTGTTCTTGCCTGGAGAATCCCAGGGACTGAGGAGCCTGAAGGGCTACAGTCCACGGGGTCACAAAAGATTCAGACACGACTTAGCGACTGAACAATAGGAATGGAAACACATTTATAATCTCTAAAACCCGTAAAGGTAATGACATGGTCCACATTTTTCTGGATCTTGCTTCTCCCACTTGGCGGACTGTCTCCGCCGACTTAATAGTACAAACCTTCCACCCGTCCTGTCCTGTCTAGGGATGGTGGCCTCGTCCTCGGCTGGACTCCAGGGCTGTCTTGCCTCCTCCGGGTTACCGGTTGGCCAGGCTCTCCCGCACGCCTTCCGCACATATTTTTTCAAGACCCCGGATGCTGGCCCAGGCTGACAACTTTGCCCACCTCCCAGCTCTCATCACACACCCCGTGAGTCTCTGCGTCTGACACCTGCCCTGCCTGCCTCCTCCTCTGGGTGGCCCGCAAAGCTTTCTTTCCCATCAGGGGTTTGTACCCTCTGCTCCCCTGCCTGGCCTCACCCTGCCTCCCACCCAGAGTCTGGCGTTTGGGTGGCACCTATTCATTCATTCCCACCTGCCCCAGATTGTTTGTGATCACAGTCCTGGGCAGGGTGTCTGCTTGAATGACACTCGAGGGTTGTGGCCTCTCTGGGGTTCAGGGTGCCTGGCTCTGCCTGGGGCTGCGGGACTGCAAAGTGAGAGGAGGGGGCTGGTGAGGGGGAGACCCTGTCCCCAGGCAGGACTTTCACTGGACGGAAGGTGTGTGGGAGCAGCCTTTCTTCAGATGTTTCGAGAGGCTGCCTGTCAGAGTTGGGGCTGCGTTCCGCTGTGGAACCTGGGGAGGGTGATCTCAACGTTTCTGAGCCTCACCTGTAAAGTGGGGCAGTAACACATGCCTCTCCTATGATGTCGAAGAGCAGCAAGCCCAGGCGTGTGACATGATTTGCCAGTCCCCAGAGACTTGGCCGCCAGTACCAGCCGCTCAGATTCAGGTGGAATTGCTGCCCTTCCAAGGGAAATTCAACTTCCTTGCTGGGCGACCCAGCGCCACTCTGTCCGCTGTGTGTCCGCTGTTTGTAACCGCCTGCCACGCCGCCCCTTGTGACGGGAATGAATGAGGCCCTCATGGCTTGGGAGAAGCAACAGATGGGGTGCATTGCTGCGGAGGGAAGGGGGTCGGAGAGACTCACTCACCGCTTTGACTTTTCATCTCGCGCCTGTTTGAGGTCAGGCATGAGCTGGGTGCTGGGTCTACAAGAACAAACAAGACAGTCTTCCTGCCCTTAAGGCACCTGTCCAGCAGCCGCACTGGGTCGGGGCAGACAGCCGGGGGTTGCAGTGGGGGCCCTTTCTGAAGGGGGTGATGTCTGAGCTGGGTGGGAGCTCTCCAGGCAGAGGTGGAGGGGGGAGGAAGAAGGGTGGCCCAGGAGGCAGGAGCCCGGGGCGCCCGTGCCCGGGGGTGGGAGGAGAAGTCACAGCATGTACGAGAAATGGAGCTTTCTGCTGTGGCTTGGGGCAGGGTGGCAGGATGGGGCGTGGGGGGGGGGGCGGGAGGGAGGTGAGATGTGGTATTGTATGGCACATACTTACATTAAAATATTATTAGTTGTTTATCTGAGATGCAAATTTTAGTCGGGCATCTGTATTTTTTAAATCTTGCTGTCATGTGAAGAAGCAGTGATTTACCCTTTGGGGATATTTTGTGTTTTCTTTTTTCATTTTTTTTTTACTATCAGAAGAGATGATGGTAGAAGTAGCAGATGGTGGGGGCAGGGCAGGGATAACCCAGATATTTGGAAGTAACATATACACACTACTGTATAGAAAAGAGATAAACAACCAGGACCGACTGTGGCAGAGGGAGCTATACTTGGTATTTTGTAATCACGTATGTGGGGAGAGAATTTGAAAAATAACTATGTATGTGTTTGTGTGTATATGGCGGTGGTTTAGTTGCAAAGTCGTGTCTGACTCTTCTCAACCTCATGGACTGTAGCCCCCCAGGTTCTTCTGCCCATGGGATTTTCCAGACAAGAATACAGGAGTGGATAGCCATTTCCTTTCCAGGGGATCGTCCCGACCCAGGGATCGAACCCGAGACTGATGCTTGATAGGCAGCTTCTTTACCACTGAGCCATCTGGAAAGCCCTGTGTGTGTGTATATAAACTGAATCACGGTACTGTACATCTAAACTAACACAACAATGTAAACCAACGATAGCTCAGTTTTTAAAGATGTAGCCGATCAGCTCTCCTCCGTTGCTGAGCTACCCGCCATGACGCAGCAAGCACAGTGCCTTTGCCCACGACTTGCTGGAGCCTGACTCTGCTCTACCCACCCAGCCTCCTGTCCCTGGATCCTCCCGGGATCCCCCCAGGCAGGTGCCATGACTATTCCCAGGTGACTGATGGGAACGTTGATCGGAGAGGTTAGGTCCTGCATAGACACACACAGTTAAGAGAGCTGAGACAAGAAGAATATATCTGGCTCCCACTGGCTCTCCCATCCTGCTGCTGTGTGCTTTTTCTAGTTCCGCGATCCTTTCCACACAAATGTAGCCTTACAAGGTTGCTGTCAGTGAAAACACAATTTTGAAATCTGCTGTTTTCACTGTACATCAATACTTCCCACCAGGTTTTTAAGTAGCTATGTAATAATACTGCGGGAGAATAATCACACTTGGATGTTATAAAGTTCTGGGCAGGAAATGGGCTTGGCGGTGGACCGCAGAGGTGGGAATACCATGGGAGACTGCCCAGCAACTAGGAGGGACATGGTGAGAGCCTTGCTCATGGTGATTTAGAAATCGTACCCTAACCCCCGATTTTTCCCCCCCGACTTGAAAAGGAACAGGTACTAAGTATGGAAAATTTGGAATGTTTTGGAAAGTTGAAGAAGTAGGAAAAATTAAATCTCATCTGTAGGATCTCAATTGCTACACCGTTTTGGGCAAGTAAATCTGGCAGGAACTACTCAAACTGAAAACACACACATATCCCTTACCCACAGGTTTTGCTTCTAGAAAACTATTCCATACATGTAAAGGCAGGAATATGTAAGATATATATCTAAGGACTTAAAAAAATTCTTTTTAAAAATTCCAAACTGTAAATAACCTGCATAGCCATGCTTAAGAGAAGTGTTTATGGAAACTTTATGCACTCCAATGTTCTCAGCTGTTAGAGAATGAACCTGGGCACACGCTGGGAAGATGTCTGAGATGAGTCTTAGGGGGCAAAGGGCAAACATGGGTTTTATAGTGACTTACTGCTTATATAGTGTATTATTTTATAGTTTCAAAAAAAATGAGGTCTTTTTTCAAAAAGTGAGGTCTTTTTTCATGACACATGAAGAGATAACATGTTGACATCAGAGAAGGAAGCATGGATGCACAGCTGGTAATGTTACTTCAGAGCACAGATGGGAGGATGAGACTCAGTAACTTTTATTTATTTATTTTTTTTTAGACTCAGTAACTTTTAAAACACAGTATAGCTAGAATTGTTCCAAATAGAAATATTATTTTTATAATAAAACAACACTAAAATTTATCTGCGTTAAAAAAACCCCCAAACTCTAGGAAGAACCTCTGTAAACATTTTGATGTATTTTCTTCATTTGCTTTTCCATGGATCAATACTTTGCATGCAACATGTAAATATGATTTTGTAGTTTGCTTTTGTCTTTATTTTTTGCTTCATATCACTTGCACGCATCTAGATTGTAAAATGTCCTTATAAATACCATTCATAGTGCCTGTCATCATTCTCTCTTGTGGACAGCTTAACCTATTCCCTTCTGTCACTTACTTTGTGTATCATTTTTCAAAGGGCATTTGAAAAACATAATCACACAGTAATTTAAAAATCTTCTATTGAAATACAGCTGATTTATATATAAAGTTGTTTTAGTTTCAAGTGTACAGCAAAGTGATTCAATTAAACATATACACATTCTCTTCTGTTATATGTTATTAAAGACACTGAGGATTGTCCCCCATATAATAATTTTCAAATGCAAATTAAATGAATGACCAGGGAGTGCCTATAAGTCTCAGGTGTGCTCCCTGGCACCAGGGTTCCGAATCCAGTCTGGATAGAGTGGACAGTCAAACATGCAGTCTACAAACGCCATTAATTGCCTTAGCACAAAATTCCAGAAAAAGAATTACTGTCAAAGTAATGATCATTTTAAAACATTTTTATTTTTGGCTTCCACTGGCAAATTCATGTTCAGGAATGTTGAGGCAATTTATGCGCTTCCAGTAGCACAGGAGAATGATTACCCACCAGACCTCTGACTATGTGTGAAGGTTATCATTTGAAACTGATTTCCGATTTGTTAAAAAAGCAAATAAACAGAAATTTTCATTTGCATGTCTCTGGTTTAATAGGGCGTTGACAGCTTTTCAGTAGTTTCTTCAATAAGTCTTCCCCTGAGCTTATTCCTGGGCTGTGTCTTAGATTCGCCACTGATGTTCCATACTTCCTTTTTCATCACGTTCTTGCCGTTTCTGGGACCTGTCTGTAGGTTTTCTGTTTCTGGGTTAGGGTGCTCTGAATTGAGTGCAGTAGCTGCATTCACTATTTGCTTTCATATGTTAGGGCAAGTCCACCCTCGTTCCTGTTTTCGTTCCCAAGGCGGGAAATGATAGCTGTTTGGGGGGCTGTTTACTCTTCCAGGTCAAGTTAGAATTTTGTTAAGTCTGATAACCGTCCAACTAGGGTTTCATTAAACGTACACGTTTATTTGGAAGAACGCGCTTCTAGTCTTGCCGGCAAACTTGGGTCCCTCCCAGACTTCAGGTGCGATGTCCTGTATTTACCTGGTGTCCAAAGTAAGGAGCGGTCCAGCAAGTGACCCCCTAGAGCACGTCGCAGTCCCTGGCCCGCTCCAGCCCCTCCGAACCGTCTGGGTCCCGCCTGCCAACCTGGGCGCGTCGCTTGACCCCAGGGGCCCGCGAGGGGCTGCAACCACCGGAAGGGGCCGGCTGGGCTCGGCGAGGGGGACCCCCGTGCCCTCCGGGCAGGTAGGGCCGGGGGGCTGCGGGGGCTTCCTTCTGCAGATCAAGGCCGTCTGCGGACCACGCTGGCCGCCCGCGGGGGGTGCACGGACCTGGGATGCCAGGGGTCAGGGTCAGGCTCAAGGCGGGGGGGAGGGTCAGCTCCGTGTGGGGGGGCCGAGCCCCCTTCTAGGGGGTGCGGTCCGGGCGTTCTGGGACTGAGGTCGCGGCGCCGTCCCTGCACCCGTGGGCAGGGGGAGACCAGGTCCCCGGGCTCCACCCGCGCGCCCCTCCCCCATGCTGTCGCGAGCGGCCGCCAGGCCCCGCCCCACCGGCCCCGCCCCCGCCCGCAGGCCCCGCCCCCGCCCCGCAGCTCGCCCATTCAGATGTGGGTCAGGGGTGAGCGGGCGGCGCGACGTCACAAGCTTCCAAGATGGCGCCGAGCGGGCGGCTGTGAGAGGCGCTCGGCGCGCGGGGCGGGGAGCCGAGCCGAGCCGAGCCGGCGGCGGGGCGGGCGGGCGGACGGGCGGCGCGGACGGGCGCGGGCGGCGCCGAAGAAGAGGCCGCGGGAGGGCCGGCCGGCCGGCGGGCGAGCGCCGCCGCCGACGCACACGAGGTGAGGTGAGGGGCGCGGGGCGCGGGGCGCGCCCCCGGGAGAGGGGCGTGGGCGGGCGCGCGCCGAGGGGTAGCCGCGCGCGGGGGGTATGTGTGTGTGTGTGTGTGTGTGTGTGTGTGTGCGCGCGCGCGTGTGAGGGGGGCGGGACCCCCGGCCGCCGGCCCGCCCGCCGCGGGGTGTGTATGTGTGTGTGTGTGTGAGGGGGGCAGGCGGCGGGGCCCGGCACAAAGCCCCCGGCGCGCGGGGCTTGCGGGCGGCGGGCGCCGGCTCTTTGTGCCTGCTCCTCCGCGCTCCGGTCCGTGCGGCCCGGGGAGCCGCGCTGCCTGACAGGCGGGCCCCCTTTATGCCGCCGCCGCCACTCGCGGGGCTTCTTGCTGTGCCCGGCCCGCTGCCCGCAGGGCATGGCTGCGCGCGGGCAGGGCCAGGGCCGGGGGCTGGGGCTGCCTGGAGGGGCCTCTCCCCCGGGCCGGGCCCTGCGGCGGGTGGGCGCGCGGCCCTGCCCCCAGACCTCTGGTGCAGGCGGTCGCTCGGCAGGAAGAGAGATGGGCTGGGGGAGGGGGCGGCCGGCAGGGGGAGGGGGCCGCAGGGCCCGGCGTGTCACTCTCTGTTTATCTGCCAGCATGGTTCATACTCACGCAGGCGGAGCTGGGGTGGGGTGTTTGGGGGGGAGAGGCGGCGATGCCTATCCCTGGGGGTGGGGGTGTTAGTGACTTACGGGGAGGAGGGGACGCGGCCCAGATAAAATGCTCCACAGCGGCCCCACCCAGAACAGCGGAGAGTCGGCCCCGGGGAAGGGAGCCCGCTGTGGATCCGCCCGGGCCGGGACGGTTTCGAAGTTATTTACCGCGTTTTTCGGGTCCCCTCCACCTCCGGTGTGTTTCGCCCGTAGGAGTTGCCAAGCACATCTGGATAAGCGAGGGTCCCGGGCTCCCCCAACCCGGCAGGAGGAGTTGTCACCCGGGGAGGCCGCCCCTCTCTCTGACATCTGTGGCGGGGGGAGGGGCCGAGCCTTGCCGTAGGAATCCTGTGGGTGAAGATTGCTGGCTGATGGACGCAGGGCTGTGCGGGGAGGGGAGGGGGGGAGGGGGCAGGTAGCGGAGGGGCCTTCCAGAGCTGCTGGGGGTGTTCTTCAGGCCCCCCACCCCTGGCCGTAGGGATGGAGCCGGGTCACCCATACCAGGCCCTTTCTGGAGCTAGCGTTTATTGCTTCCTGGCTCCTGGCTTTACTCTTCTCCTGCGTTCCCATCTGCCAGCATCTGGGCTCCCTGGGCCTTTCAGCAGACATTTTCAAGAGCACAGGCCATGTGGCTGGTCTGTAGCCCTGGCTCTGGGAGTGGGCTTCCGCTCAGCAGAGAGCAGGGTCGCTGCAGTAGTCTTAAAAAAAAAAAAAAAAAAAAGGCAGATGGGCTGGCCACCGGCTGGCCTCCAGAGACAAAGCTGTGCGGTGAGATCGCTAGTTTAGCTGGCTCTTAGCACCAAGGGGCGGGGTGCGTGAGAGGCTGATACTTGAGGTCTGGAGTAAGTGGCCCTGCCTGCCAGGGAAGTCAGTCCTGTGAGGTCCTGTGGGTAGGCAGTAGCCTGGGAAGGCTGGCGGGGAGCTTCCCACCTGCCTTGGCGGCAGCGCTCTCAAGTTGGTCTGTTTCCCTTGGGCTCCCAGCCGGCTGCGGGCCGGTTGTGGGGTGTTGCTGAGCGCCCGTTGCCCAGCTCCTCTGGCCATTTGGCTCGAGTGCTGGGGCTGCGCCCAGGGTTTCTCTCTGCAGTGTTTTCCTGCCAGTTGTTGGGACTTGCAGATTAGTCATTCGGCTTTTACAAGCAATTCCTGAAAAGAAAAATCTCCCTCTGGTTGCTGGCTCTGGGGAGAGGAAGAAGCAGCCTGAGGGAGCCAAGCCTTTAAAGCAGAACTGAAATGATTGCTGCAGTTGCTGGAAGGAGGGGGGACGAAGGTGATGTGCCCTGTCCTGCAGCCAGGTACCTGCCAGGGACAGGTAGGCCGCGTCCCGTGCTCCCTGCCCGGTCTTGGCCAGCGGCCCAGCCTTTTCCACAAGCTGCAGCCCTGGATTAATCCCCGCGTAGTGTTTTCTTTCCATGGATCAGGTTTCTCGTTTTGTTAATAAGCACAGCCTCCGATCCACTTGAAGTCAGCTGTCGTGGACTCGGCAGCAGGGCTCTGCGTTGCTGAGCTGACAGGCCTGCCGTCTTCCCCGAGCCCTCACTGTCTGCCTGCAGGCGGCGGGGTGGGGGCAGTGTCTGAGCCGCAGCTCGCCCCCGTGCAGGGCTGGCAGGGCCGTTCTGGAGAGTCGAGGAGCGAGGAAGGAATAAAGTCCAGTTTACCCAGGGGACCCGCCGCCCTGCTTTTGCTCGGCCTGTTGGCCTCCAGCAGTCGGCCCCACCCACGGCTGGCCTGCCTTGCCCACCGGGGCTGAGGGCCAGTGCCCCCCCCCCCCCAGCCAGGGACTGATCACTGGGGTGGGGAGGGCTCTTGTTGCCAGCTGCATCTGCAGAGAGGAGACCACAGGTCAGCTTCCCCTGGTCCTGGCCTGAGCGCCTGACTGAGGAGGGCCTCTGGGAGCAGTGAGGGGCACTGGCCTCAGCGCTGTTTACTCTCCAGCGGCCTTGGACCGAGATGGGCTCCTCTGGGCCTCGGTGTCTCTAACGTGCTTCCAAAGTGGGGACAGAGCTGGAGTTCACCAGCACGTCTCGCGGCCCTCCAGAGCTCAGCCTGGTGAAGCCGCTGGGCACACTGGCTCCGGGAACCCGAGGTGGCACCTCAGGAGGTGCTGAGGGCCGGCCGGCTGCAGGAGGGTGTTCAGAGGGAGCCTTGCGGTCTGGGAAGGCGAGGCAGAGTTCAGTCAGGAGGAAGGGGACAGGAGCGTGGCCCTGTAGGTGCCTGCTTCCGGGAAGCCGGCGCCCCCGCTGCCGTCGGGCACCCGCGAGCCCGTGCAGGGGCCCTTTATCCACTCAGAGAAGTGTTTTGAGAATAGATGTGGTGCCCATCCCGAGTGCGCGGGTCTGGCCTGCGTCTCTGCCCTCTGGCGCTCAGTCTTGCCTCCCAGCGGTGCGCCTTCGGCCGGGAGGTGGAGGCTCTGTGAGTTTCCTGGCCTGTGCTGCGCATTCAGCGCCCTTGCGAACCCGGGGTTCACTCACAGCCTGGGGCTGGGGGCCTTCGGGATCTCAGCCTGGCTCCCCCTGGGTTAGGGGCTGCCACCCAGCGGGGCCAGTTTGACCCCGCCCGGCGGCGGGGCTGCGCTTCCTGCTGGGAGGGGCCTCGCCCGAGGGTTAGGGACCTGGGCTGGGGGAGGGCTCCTGGGAGCGGCCGAGCCAGAAAAGCAGGTGGGGGCGGGTGGGGTTTCGAGTGGGCCACCCCCCCCCTGCGCGCTCGGTCGGGGTGGGGGTCAAACCTGGAGGGAGCTGCTTCCAGGCCCCAGCGCCGTCCGTGAGGGGAGGGCCTAGGGCGCGCTGCTCGGGAGGGTGTGGCCAGGCCGCGAGCGGACTGAGACCCCCGGAGACGCCTGCCCGGCGGGTGGGGTGGGGGCGGGGCCTGGGGGCTCGAGCGGGCCCTTCCGCCCGGGCGCCGCCAGTGCGGTCGGTGCGTGCCTGTTTCCTGTGAGGGGCCGCCTCCGCGAGCACGTGGGTGCGGGCGAGGAGGGAGGAGTCCGGAAGGGCAGGTGGCCGGCCCCTGGGGGCGCCCGGGGCGCTCCCGCTCGTGGGAATTCCAAGGCTCGCAAGGGAAGGCGGGGCCGGGCTTGGTGGGGAGGGGGCCTCTAGGTGGGGAGCTGGCCTCTTGCGGCCCTGGAGTGGTCGCTGTGCGCACTGGCCTCCCGTGGCCTTGGGCTTCTTCCCCAGTAGCACCTCGAGGTGGGTTCTCCGGCGAGAGTGAGCGGGGGCTGCCCCAGTGCCCTGGGAACGCCCCCCACGTACACACAGGTAGTTGGAGGTCTCTCTTGCCCAGGCTCGGGTCGCGGCTCTTTGGCCTTCTCCTCAGCCTGCTTCCAGGCCTTGTGGCTCTTCTGCCTGTGCTGCTCGGAAGCTAGCAGTGAGCTCTGGTGAGTAGTTGCAGAGTGGATGAGAAGGGGGCGCAGAGGTGGCGGCCAGGACGCTGGGGCGGCACCCCCGGCTCCTGGGGAGCTTGCCCTGTGACCGGCAGGGGCTCCGCTCCGCAGGGATCACCTGGAGCCCACGGATCCCCATTCCCTGCAGCCTTTGAAGTGGATCCCACAACTGCTTTCCCAGGAGGTGAATCTTGGTAGATAACAGGGTCAAGGGAGCGGTGAGTCCCCTTAGACGAGCAGGGGTGGTCCCAGGCTGCCCCGTGGGCTCCCGCTTACAGAGCGAGCTCAACCGGCCGATCCCCCTGTAGGCTCCAGGGTCCTGGAGGAGCTTCGGGTGCAGCGGACTCACGCTTCTCATGGCCCCTCTTCCTCAGGTGGCTGTGGGAGGGTCGCCAGGCTGGTGTGTGCTGGGGAGCACCTTCCAGGAGGTCCTGGGGACCTCTTGCTGCTCTTGGCCCTGCTTGGCTCTCAGGCGGCCTGCTCTGGTCTCCGGGTTGCCTTCTGAGGGCCTGCTTGGCCTCTCTCCCCAGGCGTGGGGACCTGGGAGCTCTTCCTGCTTCCCAAACAAGCCCCTTGGGGCTGCTGCTGGGGCCCCTGGAACTGGGTCCTGGCCCCTCTTTCTGGCCGTGATCTCATGGTGCCTGGGAGAGAGCGTCTCTGAGGTTGTTACCTAGGATGGTGTGTGAGGGAGCCCCTGATCACGGCCTGGAGGTGGGGTGAGGGCTGGGAGGGGCGCTGGGGCCAGAACCTCAGGTGAGGCCTGGCCAGCCAGCCCCTTCGACCTGGGCTTCTTCCGTCCGAGGGCAGCCGGCACTCAGCCCCCGCCTGCTCTGGGCAGCTGCCGGCGGACGGTGAGCGGCCAGGCCGCTGGGTGTGGCGAGGGCGGCAGCAGCCGCTGGGTGTCCTTCGGAGCAGGAAGCAGTCGGGGCACCCCTCGTCTGCTCTTCACGTCCCGTGCGTCTGGCACAGGGGCCCGTGGGCTCTGCCTGGGAGGGAGCGGTCCTGGGCTGTGTGGCTCCCTCACCTTGCCTTCCCGGGGGCCCAAGGCCCTTCCCTTCGGTGGAGAGGGGCTGGCGGTTTCTTCCTAGCAGCTCTGCTTGGACACCGGGAGGAAGAAGGTGCCCACAGCTCCGGACGGGGTGGTGGGGGTGGCGGGATGAGAGGGCGGGCCTCCCTCTGGGGCTCCTGGCCTCTACAGGCGCCCTGGGCAAGCCCCGCTGTGTGAGCGGCCCAGGCAGGCTCCGCTCGCGGGGGGGAGTCCACTGGTGGGGCCGCGGGGGTGGAGTGAGCCCACGGGACAGGCTCGCACTCAAGGGCGATGGGCGGGGAACTCCTTCTCTGGAGGGCCATGGGGTCCTGCCGGGTGGGGGCGGCTACTGCCAGGGACCGGGTGTGGACCCGGCATCGCTTCCCTGGGCCACAGGGCCAGGAGGATCCTTCCCGAAACGGCCCTTCTCCTCTGCCCCAGGGTCTGGATCTGTGCCCCTTCTAGGAGGGTGGGTCAGAGCTGGTGGGTCCTCCTCGAGGTGCTGGCAGTGTGGGGGCGCATGGGGTCATCTCTGGGCAGAGGGCCTGGGGGGCCGGGGCAATCCTGGCCATCGTGGGAGGAGCCCTGGGCCTCCCCAGCGGGTGTCTTCCTCGCCGCCGCCAGGCTGCCGATGGGGGCCGGGCCTGGGTTCCCTGGAGCTGCGGTGGGTGAGCCTGTGCCCCGAGGCTGTGGGCAGGGTAGGGGCGCTCTCCACAGCTTGCGTTCCATGCATGTGGACACTGATAAGCGCCTTGGGCAGGCGGCACCCGTGCCCCCGGAGCCCACCCTGCTCCTCTGCCACCTCTGTGCCCAGCCCCTGGGGCCGCCTGCTCTGCAGGCGGCAAGTCCTGCTTCTGAGGCTGTTCTCGGAGGCCATCTAAAGTGGTGTTTCCTTTCTTGTCTTTGAAAACTGCTCCTCTCAGGTGCGGGCCCTCACCTGGGCTTCCAGGTGAGCAGCTGGGGGCGCGGGCCCTGCCGTCAAGCCTGTTTCCTCCAGGTGTCGTGCGGTGCCTCAGGTGGTGTCCGACAGTTGTTGTCAGTGTGGCCTGCAGAGCCCTGGGGTCCCCTGGACACTGAGGATACTCAGACGTTCCCCACCGGCCTCCGTCTGCTTGCTGACACCTCGGTGCTGGCCGTGGCGCGTATCTGGGTGCCTGGGCCAGGCCGCCGGTCGGAGAGCCGTCCGGGAGGCCCAGCGGTGAGCCTCGACTCCAGGGGACACAGTGTCGCATGTTCTCTGGGGCGAGCAGGGCAGCCGTGTCTGCGACAGCACCACGTCTGCCTGCCACTGCTCGTGAAAGAGGGGCTGATGGGCAAGGTGGCGGTTCAGACCTGGGGACCTTTTCTGGGGTGAACGGGGGGCCTCCCACCGGAGGGAGACCGCGCTCAGTGCTGTGGCCTGGGAGGCCGGGGAGGGTCTTGAGAAAGGCCTCTGCGTCTCCTGTGACGTGGCTGCGGTGACGGGAAGAACTCGTGTCCTTTAACCACGTCCGACCACGTCGGAAGATCTGATCAGCTTCGTGAGCGACTGCTTTCCAGATGAGCAGTGCCTGGTGGTGCAGACTTGGGCTGGGTGTGAGCGCAGGGCAGGCTGCTTGGGCCCTGTGCCACCGGGTGTGAGTTGGCCACAGGTGCAGCGTCAGAGGCTGCTGCTTGTTGAGCTTAAGTGTTGGATTGAGGAAGGCTGGCCGTCGTCTGAGGGGCTTCCTTCCCTCAGCCCGGCCTGTCCCCTCTGGCCTGCCTGCCAGCTGGGGGGGACCCAGGGTCCCTGACCTTGGGAGCCCCTTGGGTGGCAGCTCGTGTTGGCGGCTGGTGGGGGAGATAGGTGCGACTCGGAGGAGGAGGCCCTCGGGCGTGCCTGGGGGGCCACGGAGGGGCGGCCTGGCCCTCTGGAAGCCCTCCACGGACCAGCCCCGACGTGGACTTTATCCAGGCCCAGGAGTCCATTGAGAGCCCTAAGCCGGGGCATGACTGGATGGACCTGGGTTTGGGGAGATAACTCAGGCCTGACAGCCCCAGCTCGGGGGAGCACCTGTGTTGGACTTGCAGCTTCCTTCCCCGTGGCTCCCACCTTCCTCCTGGGGAAGGCGCTCCTGGGCGCGTCCTGTGGGCCTGGCCCCCAAAGCCCCTGTTTGCAGGTTTGCGCGGGCCTCCCGTGTCCCTGGCCACGTGGCTGGGGGGCCCTTCCCTGGATCCGGAAACTGTCTCCCCCACGGCCAGCATGCTGGCTCTCCTAACCTGAGGCGGTGGCCTGAGCCACGCGCACACATTGCCCCTGTGAGAAGCGACCCCTCCTGGGGTCCCAACTTCTGAGTGTGGGCGCATGCCACTTCCCCACGCTTGTCCGGGTCCTCGGACGGCAGGCTTGTCCTGCCCATGGAGCAGGGTGCTGGTCGTGCCTCTGAGACTCAGCCGGGTGCTGGGAGTCGCTGCTCCCCATCCCGCGGGTCCCCGCAGTCCTGCTTTCTGCCCCGCCTCAGCAGTCCACGGTCACCCCCTCGGGCCGCTTTGCTTCCTGTGGCAGAGGGCAGGCTGTTCCCATCTTGTCCCTGGACGTGGTCCCTTAACCAGTCCCTTCTGATGAAGCTCTGAGCGCGTTCCCGCCAAGTCCTGGGACCCTCCTGTCTCGCTGCCTTCCCGAGCTCAGCCTCTCTTGTTCGGTCGGCCACGGGACCTCCTCTGAGGGCACAGGCCCAGGGCACAGCCTGTAGTGTGTTCCTCAGCAGTTCCTTAGTTTTATCCTTAAAAATGATTTTTTAAAGACTGGTGGGTGCCTGAGATGTGTCTGCCTGTGCGTTTCACGGTCGTGGACTGGAGCAGCCTGGTGGTTACTTGGCGTGCCCCTGGGCTGTGGTGGCAGGCCCTCTGGGCCGGCAGACCCTTCCGCTTGTGGCCTCCTTTGACCCCAATCCTGGGCCCCACCCAGCGCCTCCTGGGCATGCCTGCAGCTGTCAGCTGGACACCAGGACGCCGACCCCTGCCCGCCCTGATGAGTGGTTTCTGGTGGTTTCCATCTGTAAAGGGTTTTCTGACATGGACCATTTTTAAAGCCTTGGTTGACTCTGTTCCAGTATCGCTTCGTCTTTTTGCTCCTTGGCCACGAGGCATGAGGGGGTCTTAGTTCCCGACAGCTCCTGCGTTGGAGGGTGAAGTCCCCTCTGAGAGGTTTGAAGGTGGTCCCTCGGTGTCCTGCAGGTTCCTGGCTGGGCTTGGGGATTCCTTCCTTCCCGTCAGGGCTGTTTCTCCCCTCGGGTTCTTGTGATTAGTCTGGGGTTGGGTGGTCTTGCTTGTCAGCCCTGGGACTGGCCCTGCACAAGAAGTGTGCCAACTGTGAGCGACCGCACCTCAGGCTCTTCCAAGATGGGCACACGTCCCACGTCTAGAACAGAAGCCCCTTGTGTGTCCTCGAGTCCTGTCCACTCCCTGGTCCCCCCTCCTGTCCTCACCTGCTTCTGACCTTTCCCAGGGCCCCTGTGCCCCTTTAGGGTCTGGCTGCCCTGCTCCCCCGTTTGCTGGCGGCTGCGGGATGTGCCCGTGGCCAGCGCTTCTGAGCCCGGTTTGGCCCGCGTGCTGCCACGGCGCTCTGCACCTGCCTGGCTCCCGGGGCTTGCGCGCCTCTCATCTTGGTCTTTCTAAAGTCTGACCATTCTCACTGCCCGGAAGTCCGCTGTCAGTCTTTGGTCAGCCGGTTGAACCCTGTCCTTGCTGTCTACCACCCAGAGCGGGTGTGGCCTCCTGCCAGGCGTTGCGTGGAGCCGTGAGCCCCCCGGGTGGGCTGCCTGTGTGGGACAGAGGGGCTGTGGGCATTGGTAGCAGGCTCTGGGCAGTGGGTGGGGTGGGCGCCTCTTCCCACGCTGCTCAGGCTGTGAGGCCCGACCCGGGTCCTGCCCAACGTGTCTCCAGCACGCTGACCGAGCCCCAGCGTTTGTTTCCTGGGCATCCTGTCAAGAGGAGGGCAGGGCTCCTGGCATTCACAGGGCCCGTTGCTTTCCAGGAGGACGGTCTGGGAGACCAGCCAGTAGTGGCTGGCGGGCATCCAGGCCTGGGGCTTACCAGGGCCGTGGGGCCTATTCGCCAGCAGCCCCACCTGCAGGGCGGCCAGGGAGCAGCGGGTGTGGCCCAGGCCCCACGGTGAGGCCGTCAGCGGGCCGTCGGACTGGGGGAGAAGAGGGCCGTCCGGCACCCCGTCCTGCCCCTGGGGGAAGGAGACACGGGGGTCGTCCTGGGTGGCAAAGTCCGAAGCGGGGCTCTGCTCCTGGCTTGCTCCGGTGACCTTGGGCAGGTTGCTTAACCCCCAGTCTCATCTGCACTGGAGGCGGAGGGCATGCCCTGGAGGCTTCCCTGTGGGCAGGATGCTTGTCAGGCTGGCCTGGGGCGGCTGGGGCTGCCTCGCTCGGCCTCCAGGTGCCCCTCCTGCAGCCCGGAGGGCCCGGCTCACACCTGTCGGGGCCACACCTGGAGCGCCAGGGGGTCCTGCCAGGTCGGTTGGACCCAGGCTGGAGGGGCAGTGGCCAGCGTGAGTCTGCGGTCTCGGTGACGCACCCCCTGTGCTGCAGGCCCTGGGGCGTGGCGGCCAGGTAGTGGGCACCATGAGGGGCCCACGGCCCCCTGGTGGGCCGGAGGTGGGCTGGGATGCCCCCGTCTCTGCTCGAAGGGAGGGGCGCCTGTTGCCAGGCCCCGGCGAGGCAGGGCTGCCCGGTGTTTCCTGGGCGTTTCCACGTGGAGGCTGAAGGACGGGCCGCCTGAGGGCTGGGCTCAGCCTCCCCAGCTCCGGGCTCCGTGGTGGTCCGGGCCGAGTTGGACCTGCTGGTATGAAATCCGGGTGAAGCACCTGAGGGCTTCTCTCACTACCTCCTGCCCTCCCGGCTGCCAGGAGAGGCCCCCACATGAGGCCGGGGTCCCTGCTTAGCTGTAGGGCCTGGCCTTCTGGGGGGCAGGGTGGGCCGGCCACCTTGGCTTTTTGAGGCCTGAGCTGGGGGGGGGGGGGAAGGACACTCTGGACCTCAGCCAGGACCTGTCAGCTCACCCAGCAGCGGCCCTGTGGGAGCAGTCTTGGGAGCAGAGGGCTGGGAGAGTCACCCAGGGCCTCTGTTCACAAGAGACTCCTTCCTTGGGGGGTGTCAGGGTCAGCCTAGCGGGGACAGCCCCCAGCTCACTTCTCTGACCTGTCCGTCTGCCCGGGCCCCGGGCATCGTGGAGTGGGCGCTTGAAGAAGGCAGCAGCGTGGGGTGGGGCGGCCGGGCCGGCTGCCGGGGCCTTTCCAGCCCCTGGTGGCTTTTGCCAGGCCGAGCAGTGGCCCCACACCAATGGGCCTTGAGCTGCTGGCAAGCTGGGCTGGCCCCTTCCCCGGCCACCCCTGCCAGTGGGGAGCCGTGCTGGGGGCAGGAGACAGCTGGCAGGCTGGAGCGAGGCCTCCCGGCCACCCCGCACCCCGGGTCTGGGCACATTCCTGAGGACCTGCCGGGCTGCCCTGGCCCTGGGCGGGGGAGGGGCGCGCAGGGAGGGGCTCCGGGCCCCCGCTGCCACCTCCCGCCTGGCTCCACGCCCAGGGCGCCCAGGCCTGCTGTGGTGGGGGGCAAGCAGCCAGGACCTCGGGACCCCTCTCCCAGGACCTGAAGCTCTGGGGGGGCCAGGAAGCCTGCCCGCATCTGGCGGCAGCTGCCAGCAGCCTTGGCGGGCTGGTATTGAAAGGGCGAGCCTGCGAGGGCCATGTGGTCAGGCCGGGCTGGGCAGGAGGGGGCTGGGCTCTGGGCAGGGAGGGGGAGAGCGCAGACCCAGAGGGAAGGGCAGGGCAGGGCAGGGGGCTGGGGAGCCAGAAGCGGTTGAGACTGGATCTTATAAATAGCCCGCTGCACCAGCGCCTCCATTTCTGACCTTTTGTTATGTAAATGTGGCCAGCCTGGAAGGGCCTTGCCCAGGCCTCCTGCCACCCCGCCCGCCCGCCGAGAGCTGCGTGCCTGTCCCCCCACTCCCCCGACTGAGGCGGCCCCCGGAGCACCCTGTTTGCTGTGGGGTGCGGCCGAGCGCCCCCCACCTGCCTCCTTCCTGCCACTGGCCTGGCTGCAGGCACTGTGGTCGCTGCCTCCTGCCCAGCTGTCCGGACGGCCCGTCCCTGCCCTGCCGCAGACGGGAGCCTGGCTCTGGCCCCCCGAGCTGCTCCTCCCCCCTTGCGAGGCCTGCGTGCTAACCGTGTCCACCTTCTCCGCAGGTGACCAGGCATTGATGCACCCCCAGGGAGGCCGCGAACTCGAGGAGGCCATCCCCCCTGGCTGCTGCTCACATGGTTTCTGGGCCCCTGGCACTCCGGTAGGCTGGGGGGGCTGGGGGTGCGGCAGGGGGCGGGGTCTGTTCCTCCTCCTGGGGACTCGGGCAGCTGAGCGCCCGGCCTGCGTGCTGGCCGCCGGCCTTTGTGTGCGGGCAGCGCTGGCAGCGTGGGGGAGGAGGAACTGTGGGCTCACGGGCCCTCCTGCCCTCGGCATTCCCAGCCAGGTGGTGTGTGCCTTGGGCTCTTTGTCCCCCCTGGCTGGCCAGGGCAGGGAGGGGGCTGGCTCCCGCGGCCCGAGTGCCGGCACACGTGGGCATTGCGCAGAGCCTTCCTGGGTGGACAGGGATGCGGGGGCTTCTCTGTCTTTGCAGACAAGGGCAGGTGCAGGCCAGGGAGGGACAGCAGGTGGGCGGGCGCGACCCCTCCCAAGGGGGCAGGGCGGGGACCCTGGATCCCGGCTGGAGAAAGGCTGGGCAGTGCGCTTCTCTCCTGGGTCGGGCCCTGAGCGCAGGGACAGGAAGGCCCCTGTAGGTGGGCACGCGCGCCCGCCAGAGCAGCCGGAAGGGCGGGGCCGCGGCCTGGCACAGCCGCCTTAGGGCTCTCTGCGCAGTTGTTCCCAGTGAGAATTCCTCCCAGCGCGTCTTGGCCAGCCTGTGGGGTTTATCAGGCTCACCCTGCGGTACCCGGCTTGGCCAGGCCGCCTCTCCGAGGCACAGGCCGGGGGTGGTGGGGGGAATGGCCGGGCTGCAGCGTCATGTGACGTTGCTGGAGGCTGCGGGTCCGACCTGCCCACGTGGTATTTGAGAAGGCGGCTTCAGTGCGCTCTGGGCGACTCTGCATGCAGATTCGATTTCCAGCTGGAACAGAAAGCCAGACCGCTGCGCGCCCACACGGGCGATGTGTCCCCCAGGGGCTTCTGTCCCCTCGTGATCCCTGCTGCTCACCTGCGGGTCCGTCTGGGCGTGGGGTCACCTTCCTCTAGGGGACAGAGCTCCGGTTTGTCTGCCCCGCATGTGTGCCCCCGTTGTCCCTGCTTTTTCAAGTGTACAGATGGGCTGGCGGCAGGCGGGCAGCCTGGGGGAGGCCCCAGGAGGGCCCCCACTGACATGTGCGTGTCTCCTTGTGCCCGCAGGTGGTGCGTGTGGGCAGGGCGCGGGGACATGGGGCCCGACATGGAGCTGCCCAGCCACTCGAAGCAGCTCCTGCTGCAGCTGAACCAGCAGCGCACGCAGGGCTTCCTGTGTGACGTCATCGTCATGGTGGAGAATGCCGTCTTCCGCGCCCACAAGAACGTGCTGGCCGCCAGCAGCGTCTACTTCAAGTCCCTGGTGCTGCACGACAACCTCATCAGCCTGGACACGGACATGGTCAGCTCCGCGGTGTTCCAGCAGATCCTGGACTTCATCTACACCGGCCGCCTGCTGCCGGGCGAGCCACCGGCCGAGCCCAACTTCAGCACGCTGCTCACCGCCGCCAGCTACCTCCAGCTGCCCGAGCTGGCGGCCCTCTGCCGGCGCAAGCTCAAGAGAGCTGGCAAGCCCTTTGGCTCCGGGCGGGGTGGCGCCGGCCTGGGGCGGCCCCCCCGCAGCCAGCGGCTGTCCACGGCCTCGGTCATCCAGACCCGCTACCCGGGCCTCGTGGACGGGCGCAAAGGGGCCCACACCCCCCAGGAGCTCTCCCAGGCCAAAGGCTCCGACGACGAGCTCTTTCTCGGTGGCTTGAGCCAGGAGGGCGCGCACGGCCTGGTCCGGTCGGTCTGTCCCGGCAGCGGGGAGGCCGGCCTGGGCGGCTGCAGTACCAACGGGGGTGGCGGCAGCTGCGAGCAGGAGCTGGGCCTGGACTTGTCCAAGAAGAGCCCCCCGCTGCCCCCCGCCACCCCCGGGCCTTCCCTCACCCCCGACGACCCAGCCCAGCTGAGCGACAGCCAGGAGGGCTCGCCCCTCTCAACCTCTGCCCCTCCCGTCGCCAACAGTGCCTCTTACAGCGAGCTGGGGGGCGCCCTCAGTGAGCCCATGGATCTGGAGGGGGCGGAGGACAACCCGCTGTGCCTGCTGGAGGGGCCGGGCGGGCCGCCCCCCCGCAAGAGCCTCCGGCACTCAGCCCGCAAGAAGGAGTGGGCCAAGAAGGAGCCCGTAGCTGCCTCCCCGTTTGAGCGGAGGGACGTGGCACCCAAGGGCCCGTGCCCGGGGGAGGAGGCCGAAGGGCTGGGCGACAGGGTCCCCAATGGCATTCTGGCCGGCAGCGCGGCGGCGGGCAGACCCTTTGGGGAGCCCCCGTACCCCTGCAAGGAGGAGGAGGAGAACGGCAAGGACGGCAGCGAGGACAGCGCGCAGAGCGGCAGCGAGGGCGGCGCGGCCGGTGCGCCCTACGTGTACCGGCAGGAGGGCTACGAGCCGGCGCCCTACGGCGACAACCTGTACGTGTGCATCCCCTGCGCCAAGGGCTTCCCCAGCTCGGAGCAGCTCAACGCGCACGTGGAGACGCACGCCGAGGAGGAGCTGCTGCTCAGGGAGGAGGGCGGCGCCTATGAGGCAGGCAGCGCGGGCGCCGACGAGGAGGCGGAGGACCTGTCGGCGCCCAGCGCGGCCCTGGCGGCTGGGCCGCGGCCCTTCAAGTGCTCGGCCTGCGAGAAGACCTACAAGGACGCGGCCACGCTGCGGCAGCACGAGAAGACGCACTGGCTGGCGCGGCCCTTCCCCTGCGGCATCTGCGGGAAGATGTTCACGCAACGCGGCACGATGACGCGCCACATGCGCAGCCACCTGGGCCTCAAGCCCTTCGCGTGCGGCGAGTGCGGCATGCGCTTCACGCGCCAGTACCGCCTCACGGAGCACATGCGCGTGCACTCGGGTGAGAAGCCCTACGAGTGCCAGCTCTGCGGGGGCAAGTTCACGCAGCAGCGCAACCTCATCAGTCACCTGCGCATGCACACCTCCCCCTCCTAGAAGCCAAAGACCCGGCGGGCCCCGCCCCCCACAGCTTTAATCCGCGGCCCTTCCCTTCCGCGGAGCCGCCGCCGCGGGGTCTGCAGGGTGGCTCCGAGGGGTCCGCGCGCCGGCCGGGGCGGGGCTGCGGGGCCGGCCTGGCTCTGCGGGGGGCGGTGCCGGAGGGAGGGGTCCGCGCCCTCCCTCCCCGAGCCAGGGGTCACCGCTCTGTGGCGCTGGGACAGCGGGCCCCCACCGCCTACCTCTCCACAGCTAAAGAGCCCTCCGGGCCGGTGTGGCTGTTATTCCTACTGATCTGTTCTTTTCTTCGTTTTGAATTTTGTTTTTTAAACCAAAACCAGTAAGAGTTTTTTTTCCTCCTGGCCCTTCGGGGCTGAGCCTGGGTCTGCAGACTGAATGTACGGGGCGCCGCCCCACCCCGCCCGGCTGCGGCCAGGGCCCACCCTCCGGGCCCAGGAGCCCCTCTCGGCCAAAGGCTCCCCTGGGCCCGAGCCCCCCGGCCGCCTCAGGAGAGAGTGCTTTCCCATAGTTGCCCAGGAGTCTTCTTTGTTTAGAGGTACTTGTTTTGATTATGAGAAAACCCCGTGTAACGTGTATGTGAGTGTGGGAACTGGAAGGTGCGGGGGGCGGGGGGCTGGCCGCGGTGCGGGGTCGGTACGTTTCCATTTTCTCCGTGTGTGTGTGTGCGTGTGCGTGCGCTCGTGCGCGTGCAGCGTGTGTGTGCATCATGTCACGCCCCTCCCCCCCATCAAGGTGGAGAGACTTCTGACCTTTTGCTACCTCTTGACTTGAACAGGACGTGGTTGGTGATGGCAGCTGTGGCCACAACACTTGTGTTTTCCTTTGGGCCCCGTCAGCAGGGCGCCTGCGTGTCTCGTGTGCGTCTGGCCAGCCTGCCGCCCTGACCCGGCCCGGTGGGCGTGGGCACTCCACTGCCCTGCCCCGGGAGCAGGGGAGGAAGTGAGCCCCTCCCCGCCCTGGCCCCCGAGGGCTTGCCCTCCGGAGAGCAGGAGCCCCAGCCTGGCCGGTGCCCGGCCCCCTTCAGCTTGGCACCTCTGGGCGGACTGGCGGCCCCCATGGGCTCACCCTGAGCCCCAGCCCCACCCTGGGCTCCGTCAGCCTCAGACACCTGCGGGGCTCTAGAGGCTCGCTCACAAGGCCGGGCCGAGGTCACGAGGTCGGCAGCTGTCCTTGGCCAGCTGCAGCCACAGGGCTGGACCAGCGGCTTTATCTCCTTCATTTTGCTTCCTGCTTTTATTTCTTCTCTTTTTTTTCTACTTTTAATTTCAGACCAAAAATTCCGGAGTCAAACCTTCTCCCCTCCAGAGACCCTCCAGCTGAAACCAGGGACCCGGGTGGAGGGCATGGGGGAGTGAGGGGGCTCGGGCTGCGCGGGGCCCTGCTGAGCCCGCTGCCGTTCCCTCTGGGAACGCCTGTTCCAGCAAGTCAGGCAGGACCCCCCCCAGCTCCTCTGCTCACCCAACCCCCCCCCCCCCATCAGCACTTAAGCCACACGACAAAAGTCTGTAGCGGGAGCTGCACACACGCCCGTGGGCGCAGCCCCGGTGAAGCAGGTGGTTCAGGGCAGAGCTTCAGGGACGGGGCATAGAGGCCCTCAGGCGACCTTCGTGCGACGTAGTATTGTACCCACCCCGAGTATTGTATCAAGCCTTCTCTGTATTTTAACAAGAAAGCAAAACACTAGTTTCTTATTTAAGACGTTAAGGGTTTGTGGGGCGGGGTTGGGTTCACAGGACACTTGGATTTGTTCTCCTTTTCCCTTGGTTTCACGTGGAGTGCGTGCTCGTGAGTGTGTGTGGACGTGTGTGTCAGAGCCTCACCAGGAGATTAGGCCATTGGAGGCCCAGGGCGGCTTACAGTTCTCTGCTTTAGTCACTTAATTCCTGAATGTTTCGGAGAAACAGGAAACAAAATAGCAGATGTCATGTAGGAAAGGATTTTTTTAAAAAAAGCAAAAAAAAAAAAGCTCACACCCAAATTCACAAAAGCTATTTTTTAAACCAAAGCACATTTTGAATGCATATGGAACCTCAATGGGCTCAGAAAAGAAAGATACTAATATATTTATCTCATTGTTTACATAAACTTTTACAGTTTCAGACCTCAGCAGCTGTAAGGCCAGTCCGGTGAGCCCCCACCTTCCGCCCGAGGCCCTGAGTCGGCCCGGAGGGCTCACGGGCAGGGGGGCCGCCCTGGTCGGGCAGCGTGGAGGCCCTGCCCTCGCGGAGCCCTCCTCCCAGCCCAGCTGGCACCAAAGAGCGGGGGCCTGTGCCCACCGGCCCCCGGGCCTCCTGGCCAGGCGGAGTGGTCCCGGCCAGGTGGCGCAGCAGGGCGGCCTCGGCTGTGGCCGCAAGAACCGAGTCTGGGCTTGGGTCCTGGGATGGAGGTGCACCCTGTCCCACTGCTCTGCCCACAAGACCCCCGCTGGGTTGATGTGAGGGTCCCTCTCAAGCCAAAAAGCCAGGTCCTTCGCACGGCTCCGCGGAGACACCAGCGGGTCCAGCTGTGGGAGGGCTCACTGGGCCGGTCCTTACCTACACAGACGGTGCGAACACTCGGAACAGTGTTGTTTTTGTATCAATATGTTTGTGCAGTGATGAATGTATTTATTTCTCAGACTCGGGGGCGAGCGGCAGGCCGGGTTCTGCCACGCCACGCACGCTCCCCCGCGAGACCGAGCCCACCGCCGAGGCTCCTCCAGGATTGCAAAAAAAAAAGAAGAGAAGACGGACCTTTAAGCAGATCTGAATCTCAGAGACGCGCAGCATAGCCATACATACACCTCAGCCTGTGAAACGGACACTGGACGCAGAACCTCACGCAGCCGGGTGTGTTCCCGGCGGCCGCCACCCGGGGGCGCCGGCTGTCCGCCAGCCCCACCCGTCAGTATTCACTGGACTGGCCGTTAACAGGAGTGCGATCGATCATGGGGCGAGTGGACCCCAGCCTCTCTCCCGGCAGCCATCCCAGGCCGGGGCGAGGCCTGGGCAGCCAGGAGGGCAGGGCCGCCCGTCCTTCCCCGCGGCTTGGGGACGAAAGCAGAGGCGCCGGGCCTTTGGCGGTGCCCTGTGCAGGGACCAAGGCCTCCGCTCCCCCGGGCAGCGGTGGTCACAGAGCCCGCGAATCTGATGCCTGGAGGGGTGGAGCAGGCCCGCCCAGAGCCCGGTGTGACATTCCACGTCAGGGGGTGGGGGTGCGTCGTGGGAGTCGAGGCTGCCCGGGACCCCCGGCTTGTCACCCCACTGCGACTTTCTACCGGGAGCCCCTCCCCCTACCTCACCTTGCTATTTATTGCTGTAATTTATTGACCTCAAATATGCTGCATAACAGACCTCACTCGGGGCAGGAGGGGTCCCCGGGGCTCCTCCCTGCCACTCGGCGGGGCCCCATGGGGCCAGGTGCTGAGGGGAGCCCTCTGCCCCCACCCACCACTTGCTTCCCTCTCCCCCCCCTGGGGGACCCCAGGTTGGGCTCTGGCCCATTCACAAATACCTCGTCGGAGAGGGGGATGGGGTTTCGCTGTTTCTTGACCGGGAACTGGAGGCGGACTCACGTCCCGCTAGGCGCCCTTCCCAGGAAGGGGGCGCGCGATCGCACTCCTGTGCTGGCCACCGCCGCTGTCAGGCACCACACTACCCTCACCTCCCTCCAGAGTCTGGATAATTCAGGTCAGAGCTGCGGGTGCAGAGCCCTCCAGTGTCATAAAGCTGGTCACTGATGTCTCCATTCAGAGCGTGCAGTCTTAATGTACAGTGACGAGATACTGTTATTTTATGATCTTTTCATTAAAAGCTTGATTCAAAACTCATGTGAGGTCTCTGTTCTCCGGCTGTTTTCACTAAATGACCGACTGCTTTCCTTTCTCTGTCCAGTGGTTTCAGGACCTGGGATGTGGTAGTTGGGTTGCAGGGTGTGTGGAGGGGCATCTGCCCACCTCAGTCCTAAGAGTGAGTTTCAGAGGGGCCTGGGTCCTCACTTGGTGGCAGGTGAGCTGGGCAGTGGGGTCCGCACTGTTGGCTGAAGCCGGCTGAGGCAGTTTGAGAAGCAGGGGGTGTGTAGACGGGCCATGGACCTGGTGGCCAGGATGCGAGGCGGTCCGGCCGGTGCCCAGCACCCCCGGTGGGGCAGCGGGGTTGGGCTGGGGCAGGGGCTGGCTCCTTCCTGCCCACCCCTCCTTGGTCCCATGGTAGGGGAGTGGGAGAGAGGGTGAGGTTAGTCTCCAGGGTCGGTGCAGTAGGTCCCATTTCCTGGAGGACTGTCCCTCTTGAACCCAAGTGGGGGTCCCAGGCAGAGACAGACCCAGGAGGAGGGACGGCCTGGGGCTGGAAGGCTGTCCGTCCAGCTTGGCCCCCGGACTCCAGGAACCACAGGCGGCTACAGGCCCGTGGTGGGCCGGTCCCCAGAACAGCGTGGCCATTGCCGCTGTACCCCTTGGTAAATTCTGTTCAGCTGTTTTAAAAAGGGTTTTAATTTTTTTGGTTTATCAAAAGCGGTACTCAAAGATAGTTTGAATAATCAAATGGCTCTTAAAAAGGCTTAAAACTAAACATGGTTTCTGGTCCTTCCAAGCCGACCGCCACATGCTGGCCGCAGGGTAGGTGATCGCTGCGCGTCATGCCTACCCTCTCCTCCCCTCGCACCCCTGAGTAAGTTACCAGGCAGTCGGTGTGATCTGGGGCTTGGCAAACGCTCCCCGGAAAGGCGCCAGATAGTAAGTGGTGGGCCACGCGACCTCCGTGGTGACTCCTCAGCCAAAGCGGGCGCGGCCGCCCTCGCGGTCGTCCACTAACCGCGGCGCAGCGCGCATGCGTGATGGCCGTCACGGCGCACGCTCGTTTATTCCTGGGCCAGCGAGTATTGTCGGCCGTTTCTATTTTTCTGGAGGCTTAATAAAAATGATCGTATTTTTTCAATTCTCCACCTTTTCGCCCTGAAATGCCTCCCGGGGCAGTTTTCCACAGAATCGGACACGATTCCGGAGCCTGCTGTTCCGCACAGGTTGGTCTGAGGCCCCGCCTTCCTGTCTTGCATCCGCGGTCCTGTCTTCTGGCTCCCGGGTGTTCTTCCCTTGGGTGACGTGTATTTCCTCCAGGACCTTCCTGACCACACGTGGGAAGTAGGTTTTGAGACTTAAAAACGTTTAGATGACTTGGAGTTTATGACTACCGTTCGATTGGACACCGTTTTCCTGGGGAGTTTTGGAGGAGGACCCTGGTCAGACCGGGTTACGGCCCATTCTAGAGACCCATCTCTAGACACACCTCACAGTCTGAGGTGCTGGGGGCGTGCTTCAGCCCCACAGGGCACACAGGCCACGTGAGTCTGCAGGGGCCCAGGCAGCCCTCGGTCTGTGCTGGCATCACCCGCAGTGCGGGCCGGCCCACAGGGGCAGGGCCCTCTCTCCTGCCTCAGGGCGCAGGCCCCCGCTGCCCTCAGCAGGCACGGATAGGGTCACGTCACCCCCACGGCGTGCTCCCCACCCCAAGGGACTGGCGAGGCTCCTCCCGCGTCCCCCCCGTCCTTCCAGTTCTCACCACCATCCACTGTGCTGCTGTCTTGGCCACAGGCCCTGGCAGACGCGTGTGGCGCGGGCTGGGCTGTGGCCACTGGGAGCCCGAGACACTAGGGCTCGTTTGGCGATGGGGCCCCCAGAACCTTCCATCTTTGCGATGTTACAGGCAGCTTTTCCGGGCCCTGGGGGCACTCCCAGGACTTGAGCAGAGATCAGGCCAGTGTCTGTCTGCACGTACTCTGAGGGCTCCTTCCTGATGGGGGCACAGACGTCTTCACAGTCACAGTAAGTCAACAACTCCCCGGTAAACGGGTGGGTGAAGGGCTGTGAGGAGCTGGTCGGACCACACGCTTGGGCAGGGCCGCCCACATGTGGGGAACAGCCTGTGCCAAGAGCAGAGGCCTCAGAGCACGTGGTCTGTTTACGGGACTGAGGTGGCTTCCCCGTGGCTGGAGTGGGAGACGCGCCGGGTCCTGGCCGGTGGGCCCATGTCGGGGGGACTCTGTCGTTCATTGTTTGATACATCAGGGTTTGTATAAATCCTCTCTCTCTTTTTTTTTTTTTTTGCTGTGCCGCTAGGTTTACACGGGGGCTTCCCTTGTGGCTCAGCTGGTAAAGAATCTGCCTGCAGTATGGGAGACCTGGATTCGATCTCTGTGTTGGGAAGATCCTCTGAGGAAGGGAAAGGCTACCACTCCAGTATTCTAGCCTGGAGAATTCCATGGACTGTATAGCCCATGGGGTTGCAGAGTCAGACACGACTGAGCGACTTTCACTTCACTTCACTTAGGTTTGCAGGATCTTAGTTCCCGACCAGAAGTCAAACCCGGGCCCTGGCAATGATAGCGTGGAGTCCTAACCACAGGGTATTCCCCTTTTCTCTCTTATCAGGCAAAAACTGTTTCACATGTGGAAACAAAAACAAAACCCCGCAGGCGTGGGTTTTATGCCTATTCACTAATTCTTTCTCCGGTCAGACACTCGCTGAGCTCCTGGCATCCCACAGAGCCCTCAGCTGACGGTGCGGAGTGTGCAGCTGCTGGGTTCAGTCCTGAAGACAGGGTGGTGAGCCCGGCACCACCCCCTTCCTGGGCTGTGCCCCTCCGTGGGGGCCCCTGGGTGGGCAGGGAGGCCCCAGAGGAGGACCTTGAACCTGAGTCCTTGGGGGAGGGGCAGAGCCAGGCCAGCGGGCTGGGTGGGAAGGCCTGCAGGTGCTTCTGTCATGGGTCTGGTGGGAGCAAAGGGCAGGAGCGCTGGCTGGGGGTCTGTTACCAAGGCTCCTGCCGCCCCCGGGCCCCACCGCCCAGGCAGTGGCTTGCGTTTCCCCAGAGGCTTTGTCCGCCCCAGTCTTTCCCCACAGAGGCTCTCTTCCTAAAGACCAGGGGCAGGGAGGGGGCAAGGTGCCCTTCAGCTACCCTCAGAAGTTGCAGAAAAGCAACCTGGGGCGGGGTGGGGGGAGCCAGCCCCACCTGACACGTGCAGAACCTGAGGCGCAGAGCTGGGGGGCGGTGTCACGCCAACACCTCCACCTGCACTCCCTTGCGGGGCTGCAACCCAGCGGGCCAGGCGGAGCAGTGGGGGCAGGACCCTGGGCGGGGCGCATCAGTGGCGCCCAGTTCCTCCCCGTCTCAACACCCACTGCGGGGCCTCTCTGCCTTAACAGTGGGGCAGACCTCCTGCCAGGAACCCACTTCCAGCTGACATCCACCCCTGAATCTCACCGGTAGAATCCTACAAGGAAGCTAAAAGCCACCGTGGGTCTAGACCAGTCCGGCTTTCCATCTGGGGCAGGGGAAGGACAGCCTGGAACCCTGAAGAACAAGACCCTGGGAAAGGGGCCCACGGATGGGCTTGTGCAGGCAAAGAGCAGGAGGAGGAACTTTTTAGAGAAACGGTACTGAAGCATAGTTGGTTTACCGTGTTGTGTTTCTCTGTGTAGTACGGCAAAGTGACCCTGTTATACTTGTATATACAGTCTTTTCCATATTCTTTTCCATGATGATTTATGAGGGTAGTGAATACAGGTCCCTGTGCTATACGGTAGGACCTCCTTGTTTATCCATCCTGTAACAGCTTACTTCTGCTAACCTCAAACCCCCAATCCCTCCCTCCCCCACCCGTCCCCCTGGGCAACTACAGGTCTGTTCCGTGAATCTGTTTCATAGAGAGGTTCATTGTGTCACTTCCTAGATTCCACCTGTTAAGTGACAGCATATGGCATTTGTCTTTTTCTGGCTTTCCCAGGAGGGGATCACTGGGTCCAGAGACAGGAAACTTGTTTACGGAACCCGATCTTTCCCACCGGAGGCTGCCCGGGCCGCAGTGCCCCCGGCAGCGGGCGGGAACGAGCCGGCCTCGCCCTCCGCTTCAGGCGCGAGCACCCGGCGGTGCGTGCGGTTCCAAAGCGCTCCGCGCTCGGCCCATTGTGACGCGGGGCCCGGCGGCGGCCGCGGGCAGAGCCAGACCATGGCCGAGGCGCAGGAGCTGCTGCTGCAGCTGCAGAAGGACAACCGCGACGGGAGGCTGCGGAAGCAGGAGCTGGAGGAGCTAGTGCGCGGGCTGGAGGCCGAGAGCGAGAGCCTCACCGCTCGCCTGCGGGACCTGAGCGAGCACGAGCGCGGGTGCGGGCGGCTCCTCCCCCCGCCCGGCGTGCGGGCACCGCGAGGGGGCGGGCGGTGTGCGGACGCGGCCTTGGCCGCGAAGCCTCAGTTTCCCCTCCGCAGCCTGCAGCGTCGGCGGAGCCAAGCGTCGCAGGCCCTGCGTGGGGAGGCGCGCGAGGCGGCGCGGGAGCGCGCGGACCGAGCGCGCGGGCTGCTGGAGGCGGCGAAGCAGCGCCGGCGGGACCTGGTGGGGCGGGGCCCTGGAGGGGCGGGGCCTACGCGGGGCGGGACCTCTAGATGGACGGGGCAGTAGAGAGGGAGGGTCCTATGACGGGGCGGGGCCTGCGAAAGGGCGGGACTTAGGCTGAGGCGGGATCTCTGGGCGGGGCAGTGGGGAGGGAGGGGCCTTGGCGGGGCGGGGCCGCGAGAGGGCGGGACCTGGGCTGAAGCGAGACCTCTGGTGGGCGGGGCAGTGGAGGGGAGGGATTCAGGATGGGGCGGAGCCCTGGTGGGGCGGGGCCTATGGCGGGGCGGGGCCTGCGAGACGGTAGGCTGGGGCGGGACCTCGGTGGGCGGGGGCAGTGGAGAGGAGGGGCCTGAGATGGGGCGGGGCCCGCGCTGATGGGGGGGGGGACCTCGGAGAGGCCTGGATCTTCCCCTCGACCCCGTCCAGGAGCAGCAGAACCGACAGCTGCAAGAGCAGTGGGAGGAGCTGTCAAGCCAGGTACCATCCGGAGACGGTCTCTGTCTCCCGCTTCCCCCGGGGCTGCCTCGCCCCAGTCCCCGCCCGCGCCCCGCCTCCCAGGATAGTCCCCGCCCCTAGCAGCCCCGCCCGCCCCGCCCTCACAAGCCCCACCCCTAGCTCTTCTACTATGGAGGAGAGCAACTGAGCCAGCAGCGGGCGGAGCAGCAGCTAGGGACCCAACTGGCGGCCCTGCAGGTGCTCGGGCGGGGCTCGGGAGCGGGGCGCTGGCGTGGGCGGGGCCTTAGGCAAGGGTGGGCGGGGCGGCGGGGCGGCGGGGCGGGGTCAGGCGCGGCGCGTTTGCCGAGTGCCGAGCGCCTGACTCTCCCTGGATTCTCCGGAAGAAACAACTGGAGCTGGTGGAGGCCAAGCACACCGGGCAGGCGGAGACCCTGCGGCAGGTGCGGCAGAATTGGGGTCTCGGGAGGGCCGGCATGGGGTGTGCGTGAGGCTGGGCAGGTGCAGGACGGTGGGGAGGACCGAGTCTCCCCTACCGCGTCTAACCGGGGCTCCCCTCGTGTCAGAGCGCACGGCGAATGGAGGAGGCCTGGGCCACCTTCCAGGAGCAGAGCGGAGTCTTGCAGGTGCTGCCCCCCCTCCGCCTCCGACCCCGCCGCGGCCTCCGCTTCGTCCTTCCCCGGAGCCGCGGCGGCCTGCCCACGCCCTACCCAGGTCTTCCCGCGTGTGAGGCCTCACTCCCACCACCCGCTCCAGGAGTTGCAGGGGAAGGTGATGGAGGCGGCGGCTGCGCTCGACAGCTCGCGCGGCGGCCCGGAGCCGTAAGGGGGTCAAGACTGTCGGGTGTCAGGAGTTGAGAGGGGCGCGACTGCTGGCCAGGCGAAGGGCCCATCCTCGTGCCTTTCCCGGCAGGTGCGACTCACAGCCCCGCCGGGGGCAGGACTGCGCGGGCTCGCTCATGGAGGAGGTGGCCAAGGCGGACTGTGTGAGCCCTGGCGGGGGCGGGCTGGAGCCGAGACCTGCCCCGCGGGGCCGCCTCACACACACGGGGGGTGGGCCACCGCATCAGGAATTCCCCGACCCCACCAGGGACCCGCCTCACCATACCAACCCTACTGGGGACCACGAGCATCACGGGGCCGCCCACTCAAGAACCGCGCCCGCTTGGGAGCTCCCCACGTGGTGCCGCGCCCCCACAAGCCTCGCGCCCCAGGGTCCCGCCCCGTCCGCGGCGTCTGGCGGGAAGGTGTTCTCTTGTCTCCGCAGGAGAAGCAGCTGTTCGGCGCGGGTGCGGCGGGCTTCAGGTGAGCGGGCGGCGGGAGCGGGCTCGGGGCTGGTGCCTGGGCGCGCCCCGCGCCGCCAGCGCCCATCTGCCGGTGCGTGGTCGGTCCGCAGGCTGTGGGCGCTGGGCGCGCTGCAGACGCTGCTGCTGCTGCCGCTGGGCGTCGTGGCGCTGCCGCTGCTCTACCTGGCGCTGGTGAACCCCTCGGCCCTGCGCCGCGGCCTCGCGCGCCGGGGCTCGGACGCCGCCCTGCGCCGCCTGCGCTACACGCTGGCTCCACTGCTGCAGCTGCGCGCGCGCGGACTGCTGCCCGCCTAGCGCATCACGCCGGCCGCGGCCGCCCGCACCCGAGTCTCCCGAGTGGTTTCTGGGCGCCGGACTGGGGGCGTGGTAATGGAGCAGGGAAAGGGGAGGGGAGGGGGCTTGGGGGTGGCGGGGAGAAACCGGGGACGCGGGGCAGGGGTATCTTGTGTCCTCCGGCCCAGCAGGCGCCCCCCCCCCCACCCCGCGCCCCCGGGTGGACCTTGGTCCCGAGAGGCTGCCGGGCTCTCGGTCCGCCCGGTCCTCGGTTCCATCCCACCCCTCCGTTCCCCCAGCCTGTCTGCCCACTCCGGAGGGGTTGGAATCAGGACTTAACCCGCTCTCGCCGCCGGCGAAGCCAGCCGGCGGCGCTGGCCGGCGGGTCCCCGCGGAGCTCCGTGTCCCGCGTACGCCCGCTGGTTACTCAGTGCCGCGGCGACCCTCGTCCCCGGTGGGTCCCTTGTTGGGGGCGCGGGCGTCCTCCCCCTGGTCCGCGGCCTCTCCAGCGTCCGGGCAGCGGGGGCCATGCGCATTCATCACTGCGGTCTTGGCTAGCGTCTTCTCTTTATTTCTGTGAGATATCCTGCTTAATGGAGGGGGAACTCGAGTTTCACTTCGTCTGATGCGAACAGTTGCGCTATTTTATCACTTACTTTTTTTGGTAGTGACACTTGTGTGTCCTGTGCACACATACTTGTGGTTTTGCTCTGGTCTTTAAACAATCCTTTTTTGTTGATTTAACTGCACATGTACTTTAGTGTTTGGGGGTAACTTTTTGTACTTCTGTGCACAATTTAAAGTGCACGTTGTGTCCTGAAAATCCCTCCCTCGTCTGGAAGTCACGCTGTCCTACTTTAACTTCTCCTCTGTGGCTCTCGTGTCCAGCCATCCCAGACGGCCGTCTGGACTGTCCCGCTCTTTGGTCACAGTGAGTAATTCTGCGACGAGGGACTTCCTCAGCGGTGCCCAGTGGTTGCAACTCTGCGATTTTGCTGCTGGGGCCGGCTTCAGCCTGTGCGCTCACTTCTTTGGGGTATTTACCTAGGAGTGGACTTGCTGGGTCAAAGGGTGCTTCTGTGTAATTGTTTGAGGAACTGCTGGACGGGGTCCCGGCAGCAGTGAACGCAGGGGCCGGCTTCCCCACGTCCTCTGCTGCAGTTTGCTGGGGGTTTGCTTCTTTTATAATAACAGCCATCCTAATGGGGGTGATTTTTCTGCTTTCAGTTTTCAGGCATTGCGTTCTCTACTTTCTATAATCACAAAGTCACACCCTTAACACAAGATGTCTCATCTGTAAAACAATGGAACTCAAGCTTTTACCCCCCTGCCCTCCACCCTGTCTCCCCCACTTCTGTGGAAGAGACACTTGATTTTTAAAATGGACTTTTCTCCCCCCATAGTAAGTGGACTGCGTGCCATCCCCCCACACGACCTCTCTGGCCTCCAGGCCCCTCAGGTGGGCGTGTCACTTGCCCTGCAGTCACCGTGGGAGTGAGAGAGCCTGTGAGATCAGTTCCTCAGAGTGGGGTTGTGAGCCAGGGCTGACCACACGCATGCTGTTTTAAGATACCCGGGTCACTGGCGCCGGGGGCTCGGGGGCTGGATGGCTGTTACGGCTCCCCCGCAAGGGATACGGCCCCCTCACCGCCTCACGCGCAGCGTGTCTGATGGGTAAGCAAGGGCACTTCAGGGTGGTTTTAACTTGCATTTACCTTATAATCAAGGGAGGGGCGTATTCTTTATATTTAAGGGCCAGGGGCATTTCTTTCCCTGCCAACTATTCCTGTCATTTGCTTTCTTTTTTCCGCTGTACCTCGGGATGCGACTATAAACGGAACTATTCTCATTCGTTTTGTTGCAGTGAGTACACAGTTGACCTTTGTGTGCTAACCTGTATCCTGAACCCCGCCCGCAGAGCAGACCAGGTTATTTTGGACTTTTGTGTACACGGGCCACTTCTGAGCTGCTTCTCCTTTCCGGCTCTCACAGTTTCCTTCTGACTAGACTGGCGGGGGCCCCCAGGGCCCAGCGCTGAGCAGAGGTGGTGGCCCACCCGTGTGCTCCGGCGGGCGGCGGGCAGGGCGGCACACCCCGTTCTGAGCGTGGAGCCCCTCCCTGGGGCGTCGGGCTCTTGGGTTGCTCTTTCGTTAACTGTGTTATTGGAAGAGGAACTTGATTGCTCTTAACACTTTACATTTCGTTTTCAGTCTCTAAAGAGACCGATTTGCTTGTCAGCTCTTGGGTTTAGACTTTCTACCCAGCATTGTTAGAAGTGTTTATTTCTAACTTTTTAAAAGATCCAGTTTGCCATATTGCCACCATCTTGTTCATGGCATTCAGTTGACTCTCATTTTAAAGCCAATGTGACAGGCTTCCTTTCCACGTGATGTGGCCATCAGTCCTAGTGTGAGTGAATTTCTCCTTTAGAGAGTGTTCATCCTGTATTTCCTGTCTCCCCCTGCCCACCGCACCCAGTCTCCTGTTTGCTGGTTTCTGGAAGTTACACCCTGTGTTCTGGTTTGCTTACTTGAATGGACTCGTCTCTACCCACCTCCGCAGACCCAGCCTGAAAGCCTCTCCGGCAGGCCCTCCCCTCAGCTCCCACGTGTTCGGTCTGGTGCTCCAGCTGACTGTGCGGGGCCCCTCCCGCTCTCTCGTTGACGCCTGAGGTGCTGAGCAGGGCGGACGGGCGCTGGCTGTTGCCGTCGATGGAGCGCGCCGCGTGCTGCCCGGCGCGCCGGCCGCTGTCCTCTGCCCGCTGGCCTTCTGCCCGTCGCGTCACTTGGGCAGAGAAGGGTGTTGCGAATCTCCAGGTCTGTGAGTCTATTTCTCCCCTGAATTCTCTCAAGCTTTGCTTCAGAAGCACACGTACGCCTGCTGATGGGGAATCTTTGCCCCCTCCTTTCGCATCAGGTCTCTGACTATTTAAAGAGCACCTCTTGTCAGGAAGTAATCGGGCCTCATGTTTCATCAACAGTTAGAACTCCTGCCTCCTAGTGGGAGGCACAGAATGACTGGTACAGGGCCGTCTCAGCCGTGGGGCTGCTCCCCCATGAGGGCCTCCCCCCCTGGACCAGCCCCGCGTCTCTGCGTCTCGGTGCCGCGCTTCCTGCAGCTGAGTGCGGTCTGTACCAGCCCTGGCGTCCTGCTGGGGGACTGGAGGGTCCCACCCCCACCTACCGTTTCTTTATGCCCCTTCTCGGTGCCTGTTCTTTCATCAACAGGCTCTCTCTTCGCCTCCGTCTTACACTATGTGCCGACCTTTCAGGTCACTCATCTCTAGACATTCTGTCGTTTCTTTAGTAGGGCCGTCTGGGTGGGATGGACGCTGTGGGGGTGGGGGTCAGTGCGGGAGGACGGCGTGGCCACGGAGCAGAGCGACCTGAAGATGCTGGAGACAGATATGGGAAGGAGGCGGAGCGACGCCCGCGGAGGCGAGGCCAGGAAGGGACGGCCGGCGGCCCTGAGCCGGCCGGGAGAACACAGGTGCTGTTGCTCCACGGCGCCGTGCTGGCTCGTCCCTGTGAGGCTCACAGTCGGGGTGCTGGGGGCGGCCCTGAGCCCCGTGCTGCCCGCCCCCCACCCCAGCTAAATGTGCACTCAGGATTCAAGAGTAAATCAGGGTCCAGCTCAGCAGTGTGCTTTTATTTTGTTCATGTTGGTTAAATATAGCTTTTCTGATTTTTATGCCTAAGAACATACTTCCTGTGCCTCTGAGAAAAGACGGGAAGGGAATGCGTCCAGTGCAAGAAGAGCCCGTGCCCGTGCCGAGACCGGCTCTGATTGTCCTGGCCACGCGGGCGGCGCCCGGGACAGTGAGTCTCCGGCCTGGCAGGGGCACCTCTGGCCCATTTGTCTGTCGGATGAAGCAGCGGCCGGCGCGCCTGTGGAGATTGATTGCGGCCGCCCCGCTCTCAGTAGGGGATGTCGTTCTGATAGTACTGGATCATGTCATAGGTCCGGCTCCTGCAGGCAGAGGGCAAGGGGTGCTGTGAGGGGCTGACCCCTCTGACCTGCCCCAGAGGCTCAGGGCCCAACCGCAGACCTCTGCCCCACCAGTGCCTTGCCCGATGGGACCCGTGCTCCCTTCCTGGCAGCTCCCTGGTTCTGCCCCATCTCCTCGCTCGTGGGCGCCTAACATGGGCTCGGGCGGATGTCTTTCCTCAGCTGGCTGCCTCCTGTCCTAGGAGCTGAGTCCAGGTCGGGGGTCTGCCCAGCACACAGCAGAGCCATCACAGCCCCATGCTGCCCACCAGACCCCTCCCACCGGGCCGAGCCCCTCCCTCTGTCTGCACCCTGGTCACCAAAAGCATGTGGCACCCCCAGGCCGCACTCCCCCTGGACCTTGGCAGGCCCAGTGGAGCCAGTCTTCTGTCCCCAGGGTGTGGGCCTGGGGGCTCTGCACCTCCTACAGCCTGGCCTCCCGTGGGTCACCCCGTTGTTCAACCTGGAAACCTACAGGCCACCTCTGACTGTCACAGCCCCGGGAACCTGTCCCCCGGAATGTGACCGAGGCCGAGCCCCTCTGGTCACAGCCCCCACGGCACCTGAAGCCCCTCACCCACCCCGCCAGGCCGGGCGTCTCAGGGCAGTGCATCCGGTCACCTGGCCCAGGCGTGGCCCCACCCAGGGCCCCCTAAACACCCGGCAGGGGACACGCGAGGGGAGCGCAGGACGGGGCTTGCCTGTTGCTGAGGAAGCAGCTCTGAATGACCTTCAGTATGAAGTTCGCAGCCTCTCGCTCCGTCATGTTGGGGCTGAACCTGTGCCTGTGGGGGAAGGGCCAGGTCAGGGCTGCCACCCTCCACGCGTGGACGTGGCCTGGTCTCCTGTAGGGCCGTGGTTCCCAGCTGGCCTCAAGGGCTTGGGCCCCTTGCCAGCAGCTCCCAACTGGGACTGGCAGCTGGGGTAGGATGGGCACGGGGCTTAGCCTGGATGTGCCCTAAGAAACAAGGGGTGACAGGCACATCCCCTCCATGGCCACAGAAGCCGGGGCACCTCACCCGGGAGCCCATCCAGTCTGGGCGTCCCAGGGGACGCCTGGGACGGGCCCTGTCTTGGGACCACCACCCCGCTGTCTGCCCAGGACCTACTTGAGGAGCTTGATTGTCTGGCCACGGAAGCAGGGCAGGCCCGTGTCCAGCATGAGGGTGACCAGAGAGACGACAGCGTCCATGTAGGGCCTGGGGAGAGGCAAGGAGGGAGGTGAGCAGAGTCCAGCCTGGGCGTGGCCCCTGCCCGTGTGGCCGCACACTCTGGGTGCTACCACACTGCTCTGCGGCTTAGCCACGAGGCGTCGGAAGCCACGGGCTCTGGCTTGGGAAGAAAGGACTTGCCACTTGGAGGGACCAGAGGCAAGGCCGAACCTGGGAGGTGCAGATGTGGGGGCACCAATGCCCAGAGTGAGGTGCTCCGGCAGAGATGGCAGATGTGACAGGAGCCAGGCCTCAGGGGCCTTCTGGATACGCCCCTCCAAACCCCGAACCTGCCCCCCAACCCCCGCCAAGACCTGAGATGGCCCGAGGGGAGCAGAGCCTGGATGTGTGGGCCCACCGGGGCCCCACCCTCCCTCATCTGGACTGCGAGGCTCACCGCACGGCCAGGTAGCCACGCACACACATCTCCATGAACCACTTGAAGGGCGTGGCCTCCATCTTGCCCCCCATGATCATCACCATCTCGTCTGTCAGCTTGATGTCCGGCTCCCAGCCGAGGTTGCCGCCCGGGGAGCTTTCGAACATGAAGCCAAAATCTGCAAAACCCCGAAAAGCCACAGTCAGCTGCAGGCTGGGGTGGAGGAGGAGAGCCGCGCCCCCACCCCGCCCCGCCCACCGATGTGGATGAGGTGGCCCTTCTTGTCCAGCATGATGTTGCCGTTGTGCCGGTCCTTGATCTGCAGCAGGAACAGCAGGAGGCTGTAGGCGGCCATGCTGCGGATGAAGTTGTAGCGCGCCTGCGGGGGGGGATGGGCTCAGGGCCTGCTCGGCGGCCCGGAAGTGGTTGGGGGCAGAGTGGTCCCCTCCCACTGCAGGAGTCGGCCTTCTCGAGGCCCACCCAAGGCTTCTGCAGTCCCAAGGAAGGTCATGGCCACCCGGGCGGACCCAGGACGCTGGGCGCCCACCTGCTGGAAGGCCAGTGTGGACTCGTCCCCGTACTGGCGCGTGAAGTAGTCATACATGCCGAAGTCGGTCTGGCGGCCCAGCTGGTCCCGGGAGGTGCAGTCGGGGATGCACTCGATGACCCCACACTAGGGAGGAAGGGCCAGGCTGCAGGCACACAGTGGGCTGAGGGGCAGGCTGAGGGGCGGCCGGGCTTCTGCTCTGGACACTTACCCCAGGGGCGGTAGCCACCACCCGGTACGGAAAGACGAAGAGGTCCAGGCCAACTAGCTGGAAGATGTTTTTGAAGAGGTCGATGATCTGCAGGGCCAGCATGTCCTGGGAGGCAGAGACACAGGGTGGTGGTGGACAGCCACAGGAAAGCAAAGGTCCCCATTTCTGTGCAAGGCTGGGGAGCACGCCGGGATCCGTGGAGAGCACCCCGGCGGGCCCGCGCCATCCCCCCGCCCAGGGGGGCCGCTACCTGCCGGCAGTCGTCCCCCACTTTGAAGATGGCTGCCTGCCAGGAGATCTTCTGGCCGTCGGCCTCCTGCACGCTGCCCTCCTCCTCAGAATCTGAGCGGCACCGCAGGCCTGCAGGGGAGAGGCTGCCTGTCGGTGGGGGCAGAGGCCCTGTGAGGGTCTGGGGACGCCTTGCTCACGTGCCTGAAGGAACCCCGAGAACCTTAGGGATCATGCCTGCAAAGCCCGAGGGGGGCTGATAATGGCCTGGCAGACACCCGGGTCAGGCCAGCCTGTTTCCTGAGAACAGCTGAAGACGGAGCCCATCTCACTGGGGCGAGGACCAGGGCAGCACTGTTGGGGTTGGGCCCGAGGGGGTGCCCAGCAGGAGCCGGGGCCACCTGGCTGGTGTCCCCCCAAACCCACACCGCCAGAACTGTGGCGTGTAACCGCACGTGGTGACAGGGTCCTCGCATAAGTGGTGGAGTCAGCGTGGCCCTGACCAGTGGTCGTGCCTTCCCGGAGATGAGGAGGGGGGACTCTGGCTGAGGCAGAGGCCGCGCTGACACGTCCACAGCCGAGGACCAACCAGGCCCCGTGCTGGGAGGAGGCGCAGGATCCCGCCCGGAGGGAGCGGGGCCTCCCGACACCCTGGGCTCAGCACCGGGAGAGCCGACTCCTGCCCGGAAGCCGGCCTGCCCATGGGCACTCGCACGGTGGCCAAGCAGACCCGCCCTCCCAGGGACCTTGTCGCTGCACATGTGCCCGCTCCCCAGACGAGGGGCCACACTGAGCCGACACCGTTCACGGGGACCCCAGGCTACATGGGACGTGGCACTGACCTTCCTTCTCAAGCTCACTAACCCCGCAACGTTTCACCTTGAACTTCGCCAGATATGGTGCCTTGGCGGCGCTAGAAGACAAGAGATGGGCGTGAGTGACCAGGAGGAGGCGTGAGTCACGGGGAGGGGTCCTGCAAGGGGCAGTCAGGGATGCACCTCTGCATGGGTGTCCCAGACTTGTAGTCGATGTCCAGCACGATGGCCTCGGGGTTGCTGGGCAGGTAGCAGCCTGCAAGGGATGGAGGGATGTCACGGGCCTGGGCGTGACGCAGGAAGACACGCTGCTGTCCAGCACGCAGGCCCATCCCCAGGCAGACGGGCTGGCGCTGGGGTCTGGAGGCCCGCCCTCCCTGGCTATTTCCCTGGGTCTGTCCTGATGCCCACACGGCCCCCACCACCCTCACAGACACGTCTCCGAGGGGACTCCTGAACCCTCAGCTTCCTGGGTGCCCCACCACAGGACACACGGAGCCCCGGCCCCGCCTGCCTGACCCCCAGCTCAGCCTGTCTGTATGGATCAGGGTCCGGGGCTGCAGTTCCAGAGCCCCCCAGGTGGGGTCCTGATGGAGGCGTTGGCCCCGGGAGCACATGGCCCCCTGCCTCCTCCCTCACCAGCCCAGCCTCGCTCACAAGGCCCAGCTCTGCTCTGGTCTGCAGCTGGCTGGCTCCCCAGGGCCGCGGGGATGTGGCCCAGCAGCAGGAGTCCTCGCAGAGGCTGAGCGGGGCTCAGCGTGGTCGGGAGAGGCCCCCTGGGGCTGGTGCCCAGTGTAGAGCAGGCCTGGGCACGTGGGCAGGGCCAGAGTGCGCAGAGCGGGCGTGGGCGGCAGTGAAGAACCAAGAGCTGTGCCGTGATGTCCGGGCTCTATCCTGCCCAACCTGGAGCACCGGGGGGGGGGGCACGGCCCTCATCCCACGGGCCCCGCCACACTGGGGACGCCCCTTCCCTACGCCCACTGCCTCTGCCACACTGGAGCTCGGGAACCTTCTAGAACCATGGCTGCCGGGGACAGGCCTTGGCCTTCAGAAAACAGCTGGAGCCAGGAGGCCCACGAGTGACCATTGGCCGGGGCACGTTCTGGAGAGGGTTGCCAGGCACCCAGGGCCCGCACATCCCCTTCCCACCAGGCTCCCCCCCGCTCACCAGGCTGCACCTTCACTTCAGACAGAGCCGACAGGCAGGCCTTCTTCCTCTCGTCACCTTTGGGGTAGGGCCTGGGGACCAGGACACAGACACTGGCCTTCACGCTTCTGGGGCAGGCCCTCCTCTCTGAGGGCCCCTGCCCTGGGTGGCCTCTGGCAGCCCCCAGACCTCTGTGCCCCAAGATGAGGGGCTGACGTGGAATTGCGCCCTCAGTGCAGAGGGCGGCCCAGGAAGCCCACCCTGACAGCTAGGCAAGGACGGGGTGACTGGGCAGGAGCCGGAGCGCTGGGCACAGAGCGGGCCAGGCTCCTCCCCCAGGCTTGGCCAGCATCCATGATCCCAGGGCCCGTGCTGCACAAATGCGGGGCCAGGGCGTCTGAGGTCGGTGTCCGCTCCGTGTGAACATGGACCACGGAGGGCCTCAGGGCGGCCACGGGGTCTGGCTCCCTAACACTGCTGGGCCCCTCGGAGCCTCCAGAGCAGTGGCCTCAGACCCGAAGTGAAACTAACACGGGCTTTCTGCGCAGCTGGGGGCCCGCGGGAGCCCCGGACGGGCAGGCAGGCTCCCAGCCGGCTGCTGCTCGGCGGGGGCCACGTGCACACCGCCTCCGGGGCAGCTCGCCCGCTTGGGGCCTGGAGGAGGTGCGCTTACTTGATGATGGCCGACACGTTGGTGATCTTGTTGAAGAAGTCGAACTCCCGCTGGTAGAAGTCCTTGGCCGGGCCGGAGAGGGAGCCCGTGATCTCCTCCACCAGCTGCTCCAGGAGCTCGCCGATGTCGGCTGTGGAGATGCTACGGCTGAGCCCGGGCGCCGGGCCCTCTCTGTGGACCCCGCCCTGAGGATGCGTGGGGCGGCCGCCCGGGGAGCTGCAGGACGGAGCTGCGGGGGGAAGACCTGAGCAGGGGGAAGGGCAGGGGCCCTCACGGGGGCAGTACTCACGGTCCTTCTGGTGGCCCTCTTCGTCCACATAGATGTTGGTCTTCATGTTCCAGATGAACTGGTGGGCCAGCAGCTGGGACTGGGAGGCGGCCCACAGGATGTATTCCCGCACGTAGCCCATCTACAGCAGTGAGGCTGTGGTCAGCCCGGCCAGGCCCCGCACACCCGCGCAGCCCCGAGCCGGGTGTGAGAGCTGTCCTGGGCCGTCCTGCGGGCCGACCACCGGTCTGCACTCAGGCAGGCATGTGCAGCCTCACCCTCGACCCCCTGGGCCCTAGCCCGCCTCTGCGGCTCTTGGCGTGAGGTGTGGGCAGGCGGCTCCCAGAAAACCCTACAGGCTGGCGGTTGCGTGTCGTGGCCCCTGCCCACCTGTGACCTCTCCTCCCGCGCCAGGCCCAGCCCAGGGAGAGTCACCACTCTAGGTTACGAAGGTGCTCGCCTTTCTGGAAGACTCCTGGGGGCAGCCTCTCCTTTCCCGCAGACACCTCTGCCCCCATCTACTGCCCCCCTACCCCGCCCCCCCCATCTGGTATTCCCTGGACAGATGTCCTTGACTTGGTGGTGGGCTTCCCAAATAGGTCAAACTTCAAAAAAACCCAACCCTAACCCAGCAAACAGAGCGGAGGCTGACTCATGAACACGCGACCTCCAGTGCAGGGCCTGGGGCTCGGCCGGGACAGGGTGGTCTCGGGGCCCGGCCCGGGGCGGGGGGCCGTGTGGGGCAGGGCCGGGGCACTCACTGCTGCCTGCAGCTGCAGGCTCGGGGAGGCATGGGGCCCGGTGGGGGCAGTGAGGGCTCTCGGCTGTGGTCAACCCCATGGGTGCTGTCTGCCCAGGCCCCTTTGGGGCACGCCTATGTTCACGGCTGAATTGCCCCGTCCCCCACCCGCATGCTGAAGGCCTGTGCTTGCTGAAGGCCTGTGCTTGCTGAAGGCCCTCACTGTGTGTGAAGATGGCCGGAGATGAGCCTTTTAGGAGCTGGTGAAGTTACGTGAGATCAGTGGGGCCTCATCTAAGCTGACTCGTGTCCTCAGAAGAGATAGGGGCAGAGACAAGGGATGACCACGTGAGGACACAGGGCAGTGACCCCGTCTCCTGGTGAGGAGAGGGGCCTCGGGGGAGCCAGACCCCCCACCTGGACCCTGGACATCCAGCTTCCAGGCTTGTTCAGGTTCTGAACCCGTGAACTCCTCCAGGCTGGCCCCAGCTCACTAGCGCACCTGGCCTCTCCTCCCACGAGACAGAGAGCTGGGCGTGGGAGTCAGGGTCTGCCGAGACTCCCTTCCAGAAGATGGGTCCCGGGCTGGGCTACCCACCCTGAGGAAGCGGCAGTGATGCTCCCAGAAGCCGCTCACCCTGCATAGCGGGACTGGGCCTCAGGCGCTGGACGGCCGCGTGGCGGGGTGAGAGCTGGGGCCCAGGTCCTGGCTCCATGCCCCACCCACGCAGCCCTCAGGGCTGGACAGTACGCGCGGGCGCAGACTCACCTTGTCGTACCTGAGCGCCTGCACAATCTGGGGGATGTAGAACAGGATGGCGTCCTATTGGGGGGTACAGCCGTGACTCCAGGGCGGGGGTCCCAGGAGCCCACCCCGCCCGCACCAGCCTCATCGTCCATGAGGCTGCCCACGGTGTGTCCCCGAGCGCCCCCCACCCCGCGGCTGGGCAGCCCCAAGGCCCACCCAGCAGACGGGCTCACCGGCGGAAAGGACCGCAAGACCTTGACCCCGTACTGCGCCGTGAGGGGGTGCGGCGGGTACATGCTGGAGAAGTAGGACAGGCCCGTGGGCGGGTCCGCGGGCGCCCAGCACAGCACGTGACTGAGCTCGGGGGCGTCGGCGTCGATGGTGTGCCAGGTGACCAGGAACTGGGGGAGCAGGGGGTCACGGGGTGTGCTGAGCAGCATTCCAGCAACAGCTGGCGCGTTCTGCCACTAGCACCACCTCAGCCAGGGCGAAGCACGTTCGCCGTTTTCCACAGTAAACGCCTCATTCAGAGGCTGGAAAGCACGGGAAAGCGACACTGACGCCCCGCTGAGCCCAGGGTGCTGGCCGCATTCCTCCAGGCGGCTCAGAGTCCGTGCCTTCCTGCCCTGCCCACCCCCGCCCCCCCCCCACCTTGATGGCTTCTGGGATGTCACTAACGGCTCCTGGGTCCAAGCGCACCAGACGTGTCACCTCGTTGCCGATGGCTTCCGTGTTTTTGAACCTGCAGGCGCAGGGGGTGTGGGTGGCACACACGGAGGACAGGGCCGGGGAGCCCGGGACTGAGGGACAAGCCCAGCGCCCAGCAGCGTCTGAGCACCCTGGCTTCTGGCGGGCTCACTGTGACCAGCGGTGACCCGGACAGAGGGCCTGGACCAGGAAGGCTCTGCCCTTCCCCTTTCAAGGACCGCACCTCCCTTGGCCAGACCCCAAGCAGCCCGTGGGCCAGAGGGCACCGCAGCGGGTGGGAGGGCACGGGCAAGCGGTCAGGCCGCGGTCCTGCCCGCGTGGACTTGGCACCTGTGGGAGGAAGCACTGAGCAGGCAGCGTGGGCTCAGGGGGCGGCAGGGGTCTGCGAGGACTCGTCCCCCTCTGCTCCTGCCGGTCAGAACCAGCGGGAGAGCTCACAACCCAGGCGCTGCAGCCCGCGGACGCCCCCGGGAGTTACCAGCTGCTCCCTTTCCTCGTCAACCAAGATGGGACTGGGGGCCCCATTACCACCTTGGGATGCGGGGTGCTGGGCCCCAGAGGACAGAACCCAGCCTGCACGGGGCAGAGAAGACCTCCCCGAAGGCCCGGTGGTGACACCCCCACCCCTGCCCCGGGCGCCGCAGTGGCCGTGGGCGCGGCCTGGAGCGCACCTGGCTGGCAGCTGCACGGCCAGGTGGGGCGAGATGCTCCAGGCGAGGTTCACGTTGTCCTTCCACTGCTTCTCGCTCAGGCTGATGTACTTGGACCTCCAGTTGGCCACGCTGCTCTCCCCCGCCTGGTCCAGCTCCAGCTCCGGGGCCGACAGCGGGTTGTACCAGGTGATGAGGCGCTCGATCTCGGTGGCCTGGGGGACAGGCAGGGACACGGCTGTGCCCTGTGCCCCCAGCCGCCCCCCAGCCCCACTCAGGCCCCACGGGCGGCCTCACCAGCAGGGACAGCAGCAGGGTCCGGCGCTTCATGTAGTACTTGTGCAGCTGCGAGCCCCGGTTGGTTTTCTTGGACATGCCTGGGGCGGGGGGTGAACACAGCGTGTCCCTCAGAGATGCTCCAGCAGGCCGAGGGCCCGAGGGGCCCAGGCGAAAAGCCCCACCCACCTGACTTCTTGGAGATGGTGGACATGCCACTGGACAGTGGGTACGTGTTGATCCAGCCCTGCGTGGCCTGCTGGCGAGAGCCGACCGCAATGTCCAGGTTGCTCCGGGTGTCCTGGTTGTCTGCGGGCAGACACAGCATTCTAGGACGAGGCAGCCCCGGGGGAGGAGACGGGGGAGCTGGCTTCACAGAGAGCAAGGCGCCCGGGAACTGCGGTGGACTGCTGCAGAAGCTTCCCACAGCGGGCGGAGCTCCCTGAGTGCCACCCGCAGTGGCCACGGGGCACCTGCCCCCAGCTGTGCTCCCGCACAGGGGGCCCAGGGCAGATGTGGGGCCGCCGGCCCTGCTCCGGGGGGGCCAGGAGGCACCGGGACACTTGCTGTGGGTGCTGTCCCCTGCCCTGGCAGACAGGCCACCTGCGTGGGTCTGCTGCAGAGATCCTGGGGCCCTAGCTGCTGCCGGCAAGGGCCTGACCGCGGGGATGCTCCCACGACACTTTAATGTTAGAGTCGCTCCCGAAAGGACTGCCTGACTGGGTGATGATGGACTGTGCCTCGCCCCTTCTGGCCCACCAGCCTCAGCCCAGGGTGGACTGACAGGCGTGCGGGACACCTGTGAACAGCCCGGCGCTGGGAAGCTACACCGAGGGCGTCTGCCTGGCCCGGGGGCCCTACCCCCACTCCTGGCCCAGACTGTGGCGGGGGAGAGGAGAGCGGGCCGGCGTACCTGGGGGAACGAGCTGGCTGGCGGTCAGGTACTTCTTGTCTGAGAACATGGCGGTCCAGAACTTGATCATCACGCTCATGTCCTCACGAAGCCGCTTCTCCCCCTGGGTCGGGAACCTCGGGGGGCAGCTGCAGATGGGGGGACTGGGGTGAGCCAGGCGCGCGGCGGGGAGACCCCGCCCAGGGCAGGGGCAGCGGGCACCTGAAGTAGTCGAAGGCGGTGGAGTAGATCTTCTCGCGGAGCACGTTGCGGATGGTGGCATTGGGCAGCACGTCCGCATGCAGCAGGGACAGGCCAAGGGTCAGCAGCCTGCGAGGGGGGCCGGCTCACCACTCCACCTCCAGCTGCCCCGGCTCGGGGCCCACCTGCAGGCAGTAGCTCCCCCGCCCTCCCCCCGGGCCCCCAGCTCTCACCTGAAGCGGGGCCCAATGGCCGCCACGTGCCGGTTCATGCTGCCCGCAGCGCCCCCGATGCTCAGCGACAGGGAGCGCTGCAGGAGGCTGCAGAAGATTTCCACCTGGTCCGAGCTGCAGTACTTGGCGATCTCGAACCGCTGCGCCAGGAACTGCGCGGGGCGGGGGTGGGGGTGGGGGGACACGCTGCCTGTGGGGCCCGCCAGAGGGCAGCGGGGTCTGCAAGGCAGGGGGCGGGTGTCTGGGGGAGAGGGGGTCCAGTACCGCCCCCTCCCAGAGGGGCATCTTCAACCAGGAGCCTCGGGGCAGCCCCCAACCCCGGGGAAGAGTGGGAGGAACCTGGGGGGCACGTACGTCAATCCAGATGTAGTGAGGGGTCACCTCGGGGGCACACGGCTTGGGCTGACTGGCTTCTGATGCGGCCAGGGGGTCTGCTTCCTTTATCTCCGCAGAAAACAGGCCGAGCTTCTGCTCCACGGTCATCTGCCAGGCCCCCGCCATCTCCCGCATGAACTGCAAGAGCGTGGCCATGAGCGCCTCTGTGAGGCACAGAAGGGGCCTGCTGCGCTTTCTCGTTGGTTTTCAATTATAAAAGGAACATATGCTCGCTGGAAACTTAGAAAACTGAGGAAGTATGAAGAAAAATAAAACCACCAAGGTCCCGTGATGACCCCACCCCTGGCCTTCTTTCACCACACGCCCCTCCAGGACCACAGCCGGGCACGTGTCCCGCTTTGCAGCGCCCACCTGTGACCTCACCACCAACTCAGGGCCTCCAGAACCCAGTGCCACTTCCACCCAACGGACCTGCGACAACACCTTCATGCCCAAAACCAGGCCTGGGAAGAGCTGTGGGGGCCGAGTGGAGCCTGAGTCCCCACCACCAAGGCATGGGGTTTGGAGGGCAGCAACTCCTTCCAAATGCAAAGAGATAGAAGAAAACAGTAGAATGGTAAAGACTAGAGATCTTTTCAGGAAAATCAGAGATACCAAAGGAACATTTCAAACAAAGATGGGTTCGACAAAGAACAGAAATGGTATGGACCTAACAGAAGCAGAAGATTTTAAGAAGAGGTGGCAAGAATACACAGAAGAACTGTACAAGAAAGATCTTCACGACCCAGATAATCACAATGGTGTGGTCACTCACCTAGAGCCAGACATCCTGGAATGTGAAGTCAAGTGGGCCTTAGGAAGCATCACTAGGAACTAAGCTAGTGGATGTGATGGAATTCCAGTTGATTATTTCAAATCCTGAAAGATGATGCTGTGAAAGTGCTGCACTCAATATGCCAGCAAATTTGGAAAACTCAGCAGTGACCACAGGACTGGAAAAGGTCAGTTTTCATTCCAATTCCAAGAAGGGCAATGCCAAAGAATGCTCAAACTACCACACAATTACACTCAACTCAGACACTAGTAAAGTAAGGCTCAAAACTCTCCAAGCCAGGCTTCAACAGCACATGAACTGAGAACTTCCAGATGTTCAAGTTGGGTTTAGAAAAGGCAGAGGAACCAGAGATCAAATCGCCAACATCTGCTGGATCATCAAGAAAGCAAGAGAATTCCAGAAAAACATCTACTTCGGCTTCACTGACTATGCCAAAGGATTTGTGTGGATCACAACAGAATGGAAGATTCTTAAAGAGGTGGGAATACCAGACCACCTGACCTGCCTCCTGAGAAATCTGTATGCAGGTCAAGAAGCAACAGTTAGAACCGGACATGGAACAATGGAGTGGTTCCAAAATTGGGAAAGGAGTACGTCAAGGATGTATACTGGCATCCTGTTTACTTAACTTATATGCAGAGTACATCACATGAAATGCCAGGCTGGATGAAGTACAAGCTGGAATCAAGACTGCTGGGAGAAATATCAATAACCTCAGATATGCAGATGACATCATCCTGATGGCAGAAGGTAAACAGGAACTAAAGAGCCTCCTGATGAAAGTGAAAGAGGAGAGTGAAAAACCTGGCTTAAAATTCAACATTCAAAAAACTAAAATCATGGTATCTGGTCCCATCACTTCATGGCAAATAGATGGGGAAACAATGGAAACAGTGACAGGCTTTCTTTACTTGGGCTCCCAAATCACCGCAGATGGTGACTGCAGCCATGAAATTAAAAGATGCTTACTACGTGGAAGAAAATCTATGACCAACCTAGACAGCATATTAAAAAGCAGAGACATTACTTTGCCGACAAAGGTCCGCCAAGTCAAAGCTTAGGGTTTTCCAGTAGTCATGTATGGATGTGAGAGTTGGACTATAAAGAAAGCTGAGCGCCGAAGAATTGATGCTTTTGAACTGTGGTGTTGGAGAAGGCTCTTCAGAGTCCCTTGGACAGCAAGGAGATCCAACCAGTCCATCCTAAAGGAAATCAGTCCTGAATATTCATTGGAGGGACTGATGCTGAAGCTAAAGCTCCAATACTCTGGCTACCTGATGTGAAGAGCTGACTCATTGGAAAAGACCCGACTCATTGGAAAAGACCCTGATGCTGGGAAAGATTGAGGGCAGGAGAAGGGGAAGACAGAGGATGAGATGGTTGGATAGCATCACCGACTCAATGGAAATGAGTTTGAACAAACCCCAGGAGGTGGTGATGGACAGGGGAGACCTGGTGTGCTGCGGTCCATGGGCTCACAAAGAGCTGGACATAACGGAACAAGTGAACTGAAGTGACTCCTTTCAGGGCAGGGAGGTGGTCCGATTCTGAAGATGCCTTAGAGGTAAAAGGTCAACCTGACAGCACCCACTAAGGCTTGCCACGCACCGAGGTCTCTTTCTGGGCGTTTACAGACAGGGGACGGCGGGGCCAGGCCGGGTCCGTGCACTTGAGCCAGGGGCTGGAATCCCCTCCCACCTCAGCGGCACTAAGGCCCGGATCCCTGTGCCGCGTGAGGCCGACAAGGTTGCTCGCGCTTTATCTTCCCACAAACCCAAAAAAGCCGGCAGGAAGCCGGCAGGGCTCTCCTGTGAGTTAGGGCTGCAGCTGATCTGTCTGTTCTCCTTCATGCCCATATGTAACAGCACACGCTGCCCAGTAACAGAAAGGTCCAGAAACTGAAGACAGAGAAATAAAGGGAACGGGCCCCGCTCTGGGGAGGCGTGGCTGGACCTGGGCCGCAGGGCCCTGAGGAGGCGAGGCAGGCACCAGGGTGACAACCAGCCTTCAGCCCTGAGCCGGCAGCAGGGCCAGAGGACAAGAGCCAGCGCGGGGCCAGTGGGCTCTCGAGCGCGGTGGGCAGAGCACGCGCCAGGAGCCACTCTACAAATGGTGTTTCGATGGCAAGCCCGGGGCAGGCATGAGGTCTGGCACAAGTGGCGGATCGTCCTGCCAAGGCTAAGACCTCAAGCCAGCCTAGCGACTGGTGATGGCAGGAGGCAGGCTGGAGTCTCACAGACCCCAAATGAAAAGCAAAGTGCTTGGCAGAGAAACCCTTTCTTAAGCCTTCTCCTAATTTTGGAGAAAAATAAGAGAGTGAGTGCGGATGTAAACCAGGAGAGCCCACCCTCCTCTACAGAGCCTCCACCCTCGGGGTGTGGCCTTCGCTTTGGCCACCGGACACAAGACGGACGCCCCCGCCTCCGCCCTGTGGCCCCCACTGCTCTCCCACAAACAGTGCCAGGCCGACAGTCGCAAACTTTAACACAGACGACCCTGACGCTAGAACTGACCGAGCAGGGAAGAACTGTCAAGTAATCATTACAAATACATTCAGACGCACAGGAAAAGATAGAAGAGGTAAAGAGATTTGTCAGCAAAGAAATACAAAGCATAAAAAAGAAATAGGAACCCTAGGTCTGAGAATTATAATATCTGAAATAAAACAACACTATAAATGGTTTAACGACAGAATGCGTAAGACAGGAGAACGTCTGGGGAAACTGGATGGAGCCCAGCTGAAGCGGGCCAGAGTGTGAGAGAGTCCAGTGGCCCATGAGAGTGCCGAGGTCCGTGGGCACGGCCAACCATCTGAGGCCTGAAGCGAGCATCCCCAGAGCCCGAGTGAGGAGACGGGCAAAATGGGGTAAAAAATATACTGCATGAAACAGCAGCCTGAAATTTTCCCAGTGTGATTAAAAGTCTGAAATCTCTAAATTTAGTTAAGTTCAAGAAGTCCCAGCATAAAATACACAGGACATCACACCCAGGCACATAAGACTTAAGTTATTAAAAAATCTAAGCTCCTAAACAACACAGCTGTCAACTCAGGACCGCAGACCCGGGAAAACCTGCCACCCTGTGGGATGAAGGTGCATGTTCCCGCCGCCCACAGCCCAGGAAGTGCGGGAGAGGACCGCGGACCTGGGCTCACGGGAGCACGTGAGGAGCGGATGCGGTCTGGACAGACCCGCCGGCTTAGGAAAAGGCCCTGGCGACACACGCAGCACGGTTACAAGGCGTGTGTCCCGCACGGCAGGGACACAGACGGAGACAAGTCACGCGCGAGCCCCGGTGGCAGCGGATGCAGCCGTGACTGCAGAACCCCCCCCCACAGGGACAAGAGCCGCGTGAGACGGACAGGTGGGCGCAGGGCGCAGGGCCCGTGCTGTCACCTGGGCACGCAGTCAGAACCTGCCGCAGGCCCTGAAGACGGCACAGCCAGCAGGAGAGATAGCCCAGCCCCGGCTGACCTCCCTCCTGGGGTCAGGGCCAGTGACCCCTCACCTCAGCCAGGACTGTGCCCCCGACCTGGAACACCTCAGCTGCATCCTTGGAAGTTATACAGCTAACTCCCTCAGGGGCAAGGAAAACAGAACCCCCTTCTGACCACGCATCTCAGCTGAATAAACACAGGAAATACTAGGCACATCCCGTGTTACCATGGAAATTAAAGGGAATCTTGGAAATACAAATCTGTTTTCAGATGTTATGTGACACTCCTCTCCTTGGGCCCCTCCAGCAGGAAGTCCAGAAACACAGACACAGGGGGCTGCCCTCCTGGGCAGCTGAGACCCAGCTGCTGTGGGTAAGCACAAGCGCCCTCGTGGCTCAGACAGTTAAGAGTCTGCCTGCAGTGTGGGAGACCCGGGTTAGATCCCTGGGTCAGAAAGATCCCCTGGAGAAGGAAATGGCACCCCACTCCAGTACCCTTGCCTGGGGAGTCCCATGGGTCGCAGAGTCAGACACGACTCAGTTCAGTCGCTCAGTTGTGTTGGATTCTTTGCGGTCCCATGAATCGCAGCACGCCAGGGCTCCCTGTCCATCGCCAACTCCCGGAGTTTACTCAAACTCATGTCCATCAAGTTGGTGATGCCATCTAATCCTCTGTCGTCCCCTTTTCCTCCTGCCCCCAATCCCTCCCAGCATCAGGGTCTTTTCCAATGAGTCAACCCCTCGCATGAGGTGGCCAAAGCTTCCCTGGACACCACAGTTCAAAAGCATCAATTCTTCGGCGCTCAGCTTTCTTCACAGTCCAACTCTCACATCCATACATGACCATTGGAAAAACCATAGCCTTGACTAGACGGACCTTTGTTGGCAAAATAATGTCTCTGCTTTTTAATATGCTA
>JADEYB020000033.1:67733309-67754014 GCA_015832495.2 Alces alces
TCTTGACTTCCTACTTTTGCATTCCAGTCCCCTATAATGAAAAGGACATCTTTTTTGGGTGTTAGTTCTAAAAGGTCTTGTAGGTCTTGACAGAACTGTTCAACTTCAGCTTCTTCAGCGTTACGGGTTGAGGCATAGGCTTGGATTACCATGATATTGAATGGCTTGCCTTGGAAACGAACAGAGATCATTCTCATTCTGTCGTTCTTGAGATTGCATCCAAGTACTGCATTTCGGACTCTTTTGTTGACCATGACAGCTACTCCATTTCTTCTAAGGGATCCCTGCTCACAGTAGCAGATATAATAGTCACCTGAGTTACATTCACTCGTTCCAGTCCATTTTAGTTCGCTGATTCCTAGAATGTCGACAGTCACTCTTGACATCTCCTGTTTGACCACTTCCAATTTGCCTTGATTTGTGGACCTAAAATTCCAGGTTCGTATGCAATATTGCTGGACCTTGCTTCTATCACCAGTCCCATCCACAGCTGGGTGTTGTTTTTGCTTTGGCTCCATCCCTTCATTCTTTCTGGAGTTATTTCTCCACTGATCTCCAGTAGCCTATTGGGCACCTACCGACCTGGGGAGTTCATCTTTCAGTATCCTATCATTTTGCCTTCTCATACTGTTCATGGGGTTCTCAAAGGCAAGAATACTGAAGTGGTTTGCCATTCCCTTCTCCAGTGGACCACATTCTGTCAGACCTTTCCACCGTGACCCGTCCGTCTTGGGTGGCCCCACACGGCATGGCTTAGTTTCATTGAGTTAGACAAGGCTGTGGTCCTGTGATCAGATTGGCTAGTTTTCTGCGATTATGGTTTCAGTATGTCTGCTGTCTGATGCCCTCTCACAACACCTACCATTTCACTTAGCTTTCTCTTACCTTGGACGTGGGGTATCTCTTCACAGCTGCTCCAGCAAAGCGCAGCCGCTGCTCCTTACCTTGGACGTGAGGAGATACCCCTCGTCGGGCACAGACTGGGGGATGCAAAGCAGCCACCAGCGGGGCAAGGGCGCCCCCTGCCGAGCACTGGGGGAACGACAGCGTCGGGCCCAAGTCCCCGGGGTCGGGCTTTCACATCACCTCTTGCTGATGTGCGAGGCCCCAGGGGTACAAGGGGGCCTGCCCAGGGTTCTCCATGCTCCACAGCTAGGGGGCCAAGGCTGGTTCTCCAACCCTCGGGCCCCACGGCCAGCGTCTTACCGGCACCTCCACCCCGTTCTTGCCGGCCAGCAGCCACTCCCAGCAGGCCAGGGCGGTCTCCATGCCGTGCTCGTTGAACATCTGCAGGGGGCCCCAGCACAGGTGGTGGAGGAGCTGCGGGTCACAGTCTGCAACCAGGGGGACGCCGTTCAGAGGCCCCAGTGAGCGGGCCTGAGACCCCCACCCCGTGCATGGCGCGGCCGCAGGCCCTGGGCCAGTACCTCTGCTGCTGATGAGCATGGCGGTCAGCTTGAACATGGCCTGAGTGTACTGCTGAGCATCACCAGTGCCCAGCGCGGCCCTCAGCTCCTGGACCATCATCTTGTTCAGGTCCGATGTGTGGCCGGTGGCGTCTGAGAACCGGATCATCCCATACACCTGCAGCGGCGGAAGCACACGTGGCCCGGCTGCCCCGCCCACGGCCCCTGCTGGCGCCGAGTGCCAGGCTGTCCCCGCAGCCCACCCCCTGCCCCCAGAGCTCCTCCAGATGCACCTGCTGCTCCCAAGGTTCTGGACGGACCCCCAGGGCAGGGGGCTTCTTGAGTTGGGCACTTTTTTCTTTCTCAAGACTTGAGAGGAACTCCCACCCCTTCCGAAGACTGGAGCTTCCCCAGAGACAGACAACCTGCCATGCCTGGGGTGGGGGAGGAGGCGGGCAGGCAGGTGGGGGCGGTACCTCGCCCGCGTAGCGGTTGCGCAGGTTCAGCGAAGCCATGAAGTTGGAGTAGTCCTTCTTGACACAGGCCGGCCGCTCCGTGAGCTGCGTCGCCTGCAAACACACCACAGTGGCTGCGCTGTCCAGCACCACCCCGTCTACTGCGTGGATCTCATCTCGCAGAGGGCCGGCACGCTCGCTCGCCAGAAGGGGTCCGCCGTGGACGTACCCCGAGGCTCGTGTTCTGCCTGTTGTAGCCGGCGTAGTGCAGGACGCTCTCGGTGGCCATGGCCAGCCCCGTGTGCTGCGACAGCCCCGACAGCCAGTTCTGGTGCTTGTTCAGGTACTCCTGCCACGGGACCCGCGTTACCGCGGAGGGGAAGCACGAGCCAAGCTGGCGCCGCCCTGCCGCGCCCCCACACACCCCGGTCACCTGCCCTGAGCCCCTCCGCAGTCCCACCACACACCCTACCCCTGGTGCCCCTGCTGTCCCCGGCCCGTCACACCAGTGCCGTGCGCGGGTTGAGCACGCCGTGTGGGTAAAGCTCCTGACAGCTGGAAGGAGTTAACCAAGGGAGCGTCCCGCTGGTCTCAAGGAATTACCTGCAGATGGGACTTGGTGGCCGTGGGCGCCCACTTCATGGCCTCCTGAAGGATCATCCCGCAGCGCGCGGCAAAGTCCTTGACGATGCTCTGGCAGAGGGGGCGAGGGCAGGCAGCACTCAGTGCCCCAGGGCCGGGCCGAGCCCCGGTCCCGGGCTGGGCCCTGCCCACCTACCTCTCGGGCCTCGTAGGTGTCCGGGACGGTGATGCGGTAGGGCGCATCAGGAATCTCATAGTACGGCTGGTCCTTGTGGATGTCCTGGAAGCACAGGGCCCGCCTCGTACCACGGCCCCACGGGCGCTTCCCTCCCTGCCTCTGCCTATCTGTGATGGGCACCCCTGCCCTCCACTTGGGGCGTGAGGCAGGCTCGGTGGGGCGGGCGGGGCACTCACAGCGCTCAGCGACAGCGACAGGGTCTGCAGGATGTCCAGCATGGTCTTCAGCACCGTCCCGCTCCAGAGCAAGTGCGGGAACCTGCACCCAGAGCCCTCTGCTCAGGGCCCAGAGCCCCCCACCTGGAGCTGTGCTCCCGAGGCCCCCCAACCCCATCGTCCTGGCCACCGGCCAGGCATCCCCTGCTCTCTATGGGGGCCTCCGGGGGTGGCGCGGGGCCGGGCGCTCACCGGTCCACCAGCCCAGACAGGTACTTGTCGGCCACCCTGCGGATGCGCTTGTGCACGTGGTTGAAGCTGACCAGCAGGAACTGCGCGTGGCGCTCCAGCTCCTGCTCGTTCTCCTTGGTCTTGGCCTGGGCCCAGAGCACACCAGCTGCAGGCCCCGCACGCGCGCCATCGCGCGCGGGCACCCCCCCGAGGCTTACCTTCTCTGCCATCATGTTCAGGAAGGCGTCGAACACCTTGTCGGCAACGGCGATCACACACTGCATCATCCCTGTGACACAGGGGCGTCTGGGGGGACTGCCTGCCGCCCCTGACCCCGCCCAGGCTGGCCCCGCTCCCCAGGGGAGTGCACTGCCCCCGAGCCCCCGGCTCCTCTTGGGTGCCCCCACCAGCCCCTTACAGGCGCCTCACAAGTCAGCACATGAGCGACAGCGACGCGAGTCTGTCTGTCCTCTCACTAAAGCTGGCAAACACCGCCTAGACCGAACGTTTCTTCTCTCTGCTGCCTCAACTTTAACATCTGCATGTGGTTCTGTCCCTTTTCTTACATCACATTCGCATCTAGAACATCGGGGACAGGCACACTTTGACAGAACAGAGGCTGGAGTGTGGTCCTGTCAGGACGGTGAGCCTCAGGTCTGTGCATGGCATCCGGGGATCTGTGAGTCCTCGTGTCCCACAGACCCGGGTCCCAAAAGCTTCCCTGGAAAGAAGGACGTGGCCTTAAGCCAGGCAAGGACCGCAGGTCCTGCTGTGGCACGCAGGGTGCCCCAGGGAGGGGCTGGTGTCCCACGGCAAGCTGTCTGCTCTTGGCTAACGAGCCTCTCTAACCACTGCTCGTGGGATGTCTCTGTCCATTAGCTGCGGGGCACCCTTCCTACCTGGTCAGTGAGACCAGGGGTGGCCCTACACAGGTGCCCAGCCTCTCCCTGGACCCCGTGGCTCTTTCCTGGTCTCCCTCTTTCCTGATCGCATGAAAGGAACAACCACAGTTGCTAATTCACAAACACCTGGTTGAAAAAATGGGCTTCCCTGGTGGCTCAGTTGGTTAAGAATCTGCCTGCAATGCAGGAGACCCAGGTTTGATCCCTGGGTCGAGAAGATCCTTCCTAGAGAAGGAAATGGCAACCCACTCCAGTACTCTTGCCTGGAAAATCCCCATGGACAGAGGACCCTGGCGGGCCACAGTCCATGGGGGGGTTGTAACTTAGTGACTTGTGACTAAACCATAACAACTTAGTGACTAAACCACCACCAGTGGAACAAATAAAATTCGACACTGCATACATACATACAAACATAAAGGGACACGTGCACGTCACCTCCTGAAGTTTTTTGAGACATACATCCTAATGTATTTTTCTTTCTTTTACACAAAACAACAGAAATGTGTCCACATTCGGGTTCTGCACCCTGGCCTTGGTCCTCTCAGCAGCAGTGTCGAGAAGCAGGACCACTCCTCGGCCATGAGCTGCCCAGGCCCATCCCCGCACCCAGGGGCCCGGGCTGCTCTGGCAGAGGCTGGCAGGGCCCCGAGCCCCGGGGCTGCAGTGCGTCTGCGGGGACATTCCTGGCCCAGCCCCCGGCGCACACGCAGAGCCAGGACGCGGTCTTCGGGGCCGCGTGCTTATACTCGTGTTTCCGAGGCAGCATGCAGCGGCGGGGTGGACCTCCCTCCTCCATGCACACAGGGAGCACGCTCCGTTCACACCACCAAACCCCAACGCACCTCAGAGGCCTGCGGCGCCAACTTACCGGACTTGTCTTTCTGGATAGCTTTGTCCTCAAAGTAGCAGAACATCACCTGGAAGCGGTCGGGGTCGGTGGAGCGCAGGACCCTGCGGGGCGGCTGGGATAAGCGCACAGCTCGGGCCTAGCAGCCGCAGCGCCGCTGGGATGGGTGAGGTCGTGAGCGCGGCTGCCCCTCCCGGGGCCTCGAGGGCCACGTGCACAGGGCTGGCGGCCGCTCCGTGACAGTTCAGCAGCCTGGCCCCAAGTGGGCGTGGCCGCAGCGCCGGATCCCGGGGGCATCTGGGGCTGAGGAAGGACGCGCACACAGAGAGCAGGAGCCTGGGCTGGCATTTCTAAGGACCCTGATGGGCCAGGAGCAGCACGGCCCTGAGCCTGGAGGCGCTCGCAGGGCTCAGGGCCTGGGGGCAGCCGGCGTACCTCATGTACTCCAGCCGGTAGACGGACAGCAGGTAGGTGGACATGGCGAAGTCCAGCTTGCCGATGAGGGCGGACACCTCAGGGGCCGGGTCCAGAAGGTTGACGATGGTGCTGCGCAGCTCACTCAGCTCGGCCTGTGGGCGGTGGGGCTGTGTGGGTGCAGGCGGCCCCACCCCCGAAACCAGCCCTGAGGCACGCGAGAGCACGGACACGCAAGACCAGCCCTCTCACCCCCAGGGGCTTCCCAAACCCCGCCCGGAGTGCCGCGCTTGGCAGGGAGGCATCCGTACGGGCGTGACCGTGTCGTTCTTCATGGCCGAGTTGTACTGGAGGACGGACCGCAGGGGCTCTTTGCTGGGGAAGGTCAGCAGCGGGGACTTGGTGGCGATCTCACAGACCCCCTCGTACCACTCCTCTGGCCAGAGTCCTGCGAGACAGGGAGGGCTGAGGTGCCACCTAGCCCAGGAGGCGCCCCGCTGGGGCCCAGGCTGACAGCAGCTCGAGACACAGGCCCCTTGCCTGAGCCACCATCCCAGGATGGGGACAGAAACAAGTCTGCTTCCTAAGTGGGACAGGGTCCTTGAAGGTATGCGGTGTTCCCAGAAGCCTAAACCACAGCCCCACCGGCCATCCTGCGCAGGGGGCACACACCCTGTCAGGACCTTGGGCCTCACTCTGCACTGTGCCCCGGGGGCCCCCTACCTGAGCCCTCCACGGCAAACCCCATCAGCACCGAGTATAGCCAGAAGTCCCGGAAGAGCTTCTGCAGCCGCGGCTTTGGCTCCTTGATGGGCGGCAGCCGCCGGGTGAGCTGGCGGAGCAGAGGCAGAGAAGGGGGCTGTCTGCACATGGAACCGAGACCTACAGACGCAAGCCCGAGACCCGCCCTCCAGGTCTCCTCTCAGAGGAGCGGTCTCTTGGCCCGGGAGGGGAAGGCCGGACCAGCGGCCCCCGGCAGGCTCCCTGGAAACCCTCCTGCGCCCTGGAGTGCAGGCGAGCTTTGCACCGGGAGGGACCAACCCCACCTCACCACCAGGAAGCAGGCGGCAGCAGCTCCAGGACCTCGGCCAGGTGTTTACAGGTGGGCAGCCACTGGGCTGCAGGAGAACCAGGCCCGAGGCAGGGTGCGGTGGGGTGGGGAGCAGGGAGGCGCGGGGACTGTGGGCAGAGCCCAGCGTGTGAAGCAGGTAACAGGTGAGTCTCCTGAGACTGGAGTCCCTGCACTCCCAACCTGACAGTGTGCTGCTGTGTGTGCACGCCCGTGTGTGCAGGGCCTGGGTGCGGAAAACGGTTACAAGTGTTCACAGCACGTGGCAGACGTGTAGACCCTCTAGAGCCTCTGGTAGAGGTCAAGCCCCCACAAGGTGATAATGAACCCACAGCAAGCGGGGCTCCTCGGTCTGAGCATGTACTACGATCAATAAGCACTGAGTATGCCGAAAAATTGATGCTTTTGAACTGCGGTGCTGGAGATAACTCTTGAGAGTTCCTTGGACTGCAAGGAGATCCACCCAGTCCATGCTAAAGGAGATCAGTCCTGGGTGTTCACTGGAAGGACTGATGCTGCAGCTGAAACTCCAATACTTTGGCCACATCATGCAAATAATTGACTCATTGGAAAAGACCCTAACGCTGGGAGGGATTGGGGGCAGGAGGAGAAAGGGACGACAGAGGATGAGATGGCTGGATGGCATCACCAACTCGATGGGCATGAGTTTGAGTAAATTCCGGGAGTTGGTGATGGACAGGGAAGCCTGGCGTGCTGCGATTCATGGGGTCGCAGAGAGTCGGACACAACTGAGTGACTGAACTGAATGTGCCAGGTGGTAGCCAGGGGCAGGGAAGGGGTGATGCCCACCGCTGTGGGGGGTGGCAAGATGGGCCCCTTCATCCACCTCGGGTAGGATGATAATACAACACTTCTTGGAAAGTGAGTTCACAACATGCATCATAAACGAGATACACCCAGGGATTCCTGGCGGTCCATGGTTACAACTGGACTCATGCTGCCGAGGGGCCCGAGTTCAACCCCTGGTCGCGGACGGAGATCCTGCAACTTGTGCAGCAAGACCCAAACTAACAGAACCCCACAAACTAGACACTGAGACGACCAGGGTCCACGGCCCCTGTGAACGCCCCCCAGAGCCTCGGTGTGGCCTGCTCTCCCACGACACAGGGGAGCACGGCTGGGTCTCCCGTGGGGACCAGAGCAGCACACAGGCCTGGGCCAGGGTCTCTCCGCACCCCCACCCCTGGCCAAGGCCTGAGTTCGTGATGCACAGTGGTGGGGGGGGGCCACATCCAGGGGAGCTTCCGAGCCACCCTGTGACACAGCCCAGCCCCGGCCGTGGTGACCTGGCGGCTCGGCAAATGGAGCCGGTTGGGCCTCCAAAAGCAGAGTCACAGCTGCTGGGCGGTGACCGGGCGCACAGCGGGGCTTTGTGCTGACGAGGCTGGGGGGTGGTGTTCCACCTGCAACCTGTGTACTTTGGAAGACCACGACTGCAGCCCAGCGCCAAAGGTCACAGCGAAGCACGCGGCCGACCTTGGCCGATTCCGCCCCTGCAGAGCCACTTCGCGCCAGCAGCCGGAGGTGAGTAGGTCTCCAACCCTTCTGCGGGGTGAGAGGTGGGTGACGGGCTTGTTTCTCTGTCCAGCAAAACCTTCCAACATTCCCTACCGCTCTTTTCAGAAGGGGAAGGTCTTCTGTCTGTTTTGCCTGACCATGCATGAGGAGGGTCTGCGCGAGCTTAAGGACCTGAACTGGGAACGGGGCTGGGGGTGGGCATCCTGGTTCTGGGGCGTTGCAACTGGTTCAGAAAAATGTGTCTGTGTGTGTGTCACATGTGTGCTTACACACGCGCAGACAGACCTGGTGAGCCTGGGAACACGGGCCTGGGGGTGGCGGGCCTGGGGACATGGGCCTGGGGGTGGCGGGCCTGGGGGTGGTGAGCCTGGGGACACAGGCCTCGGGGTATTCTCTGTGCCGAGTTTGAAGTCCCATCCACTTTAAGAGCGTCCTCAGCTCCATGAGCCCCGCTCCACCTGGGCCAGGGGACAAACAGCCAGGAGGGAGAAGGACCACAAAGTCCAGGCCCTGCTCCGTGTAACCAGCATGAGGTGGTGCCACAGAAAATGCCCAGAAAAGCAAACTTTTGCATGATTTTCCTTTAGAAAGCACTGCTTTTCTTCAAATATAGTACCCTGGATTTAAACACAACCAAGCAATAATACTGAAGCATCTTAATTCCTGCGATGCTGAATGGCAAGACGACAAGATGTACCTTCCAGATGCCGAGCTTTTGTCCACACAAAGTGAGGTCTCAGAAGGTACAGCCTGATCCCTCCGACGAGGGCGTATGGAAGGGACAGGCCTGTCGGTGTGGAACACAGAGCAGGGCACGAGGCGCTCCCACGCGGGTGTCTTCACCCCTGCCTCCCTGTCCGGTCAACTTCCTCCTCCTGAACCCTTGATTACTCAAGCTGGGGTTGTTTAAGCTTTTTTTATCTAACTTGAGAAGAACAACCTTCAAGTGCAGCCTCAGAAGGAGACCTTAGGCATCAGCTTCCCCTCTCTCCCCTCATTTTTCAAGTGTCCTGCCATCAGTACCCACAGCCAGTTCTACCCGGGACCCCGGCCTGACCCCACCAGCACCGCACACCTCAGGCCCGTGTACCGAGTGTGGGCACATGTGGGGCGGCCCCCGCGACGGGCTGGGGGAGGGCCGGGCGGGAAGACGACAGCGGGGTCAGAGTCCCTGTCCCTCGCCAAGCCGCGGTGCTCTGGGCGTGCAGCCGACTGCTCTCATGGGGCTGAGGGCCGAGCCCTGGACACCACGAAGGGGTGCCACGACCCTGGGTCCCATCGAGCCCCTGGCCCCGCGCAAGCAGGACCAGCACGCTCTCACCCAGCGCGGAGCTCCCGGCCTGGCCACGCGCACAGGCAGAGGCTGGGGTGGGACTCATTGAGCTCCAGTGGGCATCGTGCATTGAGCCCATCCTCAGGCCCAACCAGCCCAGCTTCACCTCACGGGAGTCCGTGGCACTCTCCTGGCCTGGGTGGGAAACAGAGGTCCTGGTCCTGAGGCCCAGGAGCAGATGGCCACACACACGCACACCAAACAAGACGCACCCCCCCACCCCGCCAGGGGACTGAAGGGACGCTGGGTGCTGTCCAATGGAACAGCAGGGCACACGCTGTCCCTGTCCTGGGACCCGGGCACATGACAACCACGCCCTCCAGGGAGGCAGTGCCCGGCCAGGAAGACAGGCATGCCAGAGGAGGGGCTGCAGGCAGACGGCCCCCCAGGGCGCCCCACTCATGTGGAGGGAGCCCCTCAGGCCTCCGGCAGGCGCTTTCTAACAGCACCCAACACACTCTAACCCAGAGCACCTTAGTGGAGACCGGGCCCTCCCACGGCAGCGGGCAGCGACTGGCAGAAGTGAGAACGCGCACACCTCACCACTGGGACTGCAAGCAGCCCGGGCGACCCTGAACTGCAGACATGTCCCAGATCACGCACTCAGACCCCCACGGACTCCCAGCACAGGGGACGGCCCCCCAGCCCCCTGCCAGCCACATCCTCGTGAGCCCTCCTCACTGCATGGGGGCCCCCGGCTGACTGGGGGACACTGGGGTGTCACTCGGAAAACTGACCCAAAATTCAGTACATGAGTGGAAAGGAAACGCCCTGGGTCCCCAGGCCCCACGGTTTTGCCCCCCTTCCCACCAGGGGTTCTGAGTGGCGCCCACGGGTCCCCCAGGCAGGCTCATGAGGCCCCACAGAATGTCAGCCGTGTCTGTCTTAACCAGATCCTAAAGCGTCCGGGGATGGGCGCCCAGGTCCCCGCTGGTGTGTGTGGGGGCCCCGGGCGGCCTCACACGTCTGCTCTCCCCCAGCTCCAGCTCCTCCGGGATGTGGTGCCCACTGCGCCTGCTCCTGCTGGCCCTCCTGGCATCCGCGTGCAGGCCCCTCAGCCCGCGGGGGCGGCGTGATGACGGCGGGGGCGAGTCCGAGTCCCTGGAGCCCCGCTGGGGGCGGCTGAAGAGTGGCAATGTGAGCAGACCCCTGCCACGCACCGCCGTCCACGAGGAGGACACCGTCACCACCGAGTGGATCGCGGACGGGGAGGAGGAGGAGGACTATCTGGACCTGGACAGGATCCTCGGGGAGGACGACGACTACAGCGACGTCGTGGACGCGGCCCCGCCCCCACGCTCTGGGGCGGGCTCCAGCAGCGCGCTCCCGCTCTTCCCTGGCAAGAGCCGCGTGCAGCGGCTCAACCTCCTCAATGCGCAGTTCGCTTTCGACCTGTACCGGGCACTGGTGGCGCGGGCTGGCGCGGCCGAAAACGTCTTCCTGGCGCCCGTGGGCGTGTCCGCGGCCATGGCCATGCTCTCCCTGGGCCTGGCGGGCGACACGCACCAGCAGGTGCACACGGCCCTGCGCTTTGCCGAGTTCATCAACGCCAGCGCCACCTACGAGCTGGGCACTGTCCACAACCTGTTCCGGAAGCTGACCCACCGCCTCTTCCGCAGGGACTTCGGGTACACACTGCGCTCCGTCAGCGGCCTCTATGTGCAGAAGCAGCTCCCGGTCCTGGACGACTTCAAGGCCAAGGTCCGGGAGTACTACTTTGCCGAGGTCCGGGCAGCGGACTTCTCTGATCCGGCCTTTCTCGCCCACGCGAACCGGCACGTGGCCCGGCTAACCAAGGGCCTCATACGAGATGTGCTGCAGGACGTGGACCCTGAAACCCAGATGCTGCTCCTCAACTGCCTCTACTTCAAAGGTAGGAGGCAGCACGGCCCCCCGGGCGGATGCACAGGCGGGCAGCGGGCAGGAGATGGCGTGGGCGGCAAGCAGTGGGTAGGAGAGCAGCAGGCAGCGGGTAGGAGACGGCGCGCCCCTGGGGTGGACGCGCAGGCAGGGCAGCAGGGCCCGCAGCCTCCGCCTCCACGCCCCCCCGCAGAGCCAGGCTCAGGGCGGCTTGCGGGGCCAGGGAAGGTCCCAGGGAGGAAGCCCGTGCTGTATGCCTCCCTGCGGCCATGAGGGGCGGCTGCTGTCAGGGTCTCCATCTCATGGACGTGGAACTGAAATGCTGCCCTGAGGAACAGGGTTGCTCGGCGTCCCCTCCAGCCTGTGTCAGACCTGAGTCAGCGCCTTTCTCTGCATCAGGCCCACCTGGATCTCAGTTTACTTATTCCCTTTCGGGACGGACCAAAGGCTGGAGATAGGCTGGGCTTGGGAAACTCAGGTTCACACCCACTCCTTCCCGGACAGCCGGGGCAGGGAAGTCAAGCCTCTATCTACAGCTGCTGCTCTGGGCCAGCAGGGAGGCACCCCCAAGCCCCACACACGTGCACACGGGCCCCTGGGACCCCAGAGACAGGGCCGTGCAGGTCTGTAAAGCCCAGGCCCTGCTCGCAATGCCCTGTGGACACCCCAGCCAGGAGACCTCAGCGCCCTCCAGCGCCGGGGAGCCGGCAGGCAGGCAGGAGCAGCAGGGTTACGGTGCGGCCGCGTGCGCACCTGCGCCCAGGGTGCCCTCTGCCACAGCACCAGCGGGCGCTGGCCAGGCCCGCCTCTGAGCAGAGCTTCTCACGCGTGGTCCCCCCACCAGCAGCGTCAGTACCGCCTGGGTCCGGCCCAAACCAGACATGCGCGTCAGACCATGGGTGGGCCTCCCCGCCTGTCTGAGCGACCCCATGACGCTGTCATAGAGGCCCTGCTCTGCTGACCTCACAGGGTCCTGGGTGAACAAATTTCCGGTGGAAATGACACACAACCACAACTTCCGGCTGAACGAGCGAGAGGTGGTCAAGGTCCCCATGATGCAGACCAAGGGTGCCTTCCTGGCGGCCAGTGACCAGGAGCTGGACTGTGACGTGCTGCGGCTGGAGTACGTGGGGGGCATCAGCATGCTGGTGGTGGTCCCACATAAGCTGTCCGGCATGAAGACCCTGGAGAGCCAGCTGACGCCCCAGGTGGTGGAGCGGTGGCAGAGGAGTATGACAAACAGGTGCCTCGGGGGCTGGGGGGGCCGGGTCGCGGTCGCTTCAGGGGAAGGGGTACTGTCCCCCAGGCCACTGTGAATTCAGCCCAGAGCTCCTGCGCGGCCAAAGCGCACCGGTGAGAAATGACGCGGCTCCGCCGCACACCTGCCCCGACCCCGCGGCCGCACGCTGCGGGCCTGGGACCAAGACGATCCCCAGCCTGAGCCGAGAGGCCCCAGGCCCTCCAAGCCGCCCTGGGGTCGTCTGCCACGCAGTTAGTTTCGGGTCCCTGGCAGGACAAGCTCCGTGGCTGGTCAGGGCGGGAGGGATGCACCCGTCACCTCCCCGTCTCCCTGGGCCTGTGTGAAGACATGAACCTGGTCTGGGCCTCCCTGCAGGACCAGCGCACATGGAAAGGACCGGAACCAGAACCAGGGGAGGCAGGCCTGCCCAGGAGCCAGGCCGCGTCACGCCTCCACGTGTCTTTTAGGGGCCATCCCTAATGGGCCTCCTTCCTGACCTGACTGCCCACCACCTCTGCCTGGAGCTGGAGGCGGGGCCAGATCACCCTGCTGTCCCCGCTCAGTCCATCTGGCGCCGACCACCAGTCAGCGTCCCCCCAACCCCTCAAACCCTCTGTGGGCCCCACCCACACAATGCAGGCCGGCTGCCTGGCCCGCCCACGGCCCCACTCCCCCGCCAGCCGGAGGAGACTGTCGCTGCGTCCAGCAGGCCCGCTCTGGCCCCAGGTCTTGCCTCCCCCACCTGGGATGGCCCAGCAGTGGACACAGTCTTGTCCCTCGGACGCGAACAGGCCGCTACGTGCTACGGCCTCGCACGCGGGGTCCTGGCGCCACGAGGGCTGCGGACACCAGGTCGTGCGTGTGCCCTGGAGCGCGGAGGGCAGCAGGCCGGGTGGTAAGGCTGGTGCTGTCCCTCTAGCGTGCTGAGCTGCACCTCACCCCCTACACGATAAAGTGATAGGCGCCCGGGGACACGCGGCGTCAGGCGCCTCTGAGCCCTGAGCCCTCTGCCGGCAGGACAGGGACCCACAGGGCCGAGGACCACAGCGCATGGCAGCAAGCGCTTCTGAGCAGCAGGGTTTCAGGGGCGGCCTCTCCATCCTCCCCGGGCAGGGCCCCACGTGTAGCGCGCGGGCCACGGGCTGGCGTGCTAACGACGTCTCAGGGAACAGGGCTCCTCTGAGAGGCGCCGTGGGTGGAAAAGCACTCTCTTCCCGACCAGGACGCGGGAGGTGCTCCTGCCCAAGTTCAAGCTGGAGAAGAACTACAACCTGGTGGAGGCCCTGCGGGCCCTGGGGGTCACGGCACTCTTCGACAAGAACAGCAACACCACAGGGGTCACGGACCAGAGGATCGTCATTGACCTGGTAACGCCCACCCCCGCCTGTCCCGTCTGGGCCGGGCCCCGGAGCCCCCGCCCTGCCTGCGGACCCCAGGCCTGCTCACCGAGCTCCCGGGGGAGCCCCAGGTGGCCGCAGTGCACACCGCAAAGGTGACACCGCTGACCCCTCACACAGCGTGACCCCAGCTTAGCTGAGGGGGGCACCGAGTCCCGAGAGCTGTCGTAACCCGCTGAGCCCGGGCCTCCCCCGTCACCCCGCCCCTTCCCGGGAGGACACCGCTGCCCCCTGATGGCGCCTCTTGTGCCCAACGCAGTTCAAGCACCAAGGCACCATCACGGTGAACGAGGAGGGCACGCAGGCCGCGGCCGTGACCGCCGTGGGGTTCATGCCGCTGTCCACCCAAGTCCGCTTCAGCGTTGACCGGCCTTTCCTGTTTCTCGTCTACGAGCACCGCACCAGCTGCCTGCTCTTCCTGGGCCGGGTCGCCAACCCCGCCAGGTCTTAGTGGTGAGGCCTGGACGTCTCGAGTGCTTTGGGGCATCGCGATTCCGTTTCCCTTCTGACAACCACGAGGTGCTGGCGCCGGGACCCTGTGGCCCGGCCCCCGTTCCGGGAGACGCGGATGAGGTGGCACCGCTCACACTGTCAGGCCTGCAGGGTGGCTGGTGGGAGGGTCCTGGCGCAGACACATGGCCCCTCCTCACAGTTCACCCCCCAGCCCAGCAGCACCCTGGTCACCCAAAGCTGCCCCCCAACACAGAGCACGAGCGGACCCCAAGATGCTGACAGCCAGCCCCTCCTCGAGCAAGGCCCAGCCCACTGACGGGGGCACAGCCTCTCAGAGGACAGCATGGCCCGCAGTCACGCCGCCCACCCAGGGGTTAATAAACATGCCACTTCTACTGGGCGTACTCTTCTTTTATGAGCACAAATAACTAAGAGAAGCCAGCTTACATTACCCGACACCCCAGAGTGCTGGGGGCTGGCAGTGGTCTGAGGGTCCCACAGTGACCCAGGGCAGGGCATGCCCTTGGCTCAGACACAGCAGAGCAGCTGGGACCGGGGGTGCGAGGACGGGGCGGCCTGAGATCCACTCCAGCCTCCAGCACTCTGAGGTGAGCTCTGTGCCTCAGGCTTCCCGTCTGTGAAATGGGGATGACACAGCCCTGCCTCGCAGGGCTGCTGTGAGGATTAAGTGCATCACTGCCTGAAGGGGTTCACGTCAGTCCTGGGGTAACCACCCAGGCTGGGGGTCCTAACGGGGGCCTCGCTGGGCCCCTCGCGCACCTCGGCCCAAAGTGAAGTACAGATGCCTGTGGACAGACACCACTCCCACGAGAGAATGGGCACAGCTTTCAAAGGGTCCCACGAGCTGAGATGTTAGTCCACAAACCTCGTATTACAACACCAAGACAATAAGTAACTTGCCCAAGGCCCCGCAGCTGCAAGAGGCCAGCGGCCGGGCAGCCTGCATGGACATTTTCCGCGGCCTGTCACGTGGCTGCGGCTCCAGCTGCAGGTTCCAGCTACGGAACCTGGGACATTCTGAGGAGCGTTCACAGAGTCGCAGGGCACAGCCTATGACCCTCAGGCAGGAAGGAGCTTCGGAGGACAGGGGACCCGGGACCCCAACCCCGGGCTCCAAGATCACCCAGGAGGGAGCAGCTGCCTCAGGGCAGGAATCCCCACTTCCTGCCCAGACCCACTGGCTCGTCCCCTCAACTGAGTAACTCAGGACAGTGTGCCACTGGAAGACCCAAAGCTGGAAACAGTGTAAAACATTAGAGAAAACAAACATCGAAGGACATCAGCGTCTCCCTGCACATCCGGGTTGACCCGGGAGCAGAGGCCGGAACCATGGTCTCCAGGACCCATGTTAAGCAACAGAACCAATATTTGTCCCCCGGCCCCCAGCATAATCATTAACCTGTTGACTCCACAGCGCGCATGCGTTCACGTGAAGGTCACGGCAGCAGAGTGGATGGTTTCAGGTGAGCGAGCGGTGGCCTGTCACTGCTAAGAGTCTGCCCACCCTGACCACTGGCCCCGCAGATGGCCATCCTGCTTTTCCGAGAAGCTCTGCTGGCAGAATGGGCATGGGGGGGCTGGGACACCCACTAGGACCCGACATGCAGGGCCAGGACCCCTGCCCGGCGACCCTAAAACCGGTATGCTAAGTCACAGCTGTGCGTGTGTGCTAAGTCACTCAGTCACGCCCAACTCTCTGCGACCCCGTGGGCTGTAGCCCACCAGGCTCCTCTGTCCATGGGGTTCTCCAGGCAAGAAGACCGGAGTGGGTCGCCACACCCTCCTCCAGGGGATCTTCCCAACCCAGGGATCAAACCTGGGCCAGAGGTAGCACGCTCCCTCAACACAGCCCGGGACGTCCCACTGTCACAGCTGACAACTACATATACGCCAGTCGGCTGTGGGCTCCCGTCCGCCTCGGCCAGCAAACACTGCAGCCACCACACTCAAAGGATGAACGCCCCCGGAGCAGGGCCCGAGACCCCTTTCCCAAGACACGGATGGGCTCTCCACCCCCATCTGGCCTCCACACCCCTGGGTTGCCCTGCAGCTGGGGGTCACCAGAGCCCCAGCTATGAGGACACCCGTATGTGCTTCAAATTCGAGTGACGAGGGAGCGGGAGGTGGAAACAGGGGCCCCAACCCGGGGCTCACTGAGTAGAGCTCGGGAACCACCCGCGTAAACAGAGCCAGATGCGGGCCTGGCTGAGGACAGGCGGCGGGAACGCTGGCCCGGAACTGCCTGCCATAAGGGCCACTTGGGAAGAAGTGGGGCAGCCCAAGACAGGGCAAGACCCGGGCCCTCGGCACTGCAGCACGCGGCAGAGACAGGCTCGCGCTCTGGGCAGGGCCCCGAGGGCTGTACCCCAGGCCCAGGAACCCTGAGGGCCTAGGCCCACCACAGACGGGAGCAGGCGGGCGGGGCGGATGGAGGCGGCACAAGCCCAGCTGCCGCAGGAGCACCAGGGCGGGCAGGACACAGGGAGAGCGGTCAGAACCCCATACCCGAGGACACGCCTTTGGGTCTGCTCAGCTGGTCGGGGGCACGGAGAAAGCAAGCCAGGCTGCGTGGCCACGGCGGGCACGCACCCTGGGCAGCACCTGCGGGAGCGCTGCAGCCACGTCAGAGACATGGATAGGCAGGTACTCACCACGGCGATCACAGGAATGAGCACGCCCAGGTTCCCCGCGCTGCTGGAGGCCTGGGGGGACAGAGCCGGGTCACTGACCAGCACCACTTCTTTCATTAAACAGAAAGATAGAAAAACCCTAAACAGCACCGCGAGAGATGAAACTCCTTCCTCTAAACAAAACAGTGAAAGGTACGTACAGGGAGACAGGTATAGATGCTTAACCTTACAGTCAAAAAGGGGCGTGGTCAACGTCACACAGGGGACGGGACAACAACCGTGGCAACTCTGCGCAGACACCTCGCACCATTACGGACGTGACGCCTGAAAAGCACCTGGTCCCCCTGGAAGGTGCCCACCTCAGACGCCACCCCCCAGAGGCCTCGTGGCCACCTGACACCCGTTTTGTTCCCACCGCCTCTCCGTCCCACTAAGCCTGGAGGGTGCCCCCCGACCAGCCCCCCGGAAGGAGCCAGCCCCTTCTCCCAACGGGGTCTGGCGTGGCACCTACCTTGAGGGCGGGCCCCTTCTCGCTGGCCCGCTCACTGGCCCGCTTGCCCTCTAGCCCCAGCTGCACGAACAGCTCCAGCAGGTTCATGAGCAGCTCGTCCACCAGATGCTCATCCTGGATGTTGGCTGCGATGTTGGCCAGGGCGTTGATCACTGCCAGCGAGCAGTGCCTGCGTGAGCGAAGGGACAGACGGACAGCAGCAGGAGGCGGTGAGCAGGTGCAGCCAGGCCAGCCCAGGGTCCAGGGGCCGGGCTCCCGTGGAGGCAGCAGCGAGCCCCAGGACAAGCAGCCCCAGAGCCGAGGGCTGTCGTGGGGACACATGCAACGCCACGCGCACACACATTGCTGCTGAGTGAGCCGAGATCACGCCACCCAGCCGCCCGCTCCCCGGGGGGCAGGAGGGGTGAGAAGGACCTCCACCCTGGCCTCCGCCCTGCCTGGGCCTGGCCAAGCCAAAGGAGGTCCATCAAACACACGAGGAGTATCTGTCCTCGGGCGTCACACCCCCAGGGCTGCGGCGCCCATGCTCAGGCCCCCCGAGGGCAAGGCAGCCCTCGCCGGTGTGCCGCCCTGACCACAGAGGTGCGAGCGCTGCCTGACGCGCAGGCTCGGGCTCGACAGACTGCGGGGCCGCTGCCCGACGGGCAGGCCAGGCGGGGCGCCGTGCCCACCGGGCTTCGGGCAGGCTGGGTGTGAGCAAGGAGGTGCTCGCTGAGGGTGGCGGGGTGCAGGCCACCCCTGCTGGGACGCGTGGATCTCTAGCACGTGGTGCTTTTGTGAGAAGCGGCTCTAATTTAAGGGACAAGACCCCGAGTGGCCCACTTTCTAAGGATGGAGAGTGACAATGAGTTGGGAAGGCTCACCTGTAGCCGTGGTCCTTGTAGTCCTTGGTAGCTGAGTACACGACCGAGCTGGCCTTCACACTGATCTGCTGGAAGAGGTTCCACACCTCCTGATAAATATATTGCTGGAAGAGAGAGGGACCTGTGACCACATCTCGCTAGGAGCGCCCTCCACGGATACCCAGAGGGAACACGCCATGAGTCAGGGCTGTGGAGCCTGTGACTATGCCGGGGCCACCCCCTGCAGCTTTACACAAACCTCCATGCACACAGCTCCCACTTCCACTTCAGTCTAGTCACATCAGCAAGAGCTCAGTTCAAACCGCTTTACTTGGCCATCTAGGAACCACTGCTCTGAGCTCTCTTACTTGGGAGAAACCTCGGCACCCGGTGCTAAGGAAGTGGGGAGCATGTGACCCCGGGAGAGCATGTACTCTCACGCTCCTGCGAGTCAGTGGAACTTCCCACAGCACGGCCGCGGCTCCCTTACGTTTCCAGTGATGACCAGGCAACCCAGCTGGTCGATGATGAGCACGTCAAGCGGGGAGGGGGGCTGGCAGAATTTTTGCTGCAGGATCTGCAGAATGGGCTCCATGACCTTCGGGGTATCTCTCAGGGCCACCGCGATGTGTCCCAAGGCTCGGATGGTATGGTCGGGAATCAGGTGCGCGTCCCTATAGAGGGAAGGACACGTGACCTGAGAGCGGTGCTCCAGGACACGGTGGGAGACGGAGCCAGGAGCCCGGACCCCAGGGTCCTCAGCCTCTCAGAGGAAGCATACACCTGACGGTGCCTGCCTGGGGCCCGCCAGCCCCGGCGCCAGGCAGGGAGACAGAGCTCTCTGCCCGAACCGCGTCCAGGGGCACTCCAAGGTGGGCTTCAGCAGGCACGGCGGGACAGACCCAACACCCGACGCCACGCTGGACCAGAAAGCAGCAGAGGAGCGTGAACACCAGCCTCCCCGAGCCTCACGGGACTGCGTGCCCCACCCCACACCCCAATCCCCCAGGGACGGGGCATACTTATCGCTCTCCTGGGAGATGTAGAGCCGGTTGGAGAGGCTGGCCAGAAAGGCTTCCACGATCACCGGGTCCACGGTCAGGCCCGCCTTCAGGCACCTGAGCAGTGTGAGGCAGCACAACAGTCAGGTGAGTGCTTGTGTCTGGTTTGGGTTTCATTTTTCTGTCTCAGGTTTGCAGGGTTTAAAGAACTGCTCTGAATGTACTTCCCCCAGAAATGTGAATGAATGTCAAGACACAATGAATTTAAACAACAGCTTCATGTCGCACCACTTGATAAATGTCTCAGTTGGAAATAATAACTTCACTGTTCTACCCTGAACTGCTTCCTTCAGAATGCCATACTCATCCCAACTCCAATCTAAACTCCCTGAGGACTTCCTGGGTCTAGTGGTCAGGGACCCGACTGCCAATGGAGGGGCTGCAGGTTCGATCCCTGGTCCGGGAAGATCCCACAGGCCGTGGGGCAAGTAAACCCACGAGCCACAACTACTGAAGCCTCCGCAGGAAGAGAAGCCAGCGCAACGAGGAGCCTGCACACCCCAACGAGAAAGGAGCCCGTGCTCGCTGCCACCAGAGAGAGTGCAGCAACGAAGAACCAGCACAGCTGAAGACAAATAATAAGTAAATAAACGTGAAAAAACAAGCCTCCTTGCTTCTTAACAAAAGCCACAGTCAACAGGTGGCTGAGAGGATGTTACAGCTACATGTCGGGTTTTGAACCGCATGGAGAAATGCCGTGTTCTAGAGGGAACTCTCGCAGCCCCATGCCTGGGTCCCAGGCCACAGAGTCTGAGTGGCCAGGCTCTCCGCCGCCCACCTGCAGACGTTGTCGATGGCAATGTCCCGAAGCTGTTCGTACATGGACGGCTGGCTCCTCTTCCCCGACGCCACATTCAGGGTCGACTCTGCATGCTCGTTGGTTACACTGATTTTTATGTCGTTGCCGGCAACTGAAATTGAAAAATCCAAAGTGTGTCTGATTGAGCATGTTACTCTTCACGCTTTTGTCTGAAATTCAAAACCGAAATCATGTGTGGATTGTTTTTAGTCATAAAGGTAATCACTCTAAAAAGATTTTTCCCAGCGTTTCAGAACACAGTGTGTCAGACAACAGAAAGGATGATGGGAAAGTTTACAACGACTCACTTAGGTTACAAGGTGATGAATATGTAGAACAATCACAGCTTAAGTAAGGAGTGAGGCAGGGCCATGTGCCGGGAAGGTGGGGAGGCTGAGAGCAAGGCCGTCAGAGTCTCTCTGACTAAAGGGAGAGGAGGAAACGCCCACCAAGCGGCACTTAATTAACCTCACTCACTGCAGGTCAGCAGATGTGGTCTGGGCCCACATTCTCAGGGCACTCACACTGCAAGCTGCCCGGAGAAGAGGTGGTGCCAGAGAGGGCCTGGAGGGAGGGCCCCGGAGAGATGTCTGGGAGGCGGGGCCTGGGGGAGGGCGATGCCTGGGAGGCGGGGCCTGGGGGAGGGAGATGCCTGGGAGGCGGGGCCTGGGGGAGGGAGATGCCTGGGAGGCGGGGCCTGGGGGAGGGAGATGTCTG
>JADEYB020000033.1:67754624-67899460 GCA_015832495.2 Alces alces
GATGCCTGGGAGGCGGGGCCTGGGGGAGGGAGATGTCTGGGAGGCGGGGCCCTTACCTGTGTGGTACTGGCTGTGGCACTTGTACAGCTTCACCAGCACGGGGGACGGGACCACCAGGAAGTCGCGCAGGGAAGGTGTCACGGAGTGCACCACCACCGGGAACCGCTCGCACAGGCGGCCTAAGCCCTGCAATGCACGGGGACTGTCAGGGGCCACAGGGAAGGCGCTCACTGCCTCAGACACCCCTATGACTGGCTCGGCCCATGTCCACGTGCCACCAGGCATAATGACAGGACAGGATGGTGGGGACTCCTTCACCTAAAGGTGAGATTCCCTGGTAACCCCTTCACCTCCAGAAGCTACTTAGGGGAGACAGGGCTCACAGGGAACGTTACTTCCACATAGGCAGATTGGAGTCACCGGGACTGGGACAAGTCAGAGCCTCTACGGTGCAGGCTCACGTCTGCCACGTTGGAAACACCCAGCACAAGCTGGGCATCCTCTGCAACGTGGGACCCGGCCGCGCCTAGACCCCGCTCGCAGAAAGCCTGCTAGCCGTCAGCAGTGGCCTCTGAGCAGTGACCCCGTCCCCGGCAAGCTCGAGCTCAAGCTTCCAGACACAGTGGCTCAGACCCAGCTGCTGGTGCTGGCCTCGGCCTGAACACAGTGAGAACGTCTTGCGGCCGGAAGTCCGCCCCACCCCAGGGCCAGCAACTGACCTGCAGACAGCAGATGAGCAACGGCAGGTGCGCTATGATAACCTTGCTGGACGTCTTGGACTGCAGCTTCTCAGACAGCTTAACACACAGATTCTCTGCACCTGAATTCAGAACACCGGTGAGTGCAGACCCTCAGCAGACGCCATTGGCCACACAGGCGCCTTCACCAAGCACCACACCCAGGCCGTGACGGAACCCGAACCCAGGATTCTGTGTGACTCCACCTCAGAGTCTGGGTGGCTCCCAGCTCCTGTCCTGCCTCGGGGACCACTTCATCCCATGTGCCCACTCCTCCCCCTGACTCAGGCCCTGCCCTCCTGGGGGCAGACCTGGCCTCCGATGCAAACCCCACTCCCTCCACCCCTGCGGAGGGGAGGCAGGGGCTGGGAACCCACCCTGTTCATCCTTCACCGCCCAGACCATGAGGTCCACGCAGGCGGCGCTGGCCTGGCAGCGCAGCTTGAGGGGGCTCAGCTCGCTGTGGGCTCGGTCGGCGTCATGCAAGACCTTCTGGAGCTCCCCCTGGCTGCTGTTGAACTGCTCCAGCACGAAGTCGTGCACCTCCTTCACGAAGGAGGTGGGCAGGTCTGCGGGAGGACGCACACACTCAGGCCCGCCCCTCAGACAGACCCCTGGGAGAGGGTGCTGCTGCGGGCCCCTGTGCTTCTAGGGAGGCCCACCGGGCGAGCCTGGACGGGCACACACGCCCGCCCTGCACGCATGCCACCCAACACTCAAGAATCTGTCATTCCCACAGGAGAGAGAGCCATGCTGTGTCCCAAGCTGTCAAAAGAGTCGACGCGGAACACACGAGACACAAAGGGGCATGCCATCTCCAGAACCTCCTCATTAACAGGAAGTACTCCAGTGATATTTCCTGAAAAGGGGTCCTTTATCACACGTGGGAGCCTGGATGTGGCCGAGGACAGACCCTTGCACAGCAGGCACCTGGAGCCCGCAGCCTGACCCAGCGCGCGTCCTCCAGGCCTGGACGGCAAGGAGACCCGAGAGGCAGCACAGACACAAGCAGACCGGCCGTGGCGGCCGGCAGCAGCCTGGCCGGGGAGGCCGCGGGCTCAGGATCAGCCCAGCTGCCAGTGCGCGCTGTCCCCCACAGCCTGACCCTTGCTGCGGCCCCGACGAGGCCCGGCCCCCAGGAGCGCTAGGGGTCAGATGGGGAAGTGGCGAAGGAGAGCAGAGACGTCCACCGGACACCACGTGGTCGTCAACACTGCTGTCACGAAGCCCGTTCAGCACCGGGAAGAGCCGAGGAGATCGTGTTTCAAGCGCACAAAGGGGCCTGAAGGGGACGGCGAGGCCACGTGCACAGCGGCCGCCCCGACGGGACACGGTGACACGGCCCTCACCTCTCATGTAGTACAGGGTGTCCCGCAGCATCCTGAACACGGCCACGTACAGCGGGTCGCTGAAGGCGCTATAGTAGAGGTCGGCGCTGGGGTTGGCCTGCGGGCAGGGGCACGGCTGTGACCCACACAGCCTGTTGCTGGGGTCACCTTCTGCTCCCTCCTTCACTGATGCCTCCCAGAGATGCAAAAGCAGACTGACCCAACATTGCCAGGGTTCTGGGCAGCGAAACCTCCTGACTGTGTAAGAGGCTGTGGGCCACGGTCCTGCACAGGCTAAGGATGGGAGGCGGCCGGGCACAGGCCACACGCGCACAGGAGGCGGCCGGGCACAGGCCACGCGCGCGCAGGAGGCGGCCGGGCACAGGGCACGCGCGCGCAGGAGGCGGCCGGGCACAGGGCACGCGCGCGCAGGAGGCGGCCGGGCACAGGGCACGCGCGCGCAGGAGGCGGCCGGGCACAGGGCACGCGCGCGCAGGAGGCGGCCGGGCACAGGGCACGCGCGCGCAGGAGGCGGCCGGGCACAGGGCACGCGCGCGCAGGAGGCGGCCGGGCACAGGGCACGCGCGCAGGAGGCCCGCAGTGCCTGCGCCCGTGAGCGGTGTGCACCAGCTTGAGCAGCGGCCCAGCAGGCACCTGGGGCAAGGACCACATGGAGTCGAGTCGAGCCCAGGTCGGAATCCAGGACTGACCCAGGTCGGTCCCTCCGCGCCGGGCTCGCTGACCGCTGCTCAGCGGTCAGGTCGGGGCACGGCCAGGGGCCCGGGCGGGAGGCCCTCAGAGGACGCACCTCGATCACACCGGTGACCACGGCGTCCAGGGACTTGAGAACAGGCTCCTCCACGATCTTCTTCACCTGCGACGGAAGTGAGGCCTGGTGAGCCCCCCGCAGGCACAGTAGGAGATGGAGGGGCAGAGCCTGCTGACACGAAACCATGCCACAGCCTCCCGGTGAGAAATGGGGCGGAACGAAGAGCCCAGCAGCACACATGCCACCAGCGCCCACGCCCCCCCTCAAGACGCCCTGAGTCCTGCCAGCACCTGGCGCTTCTCTCCTACCCTAGACAGGATGGAAGACAAACAGAAAAGGAACCAGCCCCCTCAGGACTGCGGACACAAGGCTTCCACGTCCAGAGGTGAAAGCGCCCAGGCTCTAGGCCAGACTGATCTTCCGCCTGAGGGCCCCTCTAGCATGGGGGCTCGTGGCCGTCTCCCCACGTGGCTGCTGCAGGGGCGAGATGGGAACGTGCCACACGGACCCTGAGGACATGCACCTCCTCTCGTTAACTGGCACAGGGGAGCCGTGCTGCAGCTCGCTACAGCCCCCCAGTGTCTGCCTGCAGGCCGCCCGCCCCTCGCTCCGCTCACCAGGCTTAAGAGCTCCCGGAGCATCTCGAGGGGAATGCTGAACTCCTTGTAGGTGACGCCGTTGAAGAGAGGAGAGACAGAGAAGCTGGAGCTGACGGCGGAGAAGTAGTAGTCGGATTCCGGGGCGCTCCCATCAGGCGAGTAAGAGGCTGACGGGACAGAGGCAGGCAGTGGGTCTCGGGGCACGCGACCTGGACATGCTCGCAACACCCATCAAAGGCATCGGCCACGCTTATGCTGACACTCCAATTCCATCTTTCCCTTAAGAAACAAAGGCTGATACGATCCAGCAATCTCACTCCTGGGCATATATCCGAATTATGAATTGAAAAGATACACACGCCCCTGTGTCCACATGAACACTGTTTCCAGCAGCCGGGACACAGAAGCGACCTGAGTGTCTGAAGCTAGACAGAGCTGTGGTGTACATGCAGAGTGACACTACTCAGCCATACAAAGGATGGAATAATGCCGCTGCCAGCAACAGGCGTGGACCTAGGGATTCTCAGAGGGAGTGAATTAAGTCAAAGATGCCATGGGATACCACTTATACGTGGAATTTTAAAAACGTGAAGATGTGCGAGCAGAGGGTGGTGGCAACCGGGTGGGAGGCGGGGAAGCGACAGATCTGTGGGCCGAGTGTGGGCCCCAGTCCCACCGCGCTGGGTGCTGCAGACGCCGCCGTGCTCCCGCAGGCGGAGACGCACAGCTCACAGCCCAACCAGGGTCACCTCCTCAGCATGTTCATGTGCAGTGAACCATCAGGTCCTTCCCTTGAAGGACACACCAGTTCACTGTAAAAAATAATGCCAGTCACACAGGGAGGCCAGCAACCTGTGACAGAGGGCGCCTCCCAGACACACAGCACAATGCGAGGATGAAGCCGTGTGGCGGAGGCAGCGAGGGGGCAGAAATGGAAACAGTAGGTGGGAGCTCCAGGGACCAAGGGGCTAGGATTTCACATTTATGCAGCGAGGTCACTGAAAGCTTTTAAGCAAGAAAAGAAATGATCAGATTTGTACTTTTAAGAAATGCTTCTTAAAAATAAATTCTTGTGGTGCCTGGGAGAGGGCCTGGACAATCAGGGAGTGGGGAGCGTGTGAGCAAGGGCAGGAGTGGTGTCTCCCTCAGGCCTGGCACCAGCCATGATGGGGACGGTCCTGAGCTCAGGTTCCCAAGCCAAGGGCCCTCAGGGGTGTGTGAGGTCGGGGGGTAGGCTGTGGACGGGGGCTCTCTCCAGCAGATTATGAGTGGTGAGCCTGGCCTTCACGTGTGCACACTCAGACTGTAACACGCTACATCCTCTCACAGCCAAGAGAAACTGTACCCACACTGTCCACATCTATCTGCATTCAGTCACATCTCTGCGTTTTTAAAACGAACCCCCCACGCGTCTCGAGATGCCCCTGAGGAAGGCTCTCTGAGCGGTGAGCATCATCTGACAGTAGAACGTGGGGCTCCAAGGCGTGCACTCCTGCGGCCCACCCGACCCTGTCTCAGTCCCCTGGAGGCGAAGCTGCAGGCTGCCCAACACGTGTCTGACACGCTGCAGGCTGGCAGACGACCACATCTGGTAAATTACCTGAGAGTCCTTTGTGGACAGCAAGTTCCACAGAAACTGTTCCTCACTAAAATAAGGTTTTACTCAGGCCCATTACTACGTGCCTTAATATTATCCCGGTGCTCAATGACTTCAAATGAAAAGAAGCAAGAGAAGGACCGCCGTCACCACTTTCACCTGAAAACGGCCGCCTCCGCAGGTTAACGCACTAACACTCAGACGGCCAGCACAGGGGTCCTGTGTGGTCCGTTCAGCACTTGTCTCTATGTTTGAAACGCCTTTAGATTCAAGTGTAGCAAGCTTAATCAGGAACAGAAAACGAGTGCCCTGTAAGCCTAGAGCTGAGCTGCATGCCACCCGCACACAGCGGGAGGGCCTGGGACCTGGCCCGGCGCAGCCCGCGCGCTCTGCAGAAGGGCGAAGCCCACCTTCGAGGCAGTGAAAGGCAGATCCTCCGGGGGAGCCAGGAGGGGGCGCCCCGCGCTCAGGGCTGACCTGAAACACAGACCAGAAAGGCATTCAGACCTCAGGCAGACGAGGTTCCGTCCGCTGCCCCGTTCAGCACCCCTCCTCCCTGAAGCCCCACGGCTACGGCTCACTGCAGCGATTCTGTGTGCACTGGGTCTCATCACACCTTCTGTGCCTGCTGACTGAGCCAGGTTCCTGTTATTCCCTGGCTTTCTCCACGCGTCAGTTACATGTTTCCTAGGGGCACCAGCTGTCTCCCGCTCAGAACAGAGGTGTACCCAACGGCTAGGAAACAAGAGCCTCACGCCCGGAGATGACTCACATGTGTATCTTACAAAGGACGTGGCAGCCACGGCCCTGCAGAGAACTCCAGCGGGAGCCTCTGAGTCCCCTCAAGCCAGGGCGGGGCCCTTACAAGCCCCGGGCCCAGCCTTCGGGAGCGCAGCCCACCTGCGACATGCTGGACACGCTGCTGGCCTTCCTCTTCAGGGTGCCCTCCTGACACACGGTGAGCAGGCTGCTGGGGAGGATGGAGCGGAAGTCATTGAAGGACCGCCTGCGCACGCCTTCCAGCTCCTCGGGGACACGGGGGGCGTGCGGGGGCGCTCTGGGGAAGAGCCTGGACAGGAGCGACTCCTCTGAGCTGCTGTGCCGCCCGAAGGCCCGTGCGATTCCCAGCAGGCATGGGACTGCGTGCTTGCAGAGGTACTCTGGAAGACAAGGGAGACCGTGGCGGCACCCTGGGACACCTGGCCCCCGCCTCACCACCCCGCGACTGCAAATCCGAGGGCCCGAACAGCCTGGCAGCAGCGCCCAGCCTGGCGCTGACCTTTTCAACCCGCCCACAGCCCAGCGGCAGGCACAGCCCGTGGCGGGGTGTCTGAGCACGCTCAGCTCTCATCAGCCCTCAGTCACGCCACCCAACGGGCTTTTGCCCAGGCCTGCACCAGTGTAGCCAGTCCTGCTGGGAGCAGGTAGACAGCTTCCCACCAGAAGGAAAAGGACCTTCAAACAGGCTACAGGGAGGAAACTGAGCCCCCCGACGGTGAGGGAGGGGCCCGGCACTCAGGCAGGATGGTTGCGCTCATGACCAGGCCCCCGCGCGCCCCTCCTCCCCACACCCCGCCTCTCAGCCCACAAGCAACCGAGGTAATGTCCACAGGTGCACTGGTCTCAAAGAGGAACTCTGAAGACTGGGAAATGCCAGGAAAAGGATAACCACAAAGCCATCAAAGAAACCATACCTTTCTCTTGAATCTCTAGGGCCTGGCACATTCCCAAAAGCACGTGCAAAACCTGCAACAGCGCCTCTAATATCTGGAAAAGCCGAGGAGACAGGATACACAAAGTCACCCACAAAATCGGGTCAACGTCACAGTTAACTCAGAACTAGAGGCAGCTTGGGATGGTCTCACGTCCCACCTCGCGCCTGACCCAGCCCCCCGCACAGGAGCTCTGCGGAGGAGGGCGGCACTGTGGGGAACACAGCCCTCTTCCCAGCCGGCTCCCCTCATGGCTCAGCACCCTTGTTTCTTCCGGTCCATTCCTACTATTCGCAGCCTTGCTGATGGCCGGCCTGACTTCACTCGAGTCCAGAGCATCAGGAATGGTCTCTCACTGCTACGCCAGGGGAGCCGGGACCGCCCTGGGTCATCGCCAGGCTCAGCTGGACTCCAGACGTCCAGGGACGGGACACTGGCTCTCCAGCCCCTTCATGCTGCTGGCCCGAGAGGCTCACAGAATGAACTCTGTCAGTGTCTCCCACACCTGCTGCCCCAGGCTGTGCCCCCCTGCCGAGGGGTCAGTCTCTTCGGCCCATCACGGAGCCCCACGAAAGTTCAGGGCGCAGGCTCAGTCCGTCGGGCGGGTCCTCAGTTCCCAGCTTGGCACCGTCTACGTCATGCGGCCCAGGTCTCCATCCCCCGCTGGTCCTGCCAGTCCTCGAACCCTGCCCTCGGCCACACTGCTGACCCAGGGTGTCAGCAGTGGGCGGTCCCGGCCCTGAGGAAGAGCACCAGGCCGAGCCCCTCTCGCCCCCTCACTACCCATCGTCGCAGGGAATCCAGGCAGACAATGAAACCGGCCTGAGGCGACTGGGCTGTAGCTCATGTTTCATCAAATGACATGGAAACCGTGAGGATGTGAAAAGCAACGCTTTGTCCATTTCATGTATTAAAGTTATGTCACCGTCTTCTGTGGTGGCTTCTCTATTTCCGTGGGTGTTACTGATAGAAAAGCCCTGTTAATGTTTTAAATAACAACACGTGATTCTAATCTATTTCATTACCTGTTTAGCCAATCCACAATAAAGAACCTCAACTAGGAAAGAAGGGTGGAGACCAACGTAATAGGGACAAGCGCATTCACGGTGCAATAGTAAGGAGAGAGATTTCAAAACTGAAAAGACACGGGGACTGATAGGCAGCAGCCAGCTGGGAGCGCTGGGGCACAGGCAGACCCAGGCTCCCCGGCAGGGCCTGAGGTTGGCCGCGCCGGGAAACCGACTCTGTAAGTCGCAGATCTGGTTAAGACGAACCTTGTCACCACCATCCTCCTCCTTAGAAGGAGGGAGTATGAAATACATTGAAGCAGCATTTCCAACAAAATAAACTAAAAGGAAAAGAACTGGGGCACTTAAAGGAACAAACGGCTCCCGCTTCCTAGAAAGAAGTGCTTCTCATGTATGAACCCCTTTGGTGCCCAGCATGGAGGCTGCAGGACACATGGCCTCTCACTCCACGGGGCAGCCGGGAAAGCAGACCGAATCAGACCCAGGAGGTCAGTGGAGGACAGCCCTGCAAACAGAGCTCCACGTCTCTCAGCTGTGTTATCCATCGTGTGCCGTAAGTCAGCAGGAACAACCCCATGACCCTGCTTCTCGTACCGCCGTCACTGTGGGACTCTGTGCACGCTTACCTCGCCCCTCAGGGCAGGGTCCCTGTGAGCCACGTCAGACAGCAGCGTGACCAAGCAGAAGCTGAAGCTCTCGGCCACCGGGAGGGTACCTGGAGGCAGAGACAGGAGTCGGGCCATCACTCCGCCCGGCTGTTCCCCCTCACACGCTGTCAAGCACCTGCTCCCTGAGGAGGTCGCCCTCAACAGGGTAGGGCCCAGCATGTTTCCTGAGAAACACCCCTGCCTTCCTTGTAACAAAATGTTTCAGTTCAAGAAACTTAAGATGCTTCCCGAGCCCATTTATAGTCTGAGATCACAGAGCCTTTTACCACAACAGACTCCATGCTTTATTTCCAACCTACATGAGACTGGGAACTGGGTCTTGAGTGTATGGGAAATGTCTCATGGAGTTTTCAAATCCAATCACTATCACTTGAAACTGAGTTAATGTTTCTCTCTTCTTCTGATGGATGGAGAAAATCTAAGATGCTAAAAGGGGCATCCAGAAATGCGATCTGCTCCTTGCAGGTGCTCAGGCCCTTCCCCGACTCAGCCTGCCAGGAGGGAGCTTCTCAGGAGCAGGGCCTCAGGTCAGGAAGGGAGCTCTGCACCCAGAGGACTGAAAGGCCAGCGGCAGTTCTGTCCCTGGCACCGAGGGGCCAGACCTGCCGCCGTGGAAGCCAGGCCCCTACTGAACATGCAACCAGCGCTGGACGCTGAGCACCAACTCACAGACAGACACACACGTGCGGCAGCCACCTGCTACATGCCTACTTCTCCACATGTGATCCAGACAAACAACCTTAGGTCCTTCTCAAGCATGAGTGTGGCTGGAACCCCCGGGAGGGCTTGTTGATGTGGTCTGTCTACTCCCTGGCCCCAGAGTCCTAACTTGGTAGCTCCAACGCAGGGGCTGAGACCCTGCCTTCCGACAAGCGCCCAGAGCTGAAGCTGCTGCTCCAGGGACGGCCCTGGAGGAGTTGCTGCTCCGGAGCATGTCAAAGCTGAGCGACACTGCCGGAATAGAAACTGGGAGGCTGAGATTTCACCCAGTAATCAGGTACTTATGCAACGCCAACGATCTTTCAATAATGCTCAAAACTTCATGTGAGTCCATGTGTACAAAAGTGATATCTGTTTTGAAATAAAGTAGGATCAACATTTTCTAGGGCTCCGCTTCTCCCCAGATTAGACAACAGTGGTGCACACAGGTAGTCTTTCCAATTCTAGGACATCTGCATGATCTAGAGTCTGTCACCTTTAGGCTGACACCAGCCACCAGCGATGCTAAAAATCCAAAGGGCAGGAGGAGCCCGGGCAGACACACATAGGCGGTGGACAGCACAGGCTCCAGCAGATGTGCCCACCTAGCAAACTCAGGCCACGCCACCAAGAGAAAGGACGGGGCCTTTTTGCAGGCATCAAGCCCCAGCGAGATCCGAAGGTGGGGGCCTCAGACCTCAGACAGAGATTACAAGGAAACTTCAGTCTGACGGGTCATGAACTCTGAAATACTGGAGATCTCCCAAGCTGACTTTAGAGGAAACATCATGAGTGTTCTAAGCATTTAGCACAATGCCTGGCATGTCGTGGGCCTGTGGAAAGGTTTCAGGAGGGACGGGAGGGGGGAGGGAGGAAGGGAGGAGGGGGCAGTGGAGGGAAAAGGAGAGATTATCTCACTTTCTCTTTGTCTTTGAAGAGATTTCAAAATCAAATACCAGCTAGACAGAAACACACGAATTTAGTCCATTTCTATACATGCAGAGGTCAATGGAAATGCAGCAATATCGACGAAGCGATGAGACTACTGAGAGTGGACACTGTGGTCTAGCCCTTTTTTCTGAGCAGCCACCAGGCCTCTGGAAAACTGACCTGACTGCAGGGTGACAGCTGGCTTGGGGACAGCCAGGGACCCACTGCTGGCCAGGGGGACGTGACCAGGATTCCTGAGGGTCCCCGCGGTTCCCCTCGGCCTGCCTGGTGGGGCTCTGGGGCACTGCAGTGCTGCAGGCGTCCAGCTGCTGCGCTAGTGACCACACCCCTGACCTCTCAGACACGGGGCGCGCAGACGCTCCCTGTGCTCCGGGGAACACGAGCCAAGTTACCTCTGCCCTTCCGAGCCGTGCTCTCTTCTACCCAATACACTTTCGGAAGACCTTTAAGAAGTCGGAGGAGGTAAGGAACCACCGAGTCTTTGTGCTTGAAGAGAAAACAAAAAGCTTACATTTAATTAAATACACGGCTTCTGAGCACAGACTGAGCCCAGAACCAAGCGCGCCACACCCTCGTCTCAGAGCGGGGCGTGCACACGGCAGCCCGCAGGAGGGCCGACGCCTGCCCCCTGCCGCCCTGGGTCCTGCCGGCTCTGGCGCCCGGCGGAAGGCACGTGTGCACACATCCAGAGTGGCTCACTGACGGGCGCTCAGAGTTCCCAGCCCCGCAGCCAGGCCTCAGGACCAGACCCTCTGGGAGAGAGACGCTTCCAGACATAGGGCTGCCGCAGCTGTTTTCAGCCTCGTGCTCCTCCCTCCTCCCCAAACGTCCTCCCACACACTTCCTTCTGCTCCTCTCAAACGGGGCACAAGACTTGACAGCCAGCAGTAGCCAGTGAAAAAATCACTCTCCCCTAGTTTCCAAAATACCCCATCAGCAGGGAGTCAGTTCATAACCTCCCCCCATGGGCTCTCTTGGTCTCCTGCTGAAGGACCAAACAAGCCTAATTCCGAAGAAGGGGGCACAATCAGACGTCCTGAGATGCTGAGAAAACTGTTGTTTCGAAAACAGGTTTGCAAATTCTGCCATGGGTTTTTAAATCACCTTTAAAAGGCACATTAACACATGCTCTAAGACTTAATTAATATCCATCATAGTTTTGAAAAAGACAGCACAATTATCTCAAAGAGCGCTGTCCTTTGGAAAGGGAAAAAAATGGCTCCTCTGCTTCTGACTCGGCAGCGTTCTGTTGAGGCGAAACCCAAGTCCCCTCCCAGAGCACCAGCTCACCCCAGTGAGACCACACCACACCTCCCCGAGGACGCGTCCATGAAGGGGTCTCGTTCCCACCCATCCAGCTGCCCCACCCTCCTGCTCTGATCTAGCTGAACACAGCGGGTACAAACTTAAAGCCTAACTGCACTGTCTTCTGCACTCAGAAACACTTCACTTCGCAAAGGCTCACCTGTAGGTCAGATTCAATGAGAAAGATGCCCAACGCGATCACCGCGTCTCTCCGCCTCTCGTCCAGCTGGAAGATCCCATGGAAATCTACTGGGCACATACAAAGCAGCTTTTGGACCTAGAAAAGGAGACAGAAAACCATGGAATAAAAATACATAAACCCAATTTCAGAATGGACCAGTACTGAAAAGCCCTGTGAGTCTCTACAACTAACAGGTCACTTTCCCCCAATCTGAGGATGACAGCAAGCACACCTCCAGCCTCTGAAATGACGGCGCACATGCCCTCTGAGGACCTGGGCCGAGCGCTGAGCAGCCATGCCTGCGGCAGTGATGCATGATAGCCGAGGTCCGCTCCCTGCTGCCCAGGGCTGCCCGTGAGCAGGTGACAGAGCCGCGGGCATCCCACCTCCACCCAAGGCTCTTTAAACTCCAAGCTGTGTACAGCGCTCGGGACGGGATGGGGCACACGGCAGGTACTCAGCAAACAGTACCCGCCGCTACTGGATGTGCCCGGGTGGCAGGTGGAGGGCAGCGGGTGCACAGTCAGCAATTAACGGAACAGATGAAAACACTGGGGGACTGTCAGCACAAACCAACAGGAAAGGTCATTAAAGAACCAAAAATCAGGATTCAGTAGGAAAAGGAAAATAGGGGACGCCAATCCTGAAAATCTCTGCAGAGGAAGCTCTGAAGGCGCACCAGGAGGCCCTAACGTTGCAACCCATGGATGTGATGAGAAGCCCTCACTGATGTTCACAGGGTCTGCTGGGACGTTTTACGGGCAAAGGAAACTGAACCCAGTACTTGGCGTTTGCCCTGAAAATGCATCAGTCAATTACCACTGACGGCTTTTTATAGAAAGTAGTTTTGCTCCCTTAAGATTTTAAAAGGGGACAAATTCAAACTGGCAAGTTCAGTTCAGTTGCTCAGTCGAGTCTGACTCTTTGTGAACCCGTGAACCGCAGCACGCCAGGCCTCCCTGTCCATCACCAGCTCCCGGAATCCACCCAAACCCATGTCCATCGAGTTGGTGATGCCATCCAACCATCTCATGCTCTGTCGTCCCCTTCTCCTCCTGCCCTCAATCTTTCCCAGCATCAGGGTCTTTTCCAATGAGTCAGCTCTTCGCATCAGGTGGCCAAAGTATTGGAGTTTCAGCTTCAGCATCAGTCCTTCCAATGAACACCCAGGACTGATCTCCTTTAGGATGGACTGGTTGGATCTCCTTGCAGTCCAAGGGACTCTCAAGAGTCTTCTCCAACACCACAGTTCAAAAGCATCAATTCTTTAGCACTCAGCTTTCTTTATAGACATTGGCAAAAATTACATAAAATGCTTTCACCCCAGTGTTGTGTTTACTAATTGAAGATCTGAAACAATCTAAAACACTATGAGAATATCATGATCAACCATTTGATCAAATATTTAGGTTAAACCCTATGAAACTGCTGATAAGCAAATGTTTTTGATCTACAAAAACAATGCTTTTGTAAAATTTAACCTAATACCACAGACATTAACAATGGCATTTTTGTTATCAATACGCAATGGCACGTAACAATGCTCTAAATGTTCTAGAAGCTCACAGAAAGGAAGATCTGAAAAAGTGCGGGAAGAAAATATATCAAGGGATTCCTTGGCGGTTCACTGGTTAGAACTCTGCGCTTTCACTGCTAGGGCCCGGGTTCAATCCCTGGTCCGGGAACTAAGATTCTGAAAGCTGCACGCTGGGGTCAAAAAAAAAAAATCAGCGTCAATACTTCTGAGGGACAGGCTGACCAGACGTGTTACGTTTCTTCATTTTTATTTTTATAGTTGCCAAAATATGTCCTAAAGGAACACAGTCCTTGTGTAACCAGGAAGCATGTCCAGGAGGTTAAAAGTAAAACACACACACAAGAGGGGTATCTGTCCCGTGTGAGTAAACGCTCAGGCAGAAGAGCCCCCGCGACGGGCAACAAGGGGGGGAGCCACGGAGGCCCAGAGCTGGTGGAGCCTCGTGCCAACCCAGGACCTGCCCCACCCAGCACAGCCCGGGGGGAGCTGGGGGCTGCAGGGCAGAGCGGGACTCAGGAGCGCGGCGCCACTGGCCAGGCCTCCTGACCACACATGGAGAGGACCACGCGCCAACGCCGCCGAGCCCGAGCTTCTCAACACCCGTGCTCCCGTCCCGTCCTCTGTCCCCGCAGGCTCCCTGGGGGGCAGGGTGAGGATTGCGGAAGCCGGACGCATGTGGACTTTGGAGTTGGACCCAGAGTTACTGGCGAGTGCAGAGCCTCAGCCTCCTGTCTGCGCGGCGACCCGGCAGGACCAGGCCCTGAAGTACAGTCCTTGCTGGCTCAGCACCTGCCCCGTGAGGGCGGGTGGGGGCAATGCGTCTCTGACCCACTGCCCCTCTGCTCAGCGGGCAGTGAACCCGGGACCCAGCCCTGCCCTCACTCCAGGCAGGCGACAAACCAGGAGATGCAGAGGTCGTGTGAGAGGCTGACTCTCCCTGCGGGGAGTTAGCGGAGAGCCTCTCCTCTCCTCCTCCTCTGAGAACTTACAGTGGAAAACGCCACTGGCAGGGTTTTCCTTTTTCGCAGAAAGGTATACAAATTCTTTTGAAGACTAGACTGGCGCATGCGAGCTTTATGACCCAGGGATCTTTCTGAGGATCTGGGAGCCGTCCTCCGGAATGGACACATCGAGGAGGGGTGGCACCCCGCCTTCCCACCCCCCACCCCTGTCCCTGGAGGCGGGCAGGAGCCTCACTGCCATGAGCTCCTTGTGCCCCAAGGTGAAGCTACGGCCAGAGTGACGAAATGCCCACCCACACTGCCCAGAACCAGACGCCCTCCCAAGTCAGGACGCCTTGGCTGAGCGCCGCAGGGACAAGTCAGCGTGCCAGTGGGTGGACGTCAGGTATGTAGGTCATAGCAGAGCTGCAGTCACGGCGTTTGTTACATGCTGGCCAATGAAACTGTTTTCAAAGTACACAACTTTTGTCACCTGAAACCTCTGGGCATAGTCTCCTGGAGGAACAAAATTCCCTGAGAACTGAACATTAAGCTCTAAGTATTAGTGGTTTTTTGTTGTTGTTTTGTTAAATCTGCTTTTTAATTGTCACTCTATGTCCTGCCCCCTTGGAGAACACGGAACATAAGTCAGCGTTTTCTAAGAGATTCAGAGCTACCTTGATAGACAAAGGTGCCTGTGACAATTTTGGCAGGTTAACAAATCAGCTCTCTCAAGCCTCAGCTTTCTCAGATACCAAAGAACAAGGTGACAGATTTTTGCAGTGAAATCCTGTGAGCTGAGAACTTCCACCTGCAGCCCTGAGGGCACAGCAGGATGTGGACATACCTTCCCGCCATAAAACAGGAAAACGGGCAGATACGTGAAACCAACGGTTTCATACACTGGACTGAGGGCTGGGGAGGGAGGCACCAAGGTGAGCCCTGCGGCTGCCCAGGACTCCTGCCAGAAGATGCACCCCAGGCCACAGAGCAGGTCACACTGGTCTCACGAGGCTGCAGAGACAGAACGGGAAAAGTGGCTGGGGAGCCCGGAGAAAAGGGCGCTCAACAGGAAGACGCTCCACAAATCCGAGTCGCTGATGCATGCACTATGACATCCCAGAATAGGGTCATACCCTGAGAAGTGGGACAAAAATCAGGCAAGGAGCTGGGAGCTGAACAGTTCCCAGGCCCTCGGAGAGCTGGGAGGAGCCTGGGCTCCTTCCAGCCAGAGCAACAAGCCCGCAAAGTGTTCCATGGAGAACCTGCAGGGCCACTCCTTGGCAGGGGAGTCAGTGTCCCTGTAGCAAAAGCTATTTCAGACCCGCCCTAACGAAGTTTAAAACCAGCTCTGCCACAGGTGCAGGAAAAGCACCTGAGAAATTCAACACCGTTCTGGATAAAACCCCTCCACAAACCAGGAAGGTGAGGGAGCGTCCTCAGCCTGTTGAGAGCCCACAGCTGGGGCTCCCTGCTGGTTCCGTGGTGAAGAATCCGCCTCGAAGTGCAGGCCATGAGGCTTCTATCCCCGGTTAGGCTGCAAGGCAACTACGCCCGTGGGTTCTAGAGCCCCTGCTCTACAATAAGAGAATGTTCCCGGTGTTCACCGTAAATCAGTTATACCATTTACACCATGTACTTTTCCTTCATGGCACCTGTTAGCATTTCACATTTACTTGCAGTTTTTTAATGCTGGTTTGTCTCTCTCCATGGTAAGCCCCATGACAGCAAGACTGTGCCCATTTCTCTGCCCCTCCAGGGCACCCCTCTAGGCCTGGCACAGGGCCTGGCCCTCCACAGGTGCTCCAAGACCCTGTGGGAATGAATGGCGGATGATGCCAGCGTCTTTTGCTTTCACCATGGTGAACCCTCAGGCGGCCCAAATCCCAGCTTCCGGACCAGCTCTGAACAGAGATGCACAGAAGAGAGGGGCTTCAGCAGCAGAGAGAATCTCTCAGACTCAGTGAATATATGCAAGTGAGCCTGGAGTGGTTTCGCCTCAAGTGCACAAAAACATTTCAGCAACTAAACTCGACGATGGGACCAGCCGCTGGTGGAAGGGACTGGAGGCACCATTTCCAGCGAGTGCAGAAAGCAAACACTGCCGGCAGAAGCGAGAATCCGCAGTGAAGAGTCAGAAATAGAACATTTCTGCCCTCTGGGGGAGCAGGTGGTGGTGACGCACACCGCTCCTCAGAGAACCCAGGGCACCAACGAGGCAGCCATAAGCGCTTCCTCGCACAGACGCAGGCCCTCCCCAGGCAGAAGCGGCCTCCATGTCTGGGAGCCCCGGGGGGTCGCCTGCTTTCCTCTCCGTCTGTCTCCACTCTGCTCTTTCAGAAAATCCTGTTCCCACAGCAGGTTCTCTGCCTCCGCCATCTGAAATGCCCCCTCTCAGCAGCCAGAGCTCTTAGCACGTGCAAACCCCATCCTCAAGGCTTCCTAGCCGGCCCCATGAGAAACCCCCACTGAGGGTAAACTCCCAGCAAGTGCCTGCAGCACTTTATCGCTGTCTCAGGGCTCGGGTCACTTTATTACCTCCTATAACATTCTTCACAGACTGGCCAAGAGCCACGAGGAAAGAGTTTAGAGCCCACATTAGAAGTTATCTGCTCCTCTCTCTCCCCACCCCCATCCCAGCAAAATACCAAACAGCCAAGTATCTTCCCAGAGGATTTTATTCCAAAGCCACAGGGTTCACCACAGACTCCTCTCTGGACAGACACTGGCCCGCCTGGCACCTCGGACTGCTGCAATCGAAAGGTAGCTGAGATCAGGGCTGTGCGCGCACCTGGAGACCCAGAGGGGTCCCGGCCAGGAATCAGGACCCAAGCAGCAGGACTGCAGCATGAAGAGAACACGGAATGCAAGCTCCCACAGCACAGAAAGCGAGAACACGGCAACATCACGCAGTCCGAGAGCTTCTGCCTGGGGGGCTGTTTGCTTAACTCACGATGTGACAGAGCCAACCACAGTCAAATATTATCTTGGGCTCAAAAGGATAAGCTACCCTTTTATGCTTTATGAGTTGGCAGGGAAACATGCAACAAAACCCAACCCTGTGAAGCTACAGATAAACCAGTACAAGGTGTCTTACCAATGCTATCCCAACAACCAGAACCTTCTGGAAACAGGTGGGCAATAAACATCAAGACTCATCTATGATGTAACACAAGGACGTAATTCAGAAGAAGACAAAATGCTAGGTGTACAAACATGCTGTTTCACAAGGAAAAACCAGAAAGTCTAAACAGAGAAATGCCTAAGTATGGTTCATCAATGCAAAAAAAGGATGTGCCACCATCAAGACAATAACTATCGGCTACTTTTGCAAAAACAAACCATAGAGTGCACATAGCTATACATGGTTACAAACTAAGAAGAGTTTTAGGAAACGACAGTGCTGACGGCTTCATGGGCTGGGCTGGGCCCAGATACTGACGTCCTAATGCCCAGGCACCTAAGAACGAGACTGCATTGGGACACAGGTCATGGGAGAGGCGATTAAGTTAAAATCAGGTGATTAGCAAGGGCTAGTCCTACCAACTGGACTGGCTTCCTTCTAAGCAGGGGGGATTAGGACACAGAGAACAGAGGGAGATCACGTGAAGACACACGAGAAGATGGCGGTCTGCGCGCCAGACAGAGAGGCTTCCAGAGAGACCAGCTCTGCTGACACCTTCATCTGGCCTTCCAGCCTCCAAACTTCGAGAAAAGTCACTTCTGCGTGTTTAAGCCACGGTGGGTGGCACTTCGTTATGGCAGCCCCAGCAAACTAAAACAGTTAATGTGGCCTAATTACAGGTGAAGATTTTTTTCTTCTTCCAAGTACTTCCTAAAACGTTTCAGAGCTGACTCACCAACACTGGCTCCAGCGACATGAACACCCTCTGCCAAAGCCCATTCTCTCCTCTCCCTCAGTGGTTTTCTTTTAACGCAGCTTCACAAAGGAAAGGGAGCGAGAGGGGAGACTCAGCTTCATGAGGCTGAAGAAATGCCAACTGCAGGAACTTCCCTCCACAGCAGAGCACTCTAAAGGACAGCCTGGACCACCGTGAACTGCAGAGAGCCCCCCATCCTCAGCTCCTGGCCACACCCGCCCCCCTCGTGCCACCCAGAGCACACCTGCCAGGAGGGAGGGTCTGGTCCGGCCCGAGCGCTGCAGGCCGGCCCTTTAAATGCCAGGTCAGCTAGCTGAACACCCCGAGATTCTGGTACTCTGAGGAAGAGCCGCAGGGAAGGATCTGAACCCAGCTCCCTGAGGGCGGGAAGAGGGGCAGGAGGGCTGCGCAGGTCTGCCCAGAGCTCCCCACGTTCCGGGCTCCGGGTCTGCTAGTATGGCACAGGCCAGGTGAGAAGAGGCAGGAGCGGGTCCCCTAACGTCCAGGGCACAGAGAAGTGTGACACAGGGCGCAGGTGGCAGGAGGAGGTGGCGCTCGGCAACCTTCTTGAGACAGGCAGGAACCCGGAAAGCGGAGCGAAAAGATGGGCGGGCACATGGAAACCAGAGCTGGATGCGCTGTAGACAGGACTTGCTCTTTCCGTTTCTCTCCTCTCCTCTCTCTCCCAGAGGCAAAGGGCTGGGGCCTGAGTGGGCTGCAACCCCCAGGCTGGGACTGCAGTCCTAGAAGCAGCCTAGCAGGAAAAGGTCCAAGCTCAGATAAGAATCTGAGAATAGGGACATCCCTGGCGGTTCAGTGGTTAAGACTTTGCTTCCCAGTGCAGGGGGCACAGGTTCGATCCCTGGTCGGGGAGCTAAGAACCCACATGCCTGGCGGCCAAAAACCAAAACATGAAACGGAAACAGTATTGTAACAAATTCAATAAAGACTTTAAAAGTGGTCCACATAAAAAAAAAAATCTTTAAAAAAAAAAAAAGAATCTGAGAATAGAGGCCAAGAGCCCTTGGGTCTGGTCACTAGACCCGGGACACAAGAGCACCCAGGGGACACAGAGCAAAGCTGACTTGTTGCTGGTCACCTGAGCAACAAGTCAGGAGTTTCTCATTTACCTGACCTGACGATCAATACAAATTTTCTGGGTGAAAGAGCAAACTAAGGAATTAAGGACAAGCAAAACGCACTGTCTCACGACAGGCCTGCCTTCACAGCCTGCATGACGGTGGGTGAGTGGAGTATGTCACCCCTCCCCCCGGGGCACGCCGAGGGACGAAGACAAGACACGCTGAAGTTGCTCCCTAACGCGTCCCAGGGCCGCGAGAAGCACAGGAGGCTGCCGAGCACCCGTGTCTGAGCCCAGACGGTGAGTCCAGCTCAGAAAGCAGCCTTCCTTGGGCTGACCCTATCTGTACCAGGTCCCACACAGTCCTCTGCCCTCTCTGGAAAAAAGGAGGAGAGAGAAGTGAAGACAAAGAAATGGGAGGGGAGAGTTTCAACACTAACCTCTCCCTGTAAGTCTCCACTTTCCTAGCCCAGGTGGGTACTCAGAAACTCCTCTACTCTTAAGAACCTTGAGAATCCTTCCCTCAGGAATGCGAATCCACCGCTTCAAGTAGGGGAGTGGGGCGAGCAGGTACACTGTGCCTGTGAGCAGGGCTGAACAGCAACAGTGATCCGGGGATAACTGAGTCTCAGGGTGGTAGAAGACGACAGAAGGAATTCCCGATATCCAGTGGAATCAGCCACAAGACCTTCCTCCAGAGAAAGAGGTAGGAAAAAGGCCGCACACACCCAGGTGTCCTCACGATTAAATGTCACACAGTGAAAGGGTCTCATCAAGTACAGCTAGAGTCTGGAGAAAGCCGTGCAGGGGCTTCCTCTGCGCGCCCTCGTCTGAGGGTGCACCCCAAGCACGCTCCCCTCACAGCACCAAGCAATGCAATAACACACGAGCAAAGTTTGTGCCAAGGTTTTTCCTGGGGGCTGGGCACTTAAGCACTGCCTGCCTAGAAAGTAGGTGCTCAACAGAAACCACGCTGTTTATGCGGAGTCAGACACAGTGGACCATCCTTATCAGCTAGGGAATGAAGGGACAGACAGTTCAAGCACAAAGCTCCCCACACCAGCCAAGGGCCAACTTCCTGAGCAGACCCTTCTGAAGACAGCAGTCCTGGTGGCTTGCTGTTAACTCTTTCCTGCAGTGGTTTGTTAATGAGGCAGAGACACAGAAGGCAGAGTAAGAGATGGTTAGGGAGCCTACCAACCTGAAAGCTACATTATTTAATTGTAACACATTCTGTAATCTTGACAAAAGCATCCTTAGGGCAAGAGACAAAGCTATTAACAACAAAGTCGCAGTTACAGGAGCTCCCTATAATGGGCAAAGAAGGCTGAAGCAGGAGAGCTAAGCTGAAAGTGCATCTTTCAGTTACTGAGTGGGGAAGCATGTTGCCTTTGCAAGAGCACCAGGACACCCTCCTTCAAGATCATCCAATTCGCTGCACCCCCTTCTCCGAGTCCAGTGAGCAAACTTCTGACAGCAGTCTTGGTCCTCCTCCTAAGAAGAGAATGCGCTGACCAGCTGGCACAGATCTGACTTCATGAACCAGTGATGTGGTCCACCAGTCAGGGTCACGAAATGACAACAGGGACCATTCATTAGGCACCCAGGTCTACGGAAGTCATTCTGCGGATCCTCCCAAGTCTCTCATGAAGTGTTTTGTATTTTGCAGGAAAAAGCAGAGAATCAGACTGGTGAACTGAGATGCCCAGAGTCACACTACTGGAAGTGAATGACACAGGATTAAAATCCAGGTGGTCTTTATCTCTACAACCCATATTCTTTCCGTTCGATTACACTCCTCTGACTGAGAAGCCAGGCTGGCATCCGTTTCCCAAGACCCGCTCCCCTTGTGAGTCTGAGAATCTACAGGAGTCAAGGAAGACCCAGGTCACTCTGTCAAAGTGCCTGCAACAGCCCTTTAGCTTCACCCATCCCCAGAGCCACAAAACCACCCCAACCGCTCTTCTACTGTTGGATAAGGTTCTTCTCACCGGCCAGGAAGCCGGGGAAGAGTCATGTCGGTGGCGGAGGAAAGCTGTCCTTCGCTGAGCACCTCCGTGGGCCAGGCACCTTCTTCTCGAGCTCATCTAACGCTCAAGAACTTCGCGTCACAGATGAGGACACCAGAGGCTCTGAGTGTTGAGGTCACCTGTCCAAGAAAACCTCCAGTGACGGTGCAAGAACCTTCCCGTTCGAAATGCTGCATCTCCGCCACCGTCGCAGGCACCCTCGGGGCTTCGTTTCACGTCCTCCCAAGATAAGGAACCCCCTGGCTGAGCTCTGCGGTCCAACGCCCTCTTCTCAGCCAGTCTAACGCCCCCTCTTGCCGCAGAGAAAAACATCGCGCAGCGGGTCCACGTCTGAGACGCTGCCCCGCCCACCCTTCACCGCCAAGGGCAAGGCGCCGAGAAGCGCCCCTGCCCCGCGGGCGGCATCGCCCCAAGGTCACGGAACATCGCGGCGAGGCGGGGAGCCGCCCGCCGGGGTCACCAGGCAGCCCCGCGCCTCAGCCCGCCCGGATCTCCGGGCCCCGCCCGCGCCCGCCACACGGGCCTCGGACTACCCCCCGCCCCGACCACTCCAGCCGATGCCCCGGCCCGCGGCCCCTCGCCGCGCTGGCTCCTCACTCACGAGCCCCCGGCGTCTCCGGCCGCCGGGACCCCCTCGGCCTCCCTCAGACCTCCGCCCCGCCTTCCGCGCCGCGGGCCCCTCCTCCTGTCAGCCCGCGCCCCGCAGCCAAGCTACCTTCTCCAGAGATGCCGGTCTCTGCACAGCCAGGGAGCGGGCCAGCGACAGGACAGTGTTGAAGTAGAAACCCCGCGAGGCACCGGCGCCGGAGCCCGAGCCGAAGCCGCCGCCGCCGCCGCTGCCGCCAACGCCGCCGCCTCCTCCCCGGGCCGCGGCCGCCGCCATCATCGCGAAGCGGCGCCGCCCGCCGGCTTCCCGCACTCGGCCCGCGAGCGCCGGGGCGCACGGCGCAGGCGCGGCCGCATCCGGCTGCCCCGCCACGTGACCCCTCAGTTGCAGACGCCGGCGGGGCGCGGCCTCGGGCGGATCCACCACCAAGGGGGGAGCCAGGAGCCGCGCGGTCGGCTGCAGCGCGGCGCGCGACGGGCGTGGACCTCCCCGCCGCGGGGCACGATGGTCGATTCCGGGGGCGGGGCCTCCGCGCGCCACAGGCGGAAGCAGCTCGCGAGGCGCCTGAGTCAAGCTGGCGGACGCTTCCTCCGGCCTTCGGCGCGGTGGCGGCGGTAGGGTCTTCTTCCTCGCGACTCAAGCGTTCACCTCGCCTCGACCGCACCAGACTCCTCCCACCCGTCCCGGGCCGAGCACCGGCGCCATGTCAGCCTACCCACGGAGCTACAACCCGTTCGACGAGGACGCGGAGGATGAGGACGCCCGGCCGGCGCCGTGGTCGGACAGCCGCGACCTCGCGGACGGGCCCGGCGCGCCCGCCGACCGGCAGCAGGCCCTGCGGCAGGAGGCGCTGCGCCGGGCCGAGGCCACGGCCGCCAGCACCGGCAGGTCCCTGTCGCTCATGTACGAGTCCGAGAAGATCGGGGTCGCCTCCGCCGAGGTGAGTGAGCTGTCTCTGGGGGTGGGGGTCTCCCCCGGTCAGCCAGGACGGGTCGTGAGCTCTGGTGACTGGACGGTCGGTAACAGTCCGTCAGCGACGGTAAGAGACGCTGTCTTCACGCCCGTAGCGGCAGTTTGCTCCCGGCGATCTCCGGAGTTTAGTCCGCCGGAGTGTTGTTTTTTTCCCTACTTGTTGTCGAGAGGCATGTCCACGCTGTGTCCGGTTCAGGGAAGTGGAGACTCCGGACGGCAGAGCCCGGGTTAGGGGCGCGGAGTGTCTGTTCCTTTTACCGTCTCCTGGGCAGAGGCCGGGGCCCGGGGGCTTCAGCCCTTCCTCCTGCGCCTATGGTGTCAAGCATCCGAGGAAATGGGTCTTTGGGTTCTTTCTGGCACCGAGCGCCCCTCCAGCTCGCCGAAAGGGGAGCAGAGGGGTCTTGTCTGCCTGGACGCTGCTGAGTGCCCCAGAGTCCGAGTCGGGTCGAGTCTCCAGGCCCTTAGGTTTCCTTGCCCATCCCAGCCAAGACGTCCTAGCCATACAGGTGCGGTCTGTGACTCTCTGTGGCACCAGCCCACCTGTCCTCCTCCTCCGCATCCATAGGTGGTTCCAGAAGTGTTAGGAACTTGGGTAAGAGCTGTTGTCTCTTAGCCACTGCAGTTCTCGCCCCAGCCCACTAATGAAACGCTGAGATTGGGCCTTATTTTTAAATGTTCTTAAGAATGTAATAACAGGAAAGTTATTGCTATGTCAGCTAAAAATAGTTAACTTTAAGCGTTTGTAGCTCATTGTTTTTCTCACTGCGTCTCTTCATAATTTTCTCTTTTGGCACACTTCCCTCAGAGCTGGTCACTTGCAGTCTCTTAGGATTTTGAGGTCCATCCCAGCATTCTCCCGCCATATCCTTAATTGGCCCATCCTGCCTGTCTTTAGCCTCGCTAAGGGAGTTTATCTTGTGTTTGCTGGATTCCTATGTTGGAATCTAAATAGAAGGTGTTGACTTACATTTGGGAGGATTCCCTGAGGTCTTAGGGCCTAGGTGGAAGGGTCGCTTGGTTAAAGGGCCCAGGCCCAAGAATGTCAACAGAGAACTGTTTAAAAAGGCATCTCTGACAACTGAGAACAGGTGAAGTAGGAAGCTAGAGGAACAAGAAGAATACCGAAGCAGAGGAGACCTTGGAATCTGACTTCTATGGCTAAGGTGTAGATAAGAGGAGGAGGGAAGTTCCTGAGGAAGAGAGGAGCCAAGTTGCACACTGGCCAGGCCCTGCAGCTCCAGGACTTCTGAGCAGGGAAGTGCTGCCCAGGGAGCTTCCATGAAAGGGCCTGGAGGAGGAGCTTGGGACCTGGTGCAGTCAGAGGGAAGGTCGGGAGTGCCAAAAACACAGGGACTGTGGGGACAGGCCCCATGCCACCCCCCAGGGTCCTTCTCTCCAATAATGGGGACCATGAGAGCAGCGACAGAGCGGCTCCTCAGGCCGTGAGGCTTGACCTGGCCAAGCCAGGTGTTGTCCAAGAGGTGCAGCATTATGGGGACTGGGCAGGTGCCAGGCTCTGTCATCACGTTATCACACACTGACACTGCCCAGGGCTCAATCAGTTCTCAATCATCGGCTCTCAGAAGCAGGACCGGTCAGCACCCCCACACCACCCCACCCCACCCCATACTCTCCAAGTGTTCTAAATCTCTCTCATCACTCTTATTTTCCTGGGAGGTGGGGTGAGCTCTGTCCCAGCTGATCCAAGTCACCTGATCCACTAACCTCCCGACTCAAATGGGAACCCACCACATACCCAGCACTGAGACATGTCACAACAGGACACAAATTTTGAAGGGTTGAGACTTGACTTTTTTAGGTCAGGAAGGTCATAATTAAGGCCCAATGTGGCAGCAGCAGGAAAGTCACTCAGGTCACCTCTCAAGGGAGAGCTGCCCTTCACGTGAGAACCCTGCAGAGGTCACCTCTCAGGGAGGCGATCACCTTGGGTCCTGACCCCAGAGGACTGAGGCACAGTGGGCCGGCCTGAGGACCACTGTCCAGAACCACAGAGACTTGTGGGCCACCCGACTCTCTCCTTCACAGGCACGGTTTGTTTCTTCTCTTTTCCTGAGTTTTAATTTCTGTGACAATAATCCAGTCGCAGCCTTCAAAGCAGAGGACACGTGGAAGGCTGCAAAGGCTCCTCCCAGCCCGCCTCCCCACTCCCAGCCACTTACTTCTGCCCCTTCTGTGTCCCTGTGGAGGGATTCTATGTGTGAAGATACACTTACCATCATTTCCCTTTTTTTTCTTTTTTAATTTTAACTTGAGCAGAAGTGTACTGTATGTTCTAAATGGCACATTGTTTAGCAGGGTGGAGGGCATTTCCCTAGCAACGTGAGACCTGCTGCTTTTCCCACCCTGACACCTGTGGAAACTTAGTTCCCCACCAGGGATCAAACCCAGACCCAGCAGTGTAAGCACAGGTCCTAACCACTGAGTCGCCCCGGAATTCCCGCACTCTCTGTTCTCTGGGCTGTGTCGTGGTCCCTCTGGTGGATGACCTGTGTCTCTGCAGCCAGTCCCCTGATGCCGGGCCTTTGCCTGTTTGTGTCCTACGTGGACCCAGTCTCTGTGAGCCCTTCCGCCACCCTGGCCAGCGGGACTGCCTGCCCCACTCTGGCCGCTGAGGTTCTGCGGGGCCCGGGGTCTCAGTGCGGGTTGACGGTCTGAGTGGCCAGCATGGGAGCATCGGCAGAGAGGGACTCGGGGAGGGGCCCGCAAGCTGGGCCACTGACAGCCTCCCGGCCAGCACCCCGCCGAGAGCGTCCTGGCGCGGCCAGCACACCTGTACACAGTCTCCTGCAGGCCCCTCCCTCCGTGCTGTCTCTCCACACTCACCAAAGCCCCATTGGGCGTTCGACTCAGAGAGGGGGGCCCAGGAGGACACCTTTCTAGTCTGGGAACAGAGGCCGTCTCGGCCGTCTGTCTTGGGGGCTCCATGACTTAGAGGAATCCCTCATCCTCTGGGCAGACCCTCCCGCTCTCCACGTGAGGGCAATCCTAACCAGAGGCTCCCCTCCGAGGGAGCCTGGGCTGGTTCTGATGTGGCCAGAGTTCTTCGCACAGGCCTGTCCTGAAGCAGAAGCTGATGGAGAGTGGCAGACAGCTGTTCAGCTGGGTGATTCCCAGTTGGTTTCTGACTGTGGAGGAGAAACTGTGTCTTGCTCAGCCTTCTGCTCCCACACTTGCCAGCATAGTGGCCCTCCATATAATAGGTACTTCCCAAATAGCTGGCAGGTGAGCAGGTGACCCGGCTGGGGGAGGAGGGATGCAGGAAAAAGGATGACCTGAGCCGTGTGGCTCTGGAGGAAGTAGATCTGTTCTGGATTTATAACTTTGTTGATTTTTTTTTTTTAATACACTATTGATGATCGAGTTGAAAAGTTTTAGGATCAGGGAAGGATTTCCCTGGCTGTCCAGTGGTTAAGACTCCTCACTTCCACTGCAGGGGGCGCGGGCTTGATCCCTGGTGAGGGAACTAAGATCCCGTGTGCAGCATGGTGCGGCTGAAAGAAAGAAAAGTTCCAGGGTCAAACTTGCTGGCTCCCTAGCCATAAGGAGGCCCCTTGTGTGGCCAAGTTGTCATTGTCCCAGCAGGTCGTACATCACACGCCAGCACCATAGCAGCCGGCTGTGTCTGCTCCTCCTCCCTAGAATGTCCACTCGTGGCCTCCATGGCATCCAGGGGGACCTTGCTTTGCTGGGCAGGTGATGCATCTGGGAAGCTGAGGGGCTGTCTGCTCTTCAGAGGCCATGTTGGGGGTCCTGAAGACCACCTTCAGGTTTAACGTTCCCCTAGAAGGACTTATAGAATCGGCTGAGCTGTTATCCTCGCTGCTGTGGTTTGTTACAGCAGAAGGGTGCAGGTCAGCATCACCCAGGGGACAGGCTGGTAGGCAGAGTCTTGGAGAGCCAGCACACGCTCCACCCATGCTGTCCCCGAGGAGCTGTGCGCAGCCAGCACTTCCCCGGGGCGACGTGCGTCCTCCGCCGGCTCAGCTGCCCACCTGGCCTCTCCAGATGTTGCGCCGTGCGGCTCAAGGCTCCACTGTAAACACGTTGACTGCACAAACTGTCGGGCTGGCCTGAGGACTCGGGGACGTCAAGTCACTCTTCAGGGTGGCCCAGGGCACAGGGCCAGACGGGGCCTTCCTGGGGAACATGCGGTGTAGGCAGCCCGGCCTGCTGAACTAGCCGCCCGTTGCCCCCCCATCAGCCCCAGCACCCCGCACACAGCAGGGGGCAGCAGCCTGCTGCCTATGCCCTGGTGGTTCTTGGCCACCTAGGAGGACTAACTCCTGCTTCTGCCGGGACAGAGTCCCGAGTCTGTGTGTGTTCCCCGGTATGCTGGCCAAGGGTTTAGGGAGGGCCTGCCTCTGAGGGTGACGGGGGGGGGCTAAAGTGGGTGCAACACTGGGCCATGTCATCCTCCCCAGGAGCTTGTGCGCCAGCGAGGGGCCTTGGAGCGCACGGAGAAGATGGTGGACAAGATGGAGCAGGACCTAAAGACCAGCCAGAAGCACATCAACTCCATCAAGAGTGTGTTCGGGGGGCTCGTCAATTACTTCAGGTCCAAACCCGCGGAGACCCCGCCTGCGCAGAATGGCATGCTTGCCCCCCAGCCCAGTGGCAGGTGAGCAGGCGCCCGGCCAGCCAGCGAGAAGCAGCAGAAGGGGGTTTGGTGCGGGTGGAAAAGGCGTTCGGACCACTTCTTGTGCCTTAAAGGGCCCCAGGGACCCTGAAAGTCACACACCGGGAGGCATTTGTCCTGAGGCACGTTGAAACAAGTGTTCTGCGCTACTCCTGAGGGTGTGGACCCGACCGCCATCCAGTCTGCCTACTGTGCATGAATTGGGTCCCTCTAAACTCCTGCTCCCAGTGGTTTGAAAGAGAATATTCACTCTAACCAGTGTCAAGGTGACTTGCTTTCCTGCATTGTTGCTTTAAACAGCCTTCACGTCAAATTTTCCCATGCCTAATCCAAGTTGCCCATTGATTATCACTTTAAAATTACAGATTATCTGCTTCGAATTTTGGCTAGAGATATAATAAAATCACATGTGCAATGTTGGCAGACATATAAATGGCAGGTACTGAAACATAAAAGAACTGAGTTTCTGCTAAACCAAGTGATCTGTTGTTTCTGTGTTAGATTATTAGCTTTTTTATCATAAAAACAATTTCGCCATGATACAGAAAATCTACACCCTGCCTACTGTAACACAAAACATTTAGGTTGCTCTGCTTACTCAGTGTTTTCATAGTTGCCATCAGGACATCCAGGCTACCCTGGTGGCTCAGTGGTAAGGAATCTGCCTGCCAGTGCAGGTGATGCCAGAGACGCAGGTTCAGTCCCTGCATTGGGAAGATCCCCTGGAGGAGGAAATGGCAACCCACTCCAGCATTCTTGCCTGGAGAATCCCATGGACAGAGGAGCCTGGCGGGCTGCAGTCCATGTGGTCGCAGAGTCGGAGCAACTGAGCGACTCGACAACGACAATCTGACCGCTCATTTGTAGTTTGGTCAGAGAAGGCGTCTGCCTTTCTCACACGGGCGCTGCTGGGAAGACTGACTGCACCATCACAGGTGGTTCTCCTTTCCTCTGAAAGTTTTCTTTTTAAGTTTTCTTTTATCTAAAAAAGTTTTCTTTTATCTAAAGGTTGAAAGAGGCCATCAGCTCCAGTAAAGAGCAGGAGGCACAGTACCAGGCCAGCCACCCGAACCTCAGGAAGCTCCAGGACTCAGGTTTTCAGGGACACCTTGGGCCAGGGTGGGGTGGCAGGGCCCAGCGGCTCTCTCGGGGAGCTGGGAGTGGGCATTACTGCGGGGTTTGGCCCCTTCCCCCATGGAGAGAGCGATAAGGAAGTGGGAGCCTGGCCCGAGCAGCTCCCAGCTTTTCCGGTGGAGAAGCACCTTTGCTGAGTAGGCTGTGACCCCCAGGATGCCCTCGACCTAATGTCTAGGCCTCTGGAATATTCTGGGTCATGTGGCAAAGGGGGCAGTGTGGTTGCCAAGTGGCTGGCCTCATCGAGAGTTGTCCTGGTTTTCCGACTGGACGCAGTGAAATCATAGAGGTTCTTTGCTCGTGGGAAGGGGGTAGAGGAGAGAGTGACGGCCTCAGGACTTGACTTCCCAGGGCTGGATGGGGCCAGGAGTCATTTCCCCTCAAGAGCCCGCAGGAGCACCGACCCTGCTGACACCTGGGTCTGAGCCCAGGGAGGCCTGGCTTGGACATCCACCGTCCAGAACTGAGGACGGCTTGTGGTAGTTTGTTGGGGCGGCTAACGCAGCCCATGAGGCCCAGCCACTGGGCGAGGAGTACAGGATGGAAGGTGTTTTGTGTCAGATCGCCCCATTAATATCAAATGACAGGCCCAGAAACGTCCCTTGTCTCAAGAGGAACTGAGGCCTCCTGGGGGCTCCTATGCACCCCAGAGAGCCAGGCGTGTCAGACGTAACCAACCTGCAGGGTCTGGCAGAGGAGGGACCAGAGGGCGTCTAGGAGGTGAGAGCCTTGGAGGAAGCAGGTGAACACTCTGCCCCCGAGCAGAGAGAGACCCCGAGTCTAGCGAGAGCTGGTCCCGGGAGACAGAGCCTGAGGGCCAGGGCTGCTCTGTGTGCGCTCGGCAACAGGTTTAGAGAAGGCTTCCTGGGAGCAGGCGTGTGTTCTTAATGTTTCTTCTCCCACAGCCTGCACGGGTTTGCACAGTGGGCACTCCATTGTACATCATTCCCTGTACTAAGCTCTTTGCTGAGCTGAGGGCCAGGGTCTGACCAGACCACCCTTACCTGGGGGTCTGTGATCTCAGAAGGGCTGCCCCAAGGAAGCATCACCTTCCCCCACCTTCCGCATCCCCACCCGGCTCTCTCAGTGACCTCGGACCTGACCGCCTTAGGCCTTCCACCGATTGTCCAGATTAAGATGAGTTTTATGAGGCGGCTCTTTAAGGGTTGTCTGTTACCCATCCTCCCTGTGTCTCTTTATCGACCCAGACTCTGTCCGTGCAGGAGCCTGTTCAGCTCTGAGCTCCGAGGCCTACCCACGGAACCCGCACCTTCGCGCCTGTCACCAGAGGATCGACAGCAACCTCGGTGAGCCCAGAGTGCCACCGCCTCCGCACTCACCTGTGCCGAGCCCCCGGGGTCTGCCCCCACCCCACCCCACGTCTGCACGGCTCCCAGCCCCTCACCCCTTCTAGGGTCTGCCCGCCTGCCTCCGTCCCCACCTCTGTCTGGGCGGTGACGGCGGCAGGGACAGGGCCTGGGCTCTGCCCGCCCCCCACCTGGCCCCACGCCCGCCTGCTTCAATTACCTTTTGTCTGTAACTTAGTGAAGAGGCTGCAGAGCACCCTCTTATGTTTCCCCTGCTCTTTCCTGGTGAAAGGGCAGAGAGCGGCTCTGGGTGTGTCCCCCACTCGCTGTTCGTGTGCACACACTTGCACTCCTGTAGGCGCACAAATGCACACACTCGCACACATATCTGCAGGCAGATGCGTGCACACGCTTGCATATACAGTCACAAAACCCATGAAGGAGCTTTACCTTCACCCAGACAGTCAGTCAGGTCAGGACACCCCTCCGCAGTTGGCATAGCCCTGTCTGGGGACCCCAGGGCCCTCGCTGGCCCCTCCCCGCTCACGGTCAGCGCTCTGTGCCACTCTGCTGACAAAGCCCTTTGTGTGCTCGAGGCCGGCCGTGACCTGATGGACACCTTTCCACTTAAGACGAATTGAGATTGGTTTTTACCACTTTTTGTGACAGAAAGGAAATACCTATTAAAAAGAGTAAAGCCTGAGGTATGTCTCAGATATGCTTCCAGGTGGGGACCTCCTGTCTGTGGCTCTGCATCTGTGCTTGACCCACCATCAGGTTTAAACACAGCTGGAAGTTGTGTGGCCCTGTGTGAATTTCTAGAAGAAACACCATGTCCATGTACGGACAGTGGGTCTCCCGGTGGGGGTCAGGAGGAGGGGCTTTTCCAGCGACCATTTATTGCTTCTTCACTCGCACCTGTGTGTCTTGGAACCTGTAACCATTGCCCTGGCACCTGACCATCTCCCAGGAAGAGGGCCCGGTGACCACAGGGGGGGGCATCTGGGGTGCAGGTCCCGACGCCCTGACTTGGCTCAGGCCCGCGCATACCCTCCTGTCTCACAGATGAGCTGTCCATGGGCCTGGGCCGGCTGAAGGACATCGCGCTGGGAATACAGACGGAGATTGACGAGCAGGACGACATCCTCGACCGCCTCACAAGCAAGGTGGACAAGCTGGACGTCAACATCACCAGCACCGACAGGAAAGTGCGGCAGCTCTGAGGCAGTGGCGGACTTCTGGCCCACTGCAGCGAAGAGATTTCAAAGGTCTTCTTTTAAACTCCTAGGAAACTTCACTTACTACTTCAAAATGTGATTTAACACGTATTTTCAGATGTTGTAACAGTGTGGGTTTCGCAAGATTTTGTTTAGAGCACACAGGCCCCCCTTCCCTCAGGATCCTGACCGGAGAGCTATGGGCCGGGCGGCGGGCAGGCCAGCCAGAGTCTCCACGTGATGTGTGTCCCCCAGGCCGCCCACGGCACAGCGCCAAGGGCCATGAGACCCCAGGTTGCAGACGCTCCCCCGCCATGAGCCCATCGTGATGCTCTGAGCCCCAGGAGAGGCCCTGAGCTGCAGGTTTGGGGTGGAGGGGGTGGGCGTCCTCGCTATTTCATGGACAGACACCACCTCCTCCCCTCCCATCCCCTGAACTCAGCAGGCGTTTGATTTCAAGAGGAGAAGGGGGTTCAGACCTGCCCTGCTCCCTGTGACGCCTGGAAACACACGGAGCGGGTGAGCCTGGGAGCAGGCTCAGGAACAGGTTCGACTCTGGCCCCGGGCTGCGTGGCTGGCCGGCCCCGCAGGTGCTCCGCCGAGCTCTCCCCCACACAGCAATGTTTACTCCGTGCCTGGGGTCCCCGGCCCGTCCAGGATGTCCACTCTCTCTCCTTGCGCTGCTGGCCACACGCCTTGACTCATCACTTGGTTGTCTGCCCCCCAGTTTTAGGACTGGAATCCACACAAGACAGGCTGTGCCTAGAAGCATTTGGCTTTTTAAAAGCCCAGAGGTTATTCTAACCAGCCTAACATGTTCTCGCTTCTCATTTTATTAAAGAAGAAGAATCATTTAAAAGCATTAATTAAAATTGATCTCTGAACTTAAATGATTTTGTGTTGGTACCTCCAACAAAATAATGGAAGGCACAAGGTCTTTTTAAACACAAATTGTTTAAAATGTTTTGAAGACAGTGAAAGGGACTGATTTTGATAAGATAGTGGAGGTCAGAAACTTTAAAATCACAGTGCCTTTCGCCTTGAAACTTGGCCTGACACGGTGACCTCACCGCTTAGGTTTAGTCACATGTAAACAAAGCCCCTTAAAGCACAAAGACAGACCTGGAGGTCTGTCGGGGCTGCAGCGAGGCCTCAGCACTTGTGTAGCAGTTCTATATAAAAGTTCCACCCCTGATGCCCGAGCTTCCTGAACACACTGGCCACCTCCGAGGGTGGCCACCTCTGCGGGTAGACAAGCTGTCATGTAGCCGCCGCCTCGTGAGGCTGACCCACGTCACCGCATCACTGGGAACGTCCACGACGCAGTGGACGGTGACCCGATCCACGTCTGCTAACCTCCAGCCCGTCGTGGTCATTCTCCTGGTAACTGGAAAAAGGAAAAATGTTAAACATCCTCTCAGCCCACACTGAACCCCGTTCAGGGCGCCTCCAAGCAAAAAGGCTGCTCGAAAGTGTGACTGCAGCACCCGGCACCAGCCCGGGGTCTTCCTCCCCAACACCTTCCCCCGCGGGTGCTGGGGTAACTTCCCGCTCATTGCTCTTGACTATGGGCCCTTGGAGGTGAGTCGGCACACCTGGACCCAAGCTTCTGCGATGGCTCATTAAACACGCAGAGGCCACTGCCAAACACTCAGCCTGCCTCTCGCATCACGGGGTTCGCAACTATTGACTCAAGGCAACATAGCACCTTACTTTGTGGGGCCGCTCTCCCCCGCCCCTGCCTTTTACCCCAAGCTGTGCAGGGAGGGTTGGCCTCACTCTTCTGGAAACGTCCCCCCACCACACACACACACGGCCCGTGTGTCTGGTTCTGTTCTGGTTCGAGTCCCTTATTCTGAGGCCTGAGCCTCGTGCCCACCGAGGGCCAGTGGCTGCTGCTCCGCCAGCCGGCAGAGCCGCTCACATTCCTGGAGAGCAGAGGAGGACCTCGGGGGCCTCCAGAATCCAAATGTGTGGTTGTGTGCGGGGGACACACGGTGGTTGAGGTGAAGTCAAGTCTGCCCTCCGGACGCACGTGTCGGGAGACACGGAGGTGCTGGGTTGGGGCCGCTGCCTTGCCACGAGGGGTCCCAAAGACAGATGTGGATTTCCACAGTCCATCTGGAAACACACCGTGCCTTCCGAAGAGCGGCTTTCCTGACTCGCTGGCTCCACGGCATGCGTGCTCCAGACAGAGGCAAGAGTCTCCTCCAGGGCGGCATTCTGACCCTGGGTGGTCTGTAGTGGCTTCTGGGCATCTTTTCTGCATCTTGTGGCCCAGGAGACCGCACTTAGTGTGGATGGCAAGAGGGAAAGTGTGTCTTCGTCTCGCTTTCTCTAAGTTCTCTTTGTGAATAATGTGATTCTAAGCGTACACTACACGAGTTTAGTGGAAATCTTATACTTCGCTTCCGTGAGCCTTTTCTGCAGAGTTGACATTACCGGTGTTGTTAAGCGTCTCCCGCTCTGATGAGTGAAATGTCTCGAGTACAAATGACGAGTGAGTCGTTCAAAGTGCGCCTGAGCAGGGCTCCTGCTCACGGTCTGTGTCAGAGCAGCTCCTGGGCTTCATGCCTTCAACTCAAAAAATGACCATAGTCATTGAAATAAAATGTGATGTTTTTTAATCAGACTCTGCCTCCTGTGGTGGGGACTGGGGGCGGGGGGTGATTTCCTGATGGTCCAGTGGTTAAGAATCCGCCTTCCAGTGCAGGGGACGCAGGTTCCATCCCAGGTCGGGGAACTAAGATCCATACCATGTGGCCAAACATAAGGGGAAGAAGAAGTCGCTGAGAGTATAAATCTTAAAAGTTCTCATCAGAAGAAAAAAATGGAGGGTGAAGAGGGGGATACATTGAGAGAAGGGATTAAAAAAATAATAATAATTGAGGGACTTCCCTGGTGGTCCAGTAACTAAGATTACTCCCAATGGAGGGGGCCTGGGATCAAATGATCCCTAGTCAGGGAACTAGATCCCACATGCTGCAAATAAAGATCTCACCTGCTGCAGCTAAGACCAGGCGCAGCCAAATAAGTAAATAATTTCTTTTTAAAGAAAAAGAAACTGGATGAAGTGACGGATGTTAACCAAATTTATCATGGTGATTATTTTACAATATATGCATATACCTAAACATTATGCTGTACGCCTGAAACTTACAGGGTTATATGTCAACTATACTTCAGTGTGAAAGCATCAGTTCTTCAGCACTTGGTCTTTATGGTCCAACTTTTGAACTGTGGTATTGGACAAGACTTGAGAGTCCCCTGGACAGCAGGGAGATCAAACCCATCAATCCTGAAGGAAATCGACCCCGAGTGTCCATCGAAAGGACTGATGCTGAAGCTGAGGCTCCAGGGCTTTGACCACCTGGTGCGAAGGGCCGACTCATTGGAAATGACCAGATGCTGGGAAAGACTGAAGGCAGGAGGAGGGGGTGGCAGAGAGTGAGATGGTTGGAAGGCATCGCTGACTCAGTGGACACGAATATGAGCAAACTAGAAGACAGTGAAGGAAGGGAATTCCTGGCATCCTGCAGTCCAAGGGGTCACACAGAGTAGGAAGTGACTGAGCAACTGAACAATACCTTGGTTAAACTCCGGCAGGGGGAGTAAAATTCTTCCACCGACGAAAGCCCATCCTCTCCCTGCAGGAAGGCAGGCTACTGGAGAAACCAGGTTAAAATCAGAAGCTTCTCTTTCAGAAGCTTTGCTGTTCTCTAGACTGAGCACTGCCGGGCAGGGCTATGTGTTTTCACCTTTGACCCCGTGACTGGGGTGACTGTGGCCACGTAGCTGTCAGCTGTAGGATGAAGTCAAAAGCTGAAGGTATTTGGACCAAGAGAATCAGAGAAGCAAACCCAGTGTCTGGACACCCTGGCTCTTTTTCTCGCTGCACTGGGTCTTAGTTGTGGCATGTGGGATCTAGTTCCCAGACCAGGAATCGATCCTGGGCCCCTACATCAGGAGCAGGAGTCTTAGCCAGTGGACCACCAGGGAAGTCCTCATCCTGGCTCTTGAGCTGCCTGACTCCAGACCCCGTGTCATGGGGAATGACAGGTACCCTTACTGCTTCGACTATTTTGAATCAGGGTTTCTAATCCTCGGGGCAGAAAGCTGGCCTAGGAAAGATGGTTACACCGTGAGTCCCTGGTGAGTAAACCCTCCTAGGGTCGCTGAGTCACTCTAGCGCTGCAGGAATGGGCGGATCCGAGTGCCTGATCGCAGGAGGGCTGGACCCCAAGCTGAATCATCACCTCGGTTAACAGACTTTGCTCTGAGGGTGGGGAGGATCTTGGGTGATCCCTGAGTTTAAACAAAAACAGTCTTCCACCTTCCCTGGTGGCTCAGTGGTCAAGAATCCTGCCAATGCAGGAGACATGGACCAATCCCTGATCTGAGAAGATCCCACAAGTCAGGGAGCAGCTAAGCTCCCGTGCACCGCAAGTATTGATCCTGTGCTCTGGAGGCCCTGAGCCAAAACTACTGAAGCCCATGGGCCCTAGAGCAACCACCACCAAGCCACTTTCTGGCTTCTCAACAAGAGAAGCCACCGCAATGAGAAGCCCGAGCCCTGCAACTAGAGAAAAAGCCTGCACAGCGACGAAGACCCAGCACAGCCAAAAGATACATTACATTTTCTTAAAGTCTTCATTTTCAGAAGCAAGGATGTCCATGTGCGTGCTAAGCCACTTCACTCCTGTCCAGCTCTTTGCGACCCCATGGGGAACTGCCTTTATGACGTGTAGGAACCCGAAATGTGTACAGAGGGTCCTGAGGAGGAAGTGTTCGTGCTTTCTGACTAGCTTTTGAGGTTTTCATTTTGTGTGAGGAAAGGGGAACTCGGGATTGCAATTTTTTGTCCACCACTGACATTAAAATGATGTTCCCTGAGGCCTCCCTGGTGGCCCAGTGATTACCACTCTGCCCTTGCCCTGCGGAGGGCCTGGGCTCAGTCCCTGGTCAGGGAGCTAAGAGCCCTATAAGTTGTGTAGCTCGGCCGATAAAACAGAATGAGATGACAGGGCAAAACAGTGCTTGTGTGTGAAATGTATACTGCAACAAAGTCATTCTGACGATAACTAATACTGTTTTGAATCAAAAGGAATGTTAAGCTGGTTTATACACTTCCTGTGCTGTTGAAGTTAGAACAAGAAGCAAGAGCTCATTCCCACAGATTTGCATCAGATACATTTTCTGAGCTATAACTACAGTTCCAACAGAATTTTTCAGACCTTGATGCCAAGCGCAATGGAAACTTCCATATTTCAAAATCTATTTAATTGGGCAATTCAGGAGTTCCCACCCAAACTTCAATTGAAGATGATTAATCTGCAATGTATTCATAACAAGCTAAAAGGCAAATGTCCCGAGAAGAATCTCGGAGAATTCTATACACACCATCCCACAGTCTGGCTTTCCTGGTGCTTCCACGCGGTAAAGAATCTGCCTGCAGCGCAGGAGACCTGGGTTCAATCCCTGGGTCAGGAAGATCCCCTGGAGAAGGGAATGGCTCCTCACTCCAGTATTCTTGCCTGGAGAATCCCATGGCCAGAGGAGCCTGACAGGCTGCATGCAGTCCATGGGGTCGCAGAGAGTTGGAGAGGACTGAGCAACTAATTCTTTCACTTTCATCCCACAGTGAACATGCTCAATTAAAACCATGCAGTATTGGCAGTACCATCTGGGTGCAAGCCATTGTCAAAGACGAATCAGAGCCTAATTACATATAACTTAGCACTGGCAGCTCAATATTTCAATGTTAGGGGACACTGACATTGAAACGCAAGGAAGTGAAACATTATCCCAAATGAATTCCATTATTCTCATTAGTATACTTGGATGATGAAACATCTACACTCGACTACTATGATATTTTGAACTTTTAAAAAATTGCAGAAAAATCTTCTCATTAGGCAAGAGAATGTTCCAGATTGATAAAAACAGGGGGTGCAGATCCCCTGAAGTGTTAAGATGCTCCCATTTTCCATTTTCTACTGGAGCCAGGGAGGAGGAGCAGGAGGCTGGAGCAAGATTACATAATGTTTCTTGATTTTCCTCTTTGTCCTGCAAAGCCTTAGGTATTTACTATCTGGATCTTTAGCGGAAAATTTGGGGACGCTCGGTCTAAAGGGTTGCAAAGCAGTGACTGAGAAGGAATGAGAGAGGGAATCAGTGTGCCTCTACGGCATTTCACGAAAGGCACTCCAGAATGCTCTGAAATCAGGAGAAACAAGACAAGCTGCCTTTCGGCTCAAGTGACAAGAAAGTGGACTTAAAAAAAAATAATTACTTACGTGGCTGTGTCAAGTTGCAGCTCACGGGATCTGCATTATAGTGTGCGAACACTTAGTTGCGGTCCACAGAATCTTAGTTCCCTGACCAGGGATCAATCCTGGGCCCCTGCATTGGGGGCACAGAGTCTTAGCCACTGGACCACCAGGGAAGTTCGAGAAAATGGATATTTTATAGAAGAGGTGTCAGAGCAATTAGCACTAGGTTAGAAAATGCCAGGGGTAACCATGACCAGACTTCAAGACGCTGAAGTAAAGTCGGCCACTGTTTTCTAGAGGGGTCAGTAGAGCTTCCAAATACAGCAGCCAAGCCTCCTGCAGAGGGGTCCCGCTGGGAAAGAAGAGATTGGCACACTGGTATTTTACAGAGTGCGTCATGGGAAATTATAATGGGCATGTGGACATTATGTTATTAATATTGCAGTAGGAAACTAATAGGAGGGGGGAAAAGAAGATAACCAATAAGCTCCTCTTTTGTTTTAGGGGGAAAAATTTAGCAATATATGTGAAGCGTGGGGGTAGTGACGGAGAAGTGCAGGGTGAGAGGCAAAGGAGGGTCTCCCAGGTCAAGTCTAGCCCAGGCAGTGCGCAAGCGGCGCTCGTGGAGGCCGCACCTGAGAACCACCGACTCGGCCAAGTCAGCACATTGAGCACGCTTGCTGCGTCTCCCCCTACACAGTCAGGCCTCTCTACCCTCAGCATCTTTGCCAGCAAAGAATCTCAGGCAGGAACAAGGGACAGACACTGTTCTTCCGGGTCCTCAGTAAGGCAGCAGTCTGGGAAGACCGTCTGGCCTTAACCATCACTTACAGGGTTGGACCAGACAGGGGAGAATCAAAAGTCAGTGAGGTGGGGTGGGGGCTTTCCTGTGCCTCAGTGGGTAAAGAATCTGCCTATCAGTGGAGGAGACATGGGTTCGATCCCCGCTCTGGTAAGATCCCACAAGCCGCGGCGCAGCTGGGCCTGAGCGGCACAACCATTGAGCCCTGCCCTCTAGAGCCCTTCCCTGCAATGGGGGCCGCCGCAACCAGGGAAAAGCCGGCGCAGCCACGAAGACTCCCTGCACAGAAGGAAAACAAATAAATTATTAAAAAATAAAGTTCAGTGGTGGGGGGACTTCACTGGCGGTCCAGTGGTTAAGACTGTGGTTCCAACGCGGGACGTGCAGGTTTGATTCTCGGTTGGGGAACTAAGACCCTGCATGCCTCATGGTAAGGCCAAAAATAGAGAGTTGGCAGTGGGTCCTCAGCACAGAGGCGGCCTCAAGGACAAGAACCCTGGCAAGCTGCTCGAAAAGTCTTGTCAATGCTTTGAGTCTAAACCGTAACTATCTTAGGAGAGTTAAGTACACTGCTATCTGGAAACCTCGGGAAGAGCAAGCTAAAGCAGAATTACAAATCTTACGTTGCGGCCCATTTTTAAAGCTTCTTGTTGCTTGTCCATTCATTTCCATTTCATTGCCTTTTAGTATCTAGGCTGTTTTTTGGGGAAAAAAAATTTCAGCTTGTTTCAGCTGTGCTAAGGAAAAATAAGAAAGTACTTAATTATTTTTATTGTGAAAAAATCCAAACATATACAAAAGTAGAATAATATAATTAATAGTTTCCCCCGCCACATACACACACACACACAGACACACAGACACACACAGACACACACACACACACACACACACACACAGACACACACACACACACACTTCATGTCTCCAGCTTCAACAATTACCAACAAGGCCATTCCTGGGACTTCCCTGGCAGTCCAGCAGTTAAGACTCCACGCTTCCATGCCTGGTCAGGGAATTCAAATCCCACATGCCCCAGGCTGCAGCTGAAAAAAGAAAGACCATGCTTGTTTCACCATTATCCAATCCAGACAGTATTCTCCACTGGAGTATTTTGAAACAACAGGAGAGGTATTTTGATTCATCTTTAAGATGAATTTTTAAAGATGGGAGCATGGCACTTTTGCAGTAGAATAGTGATGGTATCTGAAACCCAAACTGGGGGGACAGATCCACCCTATTCCAAGATTGGCATTCCTTTCCGGTGCTAGAATCTACCTCAGAGGGCCTCAGTTTTCCTATCAGCAAAGCAAGCAAAATGGACTAACTTACAGGCCGTAATTGTGTAACACTGAAATGAGCCCTGGACTTCAAAAGACCTCCCTGAGCTCTTGCAAAGTATACAACTTATGATAACTTCTCTGAGATATAATTTTGTATCTTTGAGATGTTCACTAAACATTTTTTTTGTATTTAATTTTGTATCTATATGTAAACTTATTGTGACAATCAGTTCATGATGTAAGTAAGCAAGTCAAACTATTATGCTGAACACCTTAAACTTACACAGTTCTGTATGTCAATTATATCTCTATAAAGCTGGAAGAAAATAAATATTAGAAAATGAAAAAAAATATGACAAGGAATGATACAGTCAACTGGTAAGCCAGGTTAGAATTAGAACCCAAGTCTTCCTCTTCAAATTCTGAGCTATTCAAATTGTGCCTGAAAGTAACACGACACGAAAGTACTTGGAGGGAAGCTGAAAACCTGCTTTGCTGAGTCACAAAAGACACTAGACCGTGACAATTCTCCTTGAGTTTACCCCAGAAGGAACATCACCCGTCACCCTGCAACAGTGGGCCCCAACATTCTGGGCGCCAGGGGCCCTTCCGTGGAAGACAGTTTTTCCTTGGGGCGGGGGAGATGGTTTCAGGATGATTCAAGCGCATTCCATTTACGGCGCACTTTATTTCTGTCGTTATTACATCAGCTCGACCTCGGATCATCAGGCGTTGGGTCCCAGAAGTTGGGGATGCCCTACCTACAGCGCAGGACGGGCTCCACCCACCAACGAGAGTCGGCTGACCAGGAGTCTAGACGAGGGCTCCGACGCCTTCCGGGACAGGCTCTCTCCTCTACCGATTTGCGGGGCGGGGCGAGGGGCTTCCTCAACAGTCATTCATTCCACCCAGATCTGAGCATCAGCTTAGGGTGGGACGAAGAAGCGCCAGGCCCAGAGCTGAACAAAGCACACCAAACTCCGCTCCCATTAAACGGACGGTCCAGTGCGGATGGGAGTGCGGCCAGGGGCCGGGGGTTCTGGGGTGTCGGAGGGGGTCCTGGGGGATCAAGGCGGCAGGGCTCCGAAGGGACCCGGGAGCTTCGCCAGACACCATCTGAGCACTCAGCGACGGTGGGCTCCGCCACACCTTAACCTGGCCAGCCCGACTGCGGTCAGCCGGGAGCCGCGCCCCGGGGCCGGACCTGGCCTGCACGCCCCGCTTTGTTCCCAGAGCGGGTTCTAGAAGCGCCGCCTCCCCGCAGCGCCCCCCGGCGGGCCCAGGAGGGAGCGCGGGGGCGCGCACGAGCGGCGCCCGCCCGCTCTCGCGATTGGCCGCGCCGCGTGACGTCACGGAGAGGCCCCGGCGGCCGCCGGGAGCGGCGCCCGCGCGTGCGCAGACGCAGGGCGCTGAGGGGCGGGGGAAGGTGGCCGGCCGCTTCTCCCGCGTCCGCCATTTTGTTGCTGTGGCTCTCGGGAGCGGGGTTGTGCACGGCGTCCCCGGCGGCGCGGCGCTCCCGGGGGGTCTGGGGCTTGGCGCGGCCGCGGGGCTCGGTGCGGAGCGGCGGGGACGCGGGGCTGGTGCGCGCCGGGCCAGGACTGACCGGAGGCTAGGCGAGCGGCTGTCGCCGCGCTCGGTTGGGCCCGCGCCCGGAGCCGGCTCGGCCCGTGAGGCGGCCCCGGAGCAAGCCGGCGGCCCGGAGGATGCTGCGGGCCCGCGGCCGCGAGGAAGGCGCGGGCGCGGCCCTGTAGGCGCGCGTTGAGCCGAAGGCCCGGTCGGCCCGCAGCCGCCCCGGGCGGAGCGTCTACAGCGCAGGCGAGAGCAGCCAGCCGCGGCCCGCCCGGCCTCAGCGCCCGGCCCGCCATGTCCTCCGCCAGGTTCGACTCCTCGGACCGCTCGGCCTGGTACATGGGGCCCGTGTCTCGCCAGGAGGCGCAGACCCGGCTCCAGGGCCAGCGCCACGGCGTGTTCCTCGTCCGCGACTCGTCCACCTGCCCCGGGGACTACGTGCTGTCCGTGTCCGAGAACTCGCGGGTGTCCCACTACATCATCAACTCGCTGCCCAACCGCCGCTTCAAGATCGGGGACCAGGAGTTCGACCACCTGCCGGCCCTGCTGGAGTTCTACAAGATCCACTACCTGGACACCACCACGCTCATCGAGCCGGCGCCCAGGTGCGCGGAGGGCGCGGGCGGGCGGCGGGCCGGGGAGCTTTGCGCGCGGTGTCGCGATCTTGGGTCGCGGTGGATGGGGGCGGTGCGTCTGACCAAGCAGGTTGAAATGGGGGTGCCCAGTTAGAAAAGGGACGCTTTTTGCCTTTCGTCACGTCCTCGGTGTAAATTACCTACTGAAGCAGGGTTTTGTTAGCGGTCTTGAAGCCGGTTTTGGACCATGGACTGAGAATCTGAAGCTAGCCCTTGGCTCCCTTTCCCGCGAGTTCCTCCCTCCCCCACCCCACCCTCCCTGAGTTTGCACACCTTTCAAGGTCTCTGAACTCCAGGGTTGGACCTCCTGGACTGCAGAGATGAAAATGCCTTCGCAGTTAGAAACAAAATACCTTTAACTGTGAAATATCGGAGCCATGTATTGATACCCTGGTGCCAGGGTTGAAATAAGCCAGGCATCTATTTTATAATACATTAACTGAAAATACTGTAAAAGCGGTAGGCTTGAACAGGATTTTTTTTTTTTAATAGTTTTACCCCAAGCTGGGCGGGCCCTTAATGAACTGGAAATCCATTTAGTTAAATTCCAAGGTGGAATGAGTCTAGAATGTTACTAAGGAAATTTTGAATGACACACCACTTAAGATTCTACCCTAGTTGAATTTTAGATGTACTTTTTGTATTGAGTTGAATGACTTAGTACCTATTTTAAAATAACCCAGAGTGACACTGAGTATTAGGCATCCCTTTTTCATTTGCTTACTTGCCTTAATATTTTGCTCAAGTCTTCTTTTGTGTAAATTATGCAAAACTTGAGCTAAAGAGATGGCCTAGGATTTAAAAAATAAAAGGTGTTTTTTTTTTTTTTAAGCATCTGCTTAAAAAGGACAGGGTGCTAAGACAGATTTTTTTCAGGATGAGACGTTTCTGACTTTAGAGATTTGGTGACAAGATAGTAGTCTCAGCTCTGAATGTTAGAAGCTGTCATATTAAAGGAGTATGTACTGTACTAGAGGTAGAGAAGAAATAAAGCCCTGAGGGTGTAATGACTAGGAGATTAACTGCTGAACTAAATGGACTTTAAGAGCTGGGAGAAAGGGACTATAAATCAGATACTGTATAACAAAGACCTAGACACTGAGGATCTGATTGGCGAAGCCTCCAGGTCCCCAAAGAGCCTGGTAGCTAGAGTCAGCTTTCAGCACAATGTGACTCCAGGGTAAGAGGTTGGAGGAGTTCTCAGAACCCGCAGTAATGAGACTTTAAATGCGTTCATACAGTGACTCCTGGCTTGTGAAGGTGGCTTAGATCTTTCCTTTCAGGCACTTAGTAAGCCTAGCTGTGAGGGTGTTGTGCTGCCTTCAAGGGGTCAGATGCCTCAGTGCAGCTGTGAGTGAATAGCTCGACCCCCTTCTGGGTGGAGAGAAAGGAGTGTGGCCGTGGCTTCCTGGTGCCCGCTGACACGACCCCCAGCTTCCCCTTCGTGCCTCTTCCCAGATACCTGTCCTCACCCTCTCCGGCTGCTTCCTGGAGCCCGCCCGACGCACCTACTCAAACCCGTGGACCTTTGCTCAGGCCCCACCCACCCCTCGCCTTGCTGCCGTTCTAAGGCTTTTCCCTGACACTGCCCCCGCCTCGAGTTCAGCTTTGCTTGTTTCTCCTCCCCTGTGCCCTCTGCCCTGAGCGTCCTGCTGCCGTTGAGTTTTTCACTTTCCCTGGTGTCTCCGAGGGCTGTCACTGCGCCGGTTGAATTAGATCCTGGCGGGATTTACTTTGTTACACTGAATCTGGGCTGCCTGTCCCTGAGACAGAAATCCACGGATTTGGGTGATGTATTTATTACTCACCTAGTATAGAAGACAAGGCCAGGCCAGCCTTGGCCAAATGCAGAAATCAGGGCAATGTGCTTTCACGCCCCAGACAGGATGGATCAAGTGGTTAAGTTCTTTTAAGCCTCAGAACTGAGCTCCTGAAGCCAGAGCTTCTTGCATCTTGGCTAATAGTTCTTTTTTGGGGTCCATTTTGCTCAGTAAAAAGTGACAACTTTATGACTTCCTCATAATTTAAGGATTGATCTTTTTTTTTCTTGGGGGAATAACTTTTTTTTGGCCATGCAGCATGTGGGAACCTAGTTCCCTGACCAGGGATCAAACCCGAGCTCCTGGCAGTGGAAGCTTGGAGGCTTGACCACTGGACCACAGGGAAGTCCCCCTTAACTTTAAATTTTATGTTTTTATTCAAACATTACGGGAGAGTTACATCTCAGTGATACGTTCTGGGAAAGAGGGGTGACAGACATGCTTTCTCCATCATGGACCTTAGATGTTAGTAAGAAGACAGACTGGAAAGTAGAAACGTAAATAAAATACAGCGTTCGTCAGTGTTGTGAAGAAAGTCCGTGTAGGCTGAGAGGGTCTGCTGGAAGGGGCTGACCTGAGGCAGTCGGGTCAGAGCAGGGTGAAACTGAAAGGGGGAGCCCAGGGTGAGAGAGCCGGCAGAGTCAGGGGTGTGGCTCTGCAGATGGTCAGAGGAAGGAAGCGGGGTGCCAGGGAAGGAGTTTGAAGGCAGGAAGTGACCTGGGCCATTACTGCAATCCAGGACACGATGATGACGATTGATGAGTTGTCCATCCGTCCATGTGTCCATCTGTTGTAGAGACAGTAGGTAGACTGACTGACTGGCAGCTGTGGTTTGGAGATAGGTTGCTGGTAGGAGGTGGGTAACTGGGAAGAGAAAGGAAGAGACAGAGATGACTTGGTATATTTGTAGCTGTCTGTCCTCTGGATTATCTTGTTAATTTTGTCTTTTGAGTTGTAGTATTTATTTCTGTCTTGGATTTTACATTTAAAAACAAAAGGTGTGTCAGTGGCTTTTGATTTTTCAATGACAGATTTTAAAGGATTCTTTTTCTACACATGGGGGCAGTTTTTATATTAAAAACTGTTTGATAAACAGAAACCTTGTTTTCACCTCCGTCTTACTTGAGTATGAACATGTGTGAGATTCTGTTAAGTTATATTTAGTGTTCAGGTGAGTGCTACTGGCTTTTTGTTTCTGTTTTAATAGAGGCTGTTTCCAGTTTAACAACAGAAGTTCAGGTTTCTGAGTAGATTCAGTTTAGATAAAAAATACATTTTCCCATGGTTTAGAAAACTGAAAGTGTGTTTTGCATAGGTTACTTCACTTGTAAAATTTTCCAATTCTAGCTTATGTAGCTATATGATGACTGGGAGAAAAATCATGAGAAGCAAAGATGGAAAAAACTGAGGCAAGTTGACCCATAGAGGAGCCCCTTTTTTTTTAACTCAATGGATATTGCTCATAGCACACTCTGGTAGTACAGATCTAACATTGCTTATAGCGCACTCTGGTAGTACAGATCTGACGTTTTTACTCAGTAGCCATTGCTCACAGCACGCTCTGGTAATAGCAGATCTGACATTGCTCACAGCAACGCTCTGGCAGTACAGAGCTGACATTGACTCAGCACTCCCTGCAGGCTCTTCTGGAGCTCCCTGGGTGCCGGCTTTAAAGACCACATCCTCTGGTACAGTCAGCAGCTGTGCGAGGCCCGAAAGGATGCCCAGCCTCACCTGAGCGCCCGCCCAGAGGGGACGCTCTTGCCTGCCTGGCAGAGGCCACGCCTTCTCCCAAGGTCGCAACCTGGATGTTTTAGGGAGCATTGTAATTAGGAGTGGCAGGAGTAATTAGCATTTTGTAATTAGGAGTAGCAGGTAGGAGAGGAGCATTAACAGATTTCAATTAACATAGAATTTGGCACTATGGATAAACCTTTGAGTTTCTTCTTACCGGTAGTTTAAATCCCCTAAGTTCAGTTTAGATGGGAACATAACCGTCATCATGCCAGGATGGAATCTCACCGAGGCAAGAATTGTGTTCCCATGGCACCTAAAGTGCTGATAGCCACTTGACTTGTGACCTTTCTCTTGTTTGAGACTCAGAGAACTTTTTAATCTAAGATTGATTCTTTTGATCTGAACAGGTGGACCAGATTATTTCTAAGGTTCACTCGGGCAAAAGCGTTTTCCTTCTGATAAGTAAAAGGGGGCAGTGGTTTGTTACTGGGAGTTCAGATTATCCTAGAGTCGGAGCCGAGGTCCTGACCGGCGAGGTGGGGCTGCTAGTCTGGGATGATGGCCGTGGTGAGGCAGAGGGGCCCGGCCGCAAGCTGGTGGCACACGGGGTTTCTTTGTCTGCGGAGCAGACTTAGCTGGGACTGGGGGAGAGGCTTCCTGTGTCTGTGGCATTTTAGTTTTAGCAGGAATTTCAGTGTGTTGAGGTCTACTCTATCCCAGAGCCCAACACTGGACCCCAGTCTCGTCCTGGAGGTAAACCGTGGCCTTACTGACAAGCTCAGCTCCCTGAGAATGCTGTGGCTGGCCAGGGGCGTCAGGCAGGGCCTGGAGAGAAGGTGCTCTGTGGGCCGGCTCTGGAAGGGTGAGGGCTGGTGTGAGGTGGGCGGGCCGTGTGGTCCCTGCGAGTGAGGGCTGCAGGCTTGAAGGAAGGCTGCTCAGTTGTGACGGGCCTCCTGCGCTTGGTACCTGCGTTCAGCAGGGGGAGGGCTCCAGGGTCTTTAAGAAGGGAGGTGTCATAGTCAGCTTTTCCTTTTAGAGCCTGCTCCGGGGTGGGGAGAGGCTAGAGTGTGACATGAATTAAGGGCTGTCACAGGAGAAGGGGACGTGAGAAGCTGGACTGAGGTCTCCTCATTGGGACTCCCAGGAGGAAGCCGCTGGGGCGCGTCCTCTAGGCAGTTTCCTGGGGGTGAGGCGAGAGGTGTGGCCTCAGGCTGGTTGGACGTCGCCTCAGGTGAGAGATGAGCGGCTGGGCTGGGGGAGGGATGTAGGTTTGCAGCAGGGAGCCAGGCAGGGCTCGGCTTCTGGGGGGTTGTTAGGGCTCAATAGATGGATTTGGGTCTGAGCCCAGGTGGAAGCGGGAGAACTGCAGAGGAGTTGCGGGCGCAGAGCGTGCGCCCGTGGCGCGGGAGGGGGTGTGGGGGGCGCCTGCCCGGAGCACTCCAACTGGACGGCTGCGTCGCCAGTCTTCCCGGGACGGGTTCTTGTACCACTGTTCTGTTTTCCATCTTTTTGTTGTGAAATCTTTCACAGAGCCACAGGAGTACGGGCCTGCGTGTGTTTAACCGGGAGAGTCTTCCATATCCATTACCCCAGGCCCTTTGAAAATCTCTCCTGCCAGTTGATTGTTTCGCTTTGTTAGACAGTGTTAAAGTTGAAGGTGCTTGATCTTTGGTTTAGGAGTGCAGCTTTTAACCGGAGGTGGCGGCCGGCAAGGTCAATGGATGGGCGCCCTCCGGGCCGCTGCAGCAAGCTACGCTCTGCGCCTGGGACCCTGTGTGTGCCACAGTCCTGGTCACGGGACAGGTTGCGAAAGACGACGACGCAGGGACTGGTTCCGCTACTCTCTTTCCTGGTTCTCTGGGCAGCGCGTCCGTGGCGTCCGCTGTGTCAGCCCGCACCCCCCTGCTTCATCTCTGCGGGGGCTGGGGTGAAAACGGGAGTTAGAGAGAGTGGGGTGGAGGGGCGAGTTGATGTCAGGGTGTGGCTGGGAGCTTGGTCTCCTGTCACGCGGGGGATGTCTCCGCACACACTGAGCCAGGAGAGGCCACCGCGTTGCGCTGGAGAAGGTGTGAGCGGTGCCGCCCCCGCGGGGAAGGGCCTGCCGGTCAGCTTTGTGGGCCCCAAAGCCGTCGCTGCCCGCCTGCACGGAGCTGCCTGTGTGCTCGTCACACCTGCTGTACGGGACCGGCCGTGGCCGTGGGCCTGCAGGCTGTGGTTTGTGGACCCCTCTGCCAGACTCTGATGGATTTTGTTTAGTGGAGTGGAGCTAAGAGCCTTCGTGCGCTTGTTTAAGGGTTCTGTGAAAAGATGTGGCAAGGCCACAGGTAGCTGGTGGACTCACGGGGCGCTGGCCCTTTGCAGCAGTGTGAGGAGGGCCTGGCTGGCCGGCTGGCCCAGCCAGCCGCTGTGGGGAGCCCACAGGGATGCCTTTGGACCCTTGGCCTCCAGCCTTCTTCTGGTGGAGGACCAGCACCTGTAAGCTCATCTTCCACAAAGCCTTTCTGCTCCGGAGGGGGCTCTGTGTCTGTGCATGCATGCCTGCCTGCTCAGTCGTGTCTCTTTGCAACCCCATGGACTGCAGCCCGCCAGGCCCCTCTGCCCGTGGGATTTCCCAGGCACGAATACTGGAGTGGGGTGCCATTTCCTTCTCCAGGGGATCTTCCTGACCCAGGAATCAAACACGCGTCTGATGCATCTCCTGCGGTGCAGACAGGCTCTCTATGCTGCACCGCCTGGGGAGCTAGTGTTTGGCTCTCTGTGCAGCACCGCTTGCCGGCCCCCACCCTTAGCAGAACTTGGCCCCGTCAGCTTCTGCCGAGACACGTGGATGATGGGTGCACTCCTTTGCCTCCCAGTCTGCCAGGACGACATTTGCAGTCTTGGGAGCAGGAGCTTGCTTTCGATCCATTGTCCGTCCCCTGCGCGCTGAGTAAAGCCTGGGTCCCTGGGTAGATGGATGTCGTCAGGGTTGACCCCGCTGAAGCCGCCCTGGCGTCCTCAGACCCTGTGCTGCAGGGCTCCCTGCGTCTCGCCTTGGCCTGTGCAGACAGCAGCAGCCCTCCGCGGGCCTGCCGTGGGGCTGAGCGCTCTTGCTGAGGTCTCTGAGGTTTGACCAAGACTTTCCCAGATCCCCTGTGGCCCTTGAGATAGGAGCAGGGGTGTACGCTGGGGGGTTGGGACTGAGGAGCTCGCCGGGGGCTCAGGGCCGGTCGGGAGCTGCTGTGGGCATGTGTTCATTCCTGCTCTGGGGCCACCTGCCGGGCGCATCCCCCCCACCGGACGCTGTGAGGGAGACCTCAGACCGAGCCGACAGCCTTGGGTGTCAGCCCTTTCTCACCGAGGCTGCTCCCCCCACCGCGGTGTCCTGACCGCTGTGCAGCTCATCGTTCGCATCAGAAAGATCTGTCTTTGGCCAAATGGCGCAGGCTGCGCTTCGGAGGGCCATGTGTCCTGAGGCCTGTGAGAGTGCTGGTGTATTTAATCTGGGGCCAGGGCTTTACCAGGAACACAGTCCAGGGGGATGCCGTGCAGGAGTGTGTGATGGCGTCATAGATGGTGACAGACAGGACCCTCCAGAAACGCGGGGCTCGCTTGCAGTGGCTCCGGAGGGCAGGCGCCGTGGAGGGGCCATGCTGCAGGAAAACCGCCCCAGCAGATGCGGGCGGAAGAAAGAAGGGGGGCAACTGGCCACCCTAGGGCAGGGACTGGGGACTTTTCTTTTCTCTTTCCTTTTCCTTTTGCTGACTGTTGTAACATGTTGACACTTTTTTTTTTTTTTCTGAAAAGAAACGTTTCTATAAATTAAAATGGTTTAGTGTGGGAGGACATGTTGTGATATTGTTCTCTGAAACAGCTTTTCAGGTCATTGCCTGGGGGAGAAAGGGAAAGGCCGCGCTCTCCTGGAGGACTCACAGCCGCAGTCAGCGGGTCAGCAGCGCGTGTCCCAGCCTAGCACTAGCACCGCTCAGACACAGCTGTGCAAGCCGTACCCCCCAAGAGGCGGAGACGCTCGCCCAAGTTACTCAAGTAGCTTCCAGGCTTCAGAAAAGTTGGGGGGGGGGATGCTCACGGCAAAACAGTTTTTCCCCAAACATCATGTATTTGCAACTTTCCAGATATGCCTTAGGTGGAGGGAGACCTCCACGGTTCTCCTGAGGAAGGGGCGTTCCAGGAGGGGCAGAAGGAGGGGGCTGCTTTTCTGACCCACCCCAGGGGCTTCGCGCCTGGAGGCTCGGATGGTGATTCCCCTACGAGATGCAGTATGGTGGTGCGTTTTTCTTTTTTTCCTGTTTTGTAATGCAAGTACATACTCCGTTTTCCAGTTTTTGTATTTTGAGGGGCTCTGTCTTCTCTCTGGGTGCCTGGAGAAGCGTGCAGGATGCTAGCCCTAGGTGAGGACCAGGAGGAGGAGTGTGTGGTGGTCGTGGCGGGCCTCAGGAGGTCGCAGCTGGACTTAGTGGGGATTTTAAAAAGGCCAGGAGTCTGTGTGTGTAAACGAGAGGGTCCTGTGAAACATGGTCGGTGGGGTGGTGCCCCTGGTGTTAACGGTCAGCATCGTCCGGAACTCCTGTTGGCTTATACACTCCAGAAAGTCAGGCACAGCGCCTCCTAGTGAGAACACGGGAGGGAAGTGAGCCGTTCCTCACTCACAGAGCTTGGCAGACGCTGGGTCCGAGTCTCCTCTCAGAGCGCCTTTCTCTGCCCCTGCAGGTACCCCAGCCCGCCGGCGGGCTCTGCGTCCGCACCCGGCCTGCCCACAGCGGAGGAGAGCCTGGAGTACGTGCGGACTCTGTACGACTTCCCCGGGAACGACGCCGAGGACCTGCCCTTCAAGAAGGGCGAGATCCTGGTGATCGTCGAGAAGCCGGAGGAGCAGTGGTGGAGCGCCCGCAACAAGGACGGCCGGGCGGGCATGATCCCCGTGCCCTACGTGGAGAAGCTCGTGCGGGCCTCGGCCCAGGGCAGGCCCGGGAGCAGGAATTCCAACAGCTACGGGGTCCCCGAGCCCGCCCACGCCTACGCGCAGCCGCAGACCATGGCGCCCCTGCCGGCCGCTGGTGCCCCCGGGGCCACGGTCAGCCCCCTGCCGTCCACGCAGAACGGACCTGTCTTTGCGAAAGCAATTCAGAAACGCGTGCCCTGTGCTTACGACAAGACCGCCCTGGCCCTAGAGGTAAAGGCTGCCCGGCTGGGTCTTTGGGGCTTTAACACTTGGGTTTCCTGGGGTTTGGCCGTGGCTCCCGAGGATGTTAGCTCCCCAACCGGGGATTGAACCCAGGCCCTCAGCAACGGCAGCGTGGAGTCCGGACCCCCGGGAAATTTCCCCAGTTTTTGTTTTTAGTTTAATCTTGCTTCTGTGAGGCCAGGACTACTCGTTTAAGGTTATACTTACGGGATGAGAACTGGGTGACTCTGAAGACCCATGGTGACTGTCTCACATGGTTCTGTGTCCTTTCCTATCCCCATCTCTCCCACGTCAGCTGCCTTGCTGTGTTCTGCTTCCAAGCCTCAGATGTGGTCTCAGAACAGTTGGTTTCTTTGCAGTAAGGAGGTGAAGTTGCTCAGTCGTGTTTGACTGTCTGTGACCCCGTGGACTGTAGCCTATCAGGCTCCTCCGTCCATGGGATTTTCCAGGCAAGAGTACCAGAGTGGGTTGCCATTTCCTTCTCCAGGCAGTAAGGGAAGGCAATGGTTAAGAAAGACCCATGCCCTAGAGATGAAATCAACATACAGGTGGACACACAGCTCCACATTTCTAATGTTGTGAGCAGTTGAGAAATAGGAATAAATGTAGACTCCTCTTCAGCTGGGCAAGGGAAGGACGTTTCAGTGTCTCAGGCCTCGCTTAATTGAGATTTTGTTAATTACAGCAGTGTGAAAGAGAACTTTAATGTTTTAATCACTGAGTCATGTTCCTCTAACTCATTGTGAATTGCCTCATAGGAGACAAAGGCTCTTGCAAGGCGTAACGTATGACTGTGGCTTGTCAAAATACAAAGAGGTGTGTGTTGGGGGGCGGTGAACTGCAGAAGGTAGGCGTTTGGTGAGACATCGGTGCGCCCAGGGAACCACGTACGAGCACACACCCTGTGGCGGGCCTGCGGACAGAGGGTCTGGAAGGTAGTTTGTTGTTCCCTGAGCAGAGATCGAACCTGCGCCTAAAGTGAGGTGGGCCCTGCAGAGCCTTGTCCTAGAGTTTCGGTTTGGTGCTGCGGCTCCTCGCTCCTTCGTTTGTTGGTAACTCGTGAACCACACTGCAGTGTATCGTCACATGGTCACGTGCATGTTGGAGACCCTGAGACGAAACTCCTGCCGGTGCCGTGCCCCCAGCCCGAGGCCACTGTGGGGCAGACGGCCTGCTGCTTCCTCGCAGCCTGCCCTTAGGGTCGGTGGGAGCGCTGGTTTTCCCGTGTTTTCTCATTGGTTATTCTCAGGTGTTTTGGACCAAGAGTAATACCCAGTGAACTTCACCTGGAAGCCTGGTTCAGAGTCCGAGGTGACTTCTCCGTCTCACGCTGGCCCGAAGGAAAGAGCCCCGCGCCCTCTGACGCCTCCCGGGAAGGGCCGGGCAGGAGGCAGGGAGGCCCCCACTGTCTGGGCCGACCGACAGGCTGCTGGCTTCTCACCCACGCAGCCTGCCCTCAGGACACGTCTGTATCCTCAGTGATCCTCCCCCGTCCCGTTGGCGTCTATGAGGGTTCAGGCTCTGGGAGCACCCCCACACCCGCCAAGGGAGCAGGGGGCTAGGTTCAGGGTTGTGTTGTGCAGTGGGCCGTCGGCACACATGGGTGAGCAGGGGTCCAGGCTCCCAGTCAGAATGCCAGGCCTCTAAAGGAAGTCAGGAACTGGGTTCTTAGCTGAGTCAGGGCTTAAAGCCACACTCCCTTGAAGGACGCGTGCCTGTTGACCTCTGACTCTAAGGTGTGTGTTGTAGAAACCCCATCTCCTCTGTTCCTTGGAGTGTGCAGTGGGGTGGGAGATTGTAGAGGGGACCGCTCACAGCTGGGGGAGTGGACGCGTAGACGGACCCTGGGAGACCAGGGTGGGGAGAAGGAGCCTGGTGAAGCAAGCTCCCTGTGAGACCACCCGTGTTCTCACCACTACGCTGCTCCTCCAGCCTCGGGCCCCAGAGACAGGCCTGCACGCCGCGGGCTCCTGGTGACGCCGCTTTCGCTGATCCCCCCGGAGGGCGTCGTGGACCAGGAAGGGGGCCTTGGCCAGACCCCACTGCACAGTGCAGTCTGCTCTCTGTGTTCACATGGGGCTCTGGGTTGGGCCGTAAAGAAGTGTTTTGTGAGTTACCTTATCTTCTAAAGCTGGTGCCTGTCTTGAACCCTCTTGGGACACTTACAATTAGGTTACCAGGAAAAGTGTTAAAATTAAAACAAGAAAGGTGAGACAAGTAGGACAAAATGTGCCGTAGTGGAAGCGGCGTTACTCCCTTTGAGCTTCTGTCACAGAGGGTGCTGCAGGGGAACTTCACTGCCCGAATTAGTTCACGTTTTTTCTATGAAACTTGACTTTTGAAAAAACTTTCCTGCCCGTAAAGCACTGTCTTAAGAGAGGCTTTGATCAGACACTTGGTTCTCTTGCCCCTTGGGATTCAGTCTGAAGCGGGACCTCCCATGCCTGGTGGAGCAGGGCTGAGGACTCCAGGGGAACAGAGTTGGCCTTTCCGAAGATGCATCCTTGGCGGAAGAGAGTGTTTGGAACAAGAGCCCCAGGGCCGTTACAAGCTCACCTGCAGCCCGAGTTGTGTCCTCTGACCCAGCGGCTGCTCCGGGTGTGGTCTCAGGCACACTTCTTACACCCTCTAAGCCGGAAGGGTACACGATTGCTGCTCACTCACCCAGCATGCGCCCAGGCTGTGAGGGTGCTTTACAGTACAGGGTCCTGCCGCCAAGGAGCTTGCCCCTTGGAAGCCTGGAGGCGGGAGCCAGCTGCGGCTCAGTGAGCTGCTGAGGCGGAGTAGCCCGGAGAGGTAGGGAGCAGCTGGGAATGTGGGGTGTGTGGTCTGGGAAGGCTTCCTGCAGGAGGTGACCCTTGAACTGGGTTTTGAAGGGTGAGTAGACGCTCACTGGGTGAAGCGGGATGAGACATTCCTGGCAGAGCAGGAGCTTGCGAGAATAGGAGAACACTCCTGTGTGGCTGCAGGTTGGGGGGAGTGCTGGGTGTTGGCCCAAAGGCAGATGCTGGGACGCAGCTGCTGCCATATCACAGGGCCAGGCTGACGGGAAGGACACCTTGTCAAGCCTGCCGGCAGGCAGGTCACCTTTTTACTGATTGATTTTCAGTAATTGGGGGCAGATTCTTGAGTCTCCCTGTAAAGGTACCAATCTCATACTTTGTATTCCAGCTTTCCTGACCTGGAACAAAAGGGAAGTGATGGGTTAGCCCTTCAGAGCTGTGCTTAGCTCGGGGCACACTCTGTGTCTGGGGTCTGAACGGGCCTCAGGGAGTGGTGGCGGGAGGTGTAGGGTCTGCGGTCCGCGGGGGCCGCCAGACGGAGCAGGGCCACGGCGCTGATGGGCCCCCAGAAGGGCTTGGCGCGTGCCTGCCTGCCTGGGGCTGCGGCCCTACAGCGGCCCTCAGCCTCTCTGTGGGCTCCTCCGGACCTCCGTCCGCCGGCCGGGCTCACCGGGGGCACGGGGGCCGGTCCTCGAGGAGCCCGGGACAGCCTCGGGGCATGGCTCTGCCTGCGTGGACAGTCTGGAGGCGCCCACCTGGGCGAGCGGCTCACCCCGTTCCTGCCTCGCCCGGGGTTCGGACCTCAGTGCGTCCCCTCCAGCCGTCCCTCTTGAGGGTTCTGCTCTGGTTGGTTCGGTCTTACCCCCCTCCCCCCCACACACACACCCATCTGCTTCTGGCCTCAAGTCCTGGTGACGTGCGGCTTCGTGCCAGCTGCAGGTTTCCCAGACGTGTGACCCACAGCCTCCTCTGCGCCCCTCCTGATCAGGCCCATCTCTAGGAAAGGACAGTGAGCTTGGGCTGGTTCACCTTGGCCCTGACTGAGCCCATGCAGCCTTCCAGACCCATTTCCCCCTAAATCCTCATAAACCACCTGTGTGCTAATTGCGTCTAGAATTTTGTCCAGATGTGGTCTCAAGCGCACTGTGTATGTTTTATAGAATTTGCCATCATCCCTGTTGGAGCAAAAACCAAGAGGCTTGACCCTTGGTCAGGATGCAAGTGTCCCGCGATGTCGTCCTCTGTGGCAGGCATCCAGCATGGGCCTGTCCTGCCTGCCAGAGGGTTCCATCAGCTCGTGGCTGCCTGTTCTCATCAGCAAGAGGACAGCCTTTATGGGGCACGTTTTCTCCCCGAGCTCACCAGCACGCCCAGGAAGCCTGCTCCTGCTCCCCTTGGGCCGTCTGCTGTTGCCACGTTGGCATCTCTTGGGTTGTCTGCCCGCCATTTGAAGACCCCTCGACATTGGATTGCATCTGGTCTCAGAATCTTTTGAGTTGACCTGTTTCCCAGGCCTATGGGGCCACTTCCTTCGCCAATGGCCTAGGATTCCCAGGTTTCTGCTTCCTCTGGTTGCTTTTGCTTGGTTGGTTAGAAATGCGCTCACGTCAGCAGTTTCTTCGTGGGTGCCTCTGTCACCGGGCGGAAGCTGTCCGCAGGGCGAGTCTGGGTTTCCCCCGTGCAGGCTGAACTCCAGGGCTGCTACGGCTCCCTCTGTCGCTCCTGTGTGCCCAGTGATGTGGTCTGCGGCGGGAGGCCCATCAGGGGCATCTCAGCAGGGCCCCCCGCCCCAACCCAGCCTGGCGGGGTGCCCCCGGGCGCCCGCACCTTCTTACGGCCGCGTCAGGGCTGCCGGGCGCCACCTGCAGCCTCTGTCACGGACGCCGAGTCACGGTCCTCCGCAGCGTCCGGCTTTAGGAATTCTGTCCCTGAGGTAGCAGTCCTTTTCTGGCGTATTATTTTCTTACTGGGCTGTAAATTAGGGAAGATTGTTCGTTCTTAAAATGTAGCCTGGGTGAGAGGACCATGAAGTTGGGGCTCTGCTGCAGTTCAGACAGGCTGGCCGCCATGCCGACCTCAGTCTTCTGTGTGCGGTCCGAGCTGTTGTGCGGGGAGAGGCGCCAGCCAGGGCTGCACAGGCCACAGAGGCTGCCGCTTGTCGCTGCCCCATTTCACGCGCTTTGCACTCGAGGCGGGCCGTCTCATGGTGGGTATGGGGCAGAGCCGGGACTCAGCCCACGGTGTTTCTCTCGGCAGCTTTGTTGAGGTCATACAACTTACTTACTTCAAGCATACAGCCCAGTGGTCTTTGGCATGTTACCTTACTCGTCTTTTTACTGAGTTGGGAAGATCCCCTGGAGAAGGAAATGGCAACCCACTCCCATATTCTTGCCTAGAAAATCCCACGGACAGAGGAGTCTGGTGGGCTCCCGTCCATGGGGGTCGCAGGAGTCGGACACGACTGAGCACACACACTGTACGTAACAAGTTGCTGCTTTTAAGTGTACAATTCAGCGGCGCTAACTGCGTGCTCGGTTACTCAGCCTTCACCACTATCTGTTCCCGAAACCTTTTCATCACCCCAGACAGAAACTCTGTGACCATTAGGGAGTAACTCCCCACCCGTGTCCTTTGCCCTGGCAACCTCTGGTCCACCTTCTGTTGTGTGAATTTGCCAGTTCTGGATGCCTCGTGTAAGTGGGACATCTGTCTTTGCATCTGGCTCATTTCACAGAGGTTTGTGTTATAGTGAGTATCTTCATTCTGTGTGTGGCCCAACAAAATGCACTGTGCAGATGGCAGATGCTTGCTTTTCCCGTTCACTGGGTCATGGTCCTGAGCCTCAGTCCCGCCTTCTGCTTGTTGAGGACAGCCTGAGGAACGTTTCCACGCAGCTTTCTTTGTGTGAATACCTGTTTCTGGTTTTCCAGTGAAAGTCTCTCAGTCGTGTCCAACTCTTTGTGACCCCATGGACTCCAGGCTCCTCTGTCCATGGGATTCTCCAAGCAAGAGTACTGGGTTGAGTTGCTATTCCCTCTTCCAGGGGATCTTCCCAACCCAGGGATCGAACCTGGGTCTCCGGCATTGCAGGTGGATTCTTTACCACCTGAGCCCCCAGGGAAGGCCGGGCAGTTCTCTAGGGTGCATGCCTAACAGGAATTGCTGGGCTGCTCTGTTTACCTTTTGGGGTCAGCCAGACTGTTTTCCACAGCGGCCGTACCATCCTACGGTCCACGGTCCCACAGGCAGTTGGCCAGGGTTACAATCCATAGCCACATCAGCACCTGTTGTTTTCCTTCTTTTTAGAGTTACCACAGCTGCCCTGAGGGCTGTGAGGTGGCGGCTGTCAGTCACATGAAGGGTCTTTTCCTGTGCCTCTTGGCCATTTTTGTATCTTCTCTGGGAAAATGAAGGTCAAGACCTTTGCTCATTTTTAAATTGGCTTGTTTGCTTTTTGTTGTTGGGTTTTAGGAGTTCTTCATACATTCTGAGTATTAAACTGTTATCAGAGGTGTGATTTCCCATGTTGTCTCTGCACTCTCTGGCCTACTTCACTGGTGACTCCGATGAAGTCCGTCTCACGTATGTTGTCTTTCGATGTTCTTGCTTCTGACGTCATACCTAGGAATCCATTGCCAGGTTCAGGGTTGTTTACCCCCATGTTTCTTTCCAAGAGTTTTATGGTTTTACCTTTTGCATTTAGGTCACTTATCCACTTCGAGTTAGTTTTGGATATGGATTGACGCAGGCAGCCAAATCCTTTCTTTCGCAGGCTGAAGATCAGTTGTGCCAGGACCATTTGTTGAAGACTTTGTTCTTCCCCCATTGAGGGGACTTGGCACTTTTTCAAAAATCAACTGGGGGGCTTCCCGGGCAGACCAGTGGTTAGGACTGCATGCTTCCGTTGCAGGGGCTTGAGTTCCATCCCTGTGTGGGAAACTAAAAAAAAATGAGTCGACCAGAGATGTATGACTTTGTCACGAGCTCTCATATCTGTTGTACTAGTCCAGCCGTGTGTCTCTGTGCCAAGACCACACTTCTGGTTTCCATGGCTTAGCGGGTTTTCATTTGGGGGCATGAGGCCTCCAGCTCTGGCCTCCTCTTTTGAGATTGTTGTGGCTGTTGAGCAGGCCTTGCAGCTAGTTCAGCATGCATTAGGCCCACTGGGCCATGTTGGTGTGTGAGCGCTCCCGCGGGCCAGGGTGCGGCATGGACACTTTCTCCCTCCGGGGCAGGCCTGACCGGGCGCCCTGCTCCGCTCTGCTGCTTTCTCACCGCTCCTCTCCTAACATAGTGCGCCTGAGCCTTCTGAGCCTTCATGGGCTCACTTGGGGACGGGATCACCAGGCGGCCTACTGGGCAACTGGGCGGGTCAGACACAGGCATTGCCTGCTTCCTGCCACGCCGCCCCCACGAGGGGAGGGACCTTCGGGCGCGTCCTCCCGGGGCGGTCTGCAGTTCGGGTCTGTCTCTGCGCAGCGCGCTTTCCCTCGTCTGAGACGCCTTGTGTTTGCTTAAGCATGATCGCTGCATTTTCCGCCCTGGATGAGCAGTAACGCAGGTGACCGTGGGTCCGCTTCAGAAAGCGCGCTGCCTGCCTCAGAGCCCAGCACCTGCCCGCCTGGGCCCTGTGCTCGGGGGCTGCGGAGGAGGGGCTCCTCACCCCACCCTGGCAGCTCTGCGCCCTTGGTCACTTGAGGCCACCAGCGAGCTGGCTCTCCCAGTAGCTTGAGCAGAAGGTGCCTTTCCCCAAATGAAATAATACAAGGTTTTTCGTAAAAAGCTGGGAACTGCCAGAATGAAGAAGGCAGTTGAGGGGGGTGCCTGTTACAGGGGGCAGAAAATATTGGAAACACCATGAACAATAGATGCAGTCTTGTGCTCACCCCACAACTGACTCGTTTCTGAATGTCCTTGGGCGGGTGGTGAGCCGTGTCTTTCGCCCTTGGCCTTGCTCTTCCGGAGGCCTTCCGTCAGACCCAGGGCAGATGGAGCTTCATTCTGAGGGACCTGGTGAGCAGCCAGCCAAACAGGCGTGCCCACGCTTACCTCTGAGGACAGTTTCATAAACAGCATCCACGAGGCTGAGGCCCTGCCTGACCCCCGCCCCGCCTCGGAGCCTGTGGGTCTGCAGATGACGGAGGGCCCACCAGCAGAGCTGCTGCCCCCCTGACGGCAGAGCAGATCCTGGCCTCTGGCTGAGGGGGCTCCTGCTGGGGGCCGTCCTGGTGGTGGCCGCGCCTTCACCTGAAACAGGCTGCCAACACTGCTTCGGTTTTTCTCGTATGCTTCCTGTGTGGGCTGAGCTGTTCAGAGAGCCGGGTGGTGGCTGTCCCCTGGCGGCGGTGGCCAGTCTGGGCAGGAGCTGCGTCAGAGCCCGTCTTGGGGGCCACACACGCTCCAAGGCCCCGCGGTGGCGCCCAGGAGACGAGTCCTGAGAACAGAGCGGGTCCCTTCAGTGGCGCCGTCTGTGGCTGTGGTTTTCGGAGGAAACGCTGACTCTGTCCCCTTCTCCCGGCAGGTGGGCGACATCGTGAAGGTCACGAGGATGAACATCAACGGCCAGTGGGAGGGCGAGGTGAACGGGCGCAAGGGGCTCTTCCCCTTCACGCACGTCAAGATCATCGACCCCCAGAACCCGGACGAGAGCGAGTGACCACCCCGCCCCGCGCCTGCTGCTCGTCCTGCCCGTCTGTCTCCTCCCGCTGGGGTAGCCCCCTCTGGGCAGGCCCGCGCCGGCTTTGTAGCGGCGGCCCCGCCTGGGCGTGCTCGGGGCCGCCCGCATTGTATCATAGTCGTGTTGTCACGGAGTAGCTGATCGTAGAGTCGTTGGATCACAAACTGGAAACACTGGTGGAGGGAAGGCGCCCCCGCGCGGACACGCAGAGCGCGGGGCCCGTGCCCGGGGACAGCAGGGCGCGGGCCATTCCGGAGGGGGCGCTGCCCCAGACTCTCCACTCTGGCTTCTGGTTTTTCTTTCTTTCTCCCCTCTGTTTGGTTTGGTTTTGGAAGGCTTCGTTAATTAGACCTGTTTGTTCTGAAGAGGTGTTTAAGTAGCAGGTTGGGTTCTGTGATGAGATCAGGGATGAGCTGCAGTCACCGCGGGCGCGCAGGGGACGGAGCCCCAAGGCCAGCTTGTCCTGTCTGGAGTCGACCGAGCAGCCCCCCAACGGCCCTGCATTTCCCCGCTGCGCGCAGAGCCTCCTGGACGACGTCGCAAAGGTGTCAGAGCCGGGGCTCACCTGTCTGCCAGCAGAGGAGGAGTGGCCTTTCCGTGACGGCGCCCCGGAAAGTGTGGGCCCTGGTTTTCTCAGCAGTTGTTGAATTCACTCCTGAGTCTGCTGCCCGCTCACCGAGCCCAGCTCTGCCTGGCCTCATGCTCGCCTGGCTGCCTGAGGGCGGCAGTGCCGATGCCGGCTGCCCCCCACACGACTGCGTGTGGCCCCGGGAGGTGAGCCAGCGCCGCCCGGCAGTCAGGTGTCTGCGTCGGGTACCTGAGGTCTGTTCACACGATCTCCCGCAGCACATGGCCAGCTAGCCAGCGCCTCTGCGCAGCCCCTGCGCCTGCCCTGTGGACCCCGGTGAAGACAGGCTCTGCTGGAACGCGCCCTGCAGCCCTGGTGGGGTCATGGCCTGAGAAGTCTTGCGGCCACCCCCCCACCCCCCCCCCACGCCGCGTCTGCTGTGGCCAGGGTGCGACCCCCGGGGTCAGGGGTCGCGAGGGTGGGCTCAGCGTCGCTGGCATCGGGCTCTCTGCGCGGATCTGCGGTTGGGGGTGGCCGTCGCCTCGGGGTCTCGCGTGCTCACATGGCCCTGTCCCTCTGTGGCTTCCTGAGAGGCTGTGTTGGGCTCCTTTTCATTCCTGGGAGCCTCCGCTCCAGGCTGCCTGCCGCTGCCACTGCCTCCTGTTGGGAGCCCGGGCATTTCCTCGCCCGTGGCCAGTGGCGTGGCCGTGCCAGGACCCCTGCCATCTGCCTGGGGCTGGCGTGCGCTGCGTCCTCGCCCTGGTTCTCGTCTCTGCGGCTGCCCCGAGATTCGGAGCCCAGGCCGGACTGAGCCTTGAGCACCGCGCTCTGGACGTGTGCCAAAGCAGGGCCTCTGTGACTCTGAACCTTAGATTTTTAATCAGGGAAACGTTTTTTCACACTAAGTATACAGGAAACGGCCGCCCGCCTCGCCTGGGCCTGGGCCCCGGGGGTCTGGGAAGACTGCGTCAGGAGGGGAGGGGTCCTCAGAGGCGCCGGCCCCCCAGGGCCACTCTGCATCACTGCTAGGCCCGCTCTGTGTCCCTCGGGAGGCGTGGGTGTTCCAGCCGCTCACGTGGAGGAGAGCACTGGCAGTGTGACCCTGAACTCACCTGGGGACGGGGTCTCCCTGTGACTCCTGCCTGCTCTGCCTGGAGACAGCCGAGGACGGGGCCCCATGACCGGGCCTGGCGGGGCAGCAGCTGCCCCAAGCGCCTGACCCGCGGACTTGCTCCTCCAGCCGTTTACATGCCGGCAGCCGAGACTGAAGCCATGTGCTTGGGCTGTGTGCTCAGAGGGCGTGAACATCTCACTTGGAAAAGGGATGCTATCGTGCCAGGGGTTTATAATTTAATCCTTTAATATTGTGTTCATTAACCTCTTAAAACGAGTGAGTCCTGAGTGCTTGCCCATGGAGCCGGAGACACCCCCAAGCTCCCCCGGCCTCCGGTGCTGGGGTGGAGGCCCGCGTCCCCAGGCCTGGGTGCGCCCGCGGCCGAGGCGCGTCCTCAGAGCCAGGCGGGGTCTCCGCAGGAGGAACAGTGGCCTCGCTTCTCGCCGGCCTTCACTGTGTGTTTTAAAGAGACAGCCACACAACACAGACTCTTTGACCTGTAACTTAAAGACCAGAAACTTCAGGCAATAATATTTTCTGTGTAAGCTTTTAAAATTATTTTTGGGGATCATAGCTTGTTTTATTTTGTGCTATAAAATTAACAGTATTAAATGACTTATATTCTTAGAATACATGGAGTGTCTTTTTCTTGGCAGATCGGTGCCTTGTTCCTGTGTTGCACGTTGCGTTGCTGGTCCAGCCTCAGACCCTGTCTGCGTGGCCTGTCTGTGCGTTGTCTCAGTAAACGTGCACCCCCGGTGGTGGCAGCCACTCTGTGGTGGAGGCGCCCCCCAGCACGCCCGCACCCGCGGCGACACCTGCTGCTTGCGCTGGGCGCCCAGCCCTGCGGCCCCGACCCTGTGGGGGGAGAGGGGGCGGCAGTTCCAGGCCCGGCACCCCAGGGAGCCTGGGCTGAGCGTGCCAGGGCAGGGCAGGGACCCGCCTGCCTGCCTGGCCTCCAGCTGGGGTTCGGGGGGCCGCCTCCTGATGGCCCTGCGGCCCCCAGCAAGTGCCATCCCTGCACCTACGTGTGTGTCGGGAGGGCCCAGTGTTGTGGCAAAGCCTCTAGAAAGGGGTCTCCACAAGCGGGGGATCCCGGCCATCCCGCTCTGCCTCCAGGACCCCTCCCCCGGGCACGGCCCCGGTCCCAGAAGGCGGCAGGCCTCGGAGGCGCCTCGGCGTGTACTGCTCTGTAGCGCAGGGCTGGGTTCCCCCGTGGCAGGCACTCCTGGCACGTTGCCAGGTGTCAGGGCCTGGGTGCTGGCACCCCACGACGGCTCTGAGTCCTGGCCCTGCTTGAGGCTTCCTGGCAGGAGGCTGAGGCCCGTGCCCAAGCGGGCTGCAGAAATCGGGGGCATGCTCACCCACGCCTGCTGCCCCGGGGACACCATCGAACCAGCGCCCTAGGCTCCCAGGCTCAGAGCCCAAGGCAGGCTGTACCCCTGCCGCCTGGCACTGAAATGGGTGGGGGCCCACTGGGGAACCTCAGGGGTCCGAGAGAGGGGTGGGCACCCAGAGCTGCCCAGCGCCTGAGACCGGCCCGTGAAGGGGGTGGTCTGCCCGGGAGGAGCTGGGGTTTGGCGCTGAGGTCAGCAGGGGCCCCGCCCTGGTGGACGCACACGCCATCTCCCTGTTGTCTGTTTACTGCGGATCTCTCCGGAGGTGCAGAACATTCGGGCAGCCAGCTCTGTAAGGACTTCCCCATGTCTTCTCTGCAGACAGACAGCGTAGACCTCAGTCTGTCCTGTCAGCGGCTATGAGTCAGAAGCGTGCCTCTGCTCTCCCGTCGCTGTGTCGCGGCCCACGAGGTGGGCGTGTATGCACCAGGGGAGCCGCCGTCACTGGGTGTGCAGGGTCTTTCCAGCCTCCAGCTGCCAGACGGTGAAGCGGCTCCTCTGAGCGGAGTATGAGGATTGCCTCAATTTACACTTTCTCCAGCGACGTGTGCGAAAACACATTTTACAAGTCTGTAGACACCTGCCTTGTCGCTGAACAGTAAATATACATTCAGAAAACTAAGATCATGGCATCTGGTCCCATCACTTCATGGCAAATAGATGGGGAAACAGTGGAAACAGTGACAGACTTAATTTTGGGGGGCTCCAAAATCATTGCAGATGGTGACTGCAACCATGAAATTAAAAAGATGCTTGCTCCTTGTAAGAAAAGTTATGAGCAACCTAGACAGCATATTAAAAAGCAGACATTACTTTTGCCAACAGAGGTCTGTCTAATCAAAGCTATGGTGTTTCCAGTAATTTATGGATGTGAGTTGGACTGTAAAGAAAGCTGAGCACCGAAGAATTTATGCTTTTGAACTGTGGTGTTGGAGAAGACTTGAGAGTCCCCTGGACTGAAAGGAGATTCAACCAGTCCATCCTAAAGGAAATCAGTCCTGAATATTCATTGAAAGGACTGATGCTGAAGCTGAAACTCCAATACTTTGGCCACTTGATGCAAAGAGCTGACTCATTTGAAAAGACCGTGATGCTGAGGAAGATTGAGGGCAGGAGGAGAAGGGGACGACAGAGGATGAGATGGTTGGATGGCATCACCGACTCGATGGACATGAGTTTGAGTAAACTCCGGGAGTTGGTGATGGACAGGGAGGCCTGGCGTGCTGCAGTCCATGGGGCCGCAGAGTCGGACACGACTGAGCGCCTGACCTGAGCTGAAGCAGCTTGTTCTAGTCTATCTGAACGTCTCAGGTGTGGAAGTTGTTGCCAGTGTTGTTTTGTTTGTTGGAGGGTTTTTTTTTTTTTTTATCTATTTTGAAATTATTTTAATTTACAAATAGAAAACATCTTGGAAGACAAAAATGAGAAAACATAAAGTTCCCTGGGCACTGGAATCAGAGCTGGTCACCGCTGGGCCTGGAGACGGCAGAGCGCAGCAGCAGCATGGGGCGCGCCGGGGCTGGGGGGCAGCTGGCCCCACGGGGTTGGGGAGCCCTGCGGACCCTGGGGGCTCTGGGACTCGGGCTGTGTGGACTGACCGGCGATGCGGGCAGAGAGGCCGGGCTGCAGCAACCCGAGCAAGCCAGGGGTCAGAGTGAGGCCGGGGGTGGGGGGTGGGGGGTGGGCTCGGCCCAGGTCCCCCAGCCTGGGGGTCCCCAAGCCTCTGCCTCCATGAGAATAAGTAGCTGGGGGTGTCAGGCCCACCTGTTTCTTGTCCCTCAGACAGCCGGCCACAGCTCAGATCTTGGCTGTGCTGTAACAGCCCCCTCCCCACGTTACCAGGGGGCCAGGTAGGCACATGGAGGTCTCCCCAGCTGGAAATCTACCTTAGGCCCCGGCAAGAGTCCACTCTGCCGTCAGAACCCAAGGGGGCGCCACGCCCTCACTTTGCTGCGGGCTTGGCGAGGCCAGGCCCCTCCCCGCTCCCCTTCACCCGCGGCTCTTTGGGCAGCCCCCACTCGCTGCTGGGGCCTCGTTGGGTGCCGTCCAGGCCACCGGGACGGATCACCTCTCGGGGCAAGGTGAGGACCTCGGGTGGCCCGAGGACCCCCACGTCCACGCGTACTACCTCTAAGCCAGGGCCCTCACGGAGGCTGCCCACCCTCCTGCCTTCTGTCTCCGCTTTTGCTCCACGAGGATGTAGTTGTTGCTGCCCCACATCAGGGCATCGCCCCCTGCCGTCCTCAGCCTCCTTGCAGCTCCCAGCCCCACCCTGAGCACCGCTGTCTCCCAGGCTGCACCCGTCTGCTGTCCTGGAGGAGCCCCGCCGGAGGGCACTGCAGGTACCCCCAGATTCCTGGGGGACCTGGGGCACAGAGGGCTCACTGACTCAAAGACATCACAGGCCAAGATGGGGGCCCTGCACTGGAGACGCCCCCATTCTCCTGCTCCGCCTTGTCAGCCCGGCCAGGACCCGCCCCTCACCAGCAGCTTGGCTCTGGGGGCCCCCAAACCCCTGAGCCTCGGCTCTCATCTGTAAAATGGAGACGACAGAGAACCTCCCTCCTCGGGCTGCGTGGAGGGCGAAGCACAGCCGCTGTCCTCCCACGGGGCGCAGTGTCTTCCTGGCTGGGGGGCCGGGGGCGCAGGGGCAGGACCACAAGGTCAGTCCGGGGTGCAGTCGGGGCACCCCACCAAGCAGCACCATCTGCCCGTGTCGGGGCCCCTCCGGTGGCAGGCGCAGGGAGGGGTGGAACGAGGGGATCCCCTGCCCCCTGCAGCCCCCGGCCCCCCACCTGCCCGCAGGAGTGACCCCTGCAAGCCCTGCCCCTGCCTGTGGGCGCCTCCCCCAGCTCCCGCATCTGTAAAACGTGGGGAGGTATGCTGCCTCCCAGGTGCCTGCCTGTGACATAGAGAGGGGCCTCCTCAGAGGCTGGTCAGCCTGGCACCCCAGCCGGCGGGGAGGGAGGCCCAGAAACGGGGGAGGTGGCAAATAAGAGGGCTCAACGCCAGCGGGCCCAGGAGGCGCCGGTCGGAGGCCCGCTGGGCTGTGACAGGTTCGCTGAGCCCCAGCTTTACCCGATCACAGCACAGGCTTGACGGTCAGCACCTGGAAACTCTGGGAGGGCCCTGGAGCAGGATCAGCACCCCCAGGCTAGGGGAGAGAGGCTGCCCAGGGAGAGCTACCTGGAGGAGGGGACGAGACACGCAACCAGGGCGCCCCGCGATTCACAGGGGCCCGGGCAGCTCTCCAGTGTAACGGCAATTGGGAAAGAGACGTGGTCATAAAATACAAAGTGGAAGGAGTCGTGTTTGGGGAGAGCAGGGCAGGGACGGGGCTGAACCCCCGAAGCCTTCCAGGTGTCGGGGTCAGTTGGGCTCGCTTCGGGAGCTTTCTGCGGGAGGTTCCACTGCCCCCACGCTGCCAGAAGCCCCTGGTTCCAAGACTTAGGAAAGAAAGGAAAGGAAAGAGGGCCGGTCTGCCGCCAGCCTGGAGCCCCATGGGGGTCGCCAGGATGCCAGGGCCCCAGACCCCGCGGCCTGCCCCGGGCCGCCCTACTTGCGCGGCGCCAGCCGGCGCTGGCTCCCGGCTCGGCGCGCCGGCCCCGCCCGCCCGCCCGCTCGGGAGGCTCCAGAGCGCAGGCCGGCGCGGAGCGCAGGTGAGCCCGCGGGGCTGGGGGCGGCGCGGCGGGGCGGGGCGCCCCCCTCTCCTCGGCCTCCACTCCCCTGACTCGCCGCCCGTTGGCGTCCGCGGGGGCCGCTGTGTGTGCTGATCCCCTTCCTGGGCCGGTAGGGGTCCCGGAGGGAGGCTGGAAAGGCCTTCCCCGGGGGACGGGCTGCACGTGGAGGGGAGATGCGGCCACAACGCCCCCCCACCTCGAGGGCCGGCGGCGGAGCTCAGACGCTGTCCCAGAAAACGAAGCCGGCGGCTGGGACCGGGCGGGGGCGGGGGGTCCTCGGGGTGGGTGTGGGAAGGGCCCAGGGGACCCCCCAGTGAAGAACCGACCGGAGTGGGGAGCAGGGCCCTGGGGCTGTTCTGGGGACACACGCGGGTCCGCAGGGGGTTAGCCCTCTGGGACTGTTACAACCGTTTGCAGTTTGGGCAGTTTGTGGACATGGATGGCACTCTGCCAAGATTCGGGGTGCCCTCTTGGTTTGTCCTGCCAAGGGCCTTTGCTTGGTGGGGGGGCTCCATGCCAGCCCGGCACATAGTAGCTCTGGGGAGGTTTCTGTCCCCAGCAAATCTGGAGGCCCCGTCTTACCAACCTGCCTTGGCAGTGAGTGGGGGAAAGAGCAAGGGTGTGCCCGCGTGGCCTTCAGGTGCCACCTCTCCCGTGACAGCCTGCCAGGGCGGTGAGACAGGTGCCAGGCAGTAGATGGTCCCCCCCCCCAGACTCCCTGCAGTTCCCAGGCCTCTTGCGCTCAGGGGTCCTCCGGGGCCCTCACTGGGATCTGAACCAGACCAGGTAGACCTCAGCTGCTTTAAACTCCAGGAAGAACTTCTGGGGGGATAAGAGTGGGGAGCCCAGTGTAGACAAAGCAGCCACAGCTCCGTCCTGGGCCCTCCGAGTCCAGCGTGTAAGCTGCATGCTCCAGGCGGCCCACATGTGGTCCTGGGAGCTTCCTGGAGGATGGGGTGACCCATTCCCCAGCCCCGCAGCTTGCAGGGCGACACGGGGCCTTCCTGGTTTTCTGTCTGTCTTGGAAGTCACTAGGTGGGAGGCCACCCGGATGCCCCTACCTGCTGCTGGACCCTGGCAAGCCCTTGGCCCCCTCCCGTGTCTCCATCTGCTTTTGGGCAGAACCCCGACATCAGAGGCTTTGGCAAAGAGCGGGGGAGGGGGGCGGAAGTGGGGCGGCGTGCCTGGCCTCCGTTCCCCCTACTCTGTGGGGCCCGGGCGGGCAGCCCACTTCTGTTCACAGAGAGCTGGGTTTCCCTGGGGACCGCTGGCCTGCCCCCGGCCCCGCCCCCGGCCCTCCTGGCCACGGCGCGCAGGGGGAGGGGTGGACGCTGGGCCGCCTCCTGGACCCCTGCCCCGGCCCTGCCTTCCCGGACGGGCGGCCTCGGTCCGGTCCACTCTGGCACCGGGACGGGAGGCAGCAGCTGCCCTTGGAGGAGGTGGGTACCGGGGCTGCCCGCCAAGGTTGGGGCAGGGCCAGGGAGCGCTAAAGTCACCCCCACCTAGGAGGAGGAGGGAGGACCTCCAGGATGAGAAGCTCTGATCTGTCAAGGTGACCCGGGTCTGACCCCAGGCACCGTGGCCGCCCTGGAGAACGGAGGGCCCCAGGGCTCCCGGGCGGTAGCACTCCAAGGGCCGCAGAAATCGGGGGTTTCCTGGACCTAAGGGAGGGCCCCCTAAGGGGGGGCCAAGCCAGAGGGGAGGGGAGTGAGGGTGCTGAGCCTGGGGGGGCCGGAAGGGAGGCGCGGTCCGTGATGCCTCGGGGACCCGGCCCCAGCACAGCCCCTTTCCGAAGCCCCCTGGCTCCGTCTCTCTGTGTCTCTACCCACAGCCTCATCCAGACCCTGGTCCCAAAGCTGCCCTTCTCCCCACAGGTCCCAGAGGCAGCTCCCACTGGGATGGCAGCGCCAGCATCTCTGAGAGCTGCGGGGGGCCCAGCCCCCCAGGGGGCACCCTAGGCCTCCCACAGCTGCCACTCAGCGCGCCCTCCCGCCCGCAGGCCCCGCGCCATGGGCGGCTGCTTCTCCAAGCCCAAGCCAGGTACCTATTCCCTTCTCGCCTCCCTCCGTCCCTCCCCCTCTGCCTCCGAAGTAGGTCAGACCCGGAGGCAGCCGAATGCTAACGCTGCGGGCAGGAGAGGTGGCTGGAGCCCTCTTTATCTGGGCCTCGGGGTGCTGGCGGTGGGAACAACAGCGGTGCCTTCTCAGAAAGGGGAGGGGAGGCTTCCTCCTGCTGCTGGGGGCAGGGGGCCTATCCCCCTCAGAGCTGAGGAAGGGGGCTCTGGGGAGACCCCGGCCGCCGTGTGATCCAGGGCATGCGAGCAACCTCTCTGAGCCTCACCCACCACCCCCCAAAAAATAAGCCTGAGCTCTCAAGACCACTCAGAGGTGGAGTGGACAGGTCCAGCCCTGCCATCTCTTCTGACCGCTGTGTGACCTTGGGCTGCCTCCTAGGCCTCTCTGGACACACTCCCCTCTGGTGGAGGACATCCCCACCCTGCCTGGCCCAAGCACTTCCGCCCCTGCCCACTCGCCCAGCTGCCCTTACCTGATAGCCCGTGGCTCCACGACCTGGAAGCCCGCAAGCCTTTTCTCCTCTCCTTGGGCCTGAGGAGGAACCTGGAGGCAAGGGGGTGCCAGGCCGGCAGAGGGCCCCCTGCTCCTGAGCTGTGGAAACCCAGCCCTCGGGCGAAAGACGTTAACTGTCTCGATTGCGGCTCCCCCCGTCGGCAGTGGGCCCCGGGGTGCTGGCTGGCCCTGTGGCAGGCTCCCATAGGGCTGCTGGGCTGGCTGGACGCCCTGGCAAAGGAGGCCTTGCACAGCCCCAGCCCCAGGACCCCCAGGACAGGGACGGGTCGCTCTCACCGCACCAGGGGCTGTGCTCTCGAGCTCACATCCAGAGCCTGCCCCGACTGTGTGGCCTCGGGCAGGCGAGGTCACCCCTCTGAGCCTGTGCGTTCTCACCGTGAAACAGGCCCAGTCACTGTGCCCCCGCCCGGGGTGGCGCGCTTGGCGCGGGGCCGGCACCCAGGAGGCCCTCGCAGAATGCTGTCCTCTCCTCTGTGGGGGCTGGGCTCCCTGTGGGCTGTGGCAGGGGGCCAGGGGCTCAGGGCCCCGGCGCCCACTCGGGGCAGGTGTGGGGTTGCGGCTCGGGAGTTTCAGCGCGTGGGAGTGAGAGGGTTCGGGCCAGGAGAGTTCTCTGGGGGTCCCCAGCCCACAGGGAGACCAGAGGGAGCACAAGAGGCTTGTGCGCAGTCCTCCCTTTCCACCTTCAGGGCCCCTGTGGCTCAGAGCACACGACACGACACAGTGCGGGCTCCGGGGGCCCGTGTTCCTCGGGAAGCGCTCCAAGCCCATCCTTTCCGAGCTCAGAACTTGGGAGGAAGTGCAGGTCTCTAGGCGTCTGGTCGCCCGCCTTTGTCGTTGCTGTTGTTACACCGGTCTTCATTGCTCTGCCCGGGCTTTCTCTAGCTGCAGCCAGCAAGGTCCACTCTCCCTGTGGTGCGTGGGCTTCTCCTTGCAGAGCACAGGCTCCAGGCCCGGGGGCTTCAGGAGTTTGGGTACACAGGCTCGGGAGCTGTGGTGCAGGGCTTACTTGCTCCGCAGTGTGTGGAATCTTCCCAGGGATCAAACCCATACCCCTGCACTGGCAGGCAGATTCTTATCCACTGTACCACCAGGGAGGTCCCTGGTCACCTTCCTTTTATCAGGGACTGAAGCGACTTAGCAGCAGCAGCGCTACTTAAAGGCTTTCCCTCTTTGCTGTCGCCACCAGGAGGCTCAGAGCTGCTAACCAGCTTCGCCTACTGGGCATCTGCTCTCAGTCGCTGTATTATTTCCTTCAGCTGCGCTGCCCCCAAGGAGGCGAGCTCTCTTCTTTCCATTTTACAATGAAGGCATCCGCTGAAAGGGGCTAAGGGTCCCCCACGGCTCCTGCCTTAATGCCTTTCCGTTAGGCTGCATCACCAAGCGCCTTGGGTCTTCTGTTGGAGGACAGGGGATGAAAACAGCGGGCCCCCGCCAGGCTGCTCCTGTGAGCACTGGTCTCTGCAGCTCGTGTAACTGATGTCAGCTGAATCCAGAGTATTTTTCTTTTTAATTCTTCTGAAAACATTCTATCGCCGTTACATCGAGTGTGGAAAATGAAGGCAAAAGCCCAGCCCACCCAGAGGCTCCTGCCTGACACAACAGCTTCAGTACGGTGTGTGGGTGGGCCCTTCCTGCCCCTGGAATCAGGGGGCCACGTTCAGCCCTGACTGCACCTTGGGTGGGGGGGGGCGCTGGGATGGAGGGGTGAGGGGCAGGCCAGGCTGGGGGTTAGGGCAGCATGATGGGGGGTGGCCAGGGGAGGCGACCCCTAGGCTGTGTCTAGGAGGACGGGCAGGGGTGAGCTGTGCCAGGAACGGACAAGGGCCCTGGCCAAGGGGGCCGCCGCTCAGGCTAAGGCCCCAAGGAGCCAGCTGGGCTCTTTCTTTCTGGAGGTCAGGTCTGGGGGGAAGGGCCTGGGGGCTCAGGGGCCCAGGGTTGGAGGGAGGGGCACCCACGCTGTGCCAGGGCTCAGCGCCCTGTGCTCAGCTCTGCTCCCTGCAGCCACAGGCCAGGAGACCGGATTATCGCTGCTGAAAATTCTGTTTATTGTTCCCTTCTAATTAGAAAAATACCCGAGGCTCATGGTGGGGAATTTGGAAAATGCGGAGAAGTATAAAGAAAGTGATAATCTCGCTAAGTGCCCCCTCCCAGTCGGCCCCACGGGAAGGGGGTACGCCTTGTGCCCTCCGCATGCACTGCCCGGGTGGGGTCCATCCCCAAGGTCCCCTGCAGCCTGCACCTGGTAAATAATGAAGGGTTCTCCAGCTGGCCAAAGCAGCTATCTCCAGTTGAAATTATGTAGCATGTACACTTTTTTCTTTTAATTTTGAAAAAATTTCAAACCTCTGCAGACCTCGGTTACCCAGATTCACTCAGGGACCGTGACCCAGGCTGCGTCCCAAGTTTCTCAGGCCACCCCCGTCCTCCGTGGTGGCCGCGCCCTTGGGGTCAGCAGGGTTCCAGCCCCAAGTTCTTACCTGCACGCGGGTTCCTGGAGAAGGGGCCGCTTCAGGGGCGAATGCGCACTGCCGGTGCCCCTAGCTCATTTTGTTAGTGAGGAAGAAAACGCATGAGACATCACATCGAGTTTGCCCAGGGTCCCCCCAGCACCTCCGCTCTGCCTGCTGCTGGAGGGGTGGGTGAGAGGTGGGCCCGGCCGGAGGCTCACCCCAACCTGCCCCCTGCCCGCAGTGGAGCTCAAGATCGAAGTGGTGCTGCCCGAGAAGGACCGGGGCAAGGAGGAGCTGTCCGCCGGCGGCAAGGGCAGCCCCCGGGCCTACCAGGGCAATGGCGCTGCCCGCCACTTCCATGCAGACGAGCGCCTGCCCTCCCCCCACCCCTACCCCGGCACCCAGGACTGCGTGGAGGCTGCTGTCTGCCACGTCAAGGACCTGGAGAACGGCCAGTGGGTGCTGGGCCTGGGAGGGCGTGGGAGGCGGGGGTGGGGGCACGGCCTGGAAGGGGCCCACGACCAGCTCCACATCCAGCCTCGGAGGCTGCTGCTGGTCTGGGGCTAGGGGCTGCTCCCTGGCCTCTGAGGGCAGCCCCCCTGCCCACAGGATGCGGGAGGTGGAGCTGGGCTGGGGGAAGGTGCTGCTGCTGAAGGACAACGGGGAGTTCCATGCCCTGGGCCCCAAGTGTCCGCACTATGGCGCGCCCCTGGTGAAAGGTGAGGTGTGGGTACCTGCAGGGGCGGGGTGGCCCATCTGCTGGCGGGGGCTCCGGGGCCGTGGGGACGGGCCCGTCGTGCCCTGGGAGCGGGGCCCCTGCTGGTGGCCCAGCCCTGCCCCCTCCAGGGGTGCTGTCCCGTGGCCGGGTCCGCTGCCCCTGGCACGGCGCCTGCTTCAGCGTCAGCAGCGGGGACCTGGAGGACTTCCCGGGCCTGGACAGTCTGCACAAGTTCCAGGTGGGCCAGGCGCGCAGGGGGGTGAGCCCTGGGGGAGCAGCGGCCGGAGCACCCCAAGGCCCGGGCCTGAGCTCCACAGCCCTTGCAGGTGAAGATCGAGAAGGAGAAGGTGTACGTCCGGGCCAGCAAGCAGGTGAGGGCACGGGGCTGGGGCTCAGACCGAGGGAGAGGCGGAGGGAGGGCCCCTGGGTCGCTGGGGTGGGAGGGAGCCTGGCGGGCCGGCCGGAGGGGGGGCCGAAGGGCTTCCCCGGTGCGGCAGAGGTACCACTGGGGCAGGAGAGCCTGGCCCGCTGGGTGGGCACAGGGGAGATGGCGGCGATCCCCACTCCCAGCTGCCCCCAGCTTGCCGGCCGCCCCCAGGCCTTGCAGCTGCAGCGAAGGACCAAGGTGATGGCCACGTGCATCTCGCCAAGCGCCGGCCACAGCGGCAGCACCAACGTGCTGATTGTGGGCGCAGGTTGGTGGTGGGTCCTCAGGGGCAGGGTGGGTTAGGGAGGGGGCTCCTGACACCCGTCCCCCGCCGTCCCCTCCGCTCAGGGGCAGCCGGTCTGGTGTGCGCGGAGACGCTGCGGCAGGAGGGCTTCTCGGACAGGATCGTGCTGTGCACGCTGGACCGCTACCTTCCCTACGACCGGCCCAAGCTCAGCAAGGTGGGTGGGGCGCGTTTGGGTCCGGGCGGGGCGTGAACGGCGCAGGGCGGGGCCAGACCCTCGCCCTTCTGCCCACAGCTAGGGCCCCTGGGACCCCGCTCGCCGCCCCTTGGGGGTCCGGGCGGCTGCCCTCTCTGCTCGTGCCAGGCCCGTCTGTGGTGCCCAGGAGGTCTGGTTGGCGGAGTTCCGCCCTGGAGCCTCTGTGTGGCCCGGGCTGCCCCGCACCCACGAGGCCTCGGTCCTCAGCTGCCAAGGGGACGGTGGCCGCCCGGCCCCATCTCAAGCCGGCGTCCCCGGCAGTCGCTGGACACACAGCCGGAGCAGCTGGCCCTGAGGCCCAAGGAGTTCTTCCGAGCCCACGGCATCGAGGTGCTCACTGAGGCCCAGGTGCGGACGAGGCGGGGGAGCAGGCCTAGGAGGGCTTCCTGGGCGCCGTGGAGGGCGGGCCTGAGGCCCCTGGAGGTGTGGGTGCGGCCTGCACCCCCCTGCCCAGGGGCCCAGGCACCCAGGGGCGCCCCAGGCCTGGGGGGATCATAGCACACACAGGGCCCCAGGGTGGTGGGGTGGGGCCTGGGGCTTCAAGAGGGCTTTGAAGCGGAGGTGGGGCTGAAGCGTGAGAGGGCGTTGCCCAGTGCGGGAGGAAGGTTCAGTGGGTGGTGGAGCTGCCCAGAGGGCCTGGTGGGCGCGGGGCGCAGTGGAGGACCTGGAGACAGCGCTCTGCCCTGCGGGGGTCTTAGGTGGTCACGGTGGACGTGAGGAACAAGAAGGCCGTGTTCAAGGATGGCTTCAAGCTGGAGTACAGCAAGCTGCTGCTGGCGCCCGGGAGCAGGTGGGAGGGGCCCCCCGCCAGGCAGGGGGCGGGCTCGCGGCAGGGGTGGCCCAGGAGCCGCCCGTCTCCCCAATTCTGGCCCCTCTCAGCCCCAAGACCCTGAACTGCAAAGGCAAAGACGTGGAGAACGTGTTCACCATCCGGACGCCCGAGGATGCCAACCGCGTGGTGAGGCTGGCCCGGGGCCGCAACGCCGTCGTCGTGGGGGCCGGCTTCCTGGGTGAGCAGCCGGGGGAGCCCGGGGTGGCGCTGGCAGGGGCGGTGCAGCGTGTCGGCCCGCCCCACCCCGCCCCTGCCCCTCCCCAGGGATGGAGGTGGCCGCCTACCTGACCGAGAAGGCCCACTCGGTGTCCGTGGTGGAGCGGGAGGAGACACCCTTCAGGAGGTTCCTGGGAGAGCGCGTTGGCCGCGCCCTCATGAAGGTGAGCCCCCTGGGGACCCACCGTGCTGGGCCCCCGCCCGCCCGTCCCTCCCATTCAGCTCTCCCTCCTGCACCCTCTGCCCCACCCCTACCGCCTGGCAGATGTTTGAGAACAACCGCGTCAAGTTCTACATGCAGACGGAGGTGTCAGAGCTGCGGGCCCAGGAGGGCAAGGTGGGCCCTCCTCCACCCCCCAACCCCCGGCCCTTCTGCCCCCTCTCCTGTGCCCGAAGCTGCTCACCTGCCCGCCGCTCTCCGCAGCTGAAGGAGGTCGTGCTGAAGAGCAGCAAGGTGGTACGGGCTGATGTCTGCGTGGTGGGCATCGGTGAGTGGGGGGCGGGAGGCGGCAGGGAGCAGGGTCACCCCCTCTTGCTCAACCCTGACCTCAGGCCAGTCCCTTCCCCTCCCCCAGCCTGTCTGACCATACCCACCGGTCAGGGCTCTTGGGGAGTCGGTACTTGGCCTGGGCTGGCACGGGGCATGCTTCTAGGGACCCCTGCCCAGTAACTGCGCAGACACAGGTGAGGCTCTAGCTGGCCCCTGCTCCAGCTGAAGTGCCAGTCGGGGGAGGAGGTGGCATGGGCTGGGGGGAGGTGCAGCATGCCCACCCCCACCAGGGGTTTCACGGAGAGCTTCTCAGAGGTGCTACGTGAGGTCCGATGGGAGGCACTGGGGTCTCTGGGGGTCCACGCAGAGGGGACGGGCTGTGATGGCATGGCCTGGGCTGGGCTGCTGTGAACACAGTGGCCCTGTCCTGCCAGGCGCGGTGCCTGCCACCGGCTTCCTGAGGCAGAGCGGCATCAGTCTGGACTCCCGAGGCTTCATCCCTGTCAACAAGGTGGGGCCGTTGCGGCAGGTGGGCAAGCTGCCAGTGGGGCTGGGGGAGGACCCATTTGGGGTGCCTGTCACCCATGAGCCGCGCACCCCCCACAGATGATGCAGACCAACATTCCCGGCGTGTTTGCAGCTGGCGACGCCGTCACCTTTCCTCTGGCCTGGAGAAACAGCCGCAAAGTGAACATCCCCCACTGGCAGATGGCTCACGCCCAGGGTACCGTCAGCCCGGAGGCAGCAGGGGGTGGGAGGCTGTCCCGGGGCCCTGGCCTCCCCCCAGGCCCGCCCCTCAGTTGCTGCCCTTGGGTCCCGCTCCCTGGGTCCGCCATTCAAGGCTCTGCAGTGGCCCGTCCGCCAGCCTCACGCAGGTGATGGAGCCAGCTCGCTGCCACCTCCTTCTCTAGACCCATCCAGCATCCTCTGGGCACCCGGTTCTGCCGGCCACCGTGTCCCACCCCACTGTCCCAGCACCAGCCTCTCCTTTCCGGTTGTCCTCGGACATCACATTCCGCAGAAGTCCTCACAAATCCGTGCAGTCACCCGGCGGGGGCGGGGTTTAGTAGGACCGGGTCCAGCTCCCCACTGCATCCCCTTTGGGCCTGACAGACTTTGTGAACCTGGCTGCTGCCTGCAGGCCCCTGGGAGGTGGGTGGCTGGGCCTGGAAACCCTCCCCCCCTCCCCTTGGGCGGACACTGCACACACCTGGCCCAGGCCCCTCAGCTGCGGGTACAGCCAGTTAGCTTCTCAGAGGCCGGACGGCCAGACCCCTGCACCCTCTTCTGTTCCCTTCACCCTCATGTCATCTGAGCCCGAAGCCCCTCTCCTGGTGCCAGCCTCTGTTCAGGTCCAAGGTCTGCGGTTGGTGCTAGGTTTGAAGGAACACAAACTGCTCATATCAGTTCAGTTCAGTCGCTCAGTCGTGCCTCTCTGTGACCCCATGGACTGCAGCACGCCAAGCTCCCTGTCCATCACCAACTCCTGGAGCTTGCTCAAACTCATGTCCATTGAGTCAGTGATACCATCCAACCATCTCATCCTCTGTCATCCCCTTCTCCTCCCGCCTTCAATCTTTCCCAGCATCAGGGTCTTTTCAAATGAGTCAGTTCTTCCCACCTGGTGGCCAAAGTATTGGAGCTTCAGCATCAGTCCTTCCAATGAACACCCAGGACTGATCTTTAGGATGGACTGGTTGGATCTCCTTGCAGTCCAAGGGACTCTCAAGAGTCTTCTCTAACACCACAGTTCAAAAGCGTCAAAAGCGTCAGCTTTTGAACTGCTCATATAATTAACGTTTAACCGGGAGGGTCCAGGAGACGGTCACAGACATCCAACTGCAGGGGTCCCACAGGGCCGCGATCAAACAGGGAAGCCACGCCCCCTTTCTGTCTCGGGCCTTGAAGCAACCTGTCGTCCTTGCTTCCCCGGACGCTGGGGCCCCATTGTCCCGCCTCCCTCCTCAGACCTGACCAGTCTGGTGAGGTGTCTGAGTCACACCTGACGTGGTGGCCCCGGGAAGCCGGCCCCCTCCGGACCCAGTCCAGACACTGGACGTCAGTGGCCAGCTTTGGGCCCAGCGTGACCTCTGCACCCTTCACTGGCAAGCAGGGGTGGGCGCTCCCCGTCCCTGCCCCACATATCAGGGATCCCCGGAGAGCGGGACGGGGGAGCAGGCAGTAAGAGTGGTGGGAAGGGCTCGGGGCGGAGCGCTGACGACCCCGGGACCCACAGGGCGCGTGGCGGCCCAGAACATGCTGGCGCAAGAGGCGGAGATCAGCACGGTGCCCTACCTGTGGACCGCCTTGTTCGGCAAGAGCCTGCGCTACGCAGGTACCGAGGGGCCTGGTCGCGGGCGGGCCCGGGTGCGGCGGAGTGCGGGGGCAGGGCTACGAGCATCTCCGGGCGGGGCTCGGAGCACCCCAGGAGCGGGGCCTGGCGCATCGGGGGCGGGGCTAGGGCATCGGGGCGGTGTTAGGAGCATCCGGGGCGGGGCTAGGGCATCGGGGCGGGGTTAGGAGCATCCTGGGGGCGGGGCCATGAGCATCTGGGGGCGGGGCCATGAGCATCTGGGGGCGGGGCCAGGAGCATCCTGGGGGCGGGACTCGGAGCATCCCAGGGGGGCGGTGCTAGAAGCATCCAAGGGGGCGGGGCTCGGCGCATCGGGGGCGGGGTTAGGAGCGCCCTGGGGGCGGGGCTCGGAGCACCCCGGGGCGGGGCCAGGAGCATCCCGGGGGCGGGACCACGGCGGCTGCCGGAGGAAGCCAGGAGCCCGCTGGCGGCGGGACCGGATCACCCTTACAGATCCGCCGGGGGCATCGTGGGAAGGGTACTGCACGCGGACCTGGTGAAGCCACGTCCCCTCCGCCCATCCTGCAGGTTATGGAGAAGGCTTCGACGACGTCATCATCCAAGGGGATCTGGACGAGCTCAAGTTCGTGGCTTTTTACACCAAGTGAGAGCCGCGGGGATGAGAAGCAGGGGGCACTTGGCCGGGAGACGCGCTGCTCCGGAGGAGCCAGCTTCGCCGGGCGGTGGGCCGAGGGGCAAGGGGGGCCAGCTAGGTGCCAGGAGAGGAGCACAGAGGTGGGGCACAGCCGCCCCGCGGGAGGTGGACACTTTATCTCAGGTCAGCTCTTGGAGATGGGGGTTGACAGCCTATTTTTACACCGAGGACTGTGACACAGGTAGACGGTGGGGTCCCAGGACAGGTCTCGGCCTTGCACCCCACTGGGCAGGAGCGTCATGGGGTACCGCGGGACCAGAAGCTGTGCTGGGCCAAGGGAGTGCCAGGTGGTCAGAGCATTCCCCCGGTCCCGAGTGAGAGCCACCCTGGGCCCCAGCTGCATCCGGGTCTCCAAGGACAGGGGCTGCTGCTGGCCAGTCCTCAGGCTCGGCCACCTCTCCCTGCAGGGGCGACGAGGTGATCTCTGTAGCCAGCATGAACTACGACCCCATCGTGTCTAAGGTGGCTGAGGTGCTGGCCTCCGGCCGCACCATCCGGAAGCGGGAGGTGGAGTGAGTGTGGGCGCTGGAGGCCCCAGGGAGGGGGCAGACGTCCTGGAGGCCTTGGTTCAAGCTGCCCATGGCAGTGAGCTGCCCCCACAGCCTCCCGGGGCTCCCGTCCCCCCATCAACCAGCATGAAGCTCCTAGGGCTACAGTGTCATGTGGGACAAGGGTTGTGGTTTGGGAGCGGGCTGCTTATTTGTGCTCTTGTGGGTAGAAGGGAAGGAGGCCGTGTCCAGGGCGGGGCCAGTGCTGCAGGGAAGGGTCAAGACCCACTGCCTGGGCAGTCATGGGAACCGGGACACCCCACTGCCCAGAACACAGCCATGGGAAAACATGACTCGCATGGCTCCTGGGGACTCCCTGACAGTCCCGGGGTGGTTGCTCGGGGCCCGAGGGACACGGGAGAGAAGACATTACTGCTGTAGCCTCACCCTGTGGGCCCAGCCAGCCTGCAGGGCCCCACACCCCACTGCCCAGGGCCGAGGACAGCCTGGATGGGGGGCTTGTGCTGGAGACGGGGAACCGAGGGAGGGGCCAGGAATGACACGCTGTCTCCCTGGCCTTCTCTGTCTCTCCCTCTTGCCTTCGAGAAGGCTGTTTGTCCTGCGCAACAAGTACATGGGTCCTCTCCTTTCTCTGAGCCTTGCCCACCTCAGCCTGGAGCCTGCGCCCGGTGGTCTCTCCCTCTGCCCAAGGGCACTTCCCTGCCGGGCACCAGGGCGGCACACAGCTCCCTGCTGTCTTCAAGGGCCTGCTGCTCCTGGTGCCCAGGGGCCACCTGCTGCCTGCTGCCCGCTCCCCTCACGCCTCCTCCCTCGTTTCTACAGGACCGGTGACATGTCCTGGCTCACAGGGAAAGGCTCCTGAGTTTGCACACAACACAGGCTCGCTGGGGCGCCAGGGACAGAGGCCAAGCCCCAGAGGGCAAGTGCCAACCTCCAGTTCCCCAGGACCCCCCTGGGACAGACCCTGAGCGCCCCCAGTGCTTGCCTTCGGCTGCCTGGCTCACCACCCCGCACCTTCCAGAGAGTCCTCTCTGGCCTCCAGGAGATGCTCACCACCCAAGGCCTGCAGTGCCAACTGATGGCTGGCAGTGGGGGAGGCGGGGTGGGCTTGCCTCTTCCTCTACTGGGACTGGTCCCCTATGGGACCCTGCAACGTACTAGATACTATCTTAACATTAAAACGCACACGTTTGCAGATCTGTGTGATTTCCACTATACCTGGGCAAACTCTAACGAGGGAGAAAGCAGACCACGGGGACACAGGCACGACCAGAGACCACGGAAGTGTCACACGGAGGAAGTTTGGTCTGGGAGCGCCCCGAGGAGGGAGCAGCTGATTCTGCACCCCCCGGGGATTAGGGAAGGCCCCCCGGCAGACCAAAGTCCTGGGTCTGGATTGTGAAGGAAGGGCACTGCAGGTAGAGGGGACAGCACGTGTGCCAAGGGTTTGAGACAGGAGGTGCTTCTTCAGGGCAGAGGCAGCTCGCGCTTGGCTGACCACATTGGGGCCGAGGACTGGGTCTCGAGGCAACCTAAGCTTCCTGAATGCCCATTTCGCAGATGAAGCAGCTGAGGCTCTGCCTAGAGTAGGACCGAGAACCCAGGGCCTCCGCGCCACGCTGCCTCGCAACGAGAAGGAAGGCCGAGGGGAGTGGAAATGCGGGAGGCCGAGCCGGGGACACAGCAGGAAGAGGATGGCGACTGGGACCCAGCAGGAAGGGGACGGCGGCGAGGGCCGCTGCGAGCCTGGAACCCTTCCGTCCGGGATCCGCGCGGCGGACAATCGCGACGGAACCACCCGCGCAGGGCATGCCGGGAGCCGCGCCGGGGACATGCGGACCGGGCGGGGCTGCTGCCAGGGCCACGCACTCTTGAACGGGGGGTGAGGGGGTACCGCGCGCCGTGAAAAAACATTTCTTAGACTACCACCATGAGCTCGCCGCGCAGGCCAGCGGTAGAGTCCATGCGAGGCTCGCCCAGGAGTGCGGCCGGCGCCGGCCGGAAGTGCGCGCGGAGCCCGGAAGTGCGAAGAGCCGGCCGGCGTAGCGCTCGCCGGGAAATGTAGTTCCGTGGGGGTGGCTCGGGGCGGCGGCCGCGCGTCCCGCGGCCCTGGGGGCCCATTGGCCGAAGACTTGGCATGGCGGGGCCGGGCGGCTCGGGCGGCCCGATCGGGGCCGGGGCGCTGGCCGGCGGCGCGCGGTCCAAGGTGGCCCCGAGCGTGGACTTTGATCACAGCTGCTCGGACAGCGTCGAGTACCTGACGCTCAACTTCGGGCCCTTTGAGACCGTGCATCGTTGGCGACGCCTCCCGCCCTGCGACGAGTTCGTGGGGGCCCGGTACGGCGGGGCCGGAGCTCCCGGGGACGGGGGATCGGAGCAGGTCCCCGGCGGGGCGCGGGGGCGAGGCCGGGCCGCGCTGTCCCGGAGCCCGACGCGGTAGTATTTGGGGGGGTGGGGAGTGGTGTTCAGGGTTAGGAGAAGGGGCTTCCGAGGGGGTCCCCGAGCAGAGTGCCCCCCGGACTAGGGTCACGTTGTGTTTGTAGATGTGGAGCTGGAGCCCCGGGGCTCCGCCGTGGTGTGGGAGAGTGGGTCCCCAAGCGCGGAGCCCTTTGGGGGTGCTGGTGGAGCTTGGGGGTCTCCACCGATCTTGGGGGAGGAGGGTGGTTATCCGACTTCGGCGGCTGCCTGCCGTGCCGAGTATGGTTGCTAGGTGCCCCCCGGGAGGGTCCTGGCCTGACCCGATCTGCCCCTCTCTGTCTCCAGGCGCAGCAAGCACACGGTGGTAGCCTATAAAGATGCCATCTATGTGTTTGGTGGAGACAACGGGTGAGTCGGGGTCCAAAGGGAGGAGCGGGGTGGTGGGGACCGGGTCTCTGCACCTCCGCTGCCACCCTCCCAGGTGTTAGCTAAGCCCTGGGCCTGGGCTTCCGAATCCGTGAGGCTCCCTCAGCGATGGGGAGCACGCACTCAGGTCAGGCCGTGAAGGAGACACGTCTGCCCCAGCCGGCACCCTGGCCAGGCGCTGCTCCTTCCCCACGCCTCCCTCTGTGCCACACGTTTGCGGGACACAGGTTTCCTGCCTTCCCGCATCTCTCACTGCACAAGGGTTTCCCTGCGTTTTACTGCACATGCCTGCAAACAGCCTTTCCCGATGGCCCATCTCCATCCCCCAGACGGTTCCCAGCTTAGTGGTGGCTGGCTTCCTTCCGTGAAGTAACGGCCAGGGTGGCCGCGTCCTGCTGCTGGCCCGTTTCCTCCAGGAGCTGGATCTCCCTGGAGGGACGGAGCTGTCTTAGCAAGGGCAGGGCCCCTCCAAGTGCAGCACAGCAGGCCGGCAGGCTTGTTCTGCACCAGGAGAGGGGTGTGCAGTCTGCTCGGCCTCCCTGGAAAGAAGTGAGCCAGGCCAACGAAGAAGAGTCGAGCAGAGGGATCAGTGTGACAGACCTGTGCCGTCTGGAGTCCACTGGGCTTCCCTGCCCCGTCCACCCGGGATGTACACAGGAGAGGCCAGGGATGGCCCCTGGGGCCCTGAGGGTTGGGAGCCAGCTGGGTGTGGGGTTGAAGTTGGGCTCCTGGACACACAGGGCTCGGTCGAGGTCAGCTTGGTGGCTCTGGGAAAGTGGCTTCAACCCTCCACTGCACCCGGGTCTCCTCTGTCGAAGGTGGTGGGCCTCCGCCTTGCTTTTGCAGGGTGCTCCTGAGGGTCAGTGAGCCCCGGGCTGTCAGGGCCCAGGACACAGGTGTCCCCGTGGGGCGGGGTGCCGTGGGCACAGACCCATCTCGCCCTTGAGCCTGTCCGCCCATCTCCACCACAGACTGCCTGGCCTCTGACAGGCTGCAGCCGCGGCAGGGGAGCAGGGTCTCCTGGGCACAACCGCTGGCTTCCAGCCTCTCTGCCCATGCACAGCCCGTGGGAGCATGTTCCTTCCTGGTTCATGACCCCGCATGGTCCCCTCTCTCTGGGGCAAGGCCCACGGCCTCCTGGCAGTGTGTGAGACCCGCACGTGTGTGTCCATAGCTCCCCTGCCCTTGTCTGCGTGGCGCTGGACCCTCTGTCTTGCGTTCTGATTGCACAGGAGGGCCCTCCCACTGCCTCTTCCCTGCTTCTCACCCTGCCTGCCTCTCCTCTAAATGGGGGATCGAGGCCTTCCCGTCCCCCACAGCTCGGGCCAACCAGACTAGGTGGCGGCCTCTCCTCCACTTCTGCACCTCTTAGGGGTTCCACTGGTCCCCAGAGCACCCAGATGTTTGCTGTCTGTCTCCTCGGCCAGGGCTGGAGCTGTGTCCCAGCACTGACAATTGAATACATGTGTGTTGTTTGCGGGAATGAAATGCAGAAGAGGCATCCATCCCCAGGGGTTTACTGCAGCCTGAAAGAGACTCCCCCAAGCCCGAAAAGGCCTGGTGGCCAGCGCAGGGCAGGGGGTGATGAGTCACCCATCCTTTGCCCCGGACATAGCCTTTGAGTGACAGCTGTGTAGCCGGAAACAGAAACATTTTCTCTGCAATTTGACACTAAGAAACAGAAGAAGCATTTGTCTCATTGGAGTTATAACTGTAAATGCAGTGTGCAGGTGGCTCCTGCCACTTAGAGGGTACACATGGGAGAGGGCGGGATCACGGTCTCTGCTGCTCCGCCGGTGGGCCGCGTGGCCTCAGGCCCTTTGGTCTCCCAGGCTGTTTCCTGGAGGGGGAGCAGGGGCACAGGCCTGGCCCCCGGGCAGAGGTGCTGGGCTCTTGTTGGGTGGACGCCCTTCTCCCTCTCACTGATGAGGGCTGGGTGGTGACGTGTGGGTGCTATTGGGTGGTTTGTGGATTTGCTTCGTGCTTTATTGTATCTTGAATGTGGTTATTACCTTGGAGCTTCGATAAAGAGGCAACAGGAAGAGAGAGGAGGCAAGGGGCCTCCGTGACCCGCTGCGGCCTGGGAGCAGGAGTGTGGGTGGGGGTTTTGGAGCAGGGGCCGGGGGGGTGGTGAGGCGTGAGGTGCCGGGAACCAGGCATGTGTCCTGACCCCGGGCAGGCTGGCCCCGCCTCCATGGCGACCCCGGGTCCCGCATCCACGGAGAGCTCCCTTTGGGGTCCTGTCTCTGGTCCCTCGAGCATCAGCCGGTTGCCTGGCCCTGCCTGAGCCTCTCAATCAGCTGCCCCACCCCCGGCTCCTGCTGTCTTTCAGGAAGACGATGCTCAACGACCTCCTGCGTTTTGATGTGAAGGACTGCTCCTGGTGCAGGTGGGTGCCCCTGGCCCAGACACGGAGCGCCCCCCAGCCAGGCCCAGTGCGTGCAGAGCGAGAAATGCTTCAAGGAGTTGATGACCGCACCCAGCCCCTCTCCTAGTGACCCCTGTCCTTCTCTTTTCTTTCTACTTCCTGACTTTCCCGGTCTATGGCTGAGATTGGTTTTTCCGAATCCCGTGATTTTAGGGGATCTGTTTGATCCAGTTTTGGGTTCTTAGACTCTGCTTCAGGAGAGCTGTTCCATCACCAGGTCCATCTCCCAGAACAGGGGCTGCTGTCGGAGCCGACTGGGGGGCCGTGAGCTGATGGGTCCTTCTAGGATGGTCTCTGCCGCTACAGGGGGGCCGCCCAGGGGCCGACAGCAGCTGCTCCGCCCTCCCTTCCTCTGGGGCCCATCCCATTCCGGAGGCCTCACACGGGCAGCCCGCAGGTCCTGGCTCCTTCCCCCGCTGTGTGGCCTTGGGCAAGTTTCCTTCCCTCTCTGAGCTCTGGATGCTTGTGCCTGTCTGCTCCAGTCCAGCCCTGCTGGGGGCAGCTCTCAGCTGAGGGGGGGAGAAGATCCTGGGGCTGGGAAGTGTTGGGCTTGGCAGCAGCAGCAGGCAGCAGCAGCTCTGGGCCCTGCCTTCCTCGGGGGGCGTCTCACTGCCCCCACCTTTGACAGGGGGATGTGCGGGCCCGGGACTCGCGGTGGCGCCCCTGGGCGGCGCTGGGGCGACTTCAGTCCTTGTGTTGCTTCTCTCACGCTCGATTATAACGTGTGTCCAAAAGTTACGGATGAACTGGAAAATCACTCTCAAGACTTGGAATTCTTGGTTAAAAATTGCTTCAGTTACAAGTCTGAAAAGGAGCAGCCCCAGGAAAGCAGTATAAATGGGTGTGTAATTCCATGAATAAGTCGCACGGAGACCTGTGCTGTGGAGCACGTCTCAGCCTGGGGCCACAGGGGTGGATGGTCCCAGAGTGGCCAGGATGCCTACTACGTGATCCCACTACAGAAAATTGTCCATTTGCTCGGTCCTGTCTGACTGTTTGCAGTCCCACAGACTGCATGCCAGGCTTCCCTGTCCTCCACCATCTCCTGATGTGGGTTTGTGCTATGTCACTTCAGTCGTGTCTGACTCTTTGTGACCCCATGGACTGTAGCCCGCCAGGCTCCTCTGTCCATGGGAGTCCCCAGGCAACAATACTGGAGTGGGTTGCCATTTCTTCCTCCAGGGCATCTTCATGGCCCTGGGATCGAACCTGGGTCTCCTGCCACTGGCTCCTGGGGCTCCGCGTTGCCGGCGGATACTTCACCGCTGAGCCACCAGGGAAGCCCACTATCTCTCGGAGTTCACTCAATTTCACATTCATTGAGTTGGTCATAGAGAAATTACAGAAGATTGCTGAGTCATAATTGTGGGAAAAGTGGGGAGGTGTACCGTCAAGGTGTGAATGGTGGTTTCTGGCAAAGGGATTAAACGTTAAGTTTTAGTGCCTTGCTTTTTCCTTATTTGGCTTTTTTTTTAAAAGGCTTCTATAATGAGAAAGTAGACGGCAGTTTGGGGGTGATGGGGCTGCCCGCTGCTGACACCTGCTGCCCCTCCCCGCAGGGCCTTCACCACCGGGACCCCCCCGGCCCCCCGCTACCACCACTCGGCCGTGGTCTACGGGAGCAGCATGTTTGTCTTCGGTGAGCGGCGCCTCCCGTCTGGCCAGGACCCGGGCCGTGCTGGGCCAGCCTCTCTCTGCCCAGTCCTCCCGCGCCTGTGCTGGGTCAGGGGCCTCTCGGGGGCCCCTCCCCCGACCACCCTGATCTCGGCGGGGGCTTAACCGGCTGCTGTCCCCAGGGCCTCGAGCAGGAGCTGATGGGCTGCAGGGGTCCTGGGGGACATGCTGCCCGAGGCCAGATCGCGCCCCCGCCCCAGGGTTTGCGGACTGAACTGACACCTTGGCCTGTGAGGGCTTCTTGCTCTCTTTGCAGGGGGCTACACTGGGGACATTTACTCCAACTCCAACCTGAAGAACAAAAACGACCTCTTTGAATACAAGTTTGCAACTGGCCAGTGGACAGAGTGGAAAATTGAAGGACGGTGAGATGGTGCTGAGACCTTTGGGGCTGTGCAGGCTGCCATGCTGGGTCCTGGGGGGCGGCGGGCCTGGACTGGCCTCTGTAGGGTTACAGGTGAAGGGGCCCGCCGGGGCGGCCCAGGGGTTGCGACCCCGCCTTCCAAGGCGGGGGGGTGTGGGTTCAAACACTGGTCAGGGAGCCACGAGCCTGCCCGCCTCGGCCAGAGGACAGGAGCACGAAACGGAAGCAGTGTTGTGCTAAATCCAGTGACAACTTTAAAAGCTAGAGGAGGAGCCCGCAGCCTGAAAGGGTGAGCAGTGGCCGAGCTGGGGGGCTGGCCCTGTTTGCGCATCCTGGCCCTCAGCTCCCCTGGATCCCTCAGAGGGGAGGGGGACCCGGTGTTCTGCAGCTGGCACGTCTCTGGCCCGGTCTCAGGCACCCCTCGATACCAGGTGGGGGCCTGGAGGGGCTCTGTGCCCTTGGCCGTGTGACTCCTCGTCCAGTGCCCAGGCCCCTCACTCCCAGCAGCCGGTCAGCGGGCGTGGGCACGGCCGTCCCGGGGCGGTGGGCTCACAGGGCGGGGCCCCAGGCTGTGTGGCGCCCGCAGCCCTGCCCTCCCCTCGCGCCAGGCTGCCCGTCGCCCGGTCGGCCCACGGCGCCACGGTGTACAGCGACAAGTTGTGGATCTTCGCGGGCTACGACGGCAACGCCAGGTAGGCCGCGGCCCGGAAACGCGCCGGGGCTTGGAGCGGCCCTCCTGCTCCGAGGAGGGGGCATGAGCTGGGGGTTTCTCGGGAGGCTGGGTGTGTGGATGGGGCTGGGGGACGGCCCCTGAGGGAAGCCCCCCGCCGGACCCCCACCAGGCACAGGCACTCTGGCACCCCTGAAACCCCCGGGGTGACTGAAGGCGTGGTGGGCCCCCCACGTCAGGGCTGCTGGCCAAGGATGTTCGGGACCACAGCTGGTGTCCTTGGAGCTCAGGGCGGGGGAAGCAGGCTCCTTCCTGTTGTGGAATGTTGACGTTGCTGTGTTCTGATTACAAAAACACCAAGCGCTGTGTCCCCAGGACCTCAGCCAGTTCCAGAAGCCCGGAGTGCCACAGGCTTCGTGGTGGCCCCTGGGGACTCGGGGCAGCCCCCAGCCGAAGCCCCCACCCCAAGGCCACTCTGTAGTCCCCTGGTCAGATTCCCTCCTGGAGCCTTCTGTCCCAGCCGGGCCCAGGCCCACCCTGACCGCCAGCCCAGCTGTGGGGTCCCGTCCCCTCTGTCCTGATGCAGGTTGAACGACATGTGGACCATCGGCCTCCAGGACCGGGAGCTCACGTGCTGGGAGGAGGTGAGGGGCTCAGGGCCGGGAGGCAGCCTTGCTCCGGGCAGAGCAACCACAGCCGAGCCCGTGACTGCCGTAGTTGGGGACGATACATCCTTCCTCGAACACGATGGGGGCGACTGCTGCTGGGGTCCTGGGCGATCTGTCCACCCGCTGCTCTGCCGCCCCTGTCGTGACGGCTTCACCCCAGCTGTTCACCCTGGGCCCGTTCATGCGGGGGCTTTAAGCTGTTGCGCAGACGTGGACCGTGACCCCTCCTCGGGTGAGCGTAGCCCCACCTCAGCAGCCCGGGCCGGGCACCGGGCTCAGCGGCCTCCCCGCCACACAGGTGGCCCAGAGCGGTGAGATCCCGCCCTCCTGCTGCAACTTCCCCGCGGCCGTGTGCCGGGACAGGATGTTCGTCTTCTCGGGCCAGAGTGGGGCCAAGATAACCAACAACCTCTTCCAGTTCGAGTTCAAGGACCAGACGTGAGTGCCCTGTGGACCAGGGCCCCGTCGGCACTCCGCACCCGTGCCCAGGGGCTGCCTGCCCCTGCGGGCCCGCATGCAGCTGGCCTCCTTGGCGCAGGCCCCTAATGCAGTCTGGATGGCCCTCCTCCGGGTCCCGGCGTGAAGACAGCCGCCCCCCCGGCCCTCCACTGCTGCCTGTTCTGTGGGTGGGGAGTGAGGCTGAGACGGACCCCACGGGGGTCCTGAGGGGCCAGGCGGGGGTGGGGAGCTCCGTGCCCAGGCGGAGGCTGCAGGGCAGCGGGAGCCCCTGGCCCGTGGATGCTCACAGGCTGTGTGAACCCGCCTCGCAGGTGGACACGCATCCCCACCGAGCACCTGCTCCGGGGCTCCCCGCCGCCCCCACAGCGGCGCTACGGGCACACCATGGTGGCCTTTGACCGCCACCTCTATGTGTTCGGGGGCGCGGCTGACAACACCCTCCCCAACGAGCTGCACTGCTACGATGTGGACTTTCAGACCTGGGAGGTCATCCAGCCCAGCTCGGATAGTGAGGTGAGCGCGGCCGGGATGCCCAGGGCCCTCAGCCTCCGCGGCCGGCCCCTGTCCTCTGCCCTCCTATACTTAACACCCGCGGGGTAACGCGCTGCAGTGCCGTGCGTGCGCCGTGCCGGGCACATTCCCGGGACGTGCGCGTGAATGAGGCCTGGCTCCCGTCTCCGCCGTGCTGAGGAAGCCCCCGTGTGGCCCCTCCTACACCCATGCTGTGTCCACAGCACCCACCCACAGCCTGGACGGGGCTAGCAGCGGCCTCCCACCGCCCTCCCAGCCCTTGCTGAGGGCCCCTGCGTGCGCCCTATTGCCCCCAGGTTGGTGGGGCCGAGATGCCAGAGCGAGCCTCCGCTTCCGAGGAGGTGCCTGCCCCCGGCTCCGAGGAGCGGGCCGGCTGCAAGAAGTCCCGGGATGTGTTCGGCCTGGACTTCGGCAGCACCACCTCCAGGCAGCCCTCCCTGCCTGCCTCAGAGGTGAAGCCCAGCACCCTCTTGCCCCATCCCCCCCAGCCTCACGCCCTGGAGCCGGTGGTGTGGTCAGGAGGGGGAGGCTGGGGGGTCACCCAGCGCGTGAGGGGAGGCCCGGATCACACGCCCCCTGGCCGGCCTGCAGGGGTGCAACATGTGGCATCCGGCGCCTATCGCCGCTCCACGGGGCACAAGGTCTATCTCTCCCTCTTGCGCACACAGGCCCCACCTCCCCGCACACATGGTTTTTCGGGGGGGGGGGGCGGGGTCTGGTTCTGTGACCCCCTGCTTTTCTAGGCCACTGGTGCCGTCCTTGCTTACAGCCTGGCCGGCGCGGGGCCTCAGGCGGCCCTGCCGCCGGACAACCCACGCCTTCCCCATGCCCTCCGCTGACTGACCCCTCCCCACCCAGCTGCCCAGCGGAAGACTCTTCCACGCGGCTGCCGTCATCTCGGACGCCATGTACATCTTCGGGGGCACAGTGGACAACAACATCCGAAGCGGGGAGATGTACAGATTCCAGGTGGGGTGGCCTGCCGCGGAGACCCTGGAAACCAAGGCCAGGGGGGCCGGCGAGGGGCTTGTGGGCGCTGGGTGGGACGGCCGGCCCCCGCCGAGCGGTCCACCATGGGCCCGGGTAGCGGTGGGCTGCGCCGCGCCATCCAGCAGCGGGGTCTCCGCCCGCAGTTCTCCTGTTACCCCAAGTGCACGCTGCACGAGGACTACGGGCGGCTGTGGGAGAGCCGCCAGTTCTGCGACGTGGAGTTCGTGCTGGGCGAGGTGGGTGCCACCCCCCCCCCCCCCCCCCGCCCCCCCCCCGCCGGCGGCCCCTGCCCCGGACCCCGCCGTCCACCGAGCCCTGCCTCTCCCCGCAGAAGGAGGAGCGCGTGCAGGGCCACGTGGCCATCGTCACGGCTCGCAGCCGCTGGCTCCGCAGGAAGATCGCGCAGGCGCGGGTGAGGCCGCGCGCGCTCCGCGCCGCCCCTGCCCCGTCCCGCCCGCCGCTTCTGCGGCGCCCTAAGCCCCCTCCCTCTGCCCGCACAGAAGCTGGAGGAGGAGGAGGCCCCGGCGCCCAGGGAGGGCCCCCCGGCCGCTGTGGGAGTGGCCCGGCCAGCCCTGTTGCGGGTGGCCATCCGCGAAGCGGAGGCGCGGCCGTTCGAGGTGCTCATGCAGTTCCTCTACACCGACAAGATTCAGTACCCGCGGAAAGGTCGGCGCGCCGCGGCGGGGCGGGCCCCGGGTGGGGGCCGGGCGGCGGCGGCCTGCGGCTTCCAGGCCCCTGCCCCACGCCCCCCGCGCGGCCCGAGGCTCAGGGGGCTCTGGGGGCGCAGGTCACGTGGAGGACGTGCTGCTCATCATGGACGTGTACAAGCTGGCGCTGGGCTTCCAGCTCTGCCGCCTGGAGCAGCTGTGTCGCCAGTACATCGAGGCTTCGGTGGACCTGCAGAACGTGCTGGTCGTGTGCGAGAGCGCCGCCCGGCTGCAGCTGGGCCAGCTGAAGGTGCCGGCGGGGTCCCCTGGCGGCCCCCAGCCCGCCCCTCCCGCTGCGGCCCCGCCCGTGGGGGCCTGACCCGGCGCCCACCGCCTGTGTGTGCAGGAGCACTGCCTGAACTTCGTGGTGAAGGAGTCGCACTTCAACCAGGTGATCATGATGAAGGAATTCGAGCGCCTCTCCTCCCCTCTGATCGTGGAGATTGTGCGGCGGAAGCAGCAGCCGCCGCCCCGCGCCCCCTCCGACCAGCCGGTGGACATCGGTAGGGAGCCCGCCTCTTCCGAGGGCGGGGGGTACCTTGGCACAGGGTCCAACCGCAGGCGGCTCAGGCTCGGGCAGGGCGGAGCCCCGCCAAGGGGGCCGGGCGCCGGGCTGCACCTCCAGGGGCACTCCTGGGGGCGCGCGAGCCCTCGCTGGCGGCGGCTGCCTTGACTGGGGCGCCAGGCCTGAGTGTCAGTCTTTAGTGGGCCAGCTTCTCTTCCAGGTGCGCCCAGGTCTGGGGCCTGGTGAGGGGTGGGCGCGGCCCTCAGATGCTCGGTGCCTCCCTGTCCCGTGCCCACCGAGCCGGGAAGGGACCTTGGGCTCCTTCTCCCCCAGGCCCCGGCTCCAGGTGACTCAGCCTAGGGTTTCCGGCATAGGGGCGGGGCGGGCTCCGGGGGCCAAGTCGGACCGGAGGGTGGGGGCGGGGCCTCTGACCCGGGGGAGGGGCTTGTGCAGGGGGCGATGTGCCAGGTGTGCAGGGGGCAGGTCTCAGCCCTAAGTCAGGAGCCCCCCTCTAGCAGGCTCCCTCCGCACCCCCAGGCACGTCTCTGATCCAGGACATGAAGGCGTACTTGGAGGGCGCGGGCGCGGAGTTCTGCGACATCACCCTCCTGCTGGACGGGCACCCACGGCCAGCCCACAAGGCCATCCTGGCCGCCCGCTCCAGGTGGGTGAGGTGTGGCACGTGGGCTTGGGGTTGGGCGCCGGATGCCTTGCTGAGGCTGCCTGCCGTCTGCAGCTACTTCGAGGCCATGTTCCGGTCCTTCATGCCCGAGGACGGCCAGGTGAACATCTCCATTGGGGAGATGGTGCCCAGCAGGCAGGCCTTCGAGTCCATGCTGCGCTACATCTACTACGGCGAGGTCAACATGCCACCTGAGGACTCACTGCATCCTAGCCTCAGGGCTCCTGGCCATTCCCAGGCAGCTTTGGACCCCACTGGCCCTGCCTGGCCGGGCGGTTTCCCAAGGATTCCTGGTGGCCCCATCTCCTGAGCAGTCGGTCCAGCTCAGAGGGGAGGGGGGATTCTGGGGACGCGTGGCTTCCGGCCACATCTGCTCTCTGCTGGTCGGAGTAGGGGAGGGCGAGGATGGTTCTGAAGGTGCGTGGGGGACTTTCCTTGGGAGAGGAGCCTGGGGTGTTCTTTGGATCCTGAAATGGCTCTGGACCCCTGAGCGGTTCAGAGCCCAGGTGCAGGGCAGGTGTGCCCTGCCTGGATGGGAGCCTGGCGTCCTGGTGGCAGGTGGGCCCTTCCTGTCCTGAGGCAGATCCAGCCCAGGCTCAGGGTGGCCTTCCCTGGGGAGGGGAGGCAGTCTCGCTTGGCCAGGAGCTCCTTAACCAGCCCCCAGCTACTTGTTCTCGGCGCCCTACTACTACGGCTTCTACAACAACCGGCTGCAGGCGTACTGCAAGCAGAACCTGGAGATGAACGTGACGGTGCAGAACGTGCTACAGGTGGCGGCCCTGGGTCTGAGTGGTGGCGGGGGTGGGTCAGGCAGGCTGGGACGGCACCTCAGGGAGCCCGCTGTTGCAGATCCTGGAGGCGGCGGACAAGACGCAGGCCCTGGACATGAAGCGGCACTGCCTGCACATCATCGTGCACCAGTTCACCAAGGTCAGGGCCCCGCCCCGGCTGCAGGCTGCGCTCCCCTTGTAGCCAGACCTGGGTGGGGTGTGGGGGACTGGAGCCTGGCCCCCTGCAGCAGTGGGTGCTGGGGATAACCAGACGGAGCGGTCCACCCGCTGGCCACTCCTCGCCCCCCAGAAGACCGTGGTCTTCACCTGGTTCCATCCTCTGGCCTCTGGTTGCCCCTGCAGGTTTCCAAGCTGCCCACACTGCGTTCGCTGAGCCAGCAGCTGCTGCTGGACATCATCGATTCACTGGCCTCCCACATCTCAGACAAGCAGTGTGCAGAGCTGGGGGCTGACATATGAGGGCCCGAGCGGTGCTGCCCTGCCCTGCCCGCTGCAGACTGCTGGTCACACTTGGGCCTGCAGCTGAGGGGTCCAGTACCTAGAGCCTTCCGAAGGGAGCTGAGCGGACACGGGGGCGGCCCAAACCCCCCTTTCATTGCTGAGGACACATGTCCCCCAGGAAGCAGTGAAGCAGGTCTCTGGCTTGCAACCTCTCCCAGGGTGGGATGCCAGGCCTCAATGGTGCGGACGCCACAAGAGGAAGGGCCTGGCCGCGGCCCAGAGGGGCAGAGGAGCCTGTCAGGGAACTGGCTTTGAGCCCCCCACCGTCCTGCAGGGACCCTGCATGGCTTGCCTTCCGCCACTGGGTCACGTTGCCAAGACGCCTTGATGTGGGCCACACAGCAATCCCCGACCCTCGCCAAAGTTGGTGTAAGGGTCCTGTCCTGCCACCCAGAGCTCGGGCAGGTGGAGTCCAACTCCGGATGAATTGTGAGATATGAAGGGCTCTGAGCTCAGCTCCCAGCCAGAGGGGTCAGCACCTCCAGACTAGGCCGGGCATCCACATCGGGGCCCTGGGTGTCCCAGAATGGAGTCAGAGATGTCCCAGGTCCCCGCCTGTTACCGACTATTTATTGTCAATAGGCTTGCCTCCATTAAAGCCACAGCAGTGCTACCTGCACCCACAGCTCGCCACGCAGTCCCCGCTGCGGCTCCAGACCGTCCTCCTGAGGCCAGGCCGGGCCAGGAGGCCTGAGGGCTCAGGACAAGCCAGCCTCACGTGGCGCTCTGTTCACTCCAGCCGCTCCCCACCCTGCAGGGAGGAATGAAGGCTGGCCTCTGGCCTCCCCCTTCTGGCCCCTTGCTGGCTGCCTGGAGGCTCATGCCTGGGTGGGGCCAGGCCGAGCCGTCTTCTGTCCTGCGTCCATCCCAGTGGGTGAGGCACCATTCTGCCTCCCTTCTGGGAACAGCTGCGCCCGGGCTGCTGGGAAGCCACGTAGGGGGAGAAACAGTCTCTCTCTTCTGAGCCTTAAAGCACGTTTCCTGCCTTGGGTTGTGTCCCCGGGGTAAATACAGGGCCTGCCACTCCTCCGGCCTGACTGATGAGCCCCACGTGTGGCTCGTGGGTGGACGGCCTCAGGTGAGGGGTGCTCACCTGGAGGCACAGCAAGTTTGGCAATGGCCCGAGTGAGGGGGCCCTCAGCCGGCCTCGGGCCTTAGGAATCATGGTGACTGCAGGGCCGAGCCCTCGGGGGGGCCATAACCAGTCGGTGGGGGAGATGGATGTGGTACCCAGGGGGCAGGGCCCCAGCCCTCAGCTGAGCCAGAGAGCAGGGCTTCTTTCTGGGATCCCCTTTATTGTTGCGGACACAGCTCAGGGCAGCTCCCTCTCCAGGTGGATTCTCAGGCCGAGCGCTGCCAGATGGCCCCCTCAGGCCATGCTGCTGCTCAGCTGCATGGCGAAATCCTGCACGTGCTCCTTCAGGGTCTGCCGGGCGTCGGCCTGGGCCCGCTTCTCCCGTGCCCGCTCCTGCTGCAGCTTGGTCAGCCGCAGCCGCAGCCGCTGCTCCCGCCGCTTGCACGCCTGCAGCTGGCGCTGGGCCTTGTCCAGGGCGTCAAGGGCGGCCTCAGCCCGCCGCTTCCAGAGCAGGGCGCTGCCCACTTGGTAGCTGTGCTCGTTCTGGATGTAGGCGCCCACAGGCGGCGGGAGGCGCAGCATGTAGGCAGAGGGCGAGACGGGCCGCGGCTCCAGGGGGGACGGCTGGTGCTCTGGGGAGGGCTGGGCGCTGCAGCCTGCTTCATCTGCCTGGGCGCCCAGGGGCCCCAGAAGGTCGGAGAAAGGGCTGCTGAGGCCAGGCTCCAGCCTCCCGGCTGGGGAGGCAGGCAAAGCAGCAGGTGCCGAGGCCTCTTCCACAGGAAAGCAGACGACGTCGGCAGGTGGAGGCGGGGAAAAGGGAGTGGTGGGCCCTCGGCCCTCAAGGCAGCTGGGAAGAGACAGACAGGCTGACAGGCCAGGCCAGGTGCAGGGCCCCCTGACCCCACTTCACAGCTCGCCTAACCCCCATCCCTGAACCCACTCCACAGGCTCCCAGCCCCGCCCAGTAAGGCTGCTGGCCGGCACCCTGAAGCCCGGTCCCTTGGGGGCTGCACACAGTGGGACAGCACGTACCGCTTCCTGCATCGCCGGAGCCGGCTGACGTCTGGGGGGCCGGGCGGGTAACTGTGCCCCTTGTTCTTGGTCCGGCGCAACTTCGAGAAAGACTCAAATATGGTAGGAACCGCTCCTTCCTTCAGCCTGTGATACCCACTGCGGGGAAAGTGGTCTGGATGAGACAGAACACAGCGCTGCCACCCCAGGTGACCTGCAAGTCGCAGAGCAGGCTGCCACCCTGGCTCCGCGGGAAGTGGAAGGCATCGTGCCAACAATTAATTCAGGGAATTTCCCAAGTTAAGGGCCCCACCAGCAGGGGAGAACCAGGCAGAAAGACGGATCTCTTCCGTGCTTTTGCTGGGAGGGCTGGGGTTGCAGGGAGCGAGCTCCGGCCGTGACCAGTGCGGAAAGAGTGGGGCTAGGGTCTCACTGCCCAGATCCATCTGTAGCGGAAGGTGAGGTTCCAACGTGGGAAGCACCAGGGCGGGGCCTCCCCACGGCCACCCACCCCGTGTCCAGGCCGTCCCGACCGCCGGCTGCCAGGAGGCTCACCTTATTCCCACCAATTCAAAGCAGTTCTCCTCGAAGTGCTTGGAGCAGAAGTAGATGTACTCGGACGCTGGGTCCCACAGACCCTGCCCGCTGGGGTCCAGTCGCTGGCAGTTGGCCAGCCACAAACCCCGCCTCGGGTTGTCTTTCTTGGGAAGCCTGCGGGGCCACGAGCCCGTGAGCGCGATGGGAAGGTGCGGCCTGGCTCATACCGCCCGCGGACCTCGAGCGAACCCTGCCCGCGCGCAGACGAGGAAGCTGAGGCCCCCGGAGACATACAGGACCACTCGGCATCATCGCGAAGCGCAGACGCCACCGAAAGGCGACTCCGGGGGCCGTCCCCCGCCCGCCCCGGGCCACACCCGAGCCCCGCCCCCAGCGCGAAAGCGCGTGCGCGGCGGCGGGACGGGCGCATGCGCAAGGGGCCCTCCGCGCGCCGGGGCGCACGCGCGCTGACCTGTGGAAAGAGATGCCGCGATTGCGCGTCTCGCGCGTGTCCCGTGTGCAGCAGCCGGCGGCGGAGCAGTGACGCGGCATCTGGGGCAGAGGCGGGAGCTCGGTCTCGGCGACGGCCGGGATCCAGGCCGCCACCCCACTCCGGCGGCCCGGGCCTGGCTAGCCTCCCCCGCCCGACCTCGCCGAGTCACGTCCCACCCCGCTATTCCGACTCGTCTACGGCACTCACGGTCTCGCCATTGCGGCGCCGCCGAGTTCTCGCGAGGTTTGGCTCGCCGCGGAAGTCGGTACCATAGAGATGCGGAACTGCTCTGCGCTCGCTTAGGAGCGGCTCCCGGAAGCGGCGAAAGGGGCCGCGGGGCTTGATCAGGCCGTCGGGATCGCGGTGGCGCCGTCAGAGCCGGCACGCAAGCTTCCCCCGGTTAAGGGGTTTGCCTTGGGCCGGGCGGGAGCCTCTAGCGCCACTCCTCCGGGGAGCGCGGGTTCCTATTGGAAGACCCGCTCGGGTGCGCTTCCTGCCCCCGAGGAGCGTGCTGACCCTACGTCTGTAGGTGGAGCGTGCATCCACCTTCCGCCCCTTTCCGGGTTAACGCGGCAGGTGATGCTCTGCATAGCCAGTCAGACGTGCGGCCCTGCCGCAACACTGCCGTCGTGGAGGAACACGGTTCTTCCCGAGGCTCGCTTGGAAAGACGAGTATCTGGCGGGGGAATGGGCCGAAAGCAACACACGCAAATGATGCTCAACACAAAAACTTTAATAGGGAAACATCTGTGACGGGACAGTCGGGGAAACAAGTGCGGGGCTGCGGCAACGCCGCCTTCAGTACTCCTCCCCTTCCTCGGCCTCCGCCTCCACCGAGTCCACGCCCACCTCCTCGTAATCCTTCTCCAGCGCCGCCAGGTCCTCCCGGGCCTCCGAGAACTCCCCCTCCTCCATGCCCTCCCCCACGTACCAGTGCACGAAGGCGCGCTTGGCGTACATGAGGTCGAACTTGTGGTCCAGGCGGGCCCAGGCCTCGGCGATGGCCGTGGTGTTGCTCAGCATGCACACGGCCCGCTGCACCTTGGCCAGGTCCCCCCCCGGGACCACCGTGGGGGGCTGGTAGTTGATGCCCACCTGTCGGAGAAGAAGAACCTGGTGAACTCGCAGTGTGGCCTCGGAAATGGGAGCTTGTTTTTTAAAATGGGGGCCGTGGGCCCACTTTACATGATGCCATGTGGGAACAGGTGCTGTACTTTTTGGCAGTATCTGCCAGTGTTTAATATCCTACATTTTCACTTTTAGAAGAGGACTTAAGCTTTTCAGCCTTCTGCAGGACTAAAATATCTTGCCACATACACACTTTCACAATGAGAAAACCTGATACAAACATGGGAAAAGATTCCATGAAAATGGTGCACCCCTGAGCAAACAGCTGTCAACACGTGAAGTCACTCAGGCAAGTGAGGATTCAACACCGTCCATCAGGAGTGAACTGTCTTGCGCGGGGAGAGCAGTGTGACCTCCTAACCTCCCTCCAGACTGGCCTCCCCTCTGGCTCACAGACTCGGCCAGGACAGGAAGCCTGGGCACAGTGCCCGGCACCGCACACAGCGCTGCCCAGATGAGGCGGCCGTGGATGGCAGCCTTGCCTCCCAAGGGTCAAAGCAAGGGCACTGAAAGGAAACGTCCTCAAACCAAGAAGAATGGAAGAAGAAAAAGACTTCCCTGGTGGTCCAGACGCTGCGGTTTCCTGCAGGGGCCAAGGGCTGACGTCTGGCCCGGGGACTAAGATCCCCCATGCCGTGTGGCATGGCGAAAAAAAAAACTTCCAACCCCAACCTGTAACCTAACCTCAGAGGCCTGCAAACATCTATGGGAGGTTTCATTTTGTGGATCTAATTGGTGAAACCTGTTACATACACACTTTACCCCTGAGTCAATTACACGGGTGAGTTGAACACCCTCAGATGGTCCGTGTCGAGGTGTCTGGCAGTGAGGCTGACAGAGGCCAGGTGGGTGCAACAGCGTGGGCTGGTCAGAGGCAAGCTCGGTATTTAAATGGGAAAACCATGACCCACGCATCGCTGCTACTTGGCCTCACTTTCAGTCTGCAAAAACCCTGGGGATGGCAACTCCCAGCACACCGAAGGGCCGCATCCGGGCTCAGACGCAGGGTCCAGCACTTCATCTGACGAAGATCACCTGTGAGAAAGGACTCAACGAGGAAGAGGGCGCAGGGTTAACAAGCCCAGGCGTGGCCAGGCACTTAGCCTGGTGGTCACGGGTCTCAAGTGGGACATTCTGGGGCTTGGCTTCAAATTCAGGATGCTCTTCTCTGGGCAGACGTTTCACTGGGACACTAAACACAGTTGGAGGAGCCACTTCTATTAGTGTGGTTTTGTATGGGAGGCAGCATTCCAAGTCTGGCTTGGAGAAACAGCGGTGACCCACTCTTGGTCCCACAGAAAATATTGCATGATGAATACAAGAGCCTCTCTACAAAAACATAACTGTTGCCTAAGATTCAGTGACAACTGGTGACTGAAGTAATGTGAAATCTAAACCCAGTCACAGAATGACACCAGACTCTGACAAGGTTCTTGGGTGAGCAGTGGGGAAACCTGAGTACGGGCCTGCAGTCAGAAGTCTCTGAAAGCTCCCTCCTTCCGTCGCGGACCCTGAGGCTCTGAGGTTCTGAGAGCTGTCTCAGCGTCTGTCTCTGAAGTGTAAGATGGTGGTGATGGCAGCCCATGGCATTACTGGCTGGTTGTAACAAGTACAGGTACACGAAGTCTTGGCCAAGATCAAGGCATCAGCACCCTGACCACTAACCGTGCTGTCCCTGCAGCCCAGCCCCCCGGGAACAGGGGACCCTCTGCGGCCGGTCGGCACCCCGCCCCGGGGCCGGCCCCGGGCAGAAAGCTGCACACGCGCTACCGCCCAGCCTACCTTGAACCCGGTCGGGCACCAGTCCACAAACTGGATGGTGCGCTTGGTCTTGATGGTGGCGATGGCTGCGTTGACGTCCTTGGGGACCACGTCCCCCCGGTACAGCATGCAGCAGGCCATGTACTTGCCGTGGCGAGGGTCGCACTTGACCATCTGGTTGGCCGGCTCGAAGCAGGCGTTGGTGATCTCGGCCACGGACAGCTGCTCGTGGTAGGCCTTCTCGGCCGAGATGACCGGCGCGTACGTGGCCAGGGGGAAGTGGATGCGGGGGTAGGGCACCAGGTTGGTCTGGAACTCGGTCAGGTCCACGTTGAGGGCGCCGTCGAAGCGCAGGGAGGCCGTGATGGAGGACACGATCTGCCCGATGAGCCGGTTGAGGTTGGTGTAGGTGGGCCGCTCGATGTCCAGGTTGCGCCGGCAGATGTCGTAGATGGCCTCGTTGTCCACCATGAAGGCGCAGTCCGAGTGCTCCAGGGTCGTGTGCGTGGTCAGGATGGAGTTGTAGGGCTCCACCACGGCCGTGGAGACCTGGGGCGCCGGGTAGATGGCGAACTCCAGCTTGGACTTCTTGCCGTAGTCCACCGAGAGCCTCTCCATGAGCAGCGATGCGAAGCCCGAGCCGGTGCCGCCCCCGAAGCTGTGGAAGATGAGGAAGCCCTGCAGCCCCGTGCACAGGTCCGCCTGCGGGAGGGAGAGACGTGAGCCGGGCCGCACGCGCCGCCGGGAGCCCGGGTCCCCCCTCCCGGCCGGGAGCCCCCCGGGCCCTTCTCACCAGCTTGCGGATGCGGTCCAGGACCAGGTCGACGATCTCCTTGCCGATGGTGTAGTGGCCGCGGGCGTAGTTGTTGGCCGCGTCTTCCTTCCCGGTGATCAGCTGCTCCGGGTGGAAGAGCTGCCTGTAGGTCCCCGTGCGCACCTCGTCTGTGGGGGGACAGCAGCCGGGCTTGGAGGACGCAGCCTCACCCCCGAGGCGGCTCCGGGACCTGCCTATCTGCAGGTCCGCGTTGCTCCTCCCGGGCCAGGGGTCAGGTCACAGACACGCCCATCTGCCATTCACGGCTCCAGGGGGTCCATCAACCCGGAACAAGCGCCAGCGTGGCCGGTTCCGAGGGACGGGAGTGCCCAGGCGGCTCTGTGTGCGCCTCGCCCACACCCGCCGCTCCACCCCGACGTCACTGGGACGGCCCTGCCCCCCTGCTCGGATGCCAGCCTGACTGCCCCGGGCACTCCTGTGGCCTGGGTCTCCCTGGTTCCGGGGTGACTGTCCGTCGTCTCCTGGGTGGCCGCTCCCCTCGGAAACTACCTCGTGCCTCTGACCTGAGTGTACCCGGCGAAGGTTCTGCGCTTCCCTTGCCAAGTGGGAAGGGACCTACCGACCACGGTGGGCTCCAGGTCCACAAACACGGCCCTGGGCACGTGCTTGCCGGCCCCGGTCTCGCTGAAGAACGTGTTGAAGGAGTCATCCCCGCCGCCGATGGTCTTGTCGCTGGGCATCTGGCCGTCGGGCTGAATGCCATGCTCCAGGCAGTACAGCTCCCAGCAGGCGTTGCCGATCTGGACGCCCGCCTGCCCCACGTGGATGGAGATGCACTCACGCTGGAAGCAGAGAAATGAGTGAGGCCCAGGGACATGGCAGTGGTCTCTGCGTGGCATCAGATGTTAACTCAATGTTTGTATGTGCCTCTAGAGTGTCTCAGGCCTTCTCAAACCTTGTTTTTAAGGAGCCTTATGTGACCCTTTTAACCCTGTGAAAACTGGCTTGCTCTGAAACACATGAGCTGATAGCGCCAGAATTAGCCCCAAAGTCTACGTGTTTGCTACCATAGATTAATTCAGTTGCTTTAATACTTGCAAGCCATATAATGTCAGTAACAAACTCCTTGTTATGGTCAGTGTCAGTACTTCTCTAGAGAATATAGCCATTTTGATCGCGTCCTGACCGAAGGATAAGCGGTAATGGAAAAAGAAAACTGGATGGGACCTAAATCTGTTCCGCCTGCCCCTCTAGGTCTACCCTCTGTTCTCCGTCCAGCTCTGGTTCCAGGCTGACCAGTGTGGACTGTTCCCCCTAACTTCTGGTTGCATCAGCCCGTGTCAGTCAGCAGCAAGAGATGGAGGTTAGAGGAAGGTGTGGTCACGGTGGTTGCTCCTGGCTCCCTCCGCACCAGGCCGTCGGGTTCCTTTTCAAGGGCACAGACTGTGGGCAGTCATCGGTTGTCAGAAACTGCCCTCCCCAAGCGCTCCCGCCCCTCACTCCCTGAAGCCTAGGAGTTAATGGCTCCCAAATGTCACGTGCTGGGATACTGCACTGTCCTTTGGGGGTCTCCTTAAACCCTGCCCGTATCTGTATAAGTAGTATCTTCTAACAGGCTGCACTCACAGTACCTATTAAATATTTTAAATGTAACCTCTGTTTCCTGCTGGGAATGTAATTCTACATTCCCTAACCGTCTGGCTGAATTTAGACACATCATCCTAACAAATACATAGAGGAGATCAAGTGAGATCTGAGGTGTGCCACCCACCCTAAATTCTAACTTACAGTCCTAGGAGCTTGGTCCTGTTTTCTATCACACAATCACCATATCTCAGAGATCAACGTGAGGCAGCAGTCCCTGCACCTCATTCCGGAGGGAAGCACTCGGCTCTGGAAAGACCTTCTCCGGGGACAGGGCACTCACTCCTCCAGAGAAGACTCTAACAACACCCTGGGAAGGCCTTTGAAATCCACCCAGCCACGCGGTTTTCACACACATGGTGTTTGCTTCGAATCCAGAACAGCTGTATTTCACAGAATGCCTGTGTCACTCTTGCTTGCTCAGCCCCAGTGTGTTCAGGGTCAGCTCTGTGACCTAATGTCTTCATTTACAAAGTGCGGCTGGGGAGCTCCATGGTCAGTACCGGCTATGTCCACCTGACTGACAATGAAAGGAATCGCTCAGGGAAACCATTCCTCACTGTCCACAGAAAGGCAAGCGCATTGCCGTCCTCGCCTGGATCACTTGAGTTTGGGTAATGATATTCCTGTCCCTGGCTCCATGTCCTCTGAAAGCTCCCGCAGACCAAATCCTGTACCCCCCGTTCTCCGTAGATGACCTCCTTCCCGAGCACGCCCCGCCCCAACCTCCGGAGCCCGGCACTGCCCACTGTCCGCGCCCTGGAGGCTGAACCTGGGGCTGCCTGCCTCCCCTGAGCCCTGGGGCCACATGCGAAGGCGCGCTGGCCGCTGAGGCCCTAGGACGTAGATGCTCTTGGGAACTTCGCAGTTTCTCTTTCTCAGCCTCTGTTCGGGTCGCCGCGTGATTCGCACCAGAAGCCCACACAGGCTTCTCTGGAGTCCTCGGTCTCAACCCCCCTACCACTAACACGGCCTCCAGGCCTCCTGGCCCGCCCGCCCGCCCTCCCGCCCTCCCGCTCCGTCCATCCGTACCATGATGAGCTCAACCGCCGCCGCCGCCGCTACACAGACCCCAACTGCTCTCGCCAACGCCGCCGCTCAACTGCCGACGCCAAGCCTCGCGCTCCTCGGACGAGCCCCCCACGTCGTCGTGGAGCCCACGCCGCCGCCGCCGATGCTCATTGGTCCAGAGCGCTGTGGGGTGGGGCTGAGTCTAGAATCCCGCTTCTGATTGACTCACACGGGACTCCCGGTTTGTGGCGCGTTCTGATTGGACGTGGCTTTGGCGGGAAGGCTGCACGCGGGAGGCGGAGCGCGCCGGGTCTCCTTATTCGGTCTCCTCAAACTGCCCCTCCCGCCCCGCACGCACCCTGCAGCGGGCGTGGTCTGGTCTACGCCGCCTCGCCTCGCGGTTCTCCGCCCGGAGCCTCCTGGTTAATTGCGGAGGGTGTGGGGCCTTGGTGTAATGACTGGCTTGGTTATTTGCAGGCTCTACAGGGAAGTGGGGGAGCGTCCTGCGGCGCTTGGCCCAGCCCCGCGCTCCGACTGTGAGGTCTTCTCACCGCCCTACAGGGCGGAGGGTCACCGAGGAGTGCTGCCCCGCCTGGGAGCCGGGAGAGCAGACTCCTGGGGCTCCTCACGGCTGCTCATCCCGCAGGGCCTGGCTCCCGTTACCCTCCGTCACCTCCTGGCCTCGAGCACCGCCTCAGGTTAGGACGTTGTGGTGGGTATAGGGGGACCCTCCTTCCTCAGGCGCCGAGAACGCAGCAGACTCGAGGCCTGTGCTGCCGGCCTGGTCTTAAGCACGACTTATTTTTCTGATTGTAAAAGTAACACATACTGAGTGTGAAGAGTGGGAAATGCAAGAAAATAGAAAGGAAATAAAAGCCATAAAGCCACAACCTAGAGATAAGCATTATTAATGTGCCAGTGTTGTTTTGTTTGGGGTCTTTTTTTGGTTTTTTTTTTTTTGCTAGTATAACATTTATACATCATTTTTTCCACACAATAGGATCAAACTGTGTGTGTGTGTGTGTGTGTGTGTGTGTGTGTAGGTAACAGTTTTTCTGAGATATGATGTACATATTGGACAAGTCACCCAGTTAAAGTGGTGCAATAAGTGGTCTTTTATGATAAATTTCTTTCACTTAGGGTAGTGGTTCATCCATGTTGTCGCATGTGTCATTACTTCGTTCCTTTTTTTCTTTTCTTTTTTTAGTTCTACCACTTTATTGCTACCAACCCATCTCCTTCCACCCTCCTGCACACGTGCTCAGTCATGTAATCCCATGGACTTCAGCCCGCCAGACTCCTCTGTCCATGGACTTTTTCCAGGCAAGAACACTGGAGTGGGTTACCATTTCCTTCTCCACCTTTTTTTCTTAACTGTATAAAACACAGTTCTCATATCATACGATTCATCTACTTAAAGTACACAATTCAAATACTTTTAGTATGTTACTGAAATTGTGCAATGGTTACCATAATCAATTTTAGAACATTTTCATCATCCCAAATTTCATCCTTTTTATTGCCAAGTAATATTCCATTGTATAAGTACACTACATTCTATTTATCTGCTCATCAGTTGGTGGGTATTTGCATTTTGTGGATATCATGGATAATGCTGCCATGAACATGTATGTCCAAGTTTTTGTGTGGACATGTTTTCATTTCTCTAGGAATACAAATCTGTGACCTGAATGAGAACAACGGAAGGCCCTGGTTAACACTGATGTCTCAGTCACTATGAAGGCCAGCTCTGTAGGACTTCCACCTGGTTGACATGGGGCCTCAGCGCACTAATGCATTGAAAGGCACCTTGAAGTTGAAGTGGCCCCTGGGAGAGAGAAGAAAGTCACACAACACATAGTCGTTCAGATGGTCTGAAGACGGCCAGCAGTTCTTTTTTTACTCCACTCTGCGGGCAGCCGTCTTTATGTAAAGCCCTGGAAGGATGACCTTCACTGAATTGGCAAGATCATCAAACTCTCTGTTCACCTGGATATCCTGAGGAGAAACCCATCACTAGGAAGGATGTTAAGACTTTTTGAGGACTTGACCATTTTACTCACACACACACAAGGTCTCGAGCCTCATAGGGTATCAGTTTGTCCCAAGTTTGAAGGATTGAAACTGTAAACACATCTCTGAACAGGCTTTGACTCAAGCCTGGGTTGAAATCAGAGGGAGAATGAGCAGTGATTTGTAACTAGACTCTTAATGATTCGTATTTGGGGATTCTCTCCTTTGTGTTTACCACCACCTTAGAAAAGAGTGATATTTTTTCTATATTAAAAGGCAAAATTGGAACTTCCCTCGTGGTCCAGTGGCTAAGACTCCACACTGCCAATAAAGAATTTTTTAAAGGGAAAATGGAGTGAAACAGGGTTATCATCTCTCGTGCAGCCCCCCGAGTGAATCTCCAGCACTAGGATCCACTCGCAGGCACTGCTGGCTGGGAGGAGGGGCTGCCTTGCGAGAGATGAACCTGCAAATCCAAACATCAGTGAGCATGGTGCCTCTGATCCACCTGTTCCCTCTCTGCCAATGAAGAACCCGGGCAGGGGTCCGAGGTGAGACCACCATGACACCCCGCACAGAGGCAGGTGCGGAGTCAGAGTGGCATCGTGACCCAGGTTGGAACTTGGATGTGGCCACACCGAATACCTGAGCAGGCACTCTCTCCAATCCCCACTTCTTTCCTTCTAAAATGGAGAAAGTCATATCTCCCAGGGCTGTTGGGAGGGTCAGAGACAAGGTTTATGAGAAACTCACAGAAAAGTCCAGAAGCTCCAGTGCAGACTGTGGATTAGCCTGGACAGACTTGAGCACACCAGAGCAGCCTTCACTTCGCATGGGATTCCTGGACATCTGAGAAGCACACACATCCCTCAGTGAGGGACGCCGAGCCCAGGGCAGCAGGAGGGATCCCCCATCTTTGCTGATGTGGCTCTGGGCGGCCCCACTCTCTCAGCTCAAAAGGCTCTTCCCTGCGGCACGATGCCTTTGGTGGTGCTGGAACCAGGAATAGCAGAAGGGAGTGGACACTGGCTGCACCCCCACCCTGCGCCCACTCTGTGTCAGGAATCAGAGAGACACACGAGACACGCCCTGCCCTTAAAGAGCTCACTGTTACAGGGAGGAGAGGAGAGGAAACAAAACAATGCAGTGTGGAGAGTGCTGAGAGACCCCTGCACCAACCCTCCCTGCAAAGTGAAGGGTGGATGGGATGAAACCCCCGAGCTGAACTTTCCAGGCCAGGTGGGTTGAGCTGGGCATTTCAACAAGAAGAGCCACAGGAGCAAAGCAGGGCTGAGAGGTTGTGCCGCATGGCTGGGAAACCGCAAGCAGCTTGGGCCGAGAGCCTTCTCATGCTGTTCATGGGGTTCTCAAGGCAAGAATACGGAAGTGGTTTGCCACTCCCTTCTCCAGTGGACCGCGTTTTGTCAAAACTCTCCACCATGACCCGTCTGTCTTGGGTGGCCCCACACGGCATGGCTCATCGTTTCATCGGGTTAGACGAGGCTGTGGTCCATGTGGTCAAATTGGTTAGTGTTCTGTGGCTGTGGTTTTCAGTCTGTCTGCCCTCTGAGGGAGAAGGACAAGAGGCTCATGGAAGCTTCCTGATGGGAGAGACTGACTGTGGGGGAAACTGTTTTGTTCTGATGGGCGGGGCCATGCTCAGTAAATCTTCAATCCAATTTTCTGTTGATGGGCGGGGCTGTGTTCTCTCCTTGTTTTCCAACACACTGGTTCCAAATTGGGAAAGGAGTATGTCAAGGCTATATGTTGTCACCCTGCTTATTTAACTTATATGCAAAGTACATCGTGAGAAATGCTGGACTGGATGAGGCACAAGGTGGAATCAAGATTGCCAGGAGAAATATCAATAACCTCAGGTATGCAGATGACACCACCCTTATGGCAGAAAGTGAAGAGGAACTGAAGATCCTCTTGATGAGAGTGAAAGAGGAGAGTGAAAAAGCTGGCTTAAAACTCAGCATTCAGAAAACTAAGATCATGGCATCCAGTCCCATCGCTTCATGGCAAATAGATGGGGAAACAATGGAAAGAGTGACAGACTTTCTTTTCTTGTGCTCCAAAATCACTGCAGATGGTGACTGCAGTCGTGAAATTAAAAGACGCTTGCTCCTTGGAAGAAAAGCTATGACCAACCTAGACAGCATATTAAAAAGCAGAGACATTACTTTTCCAGCAAAGGTCCATCTAGTCAAAGCTATAATTTTTCCAGGAGTCATGTGTAGTCATGTATGGATGTGAGAGTTTTGGACTATAAAGAATTGATGCTTTTGAACTGTGGTGTTGGAGAAAACTCGAGTCCCTTGGACTGCAAGGAGATCCAACCAGTCCATCCTAAAAGAAATCAGTCCTGAATATTCATTGGAAGGACTGATGCTGAAGCTGAAACTCCAATACTTTGGCCACCTGATGTGAAGAAATGAGTCATTGGAAAAGACCATGATCCTGGGAAAGATTGAAGGCGGGAGGAGAAGGGGACGACAGAGGATGAGATGGTTGGATGGCATCACCGACTTGGTGGACATGAGTTTGAGCAAACTCTGGGAGTTGGTGATGGACAGGGAGGCCTGGCGTGCTGCAGTCCATGGGGCTGCAAAGATTCGGACACAACTGAGTGACTGAACTGAACTGAACTGGGCTGAGAGTGAAGGACTTCAAGGTGGGGAGGAGGGTGGGGCTGGCAGAGAGCAGAGCCCATGTGCTGTGAATGAGCAAATGACTAAGCTTGGCGTCTTCCAGAGAGATTTAAAGGACCATCTCCTGTTAGCACCTGATCGCAGGCAGGAAGGAGGGGCAGAGAGGCGAGCAGGCGGGGAGGAGGGGCAGCGGGCAGCCCGGCCCCCCTCCCTGGAGGGAAGATGTGGAACGAGGCAGGGTCAGCACTGGGCCCCAGCTGACAGGATGGGAAGGAGCCCCCCCACCTAGAAGCAGCCCTTAGAGGGGGACGACCAGGTCAGGCTCGACTCCCAGAATCCCGTGCACCTGTTCTCATCTCGGGGACCATCCGGCAGGTGGCTAGAAATGGAGACTCAGAGCTTAGAGAGAGGTTTGGGTTCTACTCGGGGGCAAGAGTGAGCCTCAGGCTGGGGAAGTGGGTGCTGCTGGGGGCTCCCGTGCCCCTGAGGGCCAGGCAGGGCTGATGTCCTCAGAGCACGTGCAGCTGGCACAGAGGGCCCGCTCCGGCCTCCCTTCACTGCCTTCTGCTCTCACGGTCAGCCACATCCTCCCCACTGGAGACGGAACACCTGCGTGACCCCTGGTTTCCAGCAAGGCCAGGGGGAGGTGAGGGGAAGTCTGGTGGGCCTGGGGGGAGTCCGAAGGAATTTGTGGGCCAGGTCAGAGATGGGTGAGTGGATGAGGAGGTTGCAGGAGGAAGCCGGGCGCCCCCTCCCTCATGTGCCCGCAGGCACCAGGGTGAGATGTGGCGGGGAGGGGGCTGTGTGGACAGGCATAGGCGGGTCTGTGCCGGGGCCTCCCCCTTCATGCTGGCACTCACAGCAAGAATCCTCAGTGTCTGGTTGACTCGCAGGCCCAGGCCCAGGCTCAGGGCTCCCGCCGCGGAGATACGGTTGTTGCTGCAACAGAAAGGCGTGTGCCTTGTGCTGCCTTGCAGGCAGCTATGCAGAGCCACACTGCCCCAGGGCTGCTGGTGCAACCCCCAGGTCCAGCCTCCAAGCACTCCCCGGGGGCCCTGGGCAGGTCAGTGTGTAGATGCTTCAGTGGAGTCTCCAGTGTTCAGGGTCCAGCAGATGTGCCTAGAGGGTTGTTGCCCCCCAACCTCATGCCCCAGTGGAGACCCGCTGCTGCTCCCCGGCCCTCAGTGCTCAGCAGGTGCTCCCACGCATCCTGCACCCTGCCTCTGTTCCCACGACAGCCACCCAGCTCCCTCCCCACGGCTTCTGCTCCCGATGGGCCCAAACTGCAGGCCTCCTCACTGCTCTTGGCCACTTTGTCTCCAAGCCAGCCCCACTTCCCTCTAACTTCTCAGACCCCAGCTTTCCCCCATCGGGAGGGGAGAATGGGTAGGATGGAGCAGATGCCTGTGCCAATGGCGAACAGCCCATGCATGACCTGTCTGGCCTCCACCTCCTCCCTTCCCTCTGGTTTCCCCAGGAGGCCTGGGACCCTGCCTGGGCTTGGAGGAGCAGCTCACCCGTGCAGGCCCCCAGCAGCCATGTGCTGGACAGAGCACAAATCCCTCCTGAAAGGGAGGGGCATGCAGGGGGAGCGCCACCGTCCGCACCAACTCCACTAAAGAGGTTTACGTGTTTGCACCTCCTAGCCCACAGCCATGTGGTAGGAATTACGAGTCCCCACGTACAAACGATCAGCTTCCCTAGTGGCTCAGAGGGTAAAGAATCTACCTGCAATTTGGGAGGCCCAGGTTCGATCCCTGGGTTGGGAAGACCCAATGGAGGAGAGCATGGCAACCCACTCCAGTATTCTTGCCTGGAGAATTCCATGGACAGAGGAGCCTGGTGGGCTATAGTCCCTGGGGTCACAAAGAGTGGACACGATTCAGCAACTAACACTTTCACGTAGCAAGGATGAACTTGAGTGAGAGGGGCAGATCGGCATGCCCTGGGACTGTGACAGATTCCGGCCCTGAGGGTGAACAGCAGCAGGAGGGGTCCCAGTCCCTGGGTGGCCGGGGGCCTGGAGGCAGGGGCGGGGACCCCCTGCTCTCACCTCATGTAGAGCTCCTCCAGCACGTTGTTGGTCTTCAGCGCCTCCCCCACCGCGGAGGCTCCAGAATCCCCACAGCCATTGTATGAGATGTCCAGGACCCTCAGGAAGATGTTTGCCTGGGACACAAAGGAGCAACCCCGTGGGACCACACGTGCCGGTGGAGGAAGCCAGGCCCCAGCCTCCGAGCCCAGGAGGGCTGAGGAGCAGAATGTGGACTGGGAGCAGAAGACCACAGAGGTTGCAGGGGAGAGCCCTGGGCTTGGGTGGTGGCAACTAGTGGAGTGGGAAGGCCAGACGCGAGTGCAGAGGGTGGGCATGGGTGTGAGCGAGCCTCAGGACTGGGCAGTCTGCCCTGGGGCTGCAGTCCCCAAACACAATGGCGGGGACCCCTGTCAGGCTGGGACCCTGAGGCACAGAGCAGCCCAGGGCCCAGAGAGGATGCCAGTGAAGGACTGTTTGGTGAAATGTATCCGGAGGGCTGTGATGGGGAGAAGTGGGGAGCCCATGGGTGCCCAGCTTGTGGGGAGGGACCCCAGTCAGCCTTGTGGGAGGGCATGACCTCGCTGCTGTTCCCCGAGGAGGATCCCACGGAGGCAGCTGCCCCCAGGGGCATCACAGGGTCCTGTGACCCCCACTCCCCAAGTGTCAGGACCAGGGAGCAGGAGGGGCATGTGAGAGGGTGTGCAAGGGTCCCAGGGCCCAGGGCTGTCATCTCAGGCAAGCATCCTTCCAGCGGTGAGTGTGCGTCACTGGACCGCATGGTGTCCCCCCCACCCGAGTGTCCGTGACATCTCCGGAGGCGTGCGTCTCCAGCTATGAAACCCTCACTCAGCACCCTGAGAGTCAGTGCAGGGAGACCAAACTGTCATCATTAAATAGAGCCAGGGAAACTGAAGTCACCTGGAGAAGCATCCTCTAAGCAATGCTGGAAAGATCCAGCTTCTCCTTTCTTCCTTTTTTTTTTTTTTTTTGACTGCACCATGAGGCATGGGGGATCTTAGTTCCCCAACCAGGAATTGAACCTGTGCCCCCTGAAGGCTGAGCCACTCTGCCAGGGACTGCTGGGGAAGTCCCTAGGGCTCATTTCTGAAGAGCTGCAAGAGGTGGGGGGCTGGTGCCTGGGAGACCCGCCCCCGAAGGACAGGCCGGACGGGCTTGCTGGGTGGGGCCTCGTACCTCCAGTCCCCTGGCGAAGGCTATGGCTCCCGGGCCTCGCAGGTGATTCCACCTCACATTGAGCTCCATGAGTCCTGTGTTTTCTGCCAGGGCCAGTCCAAGTGTCTCCCCTTCAGAAATACCACGGCAGACTTTCCTGTTCACTCATATCATTCTTTCAAGAGCTGACAGTGATGCCCGCTGTGGGCCAGGGTGTCGGCCGTGCACGAGTGTCAGGGCGTCCAACCCCACGTGGGCCTGCCCTGCCTTCAAGGCATTCAGGTTTAATAGAGAAGCTATAAACACACATTTGTGGGATGTGAGCTATCCAACCACCAACAGGGAGGCGTGGGGACAGAGTGGGGGCTAACCCTGCCTTGGCGGGGGGGTCAGGAAAGCAGAAAGAGCCTTGAGGATTAAGGGACACCCCATGCACCCGTGGAGAGTGAACGTGGAGGGGAGAAGCGGGGACAGGGAGTCCGGGGCTCATGGAAATGCACACAGGCCTGGTGCTGGGCCCCCCAGGTGAGGCTGTGAGAGGAGGTAGGAGTGATGGGCACTAGAGAGATGCTTTAAGAAGAGACAAGGTTATGGTGGGCGGGGGCGGGAACCAGAGGTCAGGGTGGCTTGTGCCACCGTCTACGCAGGAGGTGACAAGGTCGGTGCGGCTGTGGTAGAGAGGAGGCAGCGGTGTAGAAAAGGAGAGGACATCCCTGGTGGTCCAGTGGCTAAGACTCCCGAGCTCCCAATGCAGGGGGCCCAGATCGGACCCCTGGTCAGGGAACTAGATCACACATGCTGAAGCTGAAGACCTTTCGTGCCACAACTGTGACCTAGTGCAGCCAAATAAATAAGTAGTGAAGTGAAAGTCACTCAGGCGTGTCCGACTCTGCAGCCTCATGGACTGCAGCCCAACAGGCTCCTCTATCCATGGGATTCTCCAGGCAGGAACACTGGAGTGCGTTGCCATGCCCTTCTTCTCCAAATAAATAAGTAAATATTAAAAAGAGGAAAAAAGAAAAGGAAAGAGAATCCCGAGAGCTATTTTACATGTAAGATGAGCAGAAGCCCCGCCTACCCACTCCGCTGCTGTGTCGGGGCTCAGCGGGTCTGACCCTGCTCCTGGTCCTCAGCTCCGGCTGCCCCCGCTCCCCCCACCCCCGTGTGCGACTGCTGACGCCCTTCTTTACCTGGGGAGCTCCTCATTCCCACCCGGGAAGCCTTGCTTACTCAGCCAGGCCGGGCTGGGCCCGCTCGGACCCCTTGTCTGCTCCGTGTCCATCCTTCCGGGCTCTGAGCGTCAGGCCGCCCCGCCTGGCCCCTCTCCATGGTGCTGGCACCCAGCGCAGGGCAGAGGGCTGAGCGTCCAGGTCCGCAGGCGCGGTAGCACCTTGGAGAGCTCCCTGCAGGCCGCGCGGCCTCCCGGCTCCTCCCTGAGATCCGGGCCCCCACCCTACGTCCAGCACCAGGTCTGACAGCCGCAGTGTCTCAGACACGTCCAGGGCTGGGAGAGGCAGGCGGCGGCAGCGCCCGCTTTGGAGGGAAGCCCCTTCTCTGCTGAGCAGCGGGAGGGTGAGCGGGACCTACAGCCGTGAATCGGCCTTCTGTGGTCCCGGTGCGAGTTCTTCACGACCCCCGCAGCCACCTCACCAGGTCGGTGCTACCCTGGCCTCGGGTCGGGTGGGGAGGCTGAGACCCCTCAGGGAGGCAGGCCCGCTCACAGACCCCCACGAGCCGTGCAGCCTTCGAAGGGCCTCACGTCCCAAGCCTCTCCAACCTCACTGCCTGTTTGGTGCTGGCCCAGAGGGACACCTAGGCTTACTTTGTTGAAAGCCTGAAATGAGCTGCTTCTTTTTTTTTTTTTTTGAGCTTCTCTTTTAATGTGCCTGTTCCCACAGCAGTTTTTTCAGAAGGCAGTCTGTCTGTCTCAAAGTTGAACTCTAGGACTGATTCTCCCACGGCGAGGCTAGTGCCATTCAGTCACGTTCAGCAGGCAGAGCAGTGATTCCCGAACTTTCTGGATCAGGCAAATTTCCTGGGGCAGCTGTTACAATGCAGGTCCACAGGCATACCCCTCAAGAAGATTCAGAGGCCCAGCAGGTCCCGGGCCACGGAATCTGTATTCCTAACCCAGGGTCCTGGGGGATTTTTTTTTTAATGTTTTTAAAATTTTTATTTGGCTGCACTAGGTCTTAGTTGCAGCATATAACATCTAGTTCTCTGACCAAGAATCAAACCCAGGCCCCCCTGCATTGGGAAAGCAGAGTCTTAGCCCCTGGACCTCCAGGGAAGGCCCCCAGGTGACTCTCAGAACTGACTGGGGTGGTTGAGGACAGGCAGGTAGAAGTGTATGTTCCTGGCAAGGCAGCCAGCCCGTGCAGAGGCCCTGGGGCAGGAGAGAACGTGCTGGGATGGGGGAGTCCCACTGGAGTTGCCCACAGCACCTGGAACAGCGTCCTCCTGTCCCGCCTGTTGTGGGCCTGCGGCCCCTCTGCCCCTCCACCCCATGCCGGGCCCCTCTCTCCTGGCTCACTAGCCCAGCCACCCTGGCGTCTGTCTGTCTCTCGGGGAAATGGTTCCTCTGCTTGAAATGCTCCCCCTCTGGTCTTGCCATGACTGACTTCTCCCTCCTTCACAGTTCAGCTTAAACGTCACCTCCTCACAGAGTCCTCCCCGGTGGTCACCTCTCTAAAGTAGTGGGGGGAGTCCATTCTTCTCTAGAATCCTGCCCTGCTTCTTTTGTAGCACCAATAATTATGGAGGGTAATCCTGTTAACATGTGTCCCGTGAGGGCGTGCTTGCTACTCTGCTTCAGTCGTGTCTGACTGTGCAACCCCATGGACTGTAGCCCGCCAGGCTCCTCTGTCCATGGGATTGTCCAGGCAAGAACACTGGAGTGGGTTGCCGTGCCCTCCTCCAGGAGATCTCCCCAACCCAAGGATCAAACCCGAGTCTCTTGTATCTCCTGCATTGGCAAGCAGGTTCTTTACCATTAGCACCATCTGGGAAGCCCTCCGTGAGGGCAAGGGCTTTGTTGAGTTCATGGTTGGATCCCCAGTGGCTGTCAGGGCCCACAGGCACTGGCTGGGCAGAGAAATACCTGGGGAATGGACTGAGAGTCCCAGGGTGGGGGTGGGGTGCAGGGAACAGGGGCGGGGCGCAGATGCTCAGAGTGGTCCTGCCTACCTCCGCCCAGCCTGCCCCAGGAAGATGATCACGAGCACCACCGTGGCAGCCCTGGCCAGCGGCTGGATGGTGCCTGCTTGGTCATTCAGCTGGTTATAGCTCAGGTCCAGGGGTTTCAGGCCCGTGTGGGCCAGCAGGAGATCAGCCAGGTACTGGGCTGCCTGCCCCTCCAGGCCGTTCCCTGCCAGCTGCACCCTCCGCACTGCCGGGCTCACCGCCGGGGCGGCACAGATGGCCCGGGCTCCCTCCGCTCCCAGCCGCTTCCCCGACAGGTCCACATCTGGGGCCAGCAGCACTCCTCAGGGACGGGCTCCAGAGCCAGGCCCCGCCCCCTCCCATCCCCCGAAGCTGCCCAGCCTGACCCAGCGTGGGGGACTTGGCGGCCGACTGTCCTGGAGTGGATGCTGAGTCTGACCCCCATCGACTGGGTCCCCTGCGGCCCCAGACAGCTCCCCGGACTCCCGTCCCCAGCCCATGTGTCCACACGCTTTGTCGGGGGGCCAGCACCGCCTCCTCTGGGACTGCGGTGTAGATGCGCCCAGCCCCTCAGTGGGAGGTTCACACCTGGCAGCTGCGTGGCCCTCCCGTGGAAGCCCGCTGTAGTGTCTCCGCGACTGGCGGTGAGGGCCCAGGCGGCCGCGGGCCAGGGCTTACGTAGGCAGACGCTCTCCTGAGAGTGTGTCCCCACACCTCCAAGGACTGAGGCTCAGCAAGGCTGGCTCCCTGCCCGGGTCTCCCCGCCCTTCCGTGGCAGAGGCGGCATCTGGATGCAGCCCCTCTCCTCTCGCCCTGCCTGGCCCCTGCCTATCTGCCGCTACCCCCCACATCCAGGCACCAGGAGGAGCTGGCCGGCCAAAGACAGTGGAGGAGGCCCCACAACTCCGGGGACCCCACACAGGGCCTGACTGCATCCCACTCCCCCACCCTGTGGTGAAGCTCCCCCCCACCCCAGCAGCAGCAGCAGCTGGGAGCGGGGTGAGAAGGCCCGCGTGGGGTAGCCCAGCCCCACCCCAGGCTCAGAACCTACCACAGATGCTGCGGGTTTTGCTCAGAGCGCCCGCAAGGGCCTCTGCACCGGCCCCACAGAGTCCGTTGTCCTGGAGGTCCAGCCGCTTGACGTAGGGATTGGAGGTCAGTGCGCAGGCCAGAGCCCGGGCCCCCTGGGACAGAGAGGTACCTGAGGGCCTGGCCCTTCCCAGGGCTGCAGACATGGTGGGGGGGGGGCACTCCCTGGGCTCTGCCTGCAGGGCTCAGCCCGCTCGGTTCCTTCCCACAGGCCCAGGGATGCCGGCTTCTCCTTCTCGGTCTCCCCAGGAGCTTCCTTGATCCCCCCAACAAGTTAGGGGTGCCCTGCAGGCCCCCCCAGTCCTTGTACTGAGCTCTGTCATAGCCCCGATCCCACCTGTCAGTGTGGGGGCTGGGACATGCCTGGGACCCCGAGCAGGGCTGGGGAGTGTGTGTGAGGGGGTGGGCTCAGGAAGGGACCCCTCCCATAGCTGCTGCCTCCCAGGTCCTTGCCCTTCAAACCTGCTCGAGGGTCCCTCCCAGGGTACCTGGGGCCCCAGGCCACAGTGCCGCAGGCTGAGCTCTGGGGCGCTCCCTTGGCGCAGAAAGCAGGAGGCGGGCATGATGCTGTGGGCCCGGCAAGACCTCAGGTAGAGGGTGTCCCCGCCCAGCCCGCCAGGCCTGCGGGCGCCTGATGGGAGACAGGGTTCGCATGGCTCCCTCCTGGCCAGCCCCACTGCCCAGCTTGGTCTCCCCTCTGGAGGCGTCTCCTCCTGTGCCGGCCTGGACAGCAGCCCCACGTGCAGTCCTGCCACTGGTGTAGCTGGTCCTGGCCCCCCTCCCCACCCAGCCCCCTGACCCCGCAGTGTATGCCATCTCTTCCGCCGGATTGCAGACCACAGGGCTGTGTGAACCTCTTATAGGGGAGGAAACTGAAGCAATTCTAGGTTCCCTACCTCCATTCCTTTAGTTTTTTTCTGATGGCTGGGGTGAGACAGCCCTTCTTACACTGTTCGGGGTCGGGGTGGGGGGAGGGTTGCCTCTTAACTTCATTCTGAAAGCCTGTTCTAAGGATGGAACTGATGCCGCCAGGAGCATGGTGGGGAAGGCACAGGGCGGGAGCCTCCCCCAGCTCCACGGAGGGGTGCGCTCCTGCTAGACGGGGGTCCCCTGCCTACACGGCCCCAGCCTGCCCCCCACCCCCTGCCAGTAGGCACCTTCTGTCTCCTGGTCGGAGTCCGAATCCGTGTCCGAACCCTTCTTGGCCCCCGGGACCTCAGCAGGACGCCCAGAGGCCGCCGCCGCCCCTTCCTCCTGGTCTTCCTTCTCCACAGGCCCCTGGAGGGGACCCCTCATGGTTACGCCCACTCTACAGTCGCGGCCACAGAGCGGGGACTGCCAGGGACTGCAGCGGAGCGCGGCCCGGGGATGGGGGCGGGCCCTCCAGCCCATCGGCCAATCTGACCGGGCGCTTGTCCGCTGCAGCCAATAGGGACGCCTCCCCGGCAGCAGTTGCCCAGGCGACCCCGAGTTGTTGGTTGCTGCGGACACTGCCAAGAGCGCGCGCTGACCTTGGCCCGCTCGCAGCCGGGACCGATCGGCGGCGCGCGCGGCGGGCTTGCCTCTTCGTCGTCCTCTTTGCACTCGGGAGCCTGGGAACGGGGCAGCTTCTCGGCGGCGCCGCACAGGGGGCTGACTGCTTTCTGCAGCCAGGATCGCGCTCCCACCTGTGGGTCCAGCGCTCACTCACCCGCTAGCGGTTGCCTGTTTCTCCCTCCACTCAGGACAGCCCTCCCCAGCGCTGCTTGTTGAGCGTCGGGTCTGCACGGGGCAGCTCAGGGCTCCCTTCTTCCTGAGGCTTTCCTTGCCCTCTGGGCTCCAGCTGGCCCTCTCACAGTGCCTGTCCTACCTGTCATCACCCCTCAGAGGTGACAGGTTAGAGGGCGTGCCCGGGGCCCAGCCGGCAGAGTCTGCGGTGGATGGGAGGCCCTGCGAAGCGGGGAGGCTGGGCCTGAGCCCAGGGGCTGGGAGGTGGAGGCTGAGTCCCTTTAATAGCTTCTGGCTTGGCCCTGCTTGGCGCCTGCTTCAGCTCCCCGTTCAGCTGTGGCTGCGGCTGCTGTGCTGACTCACGCAGCCTGGCCGCCAGCAGGAGCTGGGAACATGGGCTCCCCAGGCGCCGGGGTGGGCTGGGGGCTTCTGGATTACAAAACGGAGAAGTATGTGATGACCCGGAACTGGCGGGTGGGCGTCCTGCAGAGGGTGCTGCAGCTGGGGGTCGTGGTCTATGTGCTGGGGTAAGAGGACAGCTCCCGGGTCACGGCTGGGCTGAGGGTGAAAAACGTAGTCCTCGGGGTCTGGGCTGGTGGTTGGTGGGCAGGGCAGGAGGTGGGGAGAAGGAAGGTTCTCCATCTGTCCAGAGGCTGGGGCTGTGTCAGAGCAGGCCCTGTGCTCAGGTGCCTCCCTGCATCCTTTCCTGGGCCTTCTTCCCGGCCCCGTGCTGGACCCCAGTGCCCAGCAGGACGGGCCCCCTCCCCACACCGGGGGCCCGTGGCCGGGCAGGAGGTGGTCCCTGACACTCGCGAGAGCTGGAGCACTGGGGACCCCAGGAGCGACCACCAGTTCAAGCTGGGTTGGGGGCGTCTTTGAGGAGGAAGCCGGATCTAGACAGGGCAGGGGAAGGAGGTGATGGTGGGCGTCCCCAAACCCATGGGTGCCCAACAAGGGCCCTGGCTCTCTGATGTGTGGCCGGAGCTCCGGCCTAGGCAAGGAGTTTTGTGCGGGAGACCAGGTGGGGCCCCTGAGCCCCGGGCTGGGAGCCAGGAGGCCGTGGGGGAGAGGGCTGGGGACGCACCACACTGCCCGTCTGTCCTCCCCAGGTGGGCCCTCCTCGCCAAAAAAGGCTACCAGGAGCAGGACCCGGACCCCCAGGTCTCTGTCATCACCAAGCTCAAGGGGGTCTCCGTGACCCAGATTGAGGAGCTGGGGAACCGGCTGTGGGACGTGGCTGACTTCGTGAAGCCACCACAGGTGGGTGACCCGGAGCTGCTGCTGGCTGCTGCCCCCTCTGACCGCCCCCCTCCCACCGTGAGCGTGTGCAAGCGGGACGGGGCGCCGGCCCTGGAGGGGCCTCGCAGAGCAGTGGCCTTCCAGTGGAGGAGGAGCTGGTCAGGAAGCCAGGCCAGAGGGACGCGCTCTGCAAGCCTGCATCCGGAACGGGTGGAGGACACGCGGTGCGCGTGCATGGCAGAATGCCGCCTGTGCCTGCTCGGCCGCTCAGTCGTGTCCTGCTCTGGGCGACCCCATGGCCTGTAGCCCACCGGGCTCCTCTGTCTATGGGATTCTCTAGGCGAGAATACTGCAATGGGATACCATTTCCTCTTCCAGGGGACCGTCCCAACCCAGGGATCGAACCCTTGTCTCTTATATCTCCCACATTGGCAGACGGGTTCTTTACGGCTAGTGCCACCTGGGAGGCCCCACAGGGGATGCTCCTCAGCCAGAGAAAGAACGAAGTAACGCTGTCTGCAGCCACGCAGATGGGCCTGGAGACGCTCAGACAGGGACAGATGATGTCACTTCTGTGTGGGATCTAGAATGTGACAGAAGCGATCGTATCTATGGCACAGACTCACAGCTGTAGGCCGCAGACTTGTGCCTGCCAAGCTGGGGGCGGTGGTGAGGGAGGGAAGGACTGGGAGCTTGGGATCAGTAGATATGAACTGTTATAGAATGGATAAGCAATAAGCTTCTGCCGCGTAGCACAGCAAACTATAGTCAGTACCCTGTAATAGACCACGGTGGAGGACCTCCCTGCTGGTCTAGGGGCTGAGACTCCGCCTTCCCGAAGCAGGGGCCCGGCTGTCATCCCTGGTTGGAGAACTAGGTCCTGCCTGCCGCGACTGTAGCTTCCCACACTGCAGTGACGATCCCGTGGGCCGCAAGGTTAAAAATAATTTTTAAAAAACATAATGGAAAAGCAAAAAACAAGAAGTCTGCATCTGGAAAGGACAGGCGTGTTGGAGCTCAACGCGTTAGCTTGGGGGTGGGGTGGGGGGCCACGGGGGGCGCTCCTCCTCCGCCCCCCACCACGCTGTCTCCTGCCCCGCCTCGCGTCACCTAGGTTGTCCGCCCCTCAGTCTCCTCCGCTGTCCTGCTGACGCCCAGATTCTAACCCTGGTGGCCCCCGCCCGAGCGCAGCTGCCTCCCAGGGGCAGGCCCGCCTCATCAGACGGGAAATCACCTCCTGCCCCCAGCATGGCCTCTTGTCCTCCAGTGACGTCCCCCAGTATCCACGTCGGGCCCACTGGACGCCCCCCTGCCCCTCCCTCCTGTTCATTCCACTTCCTAACAGCTCTCACGGCCGCCCGTGCCGTCCCTGGGTCGGGCTGACAGAGGCCTTCTGCTGGGTCCCCATGCAGCAGCCGGGCTTGCCACACTGGAGGCATTTTCCTGGGGCTCAGGGCTGATGACTTGATGGATCTAGGGCCCCCTCCCTGCATGAGCCAAGCTGCCAGCTTCTGGCCTCTCCTGGTGGGGGACAGGGAGCAGAGACCCACCCTGACACTTCTCTTCCAGGGAGAGAACGTGTTCTTCTTGGTGACCAACTTCCTTGTGACACCAGAACAAGTCCAGGGCAGGTGCCCAGAGGTAAGACTGCCCGAGGGCTTCTGCCCGAGGTCCCTAGTTCCAGAGTCTGTCACCGGCGAAGTGTCCGGAGCCTTCCTCATCCTGGTCCCACCTCAGGGGAATTTTGGAGGTTGTCAAGGTAACAGGCCTCAGGTGGACTCTGACAGCCAGAGGCAAGCTGGAAGACCACCACCCTTTTCTAGACACAGCCTCCATTAATGTGTCCTGGGGGCAGCTTCTGTTTCTGTGAACAAACGGCACACCGCTGCCCATGCCCAGTTCAGGGTCGCCCACGATCTCTGCGTACTTTGCCCTGCAGCTGTGGTCCCCGGCATCTAGAAAATCTCACCGTCCCCAGAAGCTGCACCTTTCCTCCTCGCCTGAGGGGGTCCCAGGGTCCAGCCTCTGCCACAGAGCCCACTGACCCTTCTCTCCAGCTGCGGATTTTTTATCCGATTTTTTTCAAATTGTGATAACATACACGTAACATCAAAATTACCATCTTAACCGTTTTTAAGGGTTCCATTTCCTGGCTGTGGGTTTTGCTTGAAGAGTCCTGACCCAGGACACTGCCTTGGACGCCTACCTCCGTGGCGACACTTTTCTTTCATCGAGGCTAAAACTAATCACTTGCTGGATGGAGAGGAAGGGCGCGGTCAGCTGCTGAGCCCTGCCTGGTGGTCCCACCGCCGTTGCTGGGGAGCCCATGTGCCCAGTGGGCCCCACCTTCCCTTGGCAAACACGATGTCCTTGCCTTTGCAAACGCTCACGGACGTCTAGTCTTGGTTCAGCGTGTGGACTGTCCTGAAGTTTTGCTGGGGCCCTGGCTCTGTCTTTTCTGGAATCCCTGGGATTCCTCTTTGCCCCATTCCCGGCTTCTGACTCTTCCCATGAAATGGCGGGGGCCGGGCCGTAACGCATCAGATCTGACCGCCCGCCTTCCTCAGAGCTGCTCCTCCGGGGATCCTGGTGGGCTGGTCCTCCCAGCACACACGCTGTGCTCCAGATGGTGCCACAGTCTTCAGAAACCCGCAGCGCCTCCCCCGGGGCCTGCAGAACCCCACCCGCACACACCAAGGAGCTCCGGGGCAGACGGCCCAGCCACCAAGGCAGGTCCTGGGGTGGCACAGAGGCTGCAGCTGGGAGTCCCCGGGAGGGCCTCTGCCATAGCTGGGGGCTCAGGCAGGGCTTCCTGCTGGACCCCAGGCTCAACGGGGGTCTTCAGGCTGTCCAGGCAGAGGGGGCTGCGTGGGCAAAGGCCCCCTGTGTCGGGTGGGGCCTCTCGGGAGTCACCTGCTGCTCAGTGGGGGTGGAGCCTCCCTTTGGACGGGAGTAGGGGTGGCGGTCCCAAGGGCCCTGCGGAGGAGCTGGGCTTGATCACAGGAGCATGGGTGTGCGGGGGGCTCAGGGGAGGGGTGCTCCATCTTCGGTGCCTTGGGAGGGGCCATTCGGGAAGCCGGATGGAGGAGGACGGGGCCTGGGGGGTGCCCACGGTGGCCCAGCCAGGCGGAGAGGAGGGACAGACGTGGGACACAGGTGGGGACCTTGAGGCCGGGCAGGTGGCCCTGCACTGCCCTCCGAATGCTCAGCTCGTTGGGCCCAGAGCCCTCTGACCACCAGTGTTCCCCACGCTGCCCTGAGCTGGGTGCCCTGGGCAACGGTGTCCAGCACCAGCCAGGACAGGACTGCAAAGCCGCGTCTGTGAGACTGTCTCCCTCTGGCGCCTGGCGCCTTCCTCTGCTGGCTGACCCCCAGAAATCTATCCCCACCTGCAGGCAGCCACGACCCCGTCTTACTGGAGAACAAGCCGGGTGGGGCGAGCCTGTGTGCTCCAGGCTGTCCCACCGGGGCTTGCTCACGGTCAGTGCCCAGCGGCCCCACCCTCCCGCTGCCCACCACCTCCCCTGTTCCGTTGTCTGAACTGGACCAGAGCCACTGGGCCTGGCCGCGTCACTCCCATCCCCCAGGAGGAGCGGGTCAGGAGGCTTGCTCAGCCTGCGAACTCTGCCTGCACCCGTCTCCCGCTGCGGCTGCCCGCTGCATGTTTATCTGCAGCCTCCAGCTCTCTCGGGTGCCCCCAGACTCAGAGACCCCCCAGGGGCTGAGGCAGGAAGGGGTGTGTCCCCTTGCCCTGCGGGGCAGTCTCCCCGAGGGAGGCCCCTCCAGGCCCTTGGCGGTCTGCTCTCCGCCCCCAGCACCCGTCCATCCCGCTGGCTAACTGCTGGGCCGACCAGGACTGTCCCGAGGGGGAGACGGGGACGCACAGCCACGGTAAGTGGGCCTGCCTTGCAGGGCCTCCCCGGGCTGGGGGGCTCTGGCCCAGGGGACCCTGGGTGGTCTGCTTCTCTCCTTCCTGTCAGCTGCCCTCCCCCCACCCCTGCTCAGGCCCCATGGAGATTCGAGGGCCTGGGGTTTGTCCCATGTTTTCAAGGCATAAAGACAGGCCAGTGCGTAGTGTTCAATGGGACCCACAGGACCTGCGAGATCCGGGGCTGGTGTCCAGTGGAGAGCGGCGCTGTGCCCGTGTAAGCCCCCCAGGCCCCGCCCCGCCCCCCGACCACGGAGCCTGCCTCTCACATCCCCCCTTCACCCTGCAGGAAGCCCCTGCTGCTCCAGGCTGAGAACTTCACCCTGTTCATCAAAAACACCGTCACCTTCAGCAAGTTTAACTTCTCCAAGTAAGCGGGGATGGGGTGGGTGGGTTGGGGTGTGGTGGGGTGGGGGGGCTGGCAGACCAAAGACCCTCCTGCCCCCTGTCCGTCCTGACCGCCGCCCGCCCCCTCAGGTCCAATGCCCTGGACACCCAGGACCCCACCTACTTCAAGCTCTGCCGCTACGACCCCCGCTCCAGCCCCGCCTGCCCCGTGTTCCGCATCGGGGACCTCGTGGCTGCAGCCGGAGGGGTCTTTGAGGATCTGGCACGGCTGGTGGGTCCCAGGTGGGCGGGAAGCGGTCCCTGGCGGCCCGGGAGGGCCTGAGAGCCGCTGGGGCAGTGTGCGCTGTGTGCAGGGCGGGGCCGTGGGCGTCCACGTCCGCTGGGACTGTGACCTGGACAGCGGGGGCGCTGACTGCCGGCCCCAGTACTCCTTCCAGCTGCAGGAGCGGAGCTACAACTTCAGGTGCGGCCCCCCACCCCGGCCAGTCCCCCCAGAGCCCGGGATGCCCGCTGTGGGGGCGGGCACCAGGGCCCCCAGCACAGGCTCCATCCAGCCTCCACTCTGCACCCCCTCTGCCGCTGGGACCTCCCCCCCCCCCCCAGTCCTGCCTCCAGCACTCCCTCCACCACACAGGGGTCTTCTTATTTTACTTTTTCCTTTAGGTTTTATTTAAAAAGTTCCAGTCTATAGAAGAGTTCAAAGATTAGTACCTTGAACACCCATGTCGCCTTTGAGAAAAAGAATCTAATGACTTGAGTTTCCTGAATTGTGTCAACAATAGTCCGAAACCTTTCTATTTTCTAATCCAAGGTGTGGCCAAGGAATTTGCACTGAACTTATTGTCACGTCTGAGTCCCCCAAGCAGAACCCACCCCACCCCCTGGGATCCTGTCCTGCCACCTCATGTCACCTCATCACGTGTTTGCACACACATGCATGCACATGCTCGCACACAGAACACACGCACACACGTATGAGCACACGAACACATGCTAACACATGAGCACACACATGCACATGCGTATACACACACACACACACACGAGCACATGCTCACAGGCTCACACAGGCTCACACAGCCCCCAGGTGTGGAGGCGACAGCCTTGACTGCTACCTGGGCCTCACCTGGCCTGGCTGCCCTGACCTACCCGCCCCCCCCCCCCGCCCCCCCGCCTGTGCTTTTTGTAGAACTGCTTCCCGGCCTCTGGAAAACCAACCCGAGAGCCCCTGTAGAAAGCCTTTTCTGGTTCCCAGGGGAGAGTGGGGTCCCCCTCTGGACCCCCGAGCCCTGCACCTGCGCCCAGCTCCCCCACTGGTGTCTGTCTAGAGACCCTTCTGCCCATCCCCTGGGCAGGCAGGGAGCTCCTGAGAGATGGATCCCAGCTTGCATTGCCCCCATGTCCTCGGCAGCCTCTCAGGATGCTGAGCAGGGATGGGGGCTTGTGGGGTCAGCGGGTGAGTGGGGTGGAGGCTGGGAGCAGGCCGAACAGGCCACCAGCCTCTCTTCTGCCCCCAGGACAGCCACTCATTGGTGGGAGAGCTCGGGTGTGGAGGCCCGCAGCCTGCTCAAGCTCTACGGGATCCGTTTCGACATCCTGGTCACAGGGCGGGTAGGTGGGCAGGGCGGGGGTGGGGGGTGACAGTCACGTCACTGGGTGGGTGGTGGGCAGGCTGGTGGGGGGCCGGGGGGTGGGGACAGTCACGGCTCAGGGCTCACCCCGTCTCTCAGGCAGGGAAGTTCGGGCTCATCCCCACGCTTATCTCCCTGGGCACAGGAGCAGCCTGGCTGGGCGTGGTGAGTGCGGCGAGCGTGGGCAAGCACGCGCCTGGCCTGCCCGACGGCTCGGCCGGGCCCCCGATGTCAGGTCTGGTTGGGGGAGGCCTGGGGGGTGGGCCCGGGGCACAGCTCAGCCCTGCTGCCCCCAGATCACCTTCCTGTGTGACCTGCTGCTGCTGTATGTGGATGGAGAAGCGCACTTCTACTGGAGGACCAAGTACGAGGAGGTACGCTGTGCGCGCCGGGGCCTGGGCGCTGCCTGTCTGGGGCCTCAGCCCAAGCCCCGACACGCTGCCATCGTCCTCAGGCAAAGGCTCCAAAGAGGACCGCCCACCCCGAGCAGACGGAGCTGGCACCCGCACCCCCGCGCCCGGCCGTCCAGGGGCCTTAGAGGGGGTCCAGCGCCTGTCCTGACGGTCACGGCAGCTCCTGGGAGCTGGACACCGAGGCCGTGGCCCCACTAGACGGCCCGCTCCTGAGGCCTGCTCCCTGCTGGCGGGGGCTGGGGCTGGGAAGGCGGGGGCCTCGCCTTGGGACCCTCGTGGATGGAGCCCCAGGACTAGGACAGGGTGGAAGGAGGATTCCTCCCGGGGCGGGGAGCGGCCCAGAGCCGCCTATGCAGAGACCCGCGGCAGGGTGCCGTCCTGGGGCTCCCGCTGCGTCTGTGTGCGGAAAGCCGTCTCCCAGCTCCTCGCCAGGATGCCCAGCGCGGCCCCCGCACCAGTGGTCCGCACAGCCCCTCCTCTGGCTGGACAGACCCCAGCCCTCTCCTCCGTCAGCACCCCCATTTGAAGCCCCCATCTCAGAGCCCCAGGGTCTGAGGCAGAGCGTCTCTGCCGCTGGGATCCGCTGCTGGAATCCTCTCCTGGAATTCAGACTGGGCTGGGCAGATGGCCCAGCCCTTCCCCGTGGCAGCCCTCAGGCTCCGGGGGGCTGGGACTGACAGAAGACCAAGGACGAGCTGCTCTGGTGATGGGGCTGAGCCCCCTGGAGACACCCAGCCCACCCCCTGGAGCTGTGCAGGTGGGGAGGAGTGCGGGGAGGGGAATCCTCCGCTGCCCAGGGTCACCCCCGGGGCCAACCTGCAGCAGCAGCTCTCTGGAGGCCCTGTCCTTCAAGAGCAGAGCCCCAAGGCTAGAAGGAATGTCCCAGACAAGCCCCAGAGGCCACGGCAGTCTGGCCAGGGTCTGGTGTACAGTCTTCATGGGGTCTGGGTCTGGGTCCCGCCTGCTGGACTCCTCATGGCAGAGGTTCGGGGGTGCCCACGTGGGAGGCCTGGGGCTCTTTCTCACGGGGCCCAGCGACCAGGCGTGCTGGCCGCGGCCAGGGCAGTGATGTGGGCCGGCTGTGGAGGGCCAGCGCCGGGCTCAGGCTGGGCTCGAGCTGCCTCTTGACCCCCAGAGCAGTGTCCCAGGGGGCGGGGGGTGGGGGACGCCCTCAGGGCCAGGGCGAGGTGTGTGAGCCCGTGCACGGGCCCAGACAATGCTGATGGACGGCTGCAAGGTCGGGGAGTAAAGCCTGCCGAAGCCACAGCTTCCCGCGTGCTCCTTACAGGCAGGGTCAGGGCAGGTGGGGTCTGCGGGGGCACAGCATCACCCAGGAGACCGGCGGGCCATGTGGGCTGGGCCTGGGCCCTTCCCAAGGACCAGAGGTGGGGGGACAGCCGGAGGGCACTTGGGGCGGATTCTGGCACTCGGGCGCGCAGCCTGGGGAGACACCAGGGCCTGAGCCTGGAGGCCTGGGGCCTCAGTCTGCACATGACGCACCCATGGGTACATGTCTGGAGATGTGTGTGCTCGTGTGGGCGTGCCTCTGCCTCCCTGGGGGGACCTCAGGCACACGCCACGCTCTCGGGGAGCCAGGGAGACAAGGACACCCTGGAACTCCTCTGCCCTTCTAGGCGGCCTCCCAGGGCCTGGGCACCTGTGTCAGGCCTGTCCCCCGGGGAGGGAAGCCTGACTCTGCCCCTCTGTGCTGGCGCGTGGGGGGGCTGTGGCATCCTCCGAGGGGCAGAGGGCACTGGCCTGAGTGTGCTCAGCCCAGGGCTGTCCAGAGCTGGCACCTCCCCCGTGCGGAACCCCAGCACCCCTGCTCCACCCTGACAATCGAGCGAGCCCTTCCCGGGGGCCGGTGAGGACCCGGTGCCTCGAGATCCACGGACATGACACGGCCACACAGCTGGTTGAACAGTTCCTATTGTGGGTCCCCTAGACGGGGCGTCCTCCCCACTCGCCCAGTAGCTGGAAGGGGTTGCAGAGTCCGCCGCCCCAGAGCCGGCCATGCCCACTCCAACATCGACGTGCAGCAACGGCCCCTAAACTAGAGTCCTCGGGTCCCAGGAGCCCCCCCTCAGGATGGCAGGCCCGCAAGCCTGCCAAGCTGCCCTGAATGGAGGGTGGGCAGCTCTCATGGACTGCCAGGACCCTGGGCTGGCGCCCGGCCTGGGTCCTGCGCCGTCTCCTCCAGCCTGCCGTCGGGGAAAGCCACGTAGCGGGCAGTGACCAGCCCCGGCGGCTCCCGCCAGTTCTCCTTGCTGTGCCAGATGCCATAGCCAAAATACACCAAGAGTCCTGCCGGGGCAGTGTGAGCGTGAGCAGCGGGCCCCAGCCCCGCTCACCCCGCCCCCAGAAGCAGGCCCCGGGTGCCCAGCCCAGCCCCCGACTCACCCATCAGCAGCCAGATGGTGAAGCGCACCCAGGTCAGGTAGCTCAGTTTCAGCATCAGGCAGAAGTTGAGGACGATGCTCAGGGCTGGAATCAGGGGCACCAGGGGCATCTGGGGGGGCAAGGGCAGGGCTGGGCCAGCTGCAGGGGCCCACCGGCCCAGGGCCCGCTTCTGCAGGCCTCCGAGCCCTTTTCTGCCTCTGGAGACTGTGGAGCCTGGGGCCCACCCACAGACACAGGGACATGCCCGGCGGAGGACGCGGGGTGGTGGGCTGACGTCGGGTACGGGGGGCAGCGGGGGGTTACCTGGAAGGTGTCCTTCAGGCGGTGCTGCTGGTGGGCCCCCAGAACAAGGAGACTGAGCAGAAACGCGACACCACTGCATAGCAGCAGCAGGAGGTAGGCCCAGAGCGGGAGGCGCAGGACCGCGTCCCCCAGCATCAGCCCACAGCCCAGGGCGATCGCGGAGACCACCAGCCCGCAGATGGCCCAGCGCGTGGCCGCGCCGGGGTTGGCCCTGTCTAGGAAGCCCAGGTAGGGCCTCAGGGCTGGCCGCAGCCGCCCTGGCTGGGGGCCCTGCCCTGTGCCCACCAGCTCCAAGTGGTCAGAGAAGGAGTTGTACTCCATGGCCTTCGGGCCGGAGCCGGGCAGGCTGGGCGAGCTGGACTGAGAGGCCGTCTGGAATCGCAACACGAGCACGCTGATGGCCACAAAGGTGTAGGCCAGCAGGGTGCCGATGGACAGGAACTGCACCAGGGCTTCGAGGTCCAGCAGCAGCGTCACCAGAGCCGTGAGGGCCCCGAAGACCAGGATGCCCAGCAGAGGCACCTGCGTCCGGGGGTGCACGTAGGCAAACGCCTTGAAGAAGAGCCCATCGACGGCCATGGCGTAGATGATGCGCGGCAGGCAGAAGAGGCCGTTGATCTGGCCGGTGGTCATGGCTGCAGCAGAGGGTGAGGGCTGGTCAGCGCGCCCAGCAGGCAGGCGCCCCAGAGGCTGTGGCAGGGGCCCCTGGGGGCCTGTGCCTGAGTTTATCTGGGTTCTTGGAGTGAGGCTGGGTGCCTCCAAGGTGCAGGGCGGTCACCCCTCCTCCAGCCCAGCAATGGGACACCTCAGTCTAGGTTGCGGGCCGGGGGCAGGGGCGGTAATCTGGTGAGGGCTGAGTCGCTGTGAAGAGGAAGCACGTGCCCAGGCCAGCATCCCCCGTTTAAGGGGGCCAGCAGGTCCCTGCCCACAAGCCTGGGTGGAGTCTAATCATCAGCACCTCCCTGGGTTACCGCTGGTAAAACTGAAGCCCAGACAGAGATGTGTGTCCCCCCTCAACCTGCCCCGGGAGGCCAGGGCAGGACCCCACTCACCACAGATGGAGCCAGTTGCCACAAGGTAGCCGGCCCAGCCGTAGCCCCGCTGGTAGAAGGCGTCAGCGAGCGCGGAGTTAGGGTTCAGGCTGTGCCAGGGGATCAGGAGGGTGAGCACGGTGGAGACCAGGACATAGGCGGCGGCCGCCAGCCCGAGTGACACGGCAATGGCCATGGGCACGGCGCGCTTCGGGTCCCGGGCCTCCTCGCTGGACGCGGCAATGACATCGAAGCCCACAAAGGCGTAGAAGCAGGTCGCCGTGCCAGACATGATACCCGAGAAGCCGAAGGGTGCAAAGCCGCCCTCCCCCTCACCCCAGTTGCTGGGCCGGGCGAGGATGAAGCCCAGGACGACAATGAAGAGGATGACGACCATGCTCACGGCCGACAGGGTGTGGTTGAGCCAGGAAGAGATGCGGGCCCCGCAGGAGATGAAGGCGGAGGCCAGAAGGATGATGCCGGCAGCCAGCCAGTCTGGACTTCTGGCCAGAAAGGGCACCTGCCAGACGCCCAGGTGGGCCTCGGTGAAGTTCTGGATGCGGTGGTCGAACATGGCGTCCAGGTAGCCGCTCCAGGCACGGGCCACAGCGGCGGCAGCGATGACGTACTCGAGCACGAGGTTCCAGCCGATGAGGAAGGCCCACAGCTCGCCCATGGACACGTAGGTGAACAGGTAGGCAGAGCCCGTGCGCGGCACACGGGCCCCGAACTCCGCGTAGCACAGGGCCGCCATCAGGGAGGCCACGGCCGCCACGGCGAAGGCCACGGTCACGGCAGGGCCGGCGATCTCCTTGGCCACGGTGCCCGTGAGCACATAGAGGCCGGAGCCCACCATGGAGCCCACCCCCAGCAGGGTCAAGTCCAGCGTGGACAGGCAGCGCTTCAGCAACGTCTCCATGGTGCTGTCCTCCAGCGGCTTCTGCCGCTTCAGCTTCTGGCAGAAGCGTGCCAGGCCGGCAGCGCAGGGCTGTCCCGGGGCCATGGTGGGCAGAGAGGAGCAGAGCGGAGCCCTGAGCCAGCTGCAGGCACCTACCAGGGCCAGAGCGGAGTGACGGGCTGCCCCGCCTGCCGTGTGAGCACACCCTGGGTCCCAAGTGCCCTTAACAGTGGGCTGCCAGAGGGCTGGGCTAGGCTGTGGGTGGGCGGGAGAGCCGTCTGCCTCCAGGGCAGGGCAGGCAACCTAGTGGAGCTGAATCCGGGCGTGTTGTGGGAGGGGGGAGGGTGGACTAGAGGGCGCAGAGAGGCAGCCCCAGGGAGCCAGACTGGGAGCCCAGAGCCAGGTGGAAACCCGAGGCTTCCCGGGAGCTGGGCCAGGCCTCCAGCACCCGGAACAGGCGCTGGGCGTCACCCGGGTCCCCCTCCCCCGCCACGCAGGCCGGAGGAGCCACGCAGCGGCCCGAAGGAAGGAACGGGGATCCCAGGCTCCTGGCTGCGCCCCTGCCCCCGACTTGCCGCCGCCGCCCCCGGAGCCAGCCTCACGGCCCCATCCTCAGGTACCCGAGGCTTCGCCTCCTCCCAGCCCGAGCCCGTCCCCTCTGCCACCCACCTGCTGCCGCCGCCGCCCGCAGCTGCCACTCTGGCGCCCCGCCCGCGGTGCCGTCCTTCCGCACGCAGAGCCCGCCCCCACCCCCCGGGCGCCTGAGCCAGCGCGGCTGCACCTCGATGACACACAGCCGGGCAGCCCTCCCCTTCCTCACCCTGGCTCCAGGGGCACCCCATCCCTGGGCCTGGTTCACAGGCCCAGGCCAAGGCGAGCGGGGTGCCCCTGAGCGGGTGCAGTTCTGGTGGCAGGGAGCGGGTCTGGAGCCCACCTGCTTTCCGCTGGAGCAGACTCCCTCCTTGATCCCGCCACCCCCAGGGCTGGGGCTCTGGGACCTCAGCAGTCAGGCTGGCCCTGGTGAGCCGAGGCTGCAGGGCTGGCTGAGTGGCCAGCGTGGGGCGGTGGGCAGCCACTACGTACACGGCCGGGAGGGCCTGGGAGTTGGCAGGAGGTCCTGCTGGCCGTTCTGAGCCTCTGGTTGCAGAGAGTGTCCCAAAGGAGCAAGCAGTCTGCCAGGCACCACCTGCAGCCCACCAGCACCCAGCGCCCCCAGGCCCCTCAGATGCCAACGGCAGCCGCTCCTAGCCGAGGGGCACCTGTGTCAGGCCAGGGGGACCCTGGGGGACCCCAGGGCAGCCCCCCACTGGTGACGTCAGTGAGAGGCACAGCGTCCCGAGTGCCCACACCATGGCCAGTCCCACGTCCAGTCATGTAACTGCCGTGTTTGTTTCTGGGTTGGAGGGGGGTCTTTGTCCTGCCCCTCCCACTTCTTTGAAAGTGAAAACATCTGTGTGACAATGTTCACTCCTTCATGGAAGAATGGTGACGATCCATCCGAGCAAAGCCAAGCCAAAACAGGTAGCTACTTCCTCCAGTACTTGTTTTCAGGCTCCTGTGTGGCTTGTGGAATCAGGGTTTCAGGGGCCCCTGCAGTCTGTCTGGCTCAGTGGGCTCCTGACGGGATGGTGGGCTCCTGGCAACCTGATACCACTTGGGACATTGCCTTAGCCAGCCCCCTTGCTCCCTTCTGTTATTTGGCTGATTTTTTTTTTTTTTTTTGATGATAATGGTAGCAATTGTTATTTTTATTTACTTTTGGCTGTGCCTTGCAGCATGGAGATCTTAGTTCCCAACACAGATCAAACACCCAGGCCCCCTGCATTGGGAGCTCAGAGTCTTAACCACTGGACCACCAGGGAAGTCCCGGGCTGATAATGTCTTAAGGAGCTTCTCACATGGGCTCCCACTTCCTTCCTGCAGGAAAGACGTCCGCCTTAATTTGCTCCCGTGTGGCCAGAACTGAGCAGGTATTCTTTGTTCTGAAGTGCCCCCACAGAAACGCAGAAGAATGCATTTCAAACCCAGAGGGCTGGGCAGTTTTATAACAGGAGGTCCCGAGAGGCTTTACTGATGACCCTGAGAGAGTTGGTACACGTGCCTTGGGGCAGTGACTTCTTCCTTGCTCAGAGAAGTGCTCTTACCGTAGGCACTAACGCTCAGTGGAGTCAAGGCCACACATGATTGACACAGTAGACTAGCCTGCCAAGGGCATGGCAGGGACCCCCGTGAACAGACGCACTCCATGAAGATGCAGCAAGAATATAGCACCAACAAAGGACTACCCTGATACCAAGCCCAACAGAGACATCACAAGAAAAGTACAGACCAGCACCCCTTAGGAATGTAGACGGGACTTCTTCAGTGGTCTGGGGGTTAGGACTCTGAGCTTCCACTGCAAGGGCACAGGTTCAATCCCTGATTGGGGAACTAAGATCTTGTGGCAAAAAAAAAAAGAGAAAATATAGACACAAAATTGATCAACAAAATACTAGCAAATGAAATCCAGGAATGTATAAAAAAGGAGCAAGTGAGATTTATCCCAGGAATGCAAGATTGATTTAATATATGAAAATCAATCGGTGTAGTACAGTATACTAATAAAGGACAAAAACCACATGATTATCTCAACAAACAAAAGAATGTTCAAGGAACTAGGAATCGAAGGACTGGCCTCAACCTGATGAAGACCATCTGTGAAAATCCCTGGACTCCTGTGTTCAGTGGTGAAAGACTGAAAGCCTCCCCTTCCTGGCAGGCACATAGAGATGTCCACTCCTGTCTCTTGTTTTCATGGCAGTTCGGTGAGAAAATGACATAAAAGGAATCCAGATAGGAAGGAGGAAAACTGTGTGTAGTCACAGATGACATGACTCTATGTACTAGAAAATCCCTAAGAATACCCACACACATAAATATTAGAACTAATAAACAGGCTCAGCAAAAGTACAGGATAGAAGATGTATGTTAAAAAAAATCAATTGCGTTACTACACACTAGCACTGAGCTATCCAGAAATGAAATTAAGAAGACAATTCTCCTTGCATACCACCAGAAAGAGTAAATTTATTTATAAACATGCTCAGAATAAATTTAACAGAAGAAATGCAAGACTTATACATGGAAATCTACCAAACATGACTGAAACAAGGAAGACCTAAATAAGTGGAAGGACAGCCCATGTTCCTGGATTGAAGGCTTAACGCGCTCAAGATGGCTGTACTCCCCAGAGTGGCCCATAGATGCAGTGTGATCCCTATTCAGAGCCCAGCTGTCTATTGTGCGGAAATCATCAGTCTGATCCTAAAATTCACATGGAGATGCAGGGGCCTAGAATAGCCAACACGGGGCTGAAAAAGAACAGAATTTGAGGACTCATACTTCCTTTATTTCTAAACTGAATATAAAGCTACGTCATCAGGACTGTGTTACTAAAATCAGGATAGACATGTTTTTAAAGTTAACCACTGATATTTTTACTAGCTCCACATGACCTTTTCCCAAACGTCGTGTAGTTGGAACCATACAGTATGTAACCTTTTCAGATCAGCTTGTTTCACTTAGTAATATGTGTTTAAAGATCTTATGTCTTTTTTGGGGGGGTGCCTAATGTCTTTTCATGGCTTGATAGTCCATTTCTTTTAGTGCTGCGTTGTATTTCTTGTCTGGATGTACGACAGTGTATCCATTCACCTACTGAAGAACATTTTGGTTGCTTCCAAGCTTTGGTAAGTATGAATAAAGCTGCCATAAACATCCATGTGCAGCTTTTTCTGCAGACGTGTTTTCAACTCTTTTGGGTAGATATCAAGGAGTGTGATTGCTCAGTCATGTGATCAGAGTATGTTTAGTTTTATGAAGAATCACCAGACTGTGTTTCAGAGCGGCAGCGCAGAACAGGAGCTCCTGGGCTCCACGCGTCTCCAGCACTGGGTATTATCAGCACATCGGATCTTGGCTGTTCTAGTAAGTGCGTCATGGTTCAGATGATAAAGAATCTGCCCACAAGGCAGGAGATGCGGGTTCGCCCCTGGGTCAGGAAGGCTCCCTGGAGAAGGGAATGCCTACCCACTCCAGTACTCTTGCCTGAAGAATTCCATGGACAGAGGAGCCTGGCGGGCTACAGTCCATGGGGTCGCAGAGAGTCGGACACGCCTGAGTGATTAAGCCCATACACACAGTGAGTGTTAGTGGCATCTCCCTGTTGTTTTAATTTGCACTTCCTTCATGACATATGATGTAGAGCATCTCGACTTTCTTATTTGCCACCTGTGTATCTTCTTTGGTGAGGTGTCTGTTCAGATCTTCTTCCCATTTTAAATTGGGTTGTCGGTGTTCCTACTGTTGAGTTTGAAGGGTTCTTTGTACGCTCGGGGCAGCAGTCCTTTGCGTCTTTTGCAGATTCTTCCTTCTAGTCTGTGGATTGTCTCCTCATTCTCCTGATGGCCAGTCGACTTTTGACAAGGGTGCCAAAACGACTCAATGGGGCAAAGAACAGCCTGGAACAACTGGATATCCTCACGTAGATAAATGAAGTTGAACCCCTACCTCACACAGGATACAAAACTTAACTCAAAATGGACCAAAGACCTAAATGTAAGAGCTGAAATGCGAAACACACTTTGTTAAATTTTTCTGAAGTGGGGCACTGAAGGTGCTGGATAGTGAATCTGCAATCAACAAGATGCCGGGAAGGAACGGGGAGAGAAGTTTGGTCCTCACGGGTCCTGGAGGAGGTACCCAGCACACTGCCAGGCCGCACCAGGCAGCTGAGGCACAGTGTGGGCAGAGAGCGGGGCAGGACCCGAGGGATGCTTTCACTGGGGTCTGCAGGTGGAGGGTGGTGCTAGTGGTTAAAAAAAGAAAGACAGAAAAAACCTGCTTGCCATGCAAGAGGCATAAGAGACAGGGGTTTGATCCCTAAGTCAGAAAGATCCCCTGGAAGAGGTCATGGCAATCCATTCGCGTATTCTTGCCTGGAGAATCCCATGGACAGAGGAACCTGGCGGGCTACAGTCTATGGGGTCGCATGGTCGGACACGACTTAAGTAAGTTAGCACATGGGTGGAGGGCTTTGGGCTTTCCGGGCTGGGTCTGGATTGATCAGTCCAAAGCAGAAAGAGTGCAGCTTTGGCAAGCTTATCTGAGGATCTTGTGGGGTGGGGGGTCTGTTTCTGGGAGGTGGAAGAGAATGCTTATTCTCTCAGGAATTCAGATTACTTAGCTGTGAGTCTGTTATCTGGGGCATGCCAGATATCTGTCCAAGATATCTGGATATCTGTCCAAGACCCCTGCAGGCTGCATGACCATACAAATTGAAGACACGAGACTACAGTGTCGTAACTCTGAACTAACTTTTACAGGAAAACATAGGAGTAACTCTTCATGAATGTGGGTTAGGCAATGATTTTGTACAGATAGGTCCCTGAAGGAGGTATAGGAAGCCCCTGAAGGAAGAGAACCCAATATGATTTTTTAACATAACCGGATTAACTGGAACCTGAGGAATGATGGTCTTCACAGTGTTGACCCTCATGATCGAATCAACCAGGGTTAGGCTTTGTCAGCATTCTATGCTGAATTCCCTTCTCAAGCCCGTTTGTGAATACTCATGTACCCTTAATTTACGTCTGCCTCGATTTTGCTGGTGGGAGAGACACCGCTCTGGGAGATAACCTTGGAGCTGTCCTCACTTGCTGCAAGTAACAGGCCTTCCTTCCCTAGCTCTTTGACTCAGTTATATCTTTTGGTTAGACACCCACCAAGGGGCCACCTTATGTGAACAGCTGACTCATTGGAAAAGACCCTGATGCTGGGAAAGATTGAAGGCGGGAGGAGAAGAGGGTGACAGGGAACGAGCTGGTTGGATGGCATCACCGATTCAGTGGACATGAACTTGGGCAAACTCTAGGACCTAGTAAGGGGCAGGGAGGCCTGGCGCGCTGCAGTCCGTGGGGTCAGACACAACTTGGTGACTGAACAACAATAACAAGGGGCCAGTGACGTTTCCAGGGATGTGAATGAATGAAGTTTCCCAAATGTGACACCAGAAGTTCAAGCGACCCAAGAAAAATGTAGATGAGTTGAAATTCATCAGAGTTGAAAACTTATGTATTCACAGGATATCATCAAAAAGAAAGAAAAAAAAAGGTTAAAAGATAAATAAATAAACAAATGTTATCATCAAGAAAGTGGAGAGGGAATTCCTTGGCAGCCGGGTCATTAGGACCTGGTGCTTTCACTGTGTGGTGGGGGCTCACTCCCTGGTCAGAGAACTAAGACCCTGCAAGTTGGCATCATGGCCCCCCCAAAAAAGTGGAAAAGATAGAAATCCACAAAATGCGAAAGAGTTTTGCAAATCCTATATCCGATGAGGAGATTGTATCCAGAATATGTAAAGAACTTTCACAACTCAATTTAAAAACATGCAAAGAATCTGAATAGACATTCCCTTCTTTTTTTATTTCAAACTTTTTGCCTGCTCTGGGTCTTTGTTGTGACCCGAGTGATTTGTGCTGCGGCTTGCAGGATCTTTACTTGGGGGCGTGTGAACTCTTAGTTGCAGCCTGTGGGATCTAGTTCCCTGATCAGGGGTCCAACCTGGGCCCCCTGCATCAGGAGCACTGAATCTTAACCACTGGGCCACCAGGAAAGTCACAAAACATTTCTTCAAAGAAGGTATACAGATGTCCAACAAGCACATGGAAGCACTCTTAACATCATTCATTATGAGGGAAAGGCACACCACGGTGCGTGGAACCCCGAGGAGGGCTGTCATCAAAAGTCAGATAATAGTGTTGAAGATCATGGGGGGTCACTGGGACCCACATGCGCTGCTGCTGGGAATGGTAAGTTGGTGCAAATGCTTTGGAAAACCACTGGTCAATTCCTTAAAATGCTGAACATGATGTTACTGTGTTGTAGCCACGCGTTCCGGGAAACAGACTCACTCAGAAAGACAATGCAGATAGTGGAGTGCAGTTTATTATATTACACCGGCGGTCCCAAGGCAGAGTCTCCTCTCAGCCAAGGACCCTGACCAGTTTTTGTGAAAACCTTATATACCCTAAGTGTACATGCCCAAACCCACCTCCCCAAATTCCCTGAAACTAGTCTGGACAAAGGAAAAGATACAATCAAACTTAACCCATGATTCATATGCCTTAAGCCTAAGTAGTTAACAGTGGACAATTATCAATAGGCTGTGGTCATACCCCAAGAAACAGAATTTATGATTCTATTCGGTTACACAGATAATTAGGGTATTCTTTTAGGTGGAGAGTCTAGGTACGAGCCCTGGGGCTCTTCCATCCAGGGGGCCTGGTTTTCCAGTTGGTATGCCGTTTCCATAGATACTGGGCGTATAGTTCAAAGTCTACAGGCTGGCCCAAGATGGAGTCCTGCTTTCAAGATGGAGCCTGTTCTGTTTCCTCCTTCAACTGTATCATCCAGACATAGCTCAGTTGGTAAAGAATCTGCCTGCAATGCGTGCAACCCCCGTTTGATTCCTGGGTCAGGAAGATCTGCTGGAGAAGGGATAGGCTACCCACTCCAGTATTCTTGGGCTTCCCTTGTGGCTCAGCTTGTAAAGAATCTGCCAGCAATGCAGGAGACCGGGGCTTGATCCCTGGGTTGGGAAGGTCCCCTGGAGAAGCGAAAGGCTACCCACTCCAGTATCCTGGCCTGGAGAATTATATGGACTGTATAGTCCATGGGGTCACAAAGAGTGGGACACGACTGAGCGACTTTCACTGTCACTTAAGACATCCTGCTCCTACGTGTATACCCAAGAAATGAAAACATGCATCCATGCAAAGACTTGGAGGTAAGTTTTCACAGCAGCATTACTCAGAAGTGCCGAAAAGCAGAAGCAGTACAAACATCCAACTGACGACAGGTCAGTAAATATGAAATATCCATATAGTGGAATATGACTTGTCTATAAGGATCAAGTAAGTGGTGGGACTTCTGCGGTGGTCCAGTGGCTAAGACTCCATGCTCCCAGTGCAGGGGGTGTGGGTTCAATCCCTGGCTGGGAAACTAGAATTAGGTGTGCTGTGAGGTGTGGCCAAAAAAAAAAAAAGAAGTGGTGATACCACATAGATAAATCTTAAAAGCATTATGCTAAGTGAAAAAAACCAGTTACGAAAGACCACATATTGTATCATTTTATTTATATGACTAGGCAAATCCATAGAGATGGAGAGTAGATTAATGGTTTCCATGGGGGCTTGGGGGTAGGGGGTGGGAAGTGACTGCTATCGGGTACAGTGTTTCTTTCTGGGGTGATTGAAATGTTCTGAAATTAGATAGTGGCGATGGTTGCACAGTTCCATGGATATAAAAAAATGGAACTGTATATTTTAAGCTGGGGAGTATTATTTGTTCATTCACTAAGTTGTGTCTGACTCTTTGCGACCCCATGGACTGCAGCACAACAGGCTTCCCTGTCCTTCACCAAGTCCCGGAGTTTACTCAAACTCATCTCCATTGATTTGGTGAGGCCATCCAACCATCTCATCCTCTGTTGCTCCCTTCTCCTCCTGCCTTCAATCTTTCCCAGCATAAGGGTCTTTTCCAGTGAGTTGGCTCTTCAGATCAGGTGACCAAAATATTGGAGCTTCAGCTATCAGCATCAGTCCTTCCAGTGATTATTCCGGGTTGATTTCCTTTAGGACTGACTGGTTTGATCTCCTTGCAGTCCAAGGGACTCTCAAGGGTCTTCAGTTCTTTGGTGCTCCACCTTCTTTATGTTCTAATTCTCGAATCTGTACATGACTACTGGAAAAACCATAGCTTTGACTAAGTGGGCTTTTGTCGACAAAGTGATGTGCCTGCATTTTAATACACTGTCTAGGTTTGTCATAGCTCTTCTTCCAAAGGGCAAGCGTCTTTTCATTTCATGGCTGCAGTCAGTTTTAAGCCAGCTTTTTCACTCTCATCAAGTGGCTCTTTAGTTCCTCTTTGCTTTCTGCCATTAGAGTGGTATTATCTGCATATCTGAGGTTGCTGATATTTCTCTTGGCAGTCTCAATTTCAGCTTGTGATTTATCCATCCCAGCATTTTGAATGATGGACTCTGCATATATTATGGTATGTGAGTAAAGTTGTTATTAAAAAAAATAAATAAAGTTGTTATAAAAATAAAAGATAAAGCATCAGTTGTGTGTTTTTTTTTTTTTTTACTTTTTTGTTTCTCCCCCCTTCCCCCCAAGTTTTTGTAAGAAAGAACACCAGGGACAGGAAGGGCTGAGTGGCCAGAGAACCAGATGAAGCCTCTGGTTGCTCAACAGAGATGTTCCTCTGGTAAACAGCGGGACAAAGGAGTTGGGGCCAAAGAAATCTTACATTTTCCCATGTCATTGCTATCTTTTTCTCCACTTTTGTCTGTCTGCTGCAGCTTCTGTCCTCTTTTTTCTAATGCTGGACACCCTGAGTCTGCTATTCTCCCCTGGGCCACATTTAGCCCAGAGTCCACCATGCAAAGCCCATCAACGTGCTGTGTCATGTTCTCTCTCCAAACTGACCCTCATGACTCCTCCCCATGAACTGGTTTCCCAGCTCTTCCTCCTCCCTTTTTGTTTTTCCTCTTGGGCTGAGCCTCAAGGCTTGCACAATCTTAGTCTCCCATCATAAAAGTCCCTCTTTCTCGTTTCTGCCCCCTGCTGTTGGCACTGGCACCTGTTCCAGCCCTTACCAGGGCTGAACACTCTCACTCATTTCCGGTCAGCCCCTCTGCCCACAGCTGGCCCAAGTTCCTGGCACCAATCCTGTTGGACCTCCCTGAGAAGAGGAGGGCTTCTGGTTTTCTCTGGCTAGCTGCCCCACCCTTCTAACCCCCAGGCCACAGCCTCTGAAATCTTTCAAAGCAAGGGAGAAATGGCTGAAATTAGTCACACTGAATCCATGGTGGTGATGAGTGTGGCTCAAACTCAGATCATTTGATCTGCCACTGTCAACATTACTCCAGCCTCTATTGACCTAGCAGTGGTGGGCAGGGTAAGAAATCTGCATTTTTCACCTACTTTAAAAAAAACTTTGGCCACCAGGTCTTCGTTGTAGCACGCTGGCGCTTCAGTTGTGGCAAGACGGTTCAGTAGTTGCCCTGCAGCCTGTGGGATCTTAATTCCCTGACCAGGGATCTAACTTGGATCCCCTGTATTGGAAGGTGGATTCCTAACCACTGGACCATCAAGGAAGTCCCTCATCTATGCTTTTAACCTTGTTTTCTTTTTGTGTGGTCAGTCACTCAGTCGTGTCTGACTCTTTGCTACCCTTTGGATTGTAGACCACGGAGCTCCTCTGTCCATGGGATTCCCCAGGCAAGAATACTGGAGCGGGTCGTCATTTCCTTCTCCAGAGGATCTTCCCCACCCAGAGATCAAACCGTTTCCTGCGTCTCCTGCATCGGCAGGTGGATTTTTTTGCCACTGCAACACCTGGATTAGTATATGATTTATGTCTATAGATTATTATATATAATTTATATTTACTTATATTCGCTTGACTTAACTTCCTTTTGGACCTGCCTTCTCAAAGATTTCAGCTCATTCCAGTTGTGCTTAAAAGAGCAGAGAAAGGGCTCTTCTCTTCTGTAGGGTAAACACAGATTCTCCCACGGACCAGCAGCAGGAACGGGGGATTTGGGGAAGGTGGTGAACTGAGGGTATCCAGCCCCCCTTCCAGGAAGCTGGGAAATTCCATGTGTCCTTCGGCCAAGGTCTGTGGGTGGGGTAGTTCTCTGGCCTCCTGCAATCACCACCTGTGAGGTCTCCTGTCCCACCCTCCCAGTAAAAAATGGCCAAGCTAACCCGCCTCAGCTGCCAGCTGGTATACCCGCCCCCACGGACAGGTACCCAGGCCCACTGGCCTGGCCGCCGTCAGCCCTTCTTCAGCGCAACTTTCCGACGTCCCTGTCCCCCTGCCCAGCCTAGCCTCACCCTCCCACCCACATGCCCTGATTTGATCCTTGGGAAACTCGCGATACTTGGAGACCCGCGCGTAAGTCCCGTCCCTGAAGGCGAAAGTGCCCTCCCCAGCTTCGCGGCACCGCCTTCCGGGAGCCTGTCACGTGGCCGGCAGCACGTGCCACCAGCAACAGACTGCCACCTGAAGAGCGTTTCCAGGCGTCTGCCAGGCCCGCAAACCCCCTCTAGGGACCCGCCCTGCTTCTTCTCGTGCCCTGCGCAGCTCCGCAGTTTACCGATGAACCACCGGGGCCTCTACTGCCGGCCCGTCTCTGCCCTCCACGGTGGCCCGGAAGGCGCCAGCGCGCAGCTTCCAGAACAAGACCTGGTCGCCGCTTCCCGCCCAAAGTGAGGACCAATGAAAAGCGAGTTCGCCCGCCAGAACTGGCCAATCACCATTGCTGTCCTGGCCGGGGTGGGTCTGGCCCACTGAGCGGTCGGAGCCAATGGCCATCTTGCGGCTGGCGAGCCAATCAGGACACGCAGTGCGGGGAAGTGCGTCGGCAGTTGGGCGCGTGGCGTCGGACTGAGAAGAGGTGGAAGAGGCTTGTGGCCCAGGGGTGACCACTATGGTAGGCGCCGGAGGGGCCTAGGGGGGAAGCCTGGGCCTGCTGAGGCGCTGGGGAACAGGACTGGACGGGCGGCGGGGCCTGGGGGCCGGGCCTGGACCGGCTGAGGGGCCGGGGGGACGGGCCTGGACGGGCGGCGGGGCCGGGTGATGGGCCTGGACCGGTTGAGGGGCCTGGGGAACAGGACTGGATGGGTGGCGGGGCCGGGAGACAGGCTCAGGTGGTGGGATGGTGTCTGGAGCGTGCGGGTCAGGGGCAGGCGCGCGGCTCACTTCGCAGGTGCAGTAAATGGCTCCCAGCCTCGCCGTTCCAGACTCGTCCTTCTGGAAGCAAAAGCCAGGGGTCTGTGCCTGAGCGCTCTTATTGGCCTGTGTGTGAGCTCACGAGGGCAGTTACGGAAAGAGGCCTTGAGATAGTGAGCGACAGAAGACCGTATGTGCTGAAAGAAGCGGCTCCCTCAGTTAGATAGCGTTGTGGGGTGTTCTTTTTATTTAAAGCAAAACCAGGCAAACAGGAATAGACGTGCTTACATTCCGTTTTTCTCACGTCTGGGTTTTTCAGTGTTCAAACAGCCCGGCTCCCTCGTGTCAGTGTGCGAAGCCCTGCGTCCTAGTTTATCATTGCCTAGTGTTGTAGGGGTGGCTGCGTGTCTTGAGCCTGTTTTGAATCGCTGGATGTTTGGGGGTTTCCCAGTCTTTTACGCGTGGAGTTTCGGGGAGGAATCTGTGCCTGCAGTGTTTCTCACGGGTGTACGTGGGACCCCAGAAGTGAATGAGAGATAGTTTCAGATTCCCTTTCATCACCAACACATATAGGAGAATTCCTGTTTTCCCGCAGCAGGGTTAGGCTTCTGCCTTCGATTTGTTCATATTTGTGTTCTCAAGTCATAGGTTTCTAGTTAATTGTTGAATTATTAACGACATTAATAGTTTGCACACCGGTGGAAGGCAACCAACACCTCTGTCACTGTGTGTCCTAGGCCAGTCACCCTTATGTGGAGAGAGGCTGAAATGATCCCTGACAGGGCTTCACCTGGCCCAGCTCACATCTCCCTTGTTCCCGATTAACTGAGACTGATGTCACCCTCCTCTTCTCATCCCTGTGGTAGCTTTCAAACTCTGAATAAAGTTCATAACTGGATTAATAGCTCACACTACCCTCTGCAATCTCCCTTTGCAACACTTGATTTTGAGGTTTCTTCTTGGTTATTGAACACCATAATATCTAGCTGCTCAAAAACATTTTTTTCAAGCAGTGAATTATTCCAAATATAAAGTAAAGGTATCCTCTGTTACCTGACAGGTAAAAGGATGCTTCAGGATTACGAGTTTGTGCACTAGGAGCTGTTATTTTTAGCAAAGGTGTTGTCTTGAATAAGAAAAACACAATGGTTAACACTTTTAGAAGAGCTATTCAGCCACTGCTTGTTGGTGTAACAGGGTTTTTGCAAGTTGAAATGCCAAGTTCACAGTACTTAGTTTAACCAACAAAATTTGGAAACGTGTGGTGAGGGGGAGGTGGTGATGAGTTGGTGTGAACATAGCCTGAAATAAATTACACTGAACTCTGATAAAGCGTCAGCCATTGCAGATACATTTCCTGTGTGTTAGAAGGGTTTATGTCTCAAGAATAATTTAATGGGAATTACAGCAGCGGAAATTTTTATAAAATCCTATTTTCTGCATCCTAGAGGCTCATCACAACATTGAGTACCTTCTGGAGAACCTGCCTGGCCTCAGAGGGTGATGTGTTTCTGGCTCAGCATTGCAGTTTGGTTGGAGTCAGAAAGAACTAGAAAATCAGCTAGGATTTGGCCCTTTTTCTTTCACTTACTAAGGACAAGACCAGAAGCTGAATTTCTAGCCTTCCAGACCTTCACTCTTAAGAGCTTGGAGTTTAAAAATCTGGGGTATGATCATGATTGTATGATGGGAAAATAATACCTGTGTTTAAAATTATCTGTCTCATGATGTGGCCATTTTGATGGCCCATTTTCTCCTCACTCAGGCTATCTTTTTTTTTTCAACCTTGCTGCACTGCTTTTAGGATCCTAGTTTCTTAACCAGGAATTGAACCTGTGCCCCCTGCAGTGGAAACTTGGAGTCCTAACCACTGGATGGCCAGAATTCCCCAGAATATCTTCTTTTGAATGAGCTTTAGTAGTGTGCGTAAGGAATTTGTCCATCTCATCTGTATCAGTAGTGAAATCCTCTTTATCCTTCCTGATACTGGTAATTACTCTTGTCTTTTTCTGGATAAATTTGGCCAGGGGCTTATCAGTTTGATTGTTCAGCTCCAACCAGGTGTTGGTTTCATTGACTCTTCTCTGGGTTTTTTCCCTTCTTTTCTGTTCAGTTTCTTTTCTGTATTATACTTGCTTTTTTTTGTCTGCACAACTTGGATATTTGCTCCTGTTCTAGTTGATTAAAGTAGAAGCTTGTGTGCATGCTAAGTTGCTTCAGACGTGTCCGACTTTGTGTGACCCCGTAGACGGTAGCCTGCCAGGCTCCTCTGTCCATGAGATAGATTATCCAGGCAGGAATACTGGAGTGGGTTGCCATGCCCTCCTCCGGGGGATCTTTACAACCCAGGGATGGAATGAGTCTCTTGTGTCTCCTGCATTGGGCAGGTGGGTTCTTTACCACTAGCGCCACCTAGGAAACCCCAGAAGAGTTTGTAAGGCAGGAAAAATTTTCCTCTCCGGGTTCTTCTCGTTGATCTAATGATCAGATTGACAGAAGACAGATTAACATGAGAAAATCAAATTTCACTTTATATATATGGAAGTTCTGTCAGTATAGGACCTGAGAAGTGACAAAATCAGGCTCTTAACATATCTTTTTAGACAAAGAATCAGTTATTTATGAAGATTCCAAGAAAGAAAGGGGTTGTTTGCTGGGGGTAGCAAGTTAATGAAGAAGTAACAAAGTTTGCTTATGCAACTTTCTCAGCCTTAAACTCCGTATCTCCAGCGATCACAGTGCCCTCCATCCTTCCTATGGGAGCTTTGTTACATGCTTTCAGGGGGACAGAGGAGGATCAGAGTTTTCTTCTACTGTCTGGTTCTCAAGTAATTTTAATTAGAAGCATTTAGTATGCCACCAGCATATTTTGGGGTGGTCTGCCTTGAGCTCCAAAAGGGTTTTTTATTTGACTTCACTGGTCTTAGTTGTGGCACTTGGGATCTTTAGTTGCAGCATGTAGGATCTAGTGCCTTGACCAGGGATTGAACCTGGGACCCCTGCTTTCGCAGGGCGGAGTCTTAGCCACTGGGCCAGCAGGGAAGTCTCTCCATCAGATTTTACAGGTCACTGATTTTACACACACACACACACACACACGCGCGCGCGCGCGCGCGCGCGGGCTTCCCAGGTGCTCAGTGGCAGTCTGACTGCCAGTGCAGGAGGTGCAGAAGACGTGGGTTCAATTCCTGGGTTGGGAAGATCCTCTGGAGAAGGAAATGGCAACCCACTCCAGTATTCTTGCCTGGAGAATCCCAGGGACAGAGGAGCCTGGTGGGCTGCAGTCCATGGGGTTGCAGAGTTGGACATGACTGAACACGTTCATGCCTGCACACACACACACACACGCAAAACACATAAATATACACACATTTCCCTTTGAGTACTGTTCTAGGTGTAGCCACAAATTTTGTATGTCATGTTTTCATTTTTATTTCTTTCAAAATACATTCTCATTTTCCTTGTTATCCATTCCCAAATATTTGGGGATTTCGGAGACATCTTTGTGTTACTTGATTTGTAATTTAATACTAGTACAGAAAATATATTTTGTATTATTTCAATTTTTTAAAATTAAGACCTTTATTAAGAAGTGCTTGAGGACTTCCTTGGCAGTCCAGTAATTAGGACTCTGTGCTTCCAATGCAGGAGGCATGAGATTGATCCCTGGTTAGGGAACAAAGATCCCACATGCCACTGGCACGGACCAAAAAAAAAAAAAAAAAGGTGCTTACAGTTTGTTGAGTTTTTAATTTAATTTTTGTTGAGTTTTCTAAAATACCAAGTTGCAAGCTTTTGTTTTTTGATACTTATTTAGCTGCATCAGGTCTTAGTTGCAGCATGCGTGATCTTTGATCTTCACTGGGGCTTGTGTGGTTTTTTTTTTTTTTTTTAGTTTGGCATGCAAGATCTTTATTTGCAAGTGTGTAATTTGACAAAGTTTAATATCAATATTAACATGTTGATCACCCATGAAACCATCACCTCAATCAAGATAATGAACATATCCATTCCCCCCCAGTTACCTAGTGAAGAAGAAGTGAAGTTGCTCGGTCATGTCCATGGACTGTAGCTCGCCAGGCTCCTCCATCCATGGGATTTTCCAGGCAAAAAATACTGGAGTGGGTTGCTATGCCCTCCTCCAGGGGATCTTTCCAACGCAGGGATCAAACCTGGGTCTCCCGCATTGCATGCAGACTCCTTACCCTCTGAGCCACCAGGGAAGTTACCTGGTACTCCTTTGTAAATCCTCACTTTAGCCTCACCCCCTCTGTCTCCCCTGCTTAACCATGTCTGTGTGTTTTCTAGGATTTTATATAATGATTTTTGGATTGAGTTAATTTGTTGTTGTTGTTTGGATTCTTTCACTCATTTTTATGAGATTTACCCATGTTGTTGCAACACAGTTCCTTTTTATTGCTGAGTATTTCTTTTTTGTGTGTATATAAAATATACATTACAGCAGTTACCATTTTAACCATTTTTACCATTTTAACTGTTAAGTACATTCACTTGTGGTATAACCACTATTTCCAGAACTGTTTCATCATTTCAGATCTTCTTAGTGTATAATCTGCTGGGAATTTTTTGTTGTTTTATTTTTTATATAGTCTTTAAAGGTTACTCTCCATTTATAGTTATTAAAATATATGGAGTCTGTTATTAATCTCATCCAGTGTGTTTTTCATTTCAGACTCTTTCAAAATTGGCAATTTGATTTAGGGTCTTTTTTTATATATCAGATGTGTTTCTCCTTATCACGCTCATTTTTCCTGTACCTTCCTGAGGCATATAATTCTACTAATTCTGTCATTAATCTACTAATCATCTGTCATTTCTGGATCTTTTTCTTTAAGTTTTTATTTTGTTTTGGGGTATACCCGATTTATAGCATTGTGCTAGTTTAGGTGGACAGCAGAGGGACTCAGCCACATACCTGCCTGTCTCCGCTCACCCTCAGACTCCCCGCCCACCAGGCTGCCACGTGACACTGAGCAGAGTGTTCCTGCCGAGCGGTGGTTGCTCCTTACCCATGTGCAGTACAGCAGTGGAGAGCGGGCATTATGAGTTGTACGTTATCGGATGTTAGATTTTTTTGGATTTTCTTTTAGCCGTTTCTCAGCTTTCTGCTGGGATGCTGTTAATATACCTGGGAAGAGTTTGATCCTTCTTCGTCCTGCTCTTAAACTTTCTTGGGTGGGTTCAGGGCAGTCTTTAGGGTCGGCCTCCCTCGGCCCCACTGCTGAGGGGACCCCCCCCGGAGCTCTCTGCCTCAGGACGTCTCCCTGCCGCGGCAGGTGTGGGCTCAGCCCCTCCCTCCCTGGGCCGGGCAGCCACAGTGAGGACCTGGGGCCTCCCTGCTGCCCTGGGCCCCCTCGGCGCAGCTGTCTCTCCTCCAGCACCAGACTTTCCAGCTGCCTTGGCCTCTCAACACAGGACACCCCCACTCAACCCTGGGCGATCCCGGGGCTTTGCTTGGGTCTCCCCTCTCAGCTGCAGCCTGGACATGCTGGGGCCTCTGCCGGGCTTGGCTTGTTTCCCTGCTCGGAGGACTCACTCACTGTTGTGCGCTGCCTGTTGTCTAATGACTGAGAAGTGTCTGATTTTCTGAGCCATTGCTTACATCAGGTTGGTAAATCCAGCCTTGGGTGGAAACAGAATGGCTCGATGCTGATTTTGTGGAAGTTTTTACTGTTTTTTATTGAGTGTTGGGAAGACGTTTATAATGACTATATTCCTGTTTACAGTTCAGGTGTGTCTCCATGCTGGATAGGCAGGTGCTCAGACAGAACATGACTTCCTCCTTTTGCATTCCAGTCCCCTATAATGAAAACGACATCTTTTTTGGGTGTTAGTTCTAGAAGGTCTTGTAGGTCTTCATAGAACAGTTCAACTTCAATTTCTTTGGCATTAGTGATTAGGGCATACACTGGAATTACTGTGATATTGAATAGTTTGCCTTGGAAACGAACAGAGATCATTCTGTCATTTTTGAGATTGCATCCAAGTACTGCATTTCGGAATCTTTTATTGACTATGAGGGCTAGTTCATTGGTTCTAAGGGATTCTTGCCTACAGTAGTAGATACAATAGTCATCTGAATTAGACTCACCATTCCCATTCATTTTAGTTTACTGATTCCTAAAATGTCGATGTTTACTCTTGAAAATCCTGCTTTGACCACTTGCAATGTTCCTTGATTCGTGGACCTAACACTCCAGGTTCCTCGGCCGTGTTGTTCTCACAGTATCAGACTTTCCTTTCACCACCAGACGCGTCCACAACAGGGCATTGTTCCTGCTTTGGCTCAGCCTCTTCTTTCCCTCTGGAGCTATTTTTCTGCTCTTCTCCAGTAGCATGTTGGGCTCCTATCGACCTGGGAAGCTTGTGAGAAAAAGTCTGACAAGACCTTAAAAAAACCGAAAGATATTAGAACTATTAATTTAGGAAGTCAGGTACATCTGATGCCACGCAGAGACCCCTGCCGAGTCGCTGGGCCTCACTCATTTCTCTGCTTCCAGCGTGAGTGCATCTCCATCCACGTGGGGCAGGCGGGCGTCCAGATCGGCAACGCCTGCTGGGAGCTG
>JADEYB020000033.1:67901895-67930908 GCA_015832495.2 Alces alces
AGTGAGGCCAAGTAGCAGCGATGCGTGGGTCATGGTTTTCCCATTTAAATACCGAGCTTGCCTCTGACCAGCCCACGCTGTTGCACCCACCTGGCCTCTGTCAGCCTCACTGCCAGACACCTCGACACGGACCATCTGAGGGTGTTCAACTCACCCGTGTAATTGACTCAGGGGTAAAGTGTGTATGTAACAGGTTTCACCAATTAGATCCACAAAATGAAACCTCCCATAGATGTTTGCAGGCCTCTGAGGTTAGGTTACAGGTTGGGGTTGGAAGTTTTTTTTTTCGCCATGCCACACGGCATGGGGGATCTTAGTCCCCGGGCCAGACGTCAGCCCTTGGCCCCTGCAGGAAACCGCAGCGTCTGGACCACCAGGGAAGTCTTTTTCTTCTTCCATTCTTCTTGGTTTGAGGACGTTTCCTTTCAGTGCCCTTGCTTTGACCCTTGGGAGGCAAGGCTGCCATCCACGGCCGCCTCATCTGGGCAGCGCTGTGTGCGGTGCCGGGCACTGTGCCCAGGCTTCCTGTCCTGGCCGAGTCTGTGAGCCAGAGGGGAGGCCAGTCTGGAGGGAGGTTAGGAGGTCACACTGCTCTCCCCGCGCAAGACAGTTCACTCCTGATGGACGGTGTTGAATCCTCACTTGCCTGAGTGACTTCACGTGTTGACAGCTGTTTGCTCAGGGGTGCACCATTTTCATGGAATCTTTTCCCATGTTTGTATCAGGTTTTCTCATTGTGAAAGTGTGTATGTGGCAAGATATTTTAGTCCTGCAGAAGGCTGAAAAGCTTAAGTCCTCTTCTAAAAGTGAAAATGTAGGATATTAAACACTGGCAGATACTGCCAAAAAGTACAGCACCTGTTCCCACATGGCATCATGTAAAGTGGGCCCACGGCCCCCATTTTAAAAAACAAGCTCCCATTTCCGAGGCCACACTGCGAGTTCACCAGGTTCTTCTTCTCCGACAGGTGGGCATCAACTACCAGCCCCCCACGGTGGTCCCGGGGGGGGACCTGGCCAAGGTGCAGCGGGCCGTGTGCATGCTGAGCAACACCACGGCCATCGCCGAGGCCTGGGCCCGCCTGGACCACAAGTTCGACCTCATGTACGCCAAGCGCGCCTTCGTGCACTGGTACGTGGGGGAGGGCATGGAGGAGGGGGAGTTCTCGGAGGCCCGGGAGGACCTGGCGGCGCTGGAGAAGGATTACGAGGAGGTGGGCGTGGACTCGGTGGAGGCGGAGGCCGAGGAAGGGGAGGAGTACTGAAGGCGGCGTGGCCGCAGCCCCGCACTTGTTTCCCTGGCAGTCCTGTCACAGATGTTTCCCTATTAAAGTTTCTCAGGTAAACCTGTGCCTGAACAAACTCATCTGTCTGCAGGAGTGTGGAGGACGCCCCGCTGGTTTTCAGTTGAATTTGCCATTTCCCAGGCTTCTCTGTTGGGATAGGCGGTCTGAGGCATAAGAGCCTAGAGGTGGAGTATGGAAACCTCGGGTCTGCGGACCTGCGGGTAGGATGTGGCCACTCAGGACCCTGGGAGGAAGGGTCTTACCTGCTTCTGTGGCACGCATGACCCATGGAGGGTAACAGCTGTCGCTCACAGCCCTTCTGTGCTCAAACCACTGCTGTACCTGCGTGCTGGGGAGGGCTTCGCTGAAAGTGCAAGAGACCCGGGAAGACCGCGTTTCTTGCAGGCTCAAAAGAGGCCCAGGAGGCAGGTGGTGAAGACAGCACCCAGAGTTAAAGTCTAAATGCTTGTGCCTGAACTTGGCCGACAGGTGACAGAACACACCTGGAATGGACCCTTGGCGTTTCAGAGGTTTATTAGCCACAAGATGGGGGAGCTGCCTGCCCCGGGGTGGCGCTCAGCTGCCGCTCCTCGGGGGGCTCCTCCCCGGCCCACCCCCCTTGGGCAGCCTGGAGGCGCTGGGCTGGCGGGGCATCCTCTGGCTGGGTCCTTCCCGGCTGCTGCGTTCTGCCAGGGCCGGGCCTCCGCCCAGGGCACCGCCGCCCTTGTTTCTCCCTGGAGGACACAGAGCACAGGCGTCAGCAGCTGGGCAGAACCCTGGGGGCAGCGTAGGGAAGCTGGGCAAGTTGACCCTGCGACCGGCTCCCGCCAGGCCGGCTTCTGGACCTGGTCGTGGAAGCGCTGCTTCTTGGTGGTCTCCCTCTCCCCTCTGTGTTCCACAGACATCCAGAGCCGCTGGCCCCGAGACTGGCCTCCCCTGAGGCTCCACGGCTCCGCCCGCTCCCCGACAGGCCATCGGCCGGCGAGGTCTGCAGCCGTGGCTGGGCTGCGCTGGTTCCGGCAGTGGCATCAGCGAGATGGGGAGGACCCGGGGGGCCGGTGTGCTTGGCCCGGCCCACCCCGCTGACCCACCTCAGCCCGGGTTCTCCCTGTCCGCGCTGGGGCAGGGGCGCGCCCCCTGCGGGACCCCAGGCTCCACGCTGGTTCCTGGGCCCGCAGCCTGCGGCGGGGAGCGGGGGCTGTGGGCAGCACCCGCTCTGACCCTGACACTGGCACGCCTGCAGGGACAAGGCCGCCCTGCCGGAGTCTCTGGCAAGTTCTCAGACGGCGGGAGGTCTGAGCCACCTGGCACAGGGTTGGGCGTTTGCAATGGCCCCAGCTTGGAAGCCTGACAGCTGGTCTCCCTGTGAGAACTCGATTCGAATGAGGTGCAGCCACGGGTCACCCAGTGCTGAGCGGGAGCAGACGGGTGTGTGGTGGGGTGATGCGGGGCCAGCTGTGCCCAGGGGCCACCAAAACGAGCCAACAGGGCTGTCCCTGCCCTTCTCCCCAGGACAGATGCCAGCTTTCTGGTCCCGTGAGTGCATGGCCGCCACCCCACAGGGTCATCCAGTTGGAGAGGCCACACTACCCTCCCCAGGCTGGGCCAGGCCGAGTCAGGTCCGGGAGCTTGCGGCTTCACCCTGGGGCCTGAGCGCCGCTGAAGCGCGGTGCAGGGGCAGCTCCCCGAGGCGGGCCCCTGCTGCAGGCCGTACTCTGCAGCTCTGCTTCCTGACCCCCACAGGGAGGACCAGGGCCCCGGACACTCAAGGATGAGAGGGAAGTGAAAGAGCCAAAGTATCGTTCACCTTTAAATCTGGTGAGGCTTAAACCCGGAAATAAGAAACTGATGCCACCCTTAAGTCATGGAAGGTGTCAGGGAAACCACCTCAGGACGGAAGCAGGCCCTTCATCCAGCTCAGGGTGGTTCTCGGCACCTAAAGGAGCCACACAGCCTTGGGGCTCGTGGGGAGACCCACTCAGGCCTTGGGCCCGCTGGACCCAGCAAGGCACGTTTGGGAGCTCAGAGCTGTCACGCCTGCTCACCTTCCTCTGATGTGGCTATTAGGTCAGATGGAACGGACTTAAACGAGGATTGAGGCTGAGCCCAGGGTAAAGCCTGGTTCCCATGGGGCCCTCTTAAGGGTCAAGACAGACAGCGGTTTGTCGTCGTCGTCACTAAGTCGTGACCCCACAGGCTGCAGCCCGCCAGGCTTCCCTGTCCTTCACCGTCTCGGGGTTTGCTCAAGCTCATGTCCGTGGAGTCCGCGATGCTAGTGAACCATGTCATCCTTGTTGAATGAATCACTGCCGGCTTACTCCCCTAATGAAGCGAACCCCCCAAACAGCGGCCCACTGCCAGTCGTGACTTGGGGGCCCCTGAAGCTGGGGAGCACCTAACCCCCGCTGCGGGCTCTGCCGGGCGCTGAGTGGGAACTAGAACCAGAAAAGCCCAGAGCTTTCTCCTGGGTGGTGAGAGCTCCCCTTGTGGAGTCGGCCAGCTGCTGAGGCCAGGTATCAGTGACAGGATATGTGACAAGGGGTGAGAAATGTCAGGCAGGAACCACCGCAGCCCCACCTCCCGCTGCGCCCGCTGGCGGGGTCTGGTGGCCAGGACCGGCGGGCGGCAGGGCGTGGGGAGCACCCAGCAGGGGCCTGACCGGTGCTGCAGACCAGACTCTGAACGCCGGTGCACAAGGCGGGCTGCACACGTGCCCCTTACCCTTGGCCCACACCCCTGGGGGACGGTCCCGCGCGGATGTGCCTGTGACCCCGCCGGGCACACGGCCGGGTGCTGCTGGAGAGGAGCACATCCATGGGCAGGAGTGGCCAAACCCCCAGCTCAGGAACCAGGCAAGGGGGGACCCCGGGGGCTGATCCTCCAGACGGCCAGTCTGGGGGCTGACAGCACCGCAGCGCCCTTGCAGCTCAGAGCTGCTCGTTCTGGAGGCCATGGCAGTTTCCATGGAAACAGTACCAACCCCCAGAAATAAACCAATAAACGCAACCTGCAAAAGGAGAGAACAGGCAGCAAGAGAACCGGAGGGAACCGGGGGGCCCCGGAGAGAGAGGCGAGTGCGCGGCAGCTGGGCCGTGGAGCAGAACCGGAGAGGCCGCAGGCTGCGGGGCGCAGGAAAAGGAGGGCCTCGCGGGGGGGCTACGGCTCCGGACAGAGAGAAAGGAGGCCTCTGGAGGTCAGAGAGAGACAAAGAGAGCAGACAGGGAGCATCAGTGGGGAGGCCCACACCGCAGCGCCCAGGAGGGGGCCTCTCAGGACAGGGACGCAGGCGCCCAGGGCCCCGGCGCTCCCATCCAGGGTCCCAGCTGCCCTCTGCCCCAAAAGCCCCTTCTCAATGTTTCTAACCAAGGAGCCGGCCCGGACATTCAGCTGCGTCTCAAGTGTGTCTGGAATACGGAGAAGGGACATGCCAAGTGGATTAGAGCTCCACTGTGACACCCTGGTCACCAGCCCCTGCTCACCCCAGCCACGACCTCCAGACTGAGCAGCGCCCCAGGCCCTCTGCACCCTGCCAGCCAGGAGCTGCCCACAGAGGGAAGCTTCACTATCCAGACTCAGCAGGACCTGGGCCTGGTGAGGGGCCAACAAGCGAGCACAGGAAAGCCTCTAGCCACCCTGCTCCCTGAGGACTTAAGTACAGGCTACAGCTGCAGGGAGGAGAGAACCAATGCCGCCTGTTCCCAGCTTCGTGGGAAAACGACCTGAGTGCAGAGCTGGGGAGAAACGGGTTGCAGAGTCCCGATAAGGTCTAGGTGGCTTTGGGGCTCCCACCCTGCACCCTCCCCATGTGGACGGGCACCCTCCAGGGTGGTAGATAGCAAAGTCCAAGCTGGGGATTGGAGTCCAAGGGGCCAGCCATCGGATGTGCCCACCGAGTTCTGGGACAAGAACAACAGAAAGGCCTGGCCACTCGGGACCAAAGGCGCCCAGTGCCAGGCGCTGCCCACCCGCCGCCCCGGCCCGGCTCTGACCTCGGGTCTCAGGCACGCTGGGCGCGGGCAGGGGCACGGCCGTGGGGTCCTGGGAGTCGCTCGCCACCCTCTGCCCAGCGCACATGGACTTGAGCATCTGGAAGACGGCGAGGGGCGCCACGTTCAGCTTCAGCAGGTCCACCAGGATCCTGGCGAGAACACACGCAGCGGCAGTGAGCTCTCCTCGCCCGGGCCGGCCTCCCCGGGGGACCCCGACTCCCCTGGGCGCTCACTTGAACACGTCGGGGTCCATGGCGCCGCCCGCAGCCTGCGCCAGCTCGAACAGCTCCATCTCCTCGGCGCTCAGCACCTTTTTCCGCCGCAGCGCTAGCTTTTGTAAGGCCGCCTCCAGTCCCGGGGGCGCCCCCGGCCCGGGGCCGGGCCCCGCGCCCGCGGCCGCCATCTGCGGAACCGCGGAGGGTGCGCGCCGCCCGGTCCCCGCCGCGCCCCCTACCGGCCCGCCACGTGCCCAGCTCCCCGCAGCGGCCCCGCCGTCCGGTGCTGGGGCCCGGGCGGCGGCAGGAGTGCGGAGCACCCGCCCCTTAGCGACTGGGCTCCCGCGCGCGCTCAGCAGGAAGCCCGCACGCAGAGCCCCGCGGTCGCCCAATAAACGCCAGCCAGGCCCGGCGCGCGGCTCTTCCGCGCCGCCCCCCGATAGGGGGCGCGCCTGTAGGCCCTAACCTTAACGCGAGGCCGCTTCTCTTGCGCACGCGCGGTCCTTGCCGCTAGGCTCCCCGCTGAGCGCGCTCCCCGCTGCGCGCGCTCCCGCGCGCGCGTAGCGAGACAGGCCTCCCATAAACCCGCGGGGGGGGCGGGGCTTGGCTTTGCGCACACGCTTTTCACCGCGTCCGCCCGGGGGACGCGACGAGCGCAGCTTGATGACGACATTTCGGCGCCGAGTCGCCGAATGGCTGCCTTGGTCCCTGAAGTGGGCGACGCTGCGGGTTCCTCAGGTGAGTGGTGGCAGTAGCGCGCGGTCGGGACCAGTGTCCCGGCGGCCGCCCCAAACCTCTGCAGAAGTCGGCTCCGCGGGGCGTCGAGTGCCGCGCCGCGCCGCGCCCTCCCGCCGCCTTCCCGCGCGCCTCACGAGCCTCGCTCAGGCGGGCGCCGGGTTAACGTTCCTGCGCGCGGTGGGGGACCGACAGCCTGGGGCTCCCGGGCGAGCGCTGTGGGGGGTTTGGGGGTGGGTCTCGGCCTGACGCCCACCCCTGCCCCGGGTGTGCTGGCCTTGCAGAGCAGCGGCTTCCGAGGGTCGCCGGGTAGTGGCGAGCTGCAGACGGGAGGGCTTGCTCTTTGCGCGGCCGGAGGAACGCCGCGACGAGATGGGCGCCGCCAGGGCTGCGGTTCCAGGAGAGACCCCGAAGCCGGGTCGGAAGGCACTCCTGAGGCAGCGGGTGTGGAGGTGGCGGGATGAAGTGGAGGGGGGCGCCCAGAGCAGGCGGCGCGGCGGGAGAACCGGGACGCTGCCGTCTCCCCGAAATTCCCCGGTTGGGCGCCTCGGGCTCACTCAGCCGCTAACTCTGCCAACTTTCTCCGAGGAAGGAGCAGCTTTCACCTCCTCATCTCTGAAGCTCTGCCCTTGGCCCGCAGTACAGGGTTTTATGCCGCTTTGATCGTTTCTGAGTAGTGCACGGTGTTTTCTGGGCCGCTTGGTTCAGGACTGGAGCATTTTAAGTCATCCTTAAAACTGAAGCGAATGTTTAGTTTAATTAGGACTTGAGCAGACTCAGTGTTGCTGGACCCAAGATTTGACTATTCACAGCTCGATAGCGGGTACTCCAAAGGCAAGTGTCAAGAGAAAAGAAAGGTTGTTTTAATCAGAAAGCTGGAGCAGCCAGACCGGTATCCCAGAGGCGACTCTGAAGATTATGCGCCACAGTCACAGTTTTTAAAGGGATAAGGGGAAAGAATCTCAGAGTCATTGCTGCAGGACGTCAGGCTGTGCATCACTTTCCGTCTCGTGCAGGCTGGCGGTCTCCTCCTAGTCGTTCTTCAGCTGTTGTCTTGCCTGCTAATCTGCAGGATTGCCAGGAGGGATCCTGGGGACAGAGAGCTGGTCATTCTTTTTCATTCCTACCTTTTTTTAATTTAGGGAAAGAATCAACAAGTTAGGTAGGGTTTTGTGGGCATTCAGTAGACCCTGAATCAGGAGTTAGGTTAAATGCCACCAGGTCACCTCATTTCTACAAGGTTTGAGCAAGACAGAAATTGGCAGAGAGGAAAGGGCAAAGGACCTGCTTACAGATCCCCCGGGCAATACTCCATTTCTGTGGGACTGGGGGCAAAAGCCTGTCTTCTGAAACTTCTTCCTGTGGACATAGGGCACCGTATTCTTTGAGTGGAAGATGTGGGTGTGAATCTGTAGCATCTTCTTGCTGACAGTTTTAGCCTGTTCACATATACGAGCAGAGCAAGCTACAATTACTTTGATGGCCACAGAGACAGGTTATTGTGAAGAGCAGCATCGGTCCCACTGTCTCAAGGCCGGTTCTCAGAACTGCTGGCTGTGGATGGAGCGCCTTATGTCACGGCTGCAGTCCGGTCATTGCGCAGCTGGCTCTTTTCCTCTGCTGGCAGTTGTAGCATCTATAAACAACTCAGGAGTGTGCATCAGAGTTTCCTGACCATCAGCTGCTTGTTCTGGCTGTTTTGTGCTCTGGGGGGGCCAGGCAGACTTCAGCTTTTCTACAGACAGGGGTGGGGGACATCTGCTGAGGATGGGGGTGTCCAGCACCCTTGGTCTCACAGGGAGGTGTTCGTAATGTCCAGGGGCAGAGATGCCCACCCAGCCTCTCCATCCACGTAGTCTGCCTGCCAGCTGCCCCCTCAGCGTTGTTCCTTGGCTGTGGGCAGAGCTGTGCCAGGAGAGCCGTCAAGGGACGCAGAGGCTCTGGCTCTGCTCGGTCTGGGTGTTTTCAGGTTCTGCCCCGCAGGCACAGGGAGTGGGAGTCTGGAGAGCTGCCCCTGATTTTCTAGTGGCCGTTCAGAGGCTCTGCTGGTGAGGTGTGCTCGTCCCCTCCTCGCCCCTTCCTCAGAGGGCGCAGGTAGGACAGGGGCGGTGCGCCGCCTTTCTCTAGAGAGCGGTGAGGAGGCGTGCGGGTCTGAGTCCTGTCTGCGCCTCCGTTTCCCTCAGCACTGACCTCGTACCACAGGTCCTCGTGAGGATGCGCCTTCTGTTCTTGCTCAGCAGGCTTTGCAGCTTAAAACTGCACCCGTTGGCACCTCATGGTTGTGTGTGAGGACACAGGGCCTGGCTGGCTCTCAGCAGAGGGCGTCTCAAGGCTGACCTCAAGGTGCTGACCGGCTCTGCTCTCATTTGGGGCGCAGGAGGAACCTGCTTCTAGGGTTACGCAGGTTGCCAGAAGGTCTGGCTCTTTGCAGGTTTTAACCAAGGCCCCCATTTCCTAGCTGCCTGTTCGCCAGGACTCCTTTGAATCTTAACGGTTCTAACGCTTGAGACTTGACTCTGTCTGTAAAACCCCTTTCAAAGAGAGTTTGAACAGCCAGAGCCGGGACTCTGGCAGGGCTTCCTTAGAACCCTTCCTGCCTGGCCCCGAGGAGTAAGTGAGGCGCGGATGGCAAGCCGCCGGAACTAGGCCTGGCGCAGGGCGCGTGCCCCGCTTTACCACAGGCTCCCCCGCGGCCCTGGCTCTGAGGCTCCCGCTGGCCTGCACGTGAGCAGGACTTCTGCAGGACGTGCGCCTGGGTTGCACTTCGTGAAGTGCTGCGGTGCCTTGTTGTTGAGACTCCATCTCTGTCTGCAGTGGTCCCCTAAGACGGTCGCTCCAGACCCTGCGAGGCAGGCTGCCATGGCGTTCCCCCACCTGCAGCAGCCCAGCTTCCTGCTGGTAAGTGTCCGCTGCCCGCCGAGGGCCCACGGGACAGGACTTCTGTAGCAGAGGGACTGGAGAGCTCTGCAGTGCCTGCTTTTTGGGGTGCTGTGCTGGAAAGCGTGGACTCCCGTTGGGATCCTCAGGCTCGAGTCTGCCCTCTTCTGGTGTGTGCTGGTTTTTTATGCAGGCACTGAGCCCCAGTTTTCTCATTTACAAGAAGGGGTCATAGAAATGTCGGTTTCCCGGTCTCCCCTGCTGGGGGAGGGGCAAGGAGGAGAATGGACACCTGTCTCTTCACGTCTCGTAAATTCTTACACGAAAGCGAGGTGTTCTAATGACCTTAACTGCCGTTGGTGAACACCGGCAGGTCCCTGCTCTGCTGGGGCACCAGGCCTGCACTTTCCTGTGGACGTTGCTCTGGGCCCAGGGTCTTCCTGGTGCCCCCCGAAAGTCAGCAGATCCCGCCCCAGCCTGCACAGCGGAGTCTTGCATCTGACAGAGACGCTGTGGGCCCCACCCTCATGGAGATGGCCAGGGCCTTGCATTCCCTGGGCGAAGCCTGGCCTTGCCTGCTGACCTTCATCCGTGCGCACAGGGCCCTTCTTTTCTCTGGTCGGGATGACGCGAGCCTTCCATGTCTGACTCCCACCTGTCACTTGGACTTCCGGTCTGACTTCCAGCAGGGTGCTCACCATGTTCTGGTTGGCTCTGTCTCCTAGGCCAGCCTGAAAGCCGACTCTATAAACAAGCCTTTTGCACAGCGCTGCCAAGACTTGGTTAAAGTCATCGAGGACTTTCCAGCAAAGGTAAGGCTTTGCTGTCTGTTTTCTATGGGGGTGTGTCCCACATGCTCTCAGAGGAGGGTCTATAAGCCCCTCTCCCACCTCCGAGCGCTGCCTGCGGAAGCCTGACGCCGGGTGTAACTCATGTCTGTGACGTGTAAATGAGAGCACGTAGATTGGGGTTTCTCAGCTGTGGGCCCACAGGGGCCGTTGGCAGTGTCTGGGGGCGGTTATAGTTGTCACACGGGCGTCCCTCCCCACACCTGCCCATGCCGTGTCTAGCACAGAGGTCAGCCGTGCGGGGTTGAGCCAGACATGCAGTAGCCACGTCACCATGGCTGCCCAAGATGGGGCAGCAGGTCCTGGGCGCAGGCCCGGCTGGGAGGCGGGCAGGGTCCCCTGGAGAGCCTGCTCTGAACACCCACGCCGCTACAGGAGCTGCACGCTGTGTTCCCGTGGCTGGTCGAGAGCGTTTTCGGCAGCCTGGACGGCGTCCTGCCCGGCTGGAACCTGCGCTGCCTGCAGGGCCGCGTGAGCCCCGTGGAGCACAGCGTCGCCTTGGAGTTCCTGGACCCTGGGTAGGTTGTCTCGCCTACACGGGGCCGGACATTCTCGGGGAGTCCTGTCTGGTTTGCCACTCACTTCCCTGTTTCTGTCGTTCGCGTTCAGAGGCCCAATGATGAAACTGGTGTATAAACTTCAGGCCGAAGACTATAAGTTTGATTTTCCTGTCTCTTACCTGCCCGTAAGTAAGCCACGGCGGTGACGGTGGTCTCGTAGCCATGGTGCTGGCAGCGGACGGGGGCCTGAAGGGTTGTCACAGTGACCAGAGCATCCTGGTGTCTGGCCCCGGAGGCATCACCAATTGGAACTTCACCAGTTCCTTCTGTCCCAGAGGTGATCTGAACCCTGCCGGTGGGAAGGCCCAGTGGCCTCCGGCTGAGTGGCAGGGCATGTGCCTAGAGGCTTTATTTTACTGAGTCTGCAGTTCTGTGGGGCTAGTTAAAGGCAGGCTAGCTCACGGGGCTCAGAAGCACAACAGATGGGATCCATCACATGCCTGGCTGGGCCAAGATGCGCCCTGCTGCAGCGGGCCTGGTGGGGACGCGGGGACAGTGCGTGACAGGCAGGGGACAGCGCGGTTCCCCAGTTGGGGTCAGGGCTGGGCTCCACCACAGCCTCCTCAGGCCACCCCGTGTCTGCAGGGGCCCGTGAAGGCGTCCATCCAGGAGCGCGTGCTTCCCGACAGCCCCCTGTACCACAACAAGGTGCAGCTGCCGCCCGCCGGGGGCCTCGGCCTGTACCTGGCCCTCAGTATCCTTTGTCAGCCATAGCGGGGGAGGCAGTCAGCACGGGGCCGGGGGGGGGGGGCCGCCCTGCTGTTTGTCCCCTGACGCGGCCTTCAGATCCCTTCGAGTACTACATGTTCTTCTTTGCCTTGAGCCTCATCACTCAGAAGGTAAGGAGGGCTGAAGCCCCTTGGGGGCGGGGCAGGAGTGCCCAGGGCTCTTGTCCAGGCAGGCTGGGCCGGCCGCCTCCTGTTCCCCCTTGTGCCCACAACCTTCGCCCTTCAGGCCACCCTCACTGAGCCAGGGTGACAGGCTGGGACGGCAGGCGCCCCGAGTGCTGGTCTGGGGGGCTTCCTGCAGGGGGTGCCTTCTGGGCATGCGCAGGGTGGGCCCCGCCCTGGGTGCTTGGGACCCTCAGGGGCAGGGCCTGAGCCCGTGATGGCGGGGTCCTCAGCCACGCTCACGGGGCTCTGCTTCCAGCCGCCCCCTGGGGGCCTCCACGTCCGCACCTCCGACTGCGCCTACTTCATCCTGGTGGACAGGTACCTGGCCTGGTTCCTGCCCACGGAAGGCAGCGTGCTGCCCCCCCTCTCCTCCAGCCCAGGGGGCCCCAGCCCCGCGCCAGCTCCCAGGTGAGGCTTCCGGCCAAGGCCCGAGGTGCCCGCGCACACCGCCAGGTGCGGGTGGTCCTTCCTCCTGGTGGAGCGTTGCCCTCGGGACGGTGGTGGTGCCCTGCGTGCAGAGCGCTCAGCTTTGTCTGCAGCCTGAGGCTCTGCGACCCAGCTGCCCTGATGCGGGCTGGAGGGCTGGTGGGGGCTTCCCTTAAATGGCAGGTTCTTTGGCCTCGGGAAAGGGCCAGGGCCGTGTTCTGCGTGTGGCCGCCCTCTCTGCACAGGGCACCCGAGCCCAGGCTGGGCCAAGAGCAGCTGGCAAGGGACTTGGAGCTGGGGATGGCCGACGGTCCCAGCCGTGGAGGACGGGGGCGCTGGGCTGCGGCCTCTGTGAGCCGGGTGCTGGGGCAGAGCCCTGGGCCCCGCCAGCCCACCTCCTTCCCTGGAGGCTTCAGGCTCTGTCCTGCAGAGCCCCCACCCTCTGGCACCTGCTGGGTCCCCCTGCACTTGACTGGCGGGGCCCCCGAGGACGGGACAGGACAAGTGGGGGTGCAGAGCGGGGGCTGGGGGGCATTCACACCCCCAGAGAGGCTTCAGCTGCCAGGTGGACTTCTGGCCCGGATTTGGCTCGCTCCTTCTAAGATATAATTTCAGGGTTTACACGTTGCTGCATGTAACAGAACTTTCACAGGCCCTTCACCCGCCTGATTTCCGAGTTGTCTTATTCTGCGGATCTGTGTGTGTTTTCTTGAGCTGTTTGAACAAGTTACAGACACGTGGCTGTCACGCCTTAACTCATGAGTGTTTTCAGAAACCTGTGGTCTCTTCGACCTTCCTGCAGAGTAGGGCCCGCCAGCCCGGCCCCACACCCGCCTTGGGCTTTAGCAGCCTCCTGCCTCCTGCTCGCGGCTGTCTCTCCGTCGTCCGGAGGGTCCCGACCCCAATGGCGGTGTGCGCCGCGCCCTTGCCCCTCAGGTGTACCCCACGGTCAGACGCTGGCCTGGCTGAGGGATGCCGCGGCCCTCCTCCGGGGAAGGTGGATAAGTGCCTGGGTCTCAGGTAATGAACCTGGGGGACCTAGTGGGCAGCGTCTGTGTCCCTTGCGGTCCTCGGCCGAGCCTGTTGTGGACGAGCAGTGCCAGCTGACGCTCCTCCGGTCTTCCCCCCTCACTCCTTAGGCCGGCCCTGAAGGCAGCCTTCTCCCTTTGTTCACACATGGCGGCTTGACTGGACCTGCCCCTGCCGTCCCAGGTGGCCCGTCCCCCCGCCGCGGCCATCCTGACACTCTGTGTCTGGCTCTCTGTCCCTAGGACACCGGCCGTGCCCTTTGCCTCCTACGGCCTGCACCACACCAGCCTCTTGAAGCGGCACGTCTCCCACCAGACGTCCGTGAACGCGGACCCCGCCTCCCATGAGATATGGCGGTCGGAGACGCTGCTCCAGGTGAGTGCGGGCCCGTCTGCGGGAGCCGGTCGGGTGCTGGGCTCTGCCCGCCCCGCGGGCAGGGCCGAGAGGCTGCGCCTGTGGGGGGCGCGTTACAAACGGGAAGGCGCTTGCCCGCGGTCACCGGTGTCACTGGCAGGGTTTCCCCGGGCTCCGTCTGTGGAGCTTTAGTCTTTCTCTCCTGGTGACGCGATGGCTCTCCGGCCCCTCCGTTTCCGTGGCTGGGCTCACCCTCCCTGGCCACCAGCATGTCTCGGGCACTGAGGCACAGGGCCTCCCCTTGGTCAGCAGGCCTGTCCCCCCGCGGGGCCCCCGTGTGGGTGGCAGGCAGCCCTGCGCCTGTCCCCTGAGCTGGCCCCGGAGAGCCTGCTGGCTCTGCGGCTGGACGCCAGGGCTGTGGGCATCACCACAGCCGGCTTGTTCAGAACCTGGAATGTGGCTGGGATGGGGTTCTGTGGTTTTTTGGAACCGTGGTAAAATACACATAACATAGAACGTAAGTCTGAAATGTTTTAAGGCAATAGTCACGTAGTGTTAGGGTGTTTGCACTGTCGTAACAAGTTTCCAGAGCCTTCCATCCGTGAGACCCAGCGTCTGTCATCAGACAGCAGCCCCTGCACGCGCCTGCAGCCCTGCCCCCGCGTCCCGCTCTGTTCCGTGATGGACCCCCCACCCCGCGCCTCTGTGACTCACTGACTGCTTCCCTCAGCGGCGCCGCGGGCTCGTCCGTGTGGCGGGTGAGCGCCCTGCCCGCTGAAGCCGCGCGCAGTTGTGCGCGTGTGGCCCCGTGTCGTGTGTCGGCCGTCTGACGGGCACGTGGGCCGCTCTGGTCTTCGCTGCTGGGGTCGTCCTCCTGAGCCTTGCCCTCGGGGGTTCTGAGGCCCTGCTGCGCTGTTGTCCACGGTGGGCGAGCCATTTCTCATCACCCCCAGCGGGGCGCGCGGGCTCCGGTTTCTCCGTGTCCTCGGGACGCTCGCTGTGCCCTGGGTTTTGACTGCGGTGTCCTAGTAGTGGGGAGCGGCCTGTTCCGCCTTTCTCGTCCTGTTGGCCACGTGTGTGTCTTTGGAGAAGTGTCTCCTTGAGTCCTTTGCCTGGTTTTGAGCTGACATTTTTGTTGTGACTGAGTTCTCAGAGATCTCTGTGTAGGCTGGGTGTTAATCCTTCCTCAGAAACACGGTTGGCGAGTCTTTTCCCTGTTCTGTGAGCTGCCATTTTACTCTATGCGTTGTATCTTTTGATGCACAAAAGACAGTTTTTTAAATCAGAGTTTACTAAAGTCTTCCTCACTTGGCTGTGCTGGGTCCTCGGTGCCGGGCGGGTTTTCTCTGGTGCCCGCAGGGCCGTTGTCTGGCTGTGGCGGGCGGGCCTGTCGCTGCCGTGGCTTCTCTCGCGGGGGAGCCGGCTCTAGGCTCACAGGCTCAGTGCTGTGGCTCAGGTGCCCTGTGGTGTGCAGGACCTTCCCGGACCAGGGATTGAGCCTGTCCCTCACATTGGCAGGTGGGTTCTTAACCACAGGCCCCCAAGGAAGTCCCACCAAAGCTTTTAATTTTCATGCTGTCCAGTTTTTCCCTTTGTTGCCTGAGCTGTTGGAGTCACACGTAGGAAGTCATTGTCATGTCCAGCGTTGTGAAGTGCTGATTTTACGATTTTACCTCCTGTTCTAGGTCTTTGATCCACAGTGAGTTGTTTTTCGTTTACGGTGTTGAGTGAGGGTCTGACTGCATCCGTGTGCAGTTGGGTCCTGTTTTCCCGGCAGCCTTGGTGGAAAGCTTGTTCGTTCTGTCGCCGAGTGGTCTGGAGCCCTCGCCGGGACCTGTTGACCCGCCCGTGCTCTCTTGCAGGTGTTTGTGGAAATGTGGCTCCATCATTACTCTCTGGAGATGTACCAGAAGATGCAATCCCCTCACGCCAAGGTATGTGGCTGCTGCCGTTCCTCTTCTTCTGCCACTGCAAGTGCTGCATTTCAGCTTCAGAGCTGGCTGTGGGCTCCTCCCCAGGTGCCGGGTGGCTTGCGCTGTGTGCCGGGCTTGCACCCGCCCACCCCGGGCACCCCGGCTGCTCCCCGCCCGTCTTGGCGGCCCCGCTGCGTGTCCTCCGAGTGCACAGGTGGCCCTCCAGGGGCGGCTGGGGTCTGCCGGCCCCTCCCTTGCCGGGCCGCTCACATGTGTGCGGAGGCCTGGGGTCCCCGACCCCCACTGTGGCCCCCGGGCTAGTCGGGATGGGCTCCACCACCCTAGACCCCGCCCTTGCTGCAGGCGCGGTCCTCCTGGCATCCTTGAGGCTGGGGGCCCACGGCCTCTGCCGTCCCGGGGGTTTGCTCTGCAGGACACCCCAGGTGCGGGAGGGCTGAGCAGGGCCAGGCTCCACCCTGGGCCTCCCGAACACTGCCCGCCCCACCCACTTCTGCCCGGTGCCTCAGTCTTTAGACATGGCTCTGGGCTGCCGGTCACCTCAGGGGCCTAGCCCTCCTCCCGGTGACTGCAAAGGTCCGGGCAGTTACCCAGAAACCTGCCCTTTGCTGTCTGTTGGGGCAGGAAAACAACACATGAGGAGGAAGGTTGTGTGGAACGCCGGCTACAGGGGGCCCTGGGGTCACTGTTCTGGAGCTCCTGCAGGCTGTGGGCCCGCGGGGTCCCTGGGGTCCCCAGGCTCCCCAGCTCCTTGCTGAGCATGTGGCCGGGCCATCTCCCGGCGTCTGGCATGTCCCTGGGTGAAGCATGGCACCCAGCATGCGGGCAGGCCATGTGCGGGCGGCTCTGACTGCTGCAGGGGGTAGGCAGGGGCCCAGGGCGGGGGCAGACAGTGGGCCAGCCTCGCTGCCCCCGCCAGGATCCAGGCCTCTGGGTGTGTGTGGCCATGGCCGGCCTGTCGGGAGACCTGGCCGTGGGCCTGACTGGAGATTGTGGTCCTGGCGAGGTTGGGGCTGGTCTCCATGAGGGAGTCCAGGGCGGGCCTGGTGGGCCGTGTGCCACCTGGAGCCCCTCTGGGAACCAGCCCGTGCGTGTCACAACACCTGGGAGTTGACCAGGAATTGATCATGTTATGTACTGATGAATTTCTCTTCGAAACAGCCCAGGAAGTCCCGTCAATTGCTCTGGGCGAGAGGCCTCGGTCTAGAATTGGCTTCTCACGTTTGCGTTTCGTTCCTGGGCCACAGACACATGAGCTGCTGTGGCGCGGGGGGCGGGCAGACCGTGGAGCCCCAGGGACCCTCGGGCCTGCCTCTGCCCCGGCATGGGGGACGGCTGCATGGCGCGGGCTCTTCCGGACACGTGCTCCTGCTGGTGTGTGTCGGGGCTCCAGGGCTGCTTCTCACTGTCTCTCTCTCTCCCTCCCCGCCCGCCCGCCCGCCCGCCCGCCGGCTTCTGCCCAGCTGGAGGTCCTGCACTACCGGCTCAGCGTCTGCAGCGCCCTCCACAGCCCCGCCCACCCCAGCCTCCAGGCCCTCCACGCCCACCAAGTACTGGCCGCGCGTGTTCTGTCCGCCCCACCCCCCGCCCCGTGGCATAAGCCCTGGAGCTCACGTCTGTGCAGCAGTGAAGCCTGGGGCGCCTGGGATGATGCAGAGGCCCCTTCCAAGCAGAGCCAGGCCCTGCTGGGGCTCGGGGTGCAGCCAGGTGGCCGTGCTGGGGTCGCCGCACTGCCTGGCCCAGCTCTAGGCCAGCCCAGGTGTCAAGCCTGGGGCCACTGTGCCGCGTGCTCGGCCCCGGCTCCTGGGGGGAAGCCGTGCGGCCTTTGGCGCGCAGGCCTGGTGCCGGGGCTGACCGAGGACAGGCGGCCCCGGGGCTCGGGGGTGGCGACCTTGTGGAGGCTACAGTCTGCTTAGGCAGGAGTGCCAGGGATGGAGTGCAGTCCGTGGGATAGGGGTGTGGGGCCAGCAGGCTCCTGAGGTTCGCTGCTCCCCAATGTGACCTCCGGGGAGTTTGGGCCTCGCTCACGGTCAGGGCTCTGTCCACGTTGCCCTTAGTGGGGCCTTGAAGCCCTGAAATTGAATTTGGGCACAGATGAGATGTCACGCTTCATTCCTGCCTGGCTTCTGCACAGAGGAGGGAGAGAAGGTTCCAGAAGGACCGCCGTGGGCGGGGGAGGGCCTTCCCAGGCAGCAGCGGGGTCATCCACAGGGGGAAGCCAGCCCATGGGGGTCTTGAAGGCAGAGGGTGTGGGCAACAGCGACAGGCTCCTGCGGGCACTGTCTCAGGCTGGGAGGTGCTGAAGAAGGCAGTGTGCCTGAGGAGCAGTGAGGAGGTGGCCCGTGGGCTGGGTGCGGGTGCCGGCCCAGGGTGGGAGCAGGCCCAGGAACGCTGGGGGTTGAGATACACGGGGGGGCAGGCCCCGGGGCTCCTGGAGCAGGGCCAGCACGGAGGGGCCCTGTGATGTTCATTCCCGTTACGGCATCCCCTTCCCTCCGGTACGCTGCAAGTGCACCACATAGAGACCCAAAGGTAGACGTGGCAGAAGGGGTACCGGCCTGGGGGTCGCCGGGGCCTGCACGGCCGTCTCCACGCTGGGGCGGCCCATGGGACCATGCCTTGGGCCCGGGGCTTTTGCGCGCCGCTCGGCGCTGCTCACTGCGGGCAAGCCCGTGGCTGGGGGTGGGTGGGGGAGCAGCCGCCAGGTCTCAGACCCCTCCACATTTGTGGACCAGAAGCCCAGCTCGAGGGATGGGGTAGGGGGTCCTTGTGGCGGAAGCTCCACCGGAACTCCAAGTGCAGGGAGCCCCCGGGCATGGGCGGAGCAGCCTGCGGGGTGTCCCTGACGCCCCCACCTGGCCCCCAGGAGTCCTTCATGCCCACGGAGGAGCACGTGCTGGTCGTGCGGCTGCTGTTGAAGCACCTGCACGCCTTCGCCAACAGCCTGCGGCCTGAGCAGGCCTCGCTTTCCGCCCACTCGCACGCTGCCAGCCCCCTGGAGGAGTTCAAGAGGTGGGTGTGGGAGGGGGCGGTCCCCTGATCCCTCCTGGCACGGAGGTAGGGGCAGCAGGGAGACCCGTCTCACTTCCCCCCACCGAAGCAGAAGAGCCCAGCCTCTCAGCTCTGCGCCCCCACCCCCCACTCCCCACACGGGCAGGGGAGGGTTGAGGCCTGATGCCCAGGCCAGCAGGGGCTGGCAGAGCGGGTGACGTGTGGGTCAGGCCCAAGTGCTGTGCCCCCGGGGTGTCCTCTGAGGAAGGGGCTGCACACTGGAGGCCTTGCCCCAGGCCTGCTGGGGGGCCTGGGCTCTGTGGTGACGCCCCTGGCCCCGCAGGGCCGCCGTGCCGAGGCTCGTCCAGCAGAAGCTGTACCTCTTCCTGCAGCACTGCTTTGGCCACTGGCCCCTGGACGCGTCCTTCAGAGCTGTGAGTGCCGCCTGGGCCCCGTGCGTGCAGAGGGGGGCGGTCGTCCCACCAGCCCCCACCTGAACCCAGCCACCCACCTGGGTGGGCTCCCAGCCTCACCCCCGCCAGGTGGTCTGTTCTGAGGGGCCCCTTCCTCCCCTCCCTCAGCACTGGCCTCTCCGTCTCACCAGGTGCTGGAGATGTGGTTGAGCTACCTGCAGCCCTGGAGGTACGCGCCCGAGAGGCAGGCCCCGGGCAGTGACTGCCAGGCCCGCAGTGTGTCGGAGAGATGGTGAGCCCGCCCCAGCTGCTGTGTGTGTGGGGGTCCCCGTCCCCTCCCCCACTGTCTTTGGGGGGCCCCCGTCCCCTGCCACGTGCGCTCAGGCAAAGCCCCTCAGTGCTGCACCGCGCCCGCCCCGCCCCAGGGAAGGGCCTCTTCGTGAGGACCCTGCCCTCAGCCCTCTGTGCTGCCCCCTCCCGTCACCCCGCTCGAGGTGCGGGAGACCGAGCCTGGAGGAGCCCTGACTCCCCCCCCTCAGGGCGCCGTTCGTGCAGGAGAACCTGCTCGTCTACACCAAGCTCTTCCTGGGCTTCCTGAGCCGAGCGTTGCGCACGGACCTCGTCAGCCCCAAGAACGCGCTCATGGTGTTCCGCGTAGCCAAGGTCTTCGCACAGCCCAACCTGGCCGAGATGATCCAGCGGGGTGAGGCCCCAGCCAGAGGGCACCAGCGCTCTGGGACCCCCGGGGGGACCGCCTGCGCCTCGGGGCCACAGCCAGCCTGGCGTCCTGCCTTCCAGGCGAGCAGCTGTTCCTGGAGCCCGAGCTCGGCATCCCGCAGCGGCAGCACCGGCTCTTCACGGCACCCTCCTTCACTGGCAGCTTCCTGTCGTCATGGCCGCCGGCCGTCACCGACGCCTCCTTCAAGGTGAAGAGCCACGTGTACAGCCTGGAGGGCCAGGACTGCAAGTACACCCCGATGTTTGGGCCCGAGGTCCGGGCACTGGTGAGTGGTCAGCGGTCACGCTCCTCTCCATCTGGCTGGGGGAGTCTAGTGTTTGCTCATGCCAAACTCAGCGTCTGTTGGAAGGTGCGCCTTAGCCCTTAACACTCACCGTCTGGGCGCCCGGAGGCAGCCGAGCCCGCTGACCCCCGCCCGCCCGCAGGTCCTGCGTCTGGCGCAGCTCATCACGCAGGCCAAGCAGACAGCCAAGTCCCTCTCGGACCAGTGCGGGGAGAGCGCGGCCGGCCGCCCCTTCCTGTCCTGGCTGGGCTTCTACCCAGCGGACACCAACGGCTCCTACGCGGGCAACGACCTGGACGAGATGGGGCAGGACAGCGTCCGCAAGACGGACGAGTACCTGGAGAAGGCGCTGGAGTACCTGTGCCAGGTGTTCCGGGTGCGCGCCAGCCGCCCTCAGCCCCGCCCGCCCCGCCCTCGCGGCGATCGAGTTGGGGGGGTGGGGCTCCCCGGGCTCGATCGTGACCCTCTGCCCGACCCTCCCCGCAGCTCAGCGAGGCGCAGCTCGCCCAGCTGACGCTGGCCCTGGGGACAACGCAGGACGAGAACGGGAAGAAGCAGCTCCCGGACTGCATCGTCGGCGAGGACGGGCTCATCCTCACGCCCCTGGGCCGCTACCAGGTGAGGGCGGGGCGATGGGCGGGGCGATGGGCGGGGGCGGGCACCAGGGGCGGGGGCGGTACCGGGTGGGGGCGGGGCGGTACCGGGTGTGGGCGGGGCGGTACCGGGTGGGGCGGGGCGGTGGTGGGGGCGGGGGCGGTGGGCGGGGCGGTACCGGGTGGGGCGGGGCGGTGGGCGGGGCGGGCACCAGGGGCGGGGCGGTACCGGGTGGGGGCGCGGCGTTGCTCAGTGCCCTGTTCCCAGATCATCAGCGGGCTGCGGCGCTTCGACGTCGAGTACCAGGGCGACTGGGAGCTGCAGCCCATCCGGAGTTATGAGATCGCCAGCCTGGTCCGCGCGCTCTTCCAGCTCTCTTCCACCATCAACCGCAGGGTGAGTGTGGGGAGGGCCTCCCGCCAGCCCCCGCCAACCAGCCCCCAACCGCAGGGTGAATGTGGGGAGGGCCTCCCGCCAGCCCGTCCCGCGCCCGCTGAGCCTGCCGTCCGCTCCAGTTCGCAGGCCAGATGGTGGCGCTGTGCTCGCGGGCCGACTTCCTGGGCAGCTTTTGCCGCTACCACCTCTTGGAGCCCGGGCTGTCGGGCCGACGCCTGCTGAGCCCCGTGGGGCGGGGCCACGCCGCCAACCGCGCGCGAGGCCCGCGGCTCAGCCTGCGCTTCCTGGGCAGCTACCGGACGCTGCTGTCGCTGCTGCTGGCCTTCTCCGTGGCCTCTCTCTTCTGCGTGGGGCCCCTGCTCTGCGCCCTGCTCATCGTGCTGGCCTACGTCCTCTACGCCGTGGCCATGACGCTGCTGACCGAGCGCGGCAAGCTGCACCAGCTCTGACGCCGCCGCCGGCCGCACCACGCCCCGACGCCCCACCCCAGTCACCTCCGTGCTTCTCCGGCTGGTTTCCCGCGGCCCGCCTGCTGGGCGGGGCCCGGGCCTCCTCCAGGGGCAGGGCGGCGCGGTGGGCTCCCTGCCCCAGCCGGAGGCCCCGCAGGGAGGTGCCTTTCTCTTTACCATGTAAAGCTCAGGAGTCAGGCCTCCCGGGAGGGCTCGCAGTCTCAGCCCTCAACGTCCCCGGAGGAGGGCGGTGAGACCGCAGGACAGGAACCCGGCCTCTGGCTCCCAAGAAGAATCAGGCTTCAAAAGGCAGTCCTGGGAAAATTAGATGGTGGTTCTCCCCTGGTTCAGGATTTTAAAGCTAATTTTGCTGCCAAGTCCGGGCTGAACACCTGCATCTGAGGAGAGGAGGCGCTCGGGAGCGCAGATGGCCCCAGGCCACGGGCCAGCCGGCCTCGTGTGCACGCCTTGTCCTTGCAGGCGGGCCGGCTGCACTGCCCCCACCCCCCAGCCCAGTCCAGAACCAGTGGTCGGAAACATTGTTTGTGTCCTCGCTCAGAGCAGGTGCTTGGACAGGGTCTGGCAAGGTTCACACATTCCACGTGCACGAAGGCCACGTGTTCACAGACCCCCACAGCCTTCCACGCCCTTTGTCCTGCAGATGACATACCAGGGGGCACTTGCCAACCCAGATTTTTAAAAGCCTTTGGTGTCTGTCTTTTTAAGTTTTCAAACTGTAAATGTTGGGCTTTGTGTTTTAATGTAAACTCAGAACAGTGGCCACTGGGGCCTGTGACCAAAAACCAAACCTGTAACTGACCCTGGATCTGAATAAACCTGTTTTTGGTCTCGAGACCCACGGTGTCGTCAGTCAAGTTCTGTGGACAAAGGAAGTTCGAGTTTCCACCGGTTCCCGCGGACACCGACTGTGACCAACCTCTGAGATGTCTGGGGGGTCCCACGTCCACGGCACCAGTTCCTGACGACACCCCTGCGAGGCTTCCTCTGATGGACACGGGCCCACCTGCAAGGGTGGGGACCCCCATCTCTCCGGGGCTCTGCTCGCCCCTTTGCCCACACACCGTTAACTGTGGAGCAGCCACCCACGGTGGTACCTGCAGCCTGCCGAGACCCGGGGGGTCTTCACGGAGCAGGATTCAGAAATCAAAGCAGACGCTGAGGTTGAGCGGCCTGGAGGGCGGGGTGGGGAGGGCAGCCAGGGCCCACAGTGCTTGGCGGCTTTGCCCAGGGGCCCGGCAGGTGGGGCGGTGGGGACCCCCCCTTCACACAGACCCTAAGGTGGTGTGGGGGCTCTGGCTGCAGCATGGAGATGGGGCGGGAAGGAGTGGGCACAGGAGGCCGAGGTCCCAGGGGAGAGAGGCCACCGTCCGGTCCGGGGAGGCGCAGGGAGGTGGGTAGCAGCCCTGGTTTTGAAGAGGCCCAGGTGGAAACAGTGCTGGGGCGAGTTTACAGTTGAGCTCTCGGTCCTGCCCAGCCCTGCTCCAGCTCGGCCACGGCCGCCTTGTCAGGGAGGAGCAGCAGCCGGACGCATGGAGTCACAGCTTCCTGGGCAGCCCGCCCAGCCCCAGACCCCAGGGCACCGGTCTTTTGGGGCTGAGCCCCGCCCCTTCACTTCCCCTTCCAAGGCCACTAACTTCGGCTTCCCTGGCGGCTCAGTGCTGAAGAACATGCCTGCCGCTTTGGGAGTCACGGGTTCCATCCCTGATCTGGGGAGATCCCACGTGCCGCAGAGCAGCTAAACCCGCGCACCACGACTGCTGAGCCTGAGCGCCCTAGAGCCTGAGCTCCGCAGTGGGAGAAGCCACTGCCGGAGAAGCCTGCTTGCAACTGGAGAAGGGGCCCCGGCGCAGTGAAGACCCAGCACAAATAAATCACCGAGAAACACCACTAACTCAGCAGGCCTGAGGCTCCCCTCCCTGGCATGGCGCCCTGTAAATAACGGCCTCGCTTCGCTGCGAACACCTGCCAAGGTGGCTTCCTGCCTGCGGGCACCGCGCCTGGTGCTCGGGCTGACCCTGGTGGGTCAGCTCGGCTCCAAGGACACGGCTGCCACCAAGCTCCCAAAGCAACAACCTGAGCACACGTCCTACCTCGTGGCTCTGAGCCGCTTGGAGAACATGGAGGTTTCTGTAGAAACCAGTGGAGTGAGCCGGTGGGGGAGGCTGCTCACAGGCGCCGCAGATCTAGCTAAGCTGCAGGAGGGGGTGGGGGCGGGCGCAGCGAGGGGAGACCCCCGGGGAGGGGCAGGCTCAGGCGGGGGTTCTGCACGTTTCCTCAGCCCCACCCAGAGCCTCAGGTGGTTTATGCCAGCTGCCCACGCCCTCAAGCCCCAACACCCTGACTGACCTTCAGGCCGTCACCCAAGTGCTGCCCAAGGGCCAGAGCAGTCGCCTCTCAGCGCCCCCAGCCTCCCAGCCCCGCAGCCAAGGCTGGACTCACTGTCCTTCCTGAACTGTTTTCCACAAACCTGCCCGTCTGTTCCAAGCTTCCATGTCCTACAGAACGTCCCCAGGAAGCTCAGAGTCCGTGCGTCTGAAATCTCCCAACGAGAGACCCACGCTCAGGGCAGCCTGACCAGCGAGAGCCCCCTGCTCGGCCAGCCCCACCGCCAGCCTCCTCTCTGGTAGCCCGGGGGCGCTGCTGGGCCTTCAGGCGAGTCTCTGAGGGCCTGCACCCCCTCCCTCCCGCCCAGGGAGCCCCCGCGCTCCTGCCCCCAGTCTGTCCTCCCCGCCTCTGCCTCCCCGGCTGGATGAAGGGCCCCCTCTGGACTCACCACTGTCCACAGATAAAAGCAAAGAGGTACTTGTCATTTGTGTGGTGCTGGGCACTTGGAGATGCTGAATAAATAAATAAATACTCATGACTGACCATCCGTCCAGTGAGGACGTTTGTTCTCTGTGGACGAGTATTGTAGTCTTTTCTCTCCAGAGCTGAGCAAGTATACAAGAGCTGCCCGATAAATACATTTGTTCGACAACTTACTATACCTATTATGTACACATCCCGGAATCAAAATATGAAGTATTGGATAAATTAGTTTTTCCATGACCAGAAAAGGACTAGGACAGGGTCCTTCAATCTAATGTTGAACAATTGAAGGGACCTGACTAAGGCTCAGATCACAGACTGATGTAGAAGAAATCAGCTAAAGGGACCTCCCTGGTGGCCCAGTGGTTTTAAGAATGCCTTGCAATGCTGGGGATGTGGGTTCGACCCCTGGTTGGGGAACTCAGATCGCACAAGCCGGACGCTGCAATCAATGTGGTCTCCACATGACGCAAGTAACACCTGACGCAGCCTAATTACCTTTTTAAAAAGGAAAAGCTAAAACTAGGACCATTAGGAGAAAACACAGAAGTAAATATTCAAGTGAACTTACTGGTTTTTCAGATATGACAACAAAAGGGCATGTGACAAGAAAAAACTTCAGAGAAATGAAAATCTTCACAATACATGTCTTCCCATTAGATTGCTTAAAACAGCGCCGACGACTTTTGTTGTGCCTCCTGTTCAGTGAACTGGAACCACGCTCACGCTGGCCCTGAGGAAGGACAAAGCGAGGTCACACACGGGACTTCTAGGCACTCGTACGACTGGAGGAGTGGAGAGTGAGAAAGCGGCCTCCATGTCGGTGCCCTTAGAAAAGACCGTGATCATTTCCCATTTGACAGTTATTTAAATCAGCAGGTAATTCCAATTCTAAACATATTCCCCTCAAGAGTCGTGAGGATGATGAACGGAAGCAAAGTCTGTCTTCCTGGCTGGCCCCAAGCAAACACATTCTCTCCCTCTTAACCGAAGCGCGTCTCGCTGGGCTGCAGCGGGCGCAGCGGCAGGAGCCTCCTCTGGCACCGCACAGCCCTGGCCCGCACGGTCGCCGGCACAGCCAACTTGTCCTTGACTTTGCCCGGGAGGGTTAGGATGGCCCAGGAGAGCAGACGTAGGAAGAGCCCAGAGACTGCTGTGTAGCAGAAAAAACCCAAGGAGATGTCATGGTGGTCCAGCGCCAAGACTCTGCGCTCCCAATGACGCAACTGAGACCCAGCACAGCCAGACAGACAGATTTTACAAAACAGAACAAAAACAGCAGGAACTGACGACTCCCTGGAACACTAAGACCTGCGGTGGAAACAAAAACCAAGTTGCAAAGCAGTATGTCTGCCACGACCCCGTTACAGAAAAACAGGTGAAAGTCATAGCAGACAAAGGAGTCGGACCCACAGGCGTGTCAGTGTAAGCACCGAAGCACAGAGGCGGCTTGGGCGGCGTCCCCGCCTCGCTCAGGACAGGGGCAGGTGGAATTCAGCTTGTCTGTATTGTTCGAATCGTTTCTACCCAGGAGGACGTACTTCTGCCTGGCTGATGGACAGCTGCCTGCAAGCCTGACCATGTGCCCTTGGCCCACCTGCACCCACTTCCCCTGGGAGAGCCCGACAGGAGCATGGGTGCCCCGTAAGATTGGAGGCTGCCGGGAGCAGCACACGAGACCCCACCCGTGACAAGGCCATGAGGGAGAAAGCCTGACCGGCAAGGCGGGCCAGGTTTTCAGGGATTCCGAAAAGCTGCCCCCGGCGCTCACCTTAAAGATGATATCTGTCTTTCTGATGCCTGCCTCAATGGACTACTCCCTAATTTCTGTGACACAGGCAGAAGGCCTTCCCCGATCTCTTCCCAAATAAGAATCAGTTTAGAACTTTAATCGATAAGTTTCCCGGGGGTGGTATTTTATGAGATTATCCAGGGTGAAAGGAGTGTTTTAATTTAAACTCCTTTGCTGGTATTTTAGTTTGTTTGGCAAATGCATTTATGCCCTTGGTACTAATATGCATGATTGCTTATAATACCCTAATCATAATATAGCATAAAGAACTTGATTATATAAAAGCCCTAATAGACATAGAGCCTTTTTAAGGGGTAAAAGAGTCCTATTAGAAAACATAAGAAAAATTATTCTCTAGGTGGTTATTGGGTTGAGATTTGCTTGCTGTGTTTTCGCTTTTAATGTGCTAAGGTTGTGTTGTAGAAACCATTGTTAATATAGTTTAAGATCTAGAGAAATAAGAACTTAGCCCTAGTGTGGTAACAATGAGATGGTTGTTAATTGTCAGCCAGGAGTCCTAGGCAGAAGCTGCCTCACCAAAGTCGCAGAGTCAGTCTGGGGTAAACTTCTTAGATAAACGCAACTGACAACTTTTGCAGAAGGATTAATTTTTGTATTAACAAGAATATAATTCTACTCTGTACTATTTCTCTATGAGACTGCTACCTTTCAGTTAAGGTCACCATAAAAACGGAAAATAGGTTTACATTCACCTGACCTGCATAAAATGTTAATAGCCCCAAGGCCAGAAGATCATGTGCTAAGAATTACTATAGAATTAGAAAGCAAAAAACATCCTGCTTTTCCTAAAAAACAAAATGATGTAATACTAATCCTGTGTAATCATGAGTAAGCATCTTGTACCTTGAAAATGTTCTGTGAAAGGGTATAAAACCGGTTGTCAAAAAGTAAAACCTATCAAGGCTGGTCTCACGTGTCTTCTGTCTCTCTCTCTCGCCAACGCCGTTCATCCTGAGGGTACCCCCTGGATCCTGCCGAGGCCTGACCCCGGCAAGTGGCACCTGAACAGGGACCCGAAGGTAATCCCCCCCATTGTTCAATCTTCGGGACGGCTAGGACCCCACTAGGGCGCTGCAGGCTCCCCTGCATAAGATAGGTAGGGTGAGGAAAGTGGGTACGTTTCAGTTTCCTTCTTCTCTAAATTAAGCCTCTTCCTTTTTTCTCTTTTTTTCTCCTTCTAATTAGTAAAAAAAATGGGTAACAGTGAGTCAAAAGAAAGACAGCTTTTTATTAGAATCATAATACAACTCCTTAACCGCAGAGGAATTAAAGTTAAAAAGACCAGTGTTCAGTCCTTTTCTACCTTTGTCCAGGAGCAATGTCCTTGTTTTCCAGACGAGAGCAGTTCTCCTGGGTTCCCTTACCCTCCTGCCCTCCACCCGGGTGCCCGTTCCGATGAGATCTCTTGCTTTGTCAGCACATGTGTCTCCTCGGACGTTACTGGCCCTGGAAGGGGTCCCCCTTCCTGCAACTGGCAGGGACTCTTCTTCGCTGAGACTGACATCCTGACCGCTCGGGGCACTCAGGGGCCAGCTTGCCTGCCAATGGACCAGACCCAGCGGCCGCAACTGGGACCCGTTTGTCCCTGGTCTCCTCCTGACGCGGGCAACCGGCCAGAGTGGCCCGACCGGTGAGGAACAAGAGACTTTATTGACCTCTCTCCCCTTCCTCTCTCTGTCCTCTCCTTGGCCCGTCCTATCCTTCCTGTTTTTCTAATCCCCTGGTCCTGGACGCAGGAATCTGGTCGAAGGGCCTCAGCTTGAGCTGAGGATTGGAGACTGATCACCTCCTCCTGGCAGAGAACTCGAATTCCGGTAGGGCCGAGCTCCAGTCCTCCCTTCTCTGGAAGCCCAGGGAAAAGCCCCGAAACGCCTGGGTGTCTGCGGGGGGCAGGAGGCGTCTGTGAGGCCCCCCCTTCTGCCCGCCTTTCCCGCCGCCTCCTCTTCCTTTCCTCCTCTTAAAACCTTTGAAGACATCTGAAGTTCTGTGTCTCTACAGAAGGCTTTCTGAGAGACTGTATTCTTATATTTAAGGGGGTGTCTGATGAGGACTGCCAGGTTTATGTGTGTGTGTTTTAACTCTGTTCTGTGTTGTGATTTTTGATGGCCATTTTGCTTTTTGTTGGAACTTGATTTTCTTTCCCTGTGCCTTGAGACCAGGGCTCTCAGGAACACTTATCTAGACCATCTCTAACTCCTGAGACTGGGAGAAAAAGGGGAAAAGCCTTTAAAAATTTTATTTGTTTCAACTTTTTTTATGGGCTAGTAAATTTTAGATTGTAATATCTAAGTCATCACCAAACTTAGAATATGAAGCTAGATCTCGCACTGTGTCTGTCTAAATATGTTTTGGTATGTCTTTGTCTCTGGGTAATGTTTTTTAGGTTAATTGGTAAATGAGCTCTATTTAATTGGCTTAAAAAAAGGGTAAGTGCTTACAAATCAAATAATTCTAAATTAAACAATAAATTCCAGGTTCAGATAAACTAGAAAATATTCAGTATTAAATACCTGATATTAATGTTTGTTTGTTGACCTAATAATATACACAAGTCTTAGAGTAATTAACATCAAGTAAAATATTTTCATTATGCCTTGGTTTATTATAAGTTAAATATTGTTATATTGTAATATCTGTTACAAGTTTGTCAGCGAGGAAATTACCTCAAGTAAAAAAACTTTTAAAAAAATGTAAATGAGATAAGAGTTTTTAGATAAACTATTAAAAATCATCATACTTTAGAAATGTATCTCTAAAACAGTCCCTTTAGATTTTGGTAATCTGAATTTCTAGGGTTGTGCTAAATTAAATGACTGATTTATTGAATAGCTAGATCATTTGAAAATAATAATAAGACTCTAAAACATTCATTACTGAACACTAATTTCCTCTTACAGAAAAACTAGAGATTTTGGACTATAAATGAATAATGTTTGATGCCATCCTAAAATGTTTTAAGAAAGCAAGGGTTTTATTTTTTATTTTTTTAATTTTTTTTTTTAAAGCAAGGGTTTTAAAAATTAGCACTGACATTTATGCTCACCAATCTATAGAATGCTAATATAAAAGTCAGTTCTTGGTTGCTTAAGGAAAATAGGATGTGTCTGTTCAGTAAAGAAGGTATGAAGAATGAAGTTACATTTTATGAAGGGAAAAGGAAGTAGGTCTGACTTACAGGTGGCTGTTTCAGGATGGGAGAACAAAGTAATGGGTACAGAAAATGTTAAGAAGGTTTGATGGAAAGTGCACTCCAAGGGAAGAGTTTTGTGCATAAATACAAGTTTTCTTGAGACGTTGAACTGCCTTTGATAATGGATTTTAAGTTTCTTTACCTCTGAAGTGATCTGTTCTATGTTTACCTTT
>JADEYB020000033.1:67931473-67951574 GCA_015832495.2 Alces alces
AACAAAGTTTTCTTAGAATGACTCTTTCAATAACAAATTATGAATTTCTTTGCCTTTAAGTGATTTATATTTGTTTTTAAAATCTTTTGATACTTTACTAAAGTAAAGAAGTGTTATTTAAGATTATGGTACATATAAAAGCTCATTCTGCTTCTACCAAAAATAACCCCTCACTGTTAGACTTGTGCTATCTTAATGTCTTAAAACTGACAACGCCCCTGCTTACACTTCTAAATCTTTTCAAGCTTAAATACTGGGGAAGCGTCAGCCCAGAAAGCAAAATTAACAGCCATGATAGAGGTTCAAAGAGTTTTCAGACCAGGCTTTTAATTTATTTTCTGACTCGCAGTATGTAGTTAGGTTGTTTCCTCAAATTGAAACGGCTGTTTTGCCGGAAAATAAAACCACAATTTTTATATTGTTATCTACCCTTCAACAACAAATTTGGAAACGGTCAAAGCAATTCTTTGTTAGACATATAAGAGCTCATTCTAATTTACCTGGACCCCTCCATACGTTTAACCAAAAGGCAGATTTGCTAACCCGAACCATAGTGGCCAGTGCTTTTGAAGATGCTAAAGCCTCACATGCTATTCATCATCAAAATGCAACTGCCCTTCGATATCAGTTCCATATTCCTAGGGAGTCTGCACGCGAGATCGTTAGGACATGTCAACTTTGCCCTACTTCAGTTCCCACTTTGCCTTTTGGGGTAAATCCCCGTGGCTTTCTACCTGATGTGCTTTGGCAGATGGATGTAACACATGTTCCTTCTTTTGGAAAACTATCTTTTGTGCATGTTACTGTAGATACCTTCTCCCATGTCATTGTGGCTACTGCCAGAACGGGAGAAGCCTATAAACATCTTTTTGCCTGTTTTTCCTATTTAGGAATGCCAAAATCAATTAAGACAGACAATGCTCCAGCTTATACATCTAAGTCCTTTAAAAATTTCTGTGCCTGATTCGGTATATCCCACTCTACAGGAATTCCTTACAATCCCCAGGGACAAGCAATTGTAGAAAGGGCACATCAGACACTCAAAACACAAGTCTCTAAATTACAGGAAGGGCAATTCAAATACAGTTCTCCACACCACGTTTTGCAGCACCTCTTTGTGCTCAATAACCTTAATGCTGATCAAGCCGGTTTAACAGCTATGTTCCGTCACTGGAACCCAGAGCAAAAAGATATGAAACCTTTAGTAAAGTGGAAAGACCTCCTTTCCGGACTATGGACAGGACCTGATCCCTTGCTAACCAGTGGGCGAGGGTGTGCTTGTATTTCCCACAGGGTGCTGACTCGCCAATTTGGATCCCGGACAGACTGATGGGCCATGTCGCAGTCCCCCAGACCTCCGGCTCCCTCGCAGCCTCAGCCCCAAGAGAGGAAGAGCGCTCCCCTGCCCTCGCCTCGGCCGCTCACCCGGGAAGTCCAGCAGACTCGGAAACGACCGGCAACAGAGATCCCGGAGGAGCCAACGGCAGATCCACCCACTAAACAGATGTCATGGCTTTGCATGAAAGATGGCGCCCAACCTCCTACTCCTTCACGTCGCAGAAGACCACCAGGACGTCCTGCGCGGGCAACTCAACACGCCTCCACACCCACATGGGGGCAAATGAAGTCACTCTGCCATCTAGCACAGGGCGTAGCTCCCCTGCGGGGATCCTCAGCCTCTCCCGAAGGGGTCTTATTGCCATGCTTGCTTTACTGTCTTGTCAGGCAAGTGCTGCCTCCTCTACTTCAGAGAAATACTGGGCGTATTTCCCTGATCCCCCGACCTTCCAAGTAGTTACCTGGAACAGCGACCCTATACGGGTCAACACAGACCAGCCTCATCTCTTGGGAGGATCCTATACTTCTTATGATAAAGATCACTACCCCATCAATTTTAACTATACTTTTAGGGGGTTAACGGATGACCTTCCCCTTTGCTTTAACTTCCCCCTTAGTCTTACAAGTGATCTCATCACTCCCTCTAAGGAGGGGTGTGTTGGAGCCTCCAAGAAAGCAATTCTGACAGATTCTCCAACACCAAAACTTTCAGATAAAACAGGAGATCGGCTGGTTTGGATATTACAGGCCCATATGCCCGGGGTCCTTGACACCTATAAATCCTTGTTCCTTAATGCTCCACCAAAATATCCAAATTGTATTGATGTTGCCCCGTCAGATGTCATATGGAAAACTATAGACAACTGCCTTGGATATCCAGTATAGAAATCTTGTACTTATAATTCAAAAATAGATTATAGTTTCCGGGAGGCAGAAACTATTCGGTACAAGACTGGAGCAATCCAAATCCAAGTCGGAATCTAGGATCTGTTTCTGACCATGTCAGCAGGTTTAGCAATTGGAAAAATGATTTCCTCCCTTCGCCATTGGTGCCCAGCAGATGGTATTATAATCAATTTGTTCCCCCCATGTTGTCCTATGCTACTAAGGGCCAAACCTTTTGGCAACCAGAAATTTAGAGAGCCGTTGCTGCCACCTCCATTGTTACTTTAACTCGGCCAGAAAACGATTCCACCTATTCTGTGCTGGCTTGTTTACCCTCCCCTTACGTTTTTTTGTTTACTAATGATTCAAAAAGCCTTCATATACAGATGAATTATTCAGGTGGACCAATTATAGTCTACTGTGAACAATGCATGCTTTCATCCTGTTTAACCCCTCAATATAATATCTGTTCTTCTGTGGTGCTGCAACGTCCACCCTACCTTATGGTGCCCGTCAGAGTGAATGCCTATTGGTATGGCAATTACGGTTTAGCTGTTCTGCAACAACTACAAGATTTAATGCATTCCCAACGGCTAGCAGGACTACTTATTCTAGGGATTTCAGCTTGATAACAGCAATCACCTCTGTCACTGCGGCAGCAATACCATTGACTCAACAGGTACATACTGCTCAATATGTCAGTGATATGTCAAAAAATGTTTCTTTAGCTCTAGCTATGCAAGAGATGATAGATAGGAAATTAGAAGTAAAAATAGATGCCTTAGAAGAAGCAGTTATGCATATTGGAACTGAGTTGCAGGCTTTAAGGGTAAAGTTAGCGTTATCCTGTCACGCTGACTATCGGTGAATCTGTGTAACGCCCCTGAAAGTAAATGATACAGATTACAATTGGAAAAAGATTAAAAATCATATTTCAGCTGTATGGAATAGCTCCAGCATTAGCTTAGATCTTGGAAAGCTTCACGGTCAGATCAAAACCTTAAAACATTCCCGCCTGGACTTTACTGCTGCAGGAGCTGCAAGTGATTTTTTTCATACCTTTTCTAACTTTATTACTGGAAAAAATATCCTATCAACTATCTTCAGTTATGCTGCTATAGCAGCCCTAGTTTTACTTCTCATTATAATCCTTCCTTGCATTGTCAGAACTCTCCGGCAGAGCACTCAGAAGCTTGAGACTTGAGATCCATCTGGCTGTCTTTAAAAAGTAAAAAAAGGGAGAGGAGGCTTCTCCTCCCGTGCTTTTGTTTTTTTTTTTTTCTTTTCAATTCTCAACCTTGTTCACACCGAGCCAGATCAGCAATTCATCAATTACACTTTAGACTGTCTTGCCCGCCCCCTCCTGCTACTGGCTCTGGTGCAGGTCTCTGCTACAGTGAAGTTGTGGTTCTCTGTACCCACCTGTCTGTCTCCAAAACAGGGCAGCACTTTGCCTTGCGACCTCAGTGCTCTGATGGATCTAAGAACAGTTGGCGATTTTCAGTTTGTTCAACGCTTTTTGTGTTGGTGAGCAGGGTAACAACCAAGTCCCTTGCATGCGGGCCAGGAAATATATATATGTGTGTGTGTGTATATATTTCCCCCCCAATTTTTTAAAAAAAATTTTCCCCTAATTGTTTTTAAAATTCTCCATGGTTTCAATCACCATAACTACATTTTTCTGCAGATTTTGAACATGTATTATACAGTACTTTTCTGTTGGGCTTCCCTGGTAGCTCAGTCAGTAAAGAATCTGCCTGCAATACAAGGAGACCCAGGTTCGATCTCTGGGTCGGGAAGATCTCCTGGAGAGAGAAATGGCACCCCACTCCAGTGTTCTTGCCTGGAAAATCCCATGGACAGAGGAGCCTGGCGGGCTGCAGTGCGTGGGTGCCAAAGAGTCAGACACAACTGACCAAGTAAAGCACCACTTTTCTGTGAAGTCTGTCGTCTAGAATTACTTGTGACCCCTTTCCGTCGACTGACTCTGAGTTCTCCCCCCTTGACCCCACCAGGTCTGGGCTTTCCTGGTGTGACTCTGCTCTCAGGTCATGCGGCAGTGAGACTCAGTCCCGCTGTCCTCCTGAGGGTCTGACTTCTGCTCTCCAGGCAGCTGAGTTACTACAAGACTACAGGGGCTTGTGCAGCTTGAGCTTTACATTTTATTCTTCTCTGAAAGCGTCTGTCAGTTCCCAAACTTGGTCTCCCCTGGAGTCGGCCATTTTGGCCTCTGGCTTTGTCCTGCCCTGGGACCTTCTGCGTTTCAGGCCAGCCACGCACTTGAAGGGAGTTCAGAGCTCCAAACTTCCCAGCACCCCTCAGTTTTCACCCATCACCCTCTCCAGCCAATAAGCCGGCGACTTTCTGCTCCGGTCTCGCTCATCAGGAGCCCTCAGGAGAAAGTGAAGTGACGTCGCTCAGCCATGGACTGCAGCCTACCAGGCTCCTCTGTCTATGGGGTTCTCCAGGCAAGAATACTGGAGTGGGTTGCCATTTCCTTCTCCAAAATCTCTTACAAGCACTGCCTTCTTGCAAGTTGTTTGCTTTTTGTGATTCTCTGGTGCCTGTGACAGCTGTTCCATGTGTTTTGTTCACACTTTATAAAGCACAGGGGTCTGCGATGACTGGAAGTGGAAATTCTACCTTTTGAGTTTTGAGACAAAATCATGTCATCTAAAGTATCATCCTGTAACCATATCAGCTATTTAAAACATGAACTATTAAAACACAACCAGTGAACAAAACTAAGTATTAAGACCTGTAAAGGAGGATGCATCTCTACAGTCTGTCAGAGGAATGTTGCTGTTCAGTCGCTCAGTCGTGTCCGACTCTGCGCCCCCATGGACTGCAGCACGCCAGGCCTCCCTGTCCATCACCAACTCCCAGAGCTTGCTCAAACTCATGTCTATCGAGTCGGTGATGCCCTCCAAGCATCTCATCCTCTGTTGCCCCCTTCTCCTCCTGCCTGCAATCTTTCCCAGCATCGGGGTCTTTTCCAATGAGTTGGCTCTTTGAATCAGGTGGCCAGAGTATTGCAGCTTCAGCTTCAGTACTTCAGTGAAGATTCAAGGTTGATTTCCTTTAGGACTGACTGGATTTCCTTGCAGTCCAAGGGACTGTCAAGAATCTTCTTCAGCACCACTGTTCAAAAGCAGCTATTCATTGGTGCTTAGCTTTCTGCATGGTCCAACTCTCATATCCATACATGACTACTGGAAAAACCATAGCTTTGACCCTATGCACCTTTGTCAGCAGAATAATATCTCTGCTGTTTAATAGGCTGTCTAGGTTTGTCATAGCTTTGATTCCAGGAGCTGCAGTCCTTTTTTCATGGCTGTAGTCATAGTCCGCAGTGATTTTGGAGCCCCCAAAAATAAAATCTATCACTGTTTCCACTTTTTCCTCATCTATTTGCCATGGAAGTGACCGGACTGGATGCCATGATTTTAGCCTTTTAAATGTTGATGAGTTTTAAGCCAACTTTTTCATTCTCCTCTTTCACCTTCATCAAGAGGCTCTTTAGTTCCTGTTCACTTTCTGAAATGAGGGTGGTGTCATCCCTCAGCCCCCCAGACTGCCTGTGACCACGCGACCTACCCCACTGGGGCGGGGCCAGGACACTGGCGCCGAAGTCAAGGGTCTCACCCAGGCCCCGCCCACCGCAGCCCCGCCCCCAAACCAGCGCCTTAGGCGCCCCGCCCCGCCGAAGCCCCGCCCCTCCCCATCGGGCGGCGCACGCGCCCGTTTCCATGGCGACGCCGCACCAGGCCGAGGCAGCCGAGCCACCGAGTGGGCGTGCAGCGGCAGCGGCTATATGAGCGCGGCGGGGGTGGCGGCCGGGCAGCGGCCCCGCAGCTCGGGGATCCCGGGCTCCCGGGGCGCATCGCGCCCGCGCCCGCGCCTGCCGGCGGTCCCCCAGCCCGGACAGCACGGCGCGTCGCTGGGGCTCAGCGAGGCTCAGAAGCGGGTGCTGGACTTGGAGAAGAGCGTGCAGTTCCTGCAGCAGCAGCACTCGGAGACACTGGTCAAGCTCCACGAGGAGATCGAGCACCTGAAGCGGGAGAACAAGGGTGAGGTGGACCGCGGGCCGGGCCTCAGGAGGCGGCCTCGCGGGACTCCCCTCCAGGCCCCAAGCCCACTACACCACCCCCAACGGAAACCCGACCGCCTCGTTTGAAAAACTTTTGTCGAAGTGAAACCCCAGGTCGATGTATTTTCCCAAGCCAAGCAAACCCAGATGGATCCCTGCCACCTGGGTCATCCTGACTCACTCTGTCCCCTCTGAAGCCCGGGACCAGCCGGCAGAGGGTGCCCCGCAGACGTCACGGATGCAGGGAGGGGCTCTGGCTCGGGGAGCAGCCAGGGGCACCCTGAGTCCACCTGAGGGTGCCATGGCTGGGTCCACAGGGGCTCAGCAGGGAGGCCTGGGCCAGGGGCAGCCAAGCTGAGTCTCTCAGAGTGGCCCCAGCAGAGCCTATGCTTGCTTTTAGATCTCCACTACAAGCTCATCATGAACCAGAAACCGCAGAAGAAAGGTAAGGCTGAGGCCCACAGCTGCCTCGTGCAAAGTGACTGCTCTCAAGAGGAGCCCCCCGGACTGCCTGTGCGCACGCCAGCCACCCCAGGGGGACGGGCCGGACACACGGACGGCTCCCAGCCACGGTCTGGGTGACTGCACCCGAGCACAGCAGGGGCCAGGACAGAAGAGCAGGAGGCAGTCTCTGCCCTCACGCTCCCACGGACCCCGGCCTCACTCTCCCAGAGGCTCGCCCACTTGCACTGCTGCCCCAGACGTCGTCCCCTGGAACATGGGCCAGCCCAGCAGAGCCCCAGCTCCGGTCCCTGAGGCTTCGGGCGACCCCACTGCCTCCACAGCAACCACGCACGGCCTCATCTGCAGCCCACTTACCTTGCCTGTCCCCCAGTCTCACCCAGGGCTCCCCTCCCCTCCTATTGCTGAGGACAGGTCTACATCGGGAGGTGGTCTGAGTGGTGAGCGGTGCCAGCCTCGAAGGCCCCCAAGGCACTCTTCCTGGGAGACACGCAGAGGGTGGGGTGGCGGGGACCCTTCTCTGGTGGGGCCCCACAGCTGCCAAGCACTGATGTGGTCCCCGAGGGGACCTGGGGAGAGGCCTTGCTCCCACTCGGCCCCCGCTTCCACCCGCAGCCCCCTGGCCACGGCTCCCTCTGGGACTGGCAGGGTCTGGGGAGGCCTTGCTCAAGTGTGAGGGGGTACCCGGACCAGCGGGGATGGGAGCGTGGCCCTGCCACCGTGGGCTGACCCCACACCCCCCACAGGCAGCATGTCGAGCTCCAGCCTTCAGTCCAGCAAGTCTGTCTCGAATACGACAGTGTCGGGTGAGCCCACCAGTACCTCTGTGCTCGGGGTCGGGGTGGAGCAGGGCCCCTCGGGCACCCTGGGCCTGATGTGGGCGCGGGGCACTGAGTGGCATGCCGAGCACCCATGGTGGTCCGCAGGGGGCACCTCTGCCAGGCCCTGTGGAATTAGGGGTTAAGGAGATGCTGAAGGGACCCAGGAGGGCCCTCAGGGGCCTGTGAGCTGAAACCCCCCAGGATGAGGCCAGGGGGGACAGGTCAGCGGGCTGGCTGCAGGGAAGACCATTGGTGTGGGGTGCGAGGCAGGCAGAACATGTGACCCAGGAGCCCGGTGGTCCTCTGCCCGCTCACCTCAGCCCTCAGAGCAGGCAGGACGCAGGTTGGCGGGCCTGACGCGGAGCCGACGGAGGGCTTCGAGAGCCACCCTTCCCGACGCTGCCTCTGAGCCCCTAGGCTTCACGTGGGCTGGGCCCAGATCTCGCCTTCCGTTCCACTTTGCCCGAAATGGGGTTCAGAGTCAGGGAACGGCTGCTGGCCCACCCCGCACCCCACCCCGAGCTCTGCCGAGGTCCCCAGGACCACTCTGCAGGGCGTGGGGCTCTCTCCCCACCTCAGCTGCTGGGGCAGCCGGCCTTCAGCACTGCAGCCCCTCCAGGACATTCAGGCCCCCACGGGCTTCGCCCTGCCCTGCCTCTGTGCCTCCCAGCAGCCTGCCCAGAGGGAGGCCATTCCCCTGTCCCCTTTACTGAGGGGCGGGTGGGGCCCCGCGGGCGCACGTGGCCCACTGACGCCCAGTGACAAGGCCCCGCCTGGGTCTGACCTGCAGCTAGCTCTCAGGGCAAGGCCAGGCCCCAGCCCGGCTCCTCTAAGAAGCAAGACTGGAAAGCTGAAGTCCCCCAGAAGCTGGACCTGGAGGAGGAGACCTCGGTCAGCACCCTGCTTCACGGCGGCAGGGTGGACAAGGCCCTCGGGGTGCAGGGGCTTGTCAAGTAAGGCTCCCTGCACCCATGGGACGGGTGGGCTCGGCAGGTTCCCAGCCTGGAACCCGCCCACAGGGTCACCCTTTCAGACGGTCTCCAGCAGGAAGTGAGCTCCTGAAGGCTGGGCTTGCCCACCGGATGGGCACTGCCTTCTCCCCTCCCCGGGATCCAGTGGGCCCCCTGAACTGACCTGAATCTGCAGGAGGGGCTGGCAGCAGCCCCTAAAGCATGCTTTTAAACACAGAAGCAAAGTATCCAGGCCTCCAGATTAGCTTGCCTTTCACCCAGAGAACCCCGAGTCTGGTCGGGGCTCCCCCAGGAACCGTGCTAGGCTCTGGAGGGCATGGGGTCGGCACACCAGGGCAGGGCCACCCCTGGGGCTCGCGTGCTGCCCACTGGGCCAGCGGGCCCGCCCCTGCTTCTCTGCAGCCTGTGGGCACCCCGTGCCAGACCCCGAATTTGCAGTCAGCACCAAGGGCAGCTCAGACCACACCCGCCCCCTCAGTGTGTGTTGCAAGGGGAGGAAGGGGTGGGCCGGGATCCAGGCTGGCCCCAGGGACCCCCACCTGCTGCTAGGCACAGAAGGGAGCCAGGCTGCAGAGACGCCCTCTCCCCACGCTGGAGCAAGTGCCACCCTGAGAGCCGGTGAGACCACCCGCGGCAGGCTGCCCCCGCCCTGACGGGCAGCTCTCACGACTGTTTCAGGGAGGAGGAAGCAGACAGTGCTAACGCAGTGCCCCCCTGGGCGGTGGGCAGCCAGCACAAGGGCAGGCAGGTGGCAGGGGCGCCCCCCTCGGTGGGCCTGCCCCTGCATCTGCGCAAGCCCGCCACACTGCGGCAGTGTGAGGTCGTCATCCGGCAGCTGTGGAATGCCAACCTCCTGCAGGCACAGGAGGTGAGGGGAGGGGGGAGAAGGGGGAGGGGGGTGGGGAGGGGAGGGGTGCCCCGGGGCCCCACCGCCCCACCCAGCTCGCCTCTCCTCCCTGCCTTCAGCTGCAACACCTCAAGTCGCTCCTGGAAGGGAGCCAGAGGCCCAGGGCCGGCCCAGAGGAGGCTGGGCCCAGCTCCCCCAGGTAGGTGCCCCGGGAGGCCGCAGGGGCACGGTTGGGCCTGCTCCTCTGGGGCTCACAGACAACTCCCTTCTCCAGGGACCAGGAGGCCCTGCACTTGGGGGCCACGCAGCTCCCCAAGGTTGCCACCAAGGGCATCTCTAAGAAATGGTGAGTCCTACCGGGGTGGGAGGTGGGCCGCCTCTGCGCCTGGGGACTGTGGGGTGGGGAGGGCGCCCGCGGTGACCCCCGCTGCCCCCAGCCTGATCCTAAGCCGGGCGCCTGTGGCGGAGCGCGCCATCCTGCCAGCGCTGAAGCAGAGCCTCAAGACCAGCTTCGCGGAGCGGCAGCGGCGGCTGCAGGCGGTGCAGGGCCGGAGGCTGCACCGCTCGCCGCTCTAAGTGCCGGTGTGGCAGCCACGCTGCGGGACTGCGCCCCACGGACTCCCAGCGCTCGTAAGCCAAGCCAACTTCCCATCAACCAGGCACATGGCGGATGCCGCCCATGGCCTCGGGGCTGGGAACTGCTTATTTTCTCGTTCAGTTATTTTGCCATTTCGCGTTCTCACGCCTGTGTTATGAAATAAGCATGAGCCTACCTGTCGAAGACTGGAAATAAAGCTCATTTCTCCCAGTCGCGAGCCTCGTCCCTCACCGGCTCCCAGGCACCGGGGCCCCCAAGTGCCCCAGCTGTGTGCCTGGCGGTGGGCGGGGCCTGCCGAGGGTCACCCCGCCTGCTGGGACCTGGCGGCTGCCCTGGAAGAAAACAAGTTCAGGCGCAGCCCACACGCTCCTCCCAGAGTGCAGGGGGCTGCCTTCCAGGCACCAGACCAAGACACCGCCCTGTGTCCACTGGCACAAACAGCTGGTGAGTGGCCCCGCCTGGCCCGCCTTCCTCCACCAAGGGCAGGGGCCACGGCTGCGGGACAAGGTCCTCCCCAGGATGCTGGCTCCGCCCGGCGATGGCCGCAAGATGCCCCCCGTCTGCCAGAGCGACAGCTTCGTCTCAGACCCCTGCCCAGCAGGACAGTCCTCCCAGCCCCACGGAGTCTGGGCGTCCCCCCTCCAAAGTGGGGGAGCTGGCTCTGCCCCAGCATTGCTCCTCAGTACAGAGGGCCCCTGACTCACCGGGGGGACACAGTGACAAATCCATGACAAGCACAGGAATAATAAATTTATTATAAGAACCACAGAAGACACGGTAATGCACATACAAAAAGAGGGGACCTCTCTTCAGCAGAGAGCCAGCTGGCCGACGCCCCAGCAGGAGCCCACAGTCTCTCAGAACGCCGGGTCTGAGGACAGCATCCCAACCCGAGCGGGCCCAGTGCCTAACACACAGACACAGCGCCAGGAGCGAGAGCCACCCAGACGCCCTGCTCCCGGGACCCACAGCGCTGAGCGGGCTCTAGGCCTGGCGGGCGGCAGGGTGGCGAGGTGTGAGGCCCCAGGGGTGGCGCGCCCTGCACCCGAACCATGGTCAGGGAACGCTGCGTGCATCTTCAGGGTCTCCTACGTCCTGCACGCCCCCCGGGAAACGGCAGAAGGCTTTCGGGCACACACACACACCAAGGCTCACGCAGGACCCCACGGTGCCAAGTAGACACGGGCCCTGCAGAGGACAGCAGCCCGCAAGCGCAGGGCTGGGGCGTGGCTGGGGTCTCTCCACTCATGGAAGTGTGTGGCTGGTCCCGAGGTGGAGGAAAAGCAGAAGAGCTAACCTAGGTCCGGGCTCTCTAAGGAAGCCAGCATTGAGAAACGTCCGACACGGGGCCTGAGGAGGCTGCCAGCTGCCCTGTGGTCCCTGGAGGGCATGCAGCGGCGGTGCGGCTAAGCGGCAGAGAGGCAGGCCTGGTGGACGCTCTGGGCCCAGGTGTTGAGCAGGGCCGTGACCGAGTGCTTGTCAGGGAGCTGCAGCAGCCGTGAGGTCATGCACTGGTGCACCGACTGCAGGAAGGGGTTGGCGTCTGCGGGGAGGGGCGGCTGTCAGCCTCTGAGCCCCGCCAGGGCCCTCCACTGCCCCGCCCAGCCCGGGGCTCAGGTGCCGGCTCCCACACCAGTGGGCAGCTGGACTGGGGACAGCCCTCAGGGCCCAGTCCTCTACAGGCCAGCCCTGAGCCCAGGGAGGAACGTCTCCACTGATGGGGCGCTCTTGGGGCCTGTCCCTGAGATGGGGCCCTAGGAGCCTCACAGGGGACCATAGGGGTCAGCACGGCAGGGGTGCGGTGGGCAAGGAGCCTCCCCTCTCTGTGGGCCCGCGAGGCCCCCTGCTCCATCCACCAAGGAGGAGGGCAGCAGGGCCTCAGCAGAGGGGGGCTCATGGAGGAATGCCGGGAGCCCGCCCCCGGGGCACCCACCGTACTGCCACTGCCGGTTGACCCACAGCGGGCTCTGGGCGGGGTAGTCGGCGGGCACGCTCAGCTCCAGCGGCGGCACGCTGGGGAGGTCCTTGTCATCTGCAACACACAAGGCGGCACCTGAGACCCAGCAGTGCCCGCCAGGCCTGGAGGTCCTGGGGAGGCCTGTGCGGAGCCCAGGAGCTGACTCCCGCGCTTCCCGTCTGTCTCCTCAGGGCCTCAGGCGCACAGGCGCGCAGAGCCGCAGCTGGATGGGAGGGAGGGGCTTCTGTGCCCGGGGCGGGGCGGGGCGGGGCGGGGCATGAGAGCGAGCAGGCTCAGGGTGCGCACGTCTCGCGCGTGGGCCAAGAGCACCGCGGGCAAGCTCCAGGTCCCAGGGGCGCTGGGCTGGGGCGAGCCGGCGGTCCCGCCAGCCCCGCCCCGGCCCTCACCCAGCTTGCATATCAGGTGGACGGTGCCGTTGTTGCTGCAGTGCGAAGGGTCTAAGTTCACCAGGAACTTGGGGTCCAGCCGGGCCACCTCCCCCTGGAGCACGTTGGGGATACTCTGCCGCTCATCCTCTTCAAACTTTCGCTTCCGGGTGGACACCACCGGGGCCCTGGAGGAGGCAGCCGTGCTGACGCCCTGGCCAGGCTGTGGTCCGGCCCGGCCGCCCGCCAAGCCCCAGGGGACGCACGGGATGGGCGGGCCGTGGATGGCCGCCATGGCGGGCACGAAGGTGCGGTAGAGGGAGTGGTTGAAGACGGGCGACCGGATGTTGGCCAGGACGGCGTCCAGGAGCGGCTGGCAGAGGTACTGCTGCTTGGTGGGGGGCACTGCGGGCGGCGGGGGCGTGGGCTGCGGCAGGACGCTGGGGTCAGCAGCCCACTCGTGGGCCCCGGCCTCATCCTCACCCAGCCAGCCTTTCTGGCGTCCCCACAAGCTCCACCCCACAGGCAGGGCAGGGCGGCCAGGTCCATGGGCCGCGAGAGCCGAGTGCTACAGGGCCACAGCCAGAGGCTTCCCCCCACGCCCTCACCTCACCCACAGCACTGGGCAGGCCCCCACCCCCTCGGACTGCAGGCTGCAGCTCGTGCTGGACCGTGCTGAGCCCTGACCACCAGGGGTGCCCACGAGCCTAGCAACACCGCCAGGCACAGCAGCCCACTCACCACCGCCATGTCATTCTTGAGCTTCTCCAGGGCGATCTCACATTTCTGCAGCGTCTTCAGAGGGCACCTGAGGGAGGAAGATGGGGCTGGCCCTCCATGTGGGGGCGGGGAGCCGAGAGCTCCCAGGTCTCTCTACCCAGCCATGGACAGTCTGGCCTCCTCTAGACGCAGCGGGCTGGGGCCTCGGCCACCAGCACCACTCCCAGGAGCCTGCCAGCCCACACGCCATCCCCAGGCCCAGAGTCTGAGGCAGGGCGGCCCCACACCCAGGACAAGGCACACCGTGCCAGGTCCAGGGAAGATGAAAGCCAGGCCCCTGCCCCCACCCAACGACGGCTGAGAGGCCAGAGGGCCGTTCACCTCCCACAGGACCCCTCAGCGCCCAGCGTTCCACCGACAAGCAGAACAGGGAAGACATTCCAGAAGAGCGCCCAGCCTGAGCCAAGCCCCCAGGAGACAGCAGGGTCCCCAGGCCAGACCACCTGCAGGGGGTTGCTGGCCAAGCTCTGGCCTCAGCAGCTTGGTGGCTGGTGGGAGAGGGAAGGGACGTGAGGGTGTGGCCCTGCCTTTAGCCCCTTTCAGACAGTTTGGTTCCTCACACGGCCAGCGCGTGGGAGCGCAGTGCCCCTTCTGCACATGTGGGCACTGGGACCATCACTGGCCCAAGGCCACCCGCACGTTGGGGCTGGGCTGAGGCCCTCCAAGGCCAGGAAGAGGGCCATGAGGGCCGCGGGTGGGGCCCTCTGTGAGCGGCGGGCGCAGCACTGTCCCCACAGGCTGGCGGTGAGGCTCACCGCTTGGAAGGGTCCGTCAGGATGTCCAGCAGGCTCTTCATCTTGCTCAGGTCCTTCTTCCTGTCTGCGGCAGAAGTGGACCCTCAGACAGGGCCGAGGTCCCTGCCCTGCCCCGCCCTGCCCGCCGGCCCGCAGGCCCACCTTCGTTCTTGTCGATCTTGTTGATCATGCGGCGCAGCGGCTCGATGTACTTGGACAGCTGCTTCAGCTTGTCCAGGTACTGCTGCTCCTCAGCCTGGCTGGAGCCCGCGGGGCTCATGACGGAGCTGGGGTTCACTGCGGGACACGGCCTGGTGAGCGCGGCCCGGCCCACAGAGGGCATGGCTGTGCCCGACCCACGCCCGACTTACCCGGGGTGTTCAGCGGTCCTGGGGACGGGACGCTGAAGTTCTGCGGGGTGCGCGCCGTCACTGGGCTCTGGGAGGGCTGTGGCGAGGGGCTGGGCAGGAAGCTGCTAGGGGACGGGGCGGGGCCGGAGCTGGCAGAGAGGAGGCGGGTGAGCCGGGCAGGGGCGGGGCGGGGCGGGGGCAGGGCTGGGGCTAGGGGGGCCCGCCCGCCAGGCCTACCTGACATTGGAGTTGGGCTGCGAGCTGGGCGGGCCGGGCTGCGGGGACGGCTGCGGGGGAGGCGGCATTGACTGCGGAGTATGCACCTGCTGGCCCGGCGACGGCGAGGACAGCACCGGGAGGCCACTCTGGCTGACCTGCAGGGAGGGCGCGCCTGCTGAGCTGCCCCGCGCGCCCCCGCGGCCCCTCTGCCGCCACCTCTCAAACACCCACACAGTGCGTGCGGCCCCAAGTGCTGGCAGCAGGGCTGGGCTGCTGGCCCTGGGCTAGCGGGGACTTCTGAGCAGGGACACGACGTGCCAGGTCCCTGCCTCGTGTGTGTGGGAGCCTGTGGGCAGGGGAGGCCAGTGAGGACCACGCACAGTGATGGGTGGGCCGACCTCCCAAAGCCTCCGTGACCCCTTGGGCCCCGAGGACAAGCCGGGTGGCAGGGGAGCGTGGAGGCTGTGCCACGCCGTCACCCCGCGTCTCCCTCACCAGTGCCCACGCCGGAGCTGCGCTCTGGCAGCCGAGCAACCCCTGCCGCGAGGGGAGAGTGCGGAGCACTCAGGGTCACCCGCTCCTGCAGCCTCGTTGGGCGGACGCAGCGGGTTCCCACCCCACTCTCCCACTAGGACGCCGCCATGTCTGTCTGTGAACGCTGAGGGAGGTGGTCACACGCCCAGGACTAGGAAAGCGAGTGTGTGGAAACCATTTTCTGCCCGGGACACGAGAGGAGCTACTCCCGGCCGGGCAGACGGCAGCCCACCAGGCCCTGAGATGGGCCCCCAGAGCTGACTCCTGCAGAGCCTGCACAGAGGCCTGGCCCCTCGCCACACGGGACGCCTCCACAGGCCCTGCTGGCTTTGCTTGGGGCATCCGGCACACCGCCGCCACCCCCTGTGTGCTGAGCATCTCCTGGGCGACTGCTCCCTAGAGGCAGCTCCCAGGCCGCCCTCCAGCCCGCCTGCCCCACTCTGCAGGCCTGGCCTGCACTCTGTGCCCGGCACCACGAATGCCAGCTGAGGGTCACTCTGCCTGGTGGCTACTTTGAGTCAGGGAAGATGGAGGAGTGTTCACAGGAGCCCGGACCCCATCAGACTGCCCGAGGCCACCCTCCCCACCTGCTCCCCCAGAATGGCCTGGCCCAGGCCCCTCTGGCTCTGCCCACCTTTCCCTGGACGACTGCAGCCTCCTGCGGCCCCCCGCTCCCAGCACGAGTTGACAGCCCCCTCCTCGTCAGCTGCACCCTTGGAGGCATCAAGGCTGGCCTGGCTTGCCCTGATGAGAGCCCTCATTCTGGGGTCTGAGGCCCTAGGCTGGTCCCTGGAGAGCTGGGCCTGCCTGCACTCAAAACCGTTAGGATGAAACGAAATGAAGCCCTCCCAGGCAGGCTCCAGAAGGAGGCAGACTGATGCTTGGGAATCAAAACACCCACCCCGCATGCGGAGCTGGCGGTGAGGCGGGGCGGTCCGCCTGGGTGGAGTGCGCCTGCCTCCTAGTCTGCAGCCCTGGGACACTCTCCTTGCTGGAGTTACCGCCAGAGACAGGCATCCAGACAGGTGCCCAGTCGTCCTCAGACACCTGGCTCCCAGGCTCCAGCCAGGGCTGGTATGACTGAGGCCCCAAGTGCCCCGGAGTCACTTCGAGAAGCGCCACCAGCACTGCTAACAGCAAAACCCTCCAGACCCGAGAACCAGACGGGGACTGAGGGTGGCAGGACCTGCTCCAGAGGAATGATGCACAGCCACGTACGGCGACGCGGGCCTGAGGACTGAGTCCAGGAGAGCCTGACTGTTGCTGAAACATGAGGAGGAGAGAAAAGCCGCCAAGCGGGCTCTCCACCCACGCTTCCTGTCTGCCCCTCAGCCCCACCTGCCCCACCTACGCTGACTTCTTAGCGTTGGATCAGACCTGTCCCCGTCTTGCCCACTGCTGCCACCGAGGCGGTGAAGAAGGGCTAAGGGAGCAGATTCCCCAAGGGGTCTTCTCACACCCACTGCTGCTAGGGCGCGCAGTGCGGCCAGCCCACCAGACCCCGGGATGCACGAGTGCCCCACCCCAGGGGCAGACCTGGGAGCCCGGGGCGTGGCTGCCCAGGCTGGCCTCCATCGCTTGCAGGCCATGGGCACGCCCCCCACCCTGAAGGCTGGTCCTCAGGACACCAAACCCGGCAGGAGGAGGGGCGACCCTGCCCCTCCCCCGCTGCCACGCCCCAGGTCCCCGCCTCAGCTCTGTGGTCAGCTCTCTGCTGGGACAGAGGTCACAAATCCATGCCACCCTCGAAGCCACCGAGTGCCACGTGGGCTGCACCAGACTCCAGCAGAAGCAAAGGCAGCGTGACCGCTGGGAAGGGGAATGGAGCGCACCCCGAGAGCCGGGAGCCCCGGAGGCCTGCGGACGAGGCCAGGACAGAGAGGTGGCCGACACGGTCACACGGGGCCTGCAGCCCTGCCCTGGCCGCAGATGTGATGCTGGCAGTCTGCTGCACACGAGACCACGTGTGGGGGAGGGGTGCGGGGCCACAGAGCCCCTCCAAAGGCTGTGGGAACCCCATCGGCATGCTCCCCCGGCTCGAGCCATAGGTCCAGGCCGGATGCTAAGGAACACGCGGCATCCCCGCACAGACACAGTGTTCAGCAGACACGGCCACAGGGGGCAGAGGCCCATGGGCCTCACCACCGCACACCTGCTGTCTGAGGTCAACGCCTTCGTGAGCCGCTGTGGGCGGCAGACAGGAAGAACCAAGGCCAGGACTGGACACAGGCTGGGGGGCAAGGGGGCCTGTGGAGAAGTCACAAGGCCTGGCCTCCCACCCCAGACACCAAGGACTGTGGCTGCTACTGGGCAAGGCCAGGAGGCCCTTCGGCCCATCAACATCGATGTGCAGGGGGTGGGCACCCAGGGGTGAGTCCTGGAAGTCAGGGCTGACTGCCGGAGCCAAACGCCCCATCCTCGGGCGCCTCCTGGTCTCTGGAGCAACGGCCCCCGGCTCTGTGCTCAGAGCTGAGGCGGGAAGAGAGCACGGTGCCCTCCCCCCATCACACGCTGGGAGAAGGTGGCAAGAGAGAAGATCTGGGGGCATCGCAGGGTGGACGTGGCACATGCCATGTGCAGCTCAAACCCACACAGGCCGAATGGAGCTGCCCCGAGGACCCCAGGGACTGGCCCGATCCGGCCAGGAGCTCGCTGGCACAAGGGTGACGGGCACTGGCTAGCGCCTCCAGAGCCTCGGCGCGGGGCCCTCACCTGGACTCCGGGACCCACTATCTGTGAGGCCTGGGCTGTGGGCACTGCTGTCTGAGGCGGGACCTGGGGTTGCACCTGCGGCTGCTGCACCACCATCGGAGCCCGGACCTGCGGAGGAAGGAGCAGCGACCTGCAGCCACCATGCCAGGGGCGGGACGCCCGCGCGTCTGGCCGAGGAGGGGCTCCTGCCGCTTCCCTGGCTGACGTCTGCTACCAGTCAACCCTCACCCGTGGCTCATTGGCAGTGCCCATGCCAGCCTTGAGCCTTGCCTCCCTGACTCCAGTGAGAAGTCTGCCCCGATGGGCCACCACCACACGGCCGCCACCAGCAGCTGCCTCGGCGACCCCAGGGCACTGATGGCCCCCAAGAGCCCTGCTTGCAGCCCCGACTCCTCGAAGGAACCCAGGCCAGCAGGCTCCCTTTGACAGGACCCCGCCCAGGACCCCCCAGCCCTCCCGCCCGCACCTTGGGGCCTCTGAGTCACCCACCACATGGCTCAGACACAGCTCTGCCCCACCTCACCCGGTGAAGGGCAAAGAGAAAAGGACAGAAAAGCAGGAAGCGAGCCGAAAAACACATTAAAATGGCTCTTGACACAGCTAACGAGTGCGTACAATACTGTCTTCCACGTGATGTCCCCGTTTACAGACATGGATCTACTTTTGCACAGATGTATGACAAGATAATATCCTATGCCTTCCTCAAAAACATGGTCACGACCTCTGCTTAGAACAGAACTCCGAGTGGTCTGTGGGCCGGGCAGGTGGCATGACCTCCACCACAGTGAGAATGCGGATGCTGCCATTCACCTTCTCACCCACAACCTCACGATGCCCTTGGCCTCCACCAAAGCAGCCCGGCTGCTTGGAAGACACGGTGCCTCCTGGCAGGAGGGGCACCACCACGGGCATGGCAGCTGGTGGGATGCACGCACCTTCGTTGAGCGGCACGTGTGGGCCGGGGCAGGGGTGCCAGGGCGAGTCCTGGTGCCGGAAGAGGGCCTGCCATCCACAGCCCTGGGGACACTGGGAGAAGGGCCCCGGCCGCGGGACACCGGCTACTCACGAGTTTCAGCTGCGGCTGGGCGTAAAGCATCTGCCCGGGGAGGGCCGGAGCCTGTGACACCAAAGGCTGTGGCTGTGACTGTGGCGGGGGCTGCGGCGGGGCCTGGTGGTGCTGCGGGGGCTGCAGCTGCTGAGGCAGGGCCTGCGAGGGCGGTGGCGGGGGCTGCTGCAGCGGGGGCTGCTGGATGGGCGGCTGGGCCTGGAGAGCCTGCTGCTGCTGCAGCTGCAGCTGTGCCATGCGCTGTAGCTGCTGCTGCTGCATCTGGGGCAGAACAAGCAGCCCCGTCAGCTCCCAGCCCAGCCCAGCAGCACTCCCAGGGACAGAGGGACTCCCAGAGTCACAGGGCCCTGCCCACGGACACCAGCCCATCCGAGGCCTGAGGGGACAAAGGCAGGGTGCAGGGAAGGGTCTGGAGGGCGTGGTAAGGGGTCAGGTGTAGGTACAGCCCCAGAGAAGCCAGGCAATGCTTGGCTGACCACAGACCTTGGGAGCCCCTTCCAGGGGTGCCTGTGTGGCCCCGAAAGTGGGCACAGGACCAGCTTCAGGATGAGGAGGAGAGGCGGGCCTGAAGACGCCCTGTCAGCCCAGCAGAGGGGCTGGGGAAAAGGAGGCACAAGCCCAGGCCGGGAGTAGTCGGCCAAGGGTGGGTCCTTCGGGGCTTCCCTCCCCCAACCCACGACAGGCCAGAGTGGGAGACGCTGAGGCTGTCAGGCCTGAATGAGACCACGTGTGAGAGAAGAGCTTTTCCTGTGACAGGCCACCCTCATGGGACGGTCAGCGTGGCGTCCAGACACTGGAGCCCTCAGGACAGGGCGGGCAGGAGGCCTGCACATGCTCAGAGGACCCGCGGCCTGGACAGCCTCCCCATCGAGGGTCTCCCCGCCCGGGCTCAGGGGAACGAGGCCGGCACCTGCTGCTGGTTCTGCTGGTGCAGCTTGATCAGGTGCTGCTGCTGCTGGAGCTGCTGCTGCTGCTGCACCGCCGCCTGGAACTGCTGCTGCATGGCGCTCTGTTGCGCCTGGAACTGCTGCTGCTGCTGCTGCTGCAGCGCCACCTGCTGCTGCGCCTGGAACTGCTGCTGCTGCTGCTGCAGCGCCACCTGCTGGAGCTGCAGCTGGGCTGGAGACAGACCGGCGGGGCGCTTGTCCGGGGTGCAGCTGCGGGAGGTGCCACCCCCGCCAGCAAGGGAGGGACGGGGTGCCAGTGACAGGACTGACCACCAACATCCCCTCTAGAGTAACTGTGGTCCCCTCTACAGGGACCCGATCCACTCCACAGGGACCCGATCCACTCCACAGCAACTGTGATCCACTCCACAGGGACCCGATCCACTCCACAGCAACTGTGATCC
>JADEYB020000033.1:67952603-67994689 GCA_015832495.2 Alces alces
CTCCACAGGGACCCGATCCACTCCACAGCAACTGTGATCCACTCCACAGGGACCCGATCCACTCCACAGCAACTGTGATCCACTCCACAGGGACCCGATCCACTCCACAGTAACTGTGATCCACTCCACAGGAATCCGATCCACTCCACAGTAACTATGATCCACTCCACAGGAACCCAATCCACTCTACAGTAACTGTGATCCGCTCTACGGGAACCCGATCCACTCCACAGCAACTGTGATCGACTCGACAGAAACCTGATCCACTCCACAGGAACCCAATCTACTCTGTAGTAACCAGATTCACCCTGTAGCAACCAGATTCACTATACCATAATGAAGGGGCAGGAGGGAACAGGCCAACCAGGAGGCCCAGTATGGCAACCACCTGTCTGCTTCCTGCCTCGATGTAGCCCCCAGCTCTGGACACAACTGGGGCCTTTTGTGACCGGCTCCTTTCCCTCAGCGCTGCATTTATAAGGTTCACCCGCGCTGTGCCTCAGATCCATATTCCCTTCCTCTTACGGGGCCAAACTACTCCACTATACGGATTCCCCACATTTTGTGTTACCTATCCCTCAGCTGATGGACATCTGGGTTGTGTCCACTTCATGGTGGTTAGAAATAATGCTGATAAAGACCACCAGTCAGGGATGTGGGTTTGATCTCTGCTTGGGGAACTAAGATTCCACACAATGCATGGCACAGCCAAAAAAGTAAAAATGAATAATCACAAGATTTTCAGTGATGAGGTTTCTTTTCAGGTGATGAAAATGTTTCAAATTCGACGCCATGAATCTACTCCTGCACACTGCACTCCCAGTGCGCAAAAAAGGGCACATGGACTTTGCATTTGTTGCTCTGTTGTCACTAAGTCCCGTCTGACTCTTGTGACCCCGTGGACTGTAGCCCTCCAGGCTCCTCTGTCTATGGGATTCTCCAGGCAAGGATACTGGAGTGGGTTGCCACTTACTTCTCCAGGGGATGGAACCTGCGTCTCCTACTTGACAGGCAGATTCTTTACCACCGAGCGACCTAGGAAGCCCAATGTGAACTGTATCTATATACTTCAATAAAGATGAAGAGGAGGAACATAGACACTTTGTCCCCTTTCCCGCAAGAGTGGCACTTTGTAAAACTACAGTATCCTAACACAGGAAGATGTGTGCCCGTCTGAGTGTCCGGTTTAAACTCTACACCCTTTTCTCACTGGGTGAGGCTCAGCCACCCCCGCGGGCACGACCTGGCGCAGCTCCAACAGCACAGGCCCTCGTGCCAGCCCTCAGCAGCTGCCAAGGGGACCCCGTCTCTAAAGACACGGCCACTGTGAACACTGGATAAAGCACAGAGCAGACACGGCTCTGCCCTTCAGCAGGCTGAAAGCGTCGGCGTGTGGAGCACGGCCACACAGACCCCTTCCTGAGCACGCTTCCCACCACGACCTTCGGTTCTTCTCCCAGTTCATCACTTTTGTCTGGTTAACTATCTGGGAGGAGACTGGCCCACCGCGTCTTTCGTCTCAAGTCTTCTGCAGCATGTATCACAGGGGTCTCCTGTCAGGATTAAGGACCTGCACCCTCCCCTCTCGTTTCCATCCAGCCTCAGCAGGAAAGCCTCTCTCTTCACATTCAGGGTGATTACCTGTAGTTTTCAACTTAACTGTATCTGTCTTTCCCCTTCCAAGTTTCCCTTTCTGCTTTACTGACACATAATTGACATTTTCTCCTCCTCTTTTGAGTTCTATTTTGCTGGATGCTTGGGTTGATTTTTGTATGTTGTCTGGGTTTTTGTTTGTAGTGTCCACCTCATCCCAATTTTTCCTATTGATGTGGAATTGACAAACTATTTCTATTGTTTTAGCAACAACTTTTACAATTATTAAACATAATTAATTAAACAAAGTATAAAGTGTATCCATATTTAAACCTCTCCCCTAAATATGAGGACCTTAGACTCCTCTCTAAATATTTTTTAAAGTAGGTTTTCTATGCACGTGACAGATCCGGGTCTGTGCTATTCCCTCTTGCTGACTCAGCTTGGTTTGGTACCTGTCCATCTCATGCTCACAGAGAGGACCTGCACGAGGAGGCAGGACAGAAGATGGCGGGGGAGCAGGCTCGGGGACCCTGACACGAATCCTGGCTCTGTCGCTGCTCTGTGTCTGTCTCATCGGCCACTGTACGCACCCTACGCTTGACTCTGAATGAAACGATCTATCACGGACTGGGGACCTGTGCAGGGCAGCCCCGAGGACTATGGGACGGAGGTAATCTCTGTTCACAGAAAGGATTCCCAGCCGTGCCCCTCCTGACACGGAGCCAGAGCACGCTGTGCTGGGGGCCGCCCCAGACACTGAGACACGCAGCAGCACCTCTGGTCTCTGCCCGTCGGACGCCAGGAGCCCGCCCGCACAAGCTGGGACAGCCCGACCGTCCCCACGCTGCCAGACAGCCCTCAGGGTGCAAAGCTGCTGAGAATCACTGGTTTAGACTTACACCTGTGGATACCCTTGTGTAGAAAATGCTGCTTCTCCCATTTAGACCTGGTACCTTGGGAAGGATGGTCCGAGAGGTCAGAGAAGGTGGTGAGGGAAAGAAAGCATGTCTGTGTGTCCACCTCCCTTTCAGGGAGGGCCTCCTTGGCTCTGCTGGCGGCTCTGTACCTGAGGCACTGACATCCCAACCAGCTTGTAACTCCATCCCGGAGTCTACCGCGTGCTCCCGCCTTGACAGACGGCTCTTCAAAGACTGCCTTCTGGCCTCTGGTGTCCTGCGCCACACGGGCTGGGGTGTGGCACCTGTGGAACCTGCGTGGGGCCCTGGGCTCCCCCGGCCACCACCCCCTCACCCCCTCTGCTACAGGCCGTCCCTGTGATGCCAGCCACACTTCTGACTTTAGCCTCCACGCTTCTCAGCCTCCTGCTCCCAAGGCCTCTTGTCTAGGCTCCGCTCTGGGTAACACCTTCAAAAGCAGCTTCCAGTCCACAAGCGCTGTGTCTGGCTGACTGCCCTGTTTATCGCCCACACACTTCTCTCCCAGTAACTCTACTGTCACGCCTGCAGGCTCTCTGTGGTTACCTGTCACATCTGCTTGGCCACTCCCGATACAGGGTCACAGTGCTCATCCCCTCAGAAGTCCAGACCCCACTTCCTTCAGCACCCGAGTCCACACCTGACAGAGCTACGGCCCTGGAGATCTCAAGACCTGGTTGCTGTCTCTGCTCCTCCGGGAGGCGTGCCTGCTTCCCTCCCAGCCTGCTGACTGCACACACTATCGGACCTGGATCTGCAATTCCCACAGGCCTGCCCTGGAGACTCCCCTGCAGCCCGCCCCAGTCTCCGGCACAGCTGGAGACGCCAAGGGCGCCATACCCATCCTGCATGGACGGACCCTGCAGCCCAAACACAGTCCACCCAGGACCCAGTCATCCAGGGGGCAGGGCTCCTAGGCACCCCGTCTTCCAAACAGCCAAAACCAGGGCTGATTTTTAAAGCTGTTCTCAAACACACAACATAAAACACTTCAAGGAACAAAAACATGCAATTTAAAAGCCCAGCCTCACCCACAGTCAGCAGTGTGTTTCCTGTGACTAGCCCAGGCCACCTGCAGGTGCCTGGTGGGCTCTGGACTGCCTTTGGGTGCCCCAGCCAGACCTTGGCCCCAGGGCCCACACTCTGGCGCACGGCACTAGGGCATGAGCAGCCTGATTTCCATGGCAGTGTTCAGAGGTGTTTAAAAGGGCACACACCTACCTCAGGCAGACCGGGCCCCAGAGGTCACGGGGGAGTTCTGCAGGGGCAGCAGTGAGACACGAGGGCACAGGCCACAGCAACGCCCTCCGTGCCACGCAGGAGCCCAGGCCCCTCGGGGGCTGACACAGGACGCAGCCAAGGCCGGGCCAGGGAGGGTGCAGGCTGGCACCAGCACTTCCCCGCTAGGCCGACAGTCTCGGGAGTGAGGCTGCAAATCACGCTAAGTTCATCCAATTGAAAACTGTATTTTACTATAAAATCTAAGTTTGTGATAAAGAGAAATTCAACCAGCGTAGAGAGTATTACATGACAGAGGCAGAGCAGCCTTCTGAAAGCCAGCCTGTGTGTGCCTGCTTGTGTGCACGCGTGTGCCTGTGCTGACAAGAGGGGACACGGAGCTCAAGATGAAGATCCAAGCAGGGAGCCAGGTGTCACAAGGCAGGACTCAGTAAGGAGAAGAAACGCAGCTCTGGGAGAGGGGGTGGCTGGGGGCAGAGAGGTGCGGCCAGCCTCGGAGCAGAGTGAGAGGACCTGACCGAGGACACGGGCAGACAGCCGCGCACCGGGGCCATGGCGGCCCTGCTCACGGGGTTCCCGGGAGGGCTGCGAGACCAAACACGTGGGCACGCCACACCCTGTACGCGAGCATTCACGCTGGCTTCAGTTTAACAGCCCAAACTCAAGCAACCCGCCTGGCCTTCAAGGCTGAGTGAGAGAATGAACCGTGGCCCCGGAAGGTTCCTCAGCAGGGAACAAGGACGAATGATACGCACGACCTGGAGGCTCTAAGGGCATTGTGCCAAGTGAAAAAGCCAGTCTCAAAAAGATAAATGTTGCACGACTCCATTGATGCAACACTTGCAAGAGATTGCCGAGGCCGAGAACAGATGAGCGGTTTCCCGGCTCAGGGCTAAAGGGTAGAGCTAGGACAGTCCACTGGCGGGGAGGCTCCGCATGCTGATGCCATTCCACACATGACAGGACCTCCCCGAGCCACACACGTGCACACGTGAGAGTGCATGAAAGACTGGTAACGTGCGTGAAGTCAGCCTGAGTGCAAGGCACTGGCGTGGCTCTGGCGACACAACTAGGATGTTACGGTGGGGAAGCTGCGGGAGAGGCACATGGGGACTCGGTTCCTCTGCAATTGCCAGAGGGGCCAGGAGCGCGCTGCAGGTCTCTCCCCACCCTCCCCAGGAGAGGAGGGCCGAGGCCTGGGGCCGGGCTGGTCCCGGAGGGGACCTAGGCTGGTCCTGGAGCAGACCACTGCCCCTGGAGGGAGAGGGGCGGAGGAGCCCTGAGACAGAACGGTTTCCATCTGGCCCACAGAGCACAGCCCCTGGGCTGGGATCCCGGGCCACCCCCCACCCCGCCCTCTGGAGGCAGAGGCTGGGAGTCCCCTGCTCCGCCCGTGTACTCACTCTGTGGAGTGGCCGTGGACACGACAGCCATGTTGTGGGGGGCCATCCCCGAGGTGCCGGGAGGCGGCTGCCCTGATAGCGGCATTGGCTGGCCCATGGCTCCCAGGCCGCCCATCCCGCCCAGGGCCTGGCCCGGACCCCGAGCAGGCAGGCCGAGGCCAGTGGCTCCCGCGGCGGGCCCGCCCGTCAGGCTCTGCAGCGCATTCATGGGGTCTGCGGGGCACAGGGCGTGCGTCTCAGGGCAGTGCGCCCCGACCCGGGCCAGGAAGCCTTCCTGAGTCCACGCTTCCTCCCACCTCAGGCATGATGCGCTCAGGGCCCCAAACGCTGAGTGGCCAAGGCCCCTCCCGGCAGGAGCCCAGCCCACAGCAGGCCTGGGACAGAGGCGAGCCAGCCCGTGGGGCTCCGCCCCTCTTCGATGGAGGCCCCTCCCGGGGGTGAGACACAGCTGCACATCTAGAGAAAACAGGGTCGAGGACCCTTCTCCAGTCAGCGGAGCCTGGGGGCCGGCCTACCCCCAGGGAGGTGACAAGTCCCGTGCACACCAGAAGCCCGCCTCTGCTAAGTCTGGGCACGACCCCACGGAGGAGCAGCTCTCGGGAAAGAGCCCTGAGAACAAGTGTGGGAAGGCCTGCGATGCTAGGCCAGCAGCCAGTACCTGGGAGGAGCCGAGGCTCCGTCACAACAGCCCACAGCCACCCGCAGGCAGAGGAGCCCGGCTGGCACCCTGCCACAGAACCTGGCACCCCAGGGTGCTGCATACAACGTCAGAACCCAGACGCCCTCCGGCCGGGCGCACTGACCCCGCCTTGCCGCCCACAACCCCCAGCACGAGCAGCCAAGGAAAGGCAGCAGTCCCCTGGATAGTCCCACCCAGGCGCTGGGGTCAGTTAAACCCCTTCACTGGCGGCCTGCTCAGCGAGACCTGGGCTAAATCAACAGGGCTCCCGTGTGACAAAACCTTGCAATTAAAAAGCAGAGTAATGACAACTCAACTTGCAAAGAAACTTTGTAACCTAAAACTGAATTCACAGCTATTCTCTAGGAAATGTTACCACGGGTGACTACACTGAAAGCGCCGCTATGCATACTAGTCCCTCCCAGAGCCGGACGCTCCAGACAGCACCCCAACTGCCACGCGGGTGCCGGAGGCATGGGACGGGGCGCTGCCATCTGATGTCGGGGTGGGGGGGATCGGGAGTGGCGTCCCTCTGGGAACCTGCTCCTCCTGGCACAGAGCGACCCCACCCACAGCTCCCAGCACCCCGGCCCTGCCGCCCACGCCGAGGTGGGGAAAAACTTCAGAAAGGAGAAACTCTTACCACTGACAGACGCTTGAGACTTCTTGTTATCTGTATTAAAAAGAAGAAAAAAGAAAAGCAACCAAAGTAAACAGTTTTATATAATCACATATTTCCACGCTAAGTCAGTGCTGTAGGCATTTGCCCAGAGGTCATTTACTAACACTGACCCAACTCTGCCTAGAAACTAGACAAAACACACTTCAGGGCTTCAGTGTCTGTGTGTGTGAACACATGTGTACGTGCGTGTCCCAACTCCGGCAGCGTTGACCCATGGGAGGCTGAGGGTGGCCAGGGGCTGAGAGCCTTCTGTTTCCAGCCCCTTCTGGGGTGGCATCCGCAGTTTCCGGATGAGGAAACTGAGTCTGTCCAAGACTGCTTAGAAGCTGGATCCAGCCAGCCCTGGTGCTGGCGGGGAGTTGCCACAGCAGTTCCACCCTCTCCCGGGGTGAGGTGGCCGTGGGCACCCCCAAAAAGGGAAGTGCCAGGACCAGCTCCCAAGTGGGCCCTGCAGCTCTTCAGGTCGAGCCCTTGCCAGGACAGACAGCTCACGACCCAGTCTTCTGATGGTGGCTCCTCTTGTTCCAAACACCATGGGACCACCCAAACATGGCAAAGAAAGTGCAGGCAGTCTAAGAAGTCGGTGTGGGAGGGCGCAGTGGCCCTGCAGGGCCCGGGCGCCTCCCTGCGTCTGAGGTGAGGGACGGTGGAGCCGCGGCCACCCCACAGGGCTGTATGGGAGGTGCTGCCTCCTGCGGGTGCACACGGCGGGCCGGCAGGAGGCGCTGTGGCTGGACGCCCGGAGCGGCCCTGAAAGGAGCTGGGGATGCGGGCCGGGCCTCACCAGGGCAGGACGCGGGCGGTGCTGAGGAAGCTGCCCCAGAAGCGTCCAGCCTGAACACGGTTAGGTCCAGCCTCCGTGGGTCAAAGAAAAAAACCCCAGATATCAGGGAAGGAAGTGTCTGTTCCAGGGTGGATTCTGTGCGTTTGGGAACCGCCTAGAGATCAAAGCAGCAGTCCTTGAAGAGGGGAGGTCAAACAGACAGGCAGCAAGAGCAGTCCAGCCCAGAACCCTGGGCACTAACACCTCCCTCGGGCCACACCAGCAGGGTCCAGGCTGAAGCTCTGGGAGGCTGGGAAATACCGGACCAAGTGCAAAGCCGTGAAGAACCTCCCCAAAAGCCGGCACTACCCAAACAGCCCTCCCGTGGTGACCACCACCACCCAGAGATGTGACGTTTTACTCACGGATGTCTCGAAAATGAATAATGAGCCTGGCCACCAGAGAAAGGTATTCGTCCTGGAAGTAAAAACAGGAAGCAGTTGAAGCTCAGAGAAGTGAGGGGCAGCGACGCCCCTTGCCGCTCCAGCCCCCCCGAGGTCCTCCGGGGGCAGAGAGGCAACTGCGCCATCTGTCCGTCCGTCCAGCTCTGCCTCCTCTGGAATCCATCCCTCGGGAAAGGCCGGCAGAGCGTGGCTCCCGCAGGCCAGAGAAAGGCACACGGAAACACAAGCCAGGAAGGCACCCAGACAGTGGAGGCCGCCGCTCCTCCAGCCACTGTAAACCCTGCAAGGGTGGGGGCGCCTCAGACACCCCTCCTTCCACAGCGGGGCCAGCCCAGCGTCACAGGGCATCTCAGAAGCAGACCCGGGAGGGCCGGCGCTTCAGTCTTTGCTCTATTTGGAGACATACTTTCGCTTTTCCCACGGCCTGTTGCTGTTGCATGACTGCCGTAGTATTTACATGCAAATCTGGCTGGCCACCCTCCCACCCCTTGTGAATCCACTGCGAGGTCAGGGCGAGGGCACAGCGCCACTCAGGGCGGCAGGTGAAGGCCCCTGCCCACGGCCCTCCTGGTTCCCGCATTGCTGGACCCACCCAGCAGGGCCTGCCTTCCACGGATTGTCCTCTTTGTAACCAAGGACACTCACTCCCGGGCGATCCAGAGAAATCACTACTGTGAGGCTGTCCTGGGGGCAACAAAGGGATGTTTGTAACTAAACTCTTCTTTCAGAGAAGCTGGACCACCCCGCGAGGCAGACAAAGAGGGCAGAGCTTTGGCCCGCCTGCTCCCTCAACCCCCTCCTAAGTCACCGTGATGCAGCCGGAGGAGCGACCCCTCAACCGGGACCCACCGCAGGGCACAGAGAACGGCTCTCAGGGAGATGCACCAAGGGGGTGTCTCAGAGGACTCGACACATAACTCACTTTCTAACCCCGTCAGTCCTCATCCATCTCAAAACGCCGCCAGCGTGTCCTCAGCCGGGGAATCAGAGGAAAATGGGGGAAAGGCCCAGGAGGCCTCAGGGCAGGGAGTGAGGGGTGGGATGTGAGGAAGGGGTGCTCAAATGTCCCCTCCTGATGCCCCTCAATTTCTGGGAGGAAAGGGGTCCCCAAATCACCTGAGCAGGCTGGCCCCTGAAGGGCAGCAGGGTGGCAAGTGGGGAGCAAGGAAAGTGGGGTTTCTAAAGGAAGCTCAGAAATGAGCCGGCCAGGTCAAGAGCTGACTCTCTGTAAGGCCGTGGCCAACTTCTCAGTCAGAGAAACCTCAAAAGGTTCTGCTGAACTTTTTCGACTTCCAAGTCAAGAGCAAGCCGGTTACAAAGCAATCAGTTTATTAAAAAATCCACAAACAACAAATGCTGGAGAGGGTGTGGAGAAGAGGGAATCCTCTTACCCTGTTGAGGGGAACATAAACTGGTGCAGCTACTATGGATAACAGTGTGGAGGTTCCTCAACAAAACAAAACTAAAAATAGAACTATTATGGGTCCAGTAATCCCACTCCTGGGCACATATCCGGAGAAAAACATAACTTGAAAAGATCCATGCCCCCCAGCATTCACAGCAGCACTATTCACCTCAGCCGGGATGGGGAAGCAGCTAGGGGTCCATCTGCAGAGCAGCGGGCAGAGAAGACACGGAGCACGCGCGCACAACAGACTGCAGCCATAAAAAGAATGAAACAATGCCGTTCGCAGCAACGCAGATGGCCCTAGAGGTGACCAGACTAAGCAAGTGAAGTCAGAGAAAAACAAATCCTACATGCTATCATTTATATCTAGAATCCAAAATATGACAAACTCATCTATCAAGCAGAAACAGACTCATAGACATACCACAGACAGACGTGGTTGCCAAGGGGGTGAGGGTAGGGAAGGGAAGAATGGGGAGACAGGGCTGAGCAGGTGCAAACGATTATACACAGAACGGACAAGCAAGGCACACAGCACAGGCAGCTGTACGAAATACCCTATGCTGCACTGTAACAGAAAAGAGCATGAAAAAGAATACACGTTTGTGTAACTGAATCACTTTGCTGTAGAGGCAAAAAAAACACATTGTAAATCAACTATACTTGACTTAAAAATAAAGCACCAGACACTTTTCCTCTGACACAAGATACAGGGTACGAGGTCCAGGCGTGTGTTCCCAAAGCCCCTGGCACAGAACCAGGACCGAGTGCTTGGAGCCAGGTGGGCAGAGGGCACCGTGGTCCACGCCCACTGAGGCTGCCCACAGCCGGGGCCGCGGAGGCTCTGGGGACCTGAGGGCACAGAGAGGGGCACGACCACCCGATGGGAGAAGAGGGCACAGGGCGTGGCCGGCACGCAGCCGCCACGGAGCACTCCTGTGGGTCAAACCCCCGTAGGCCGACGGTCCGCCCCTCCAGCCCCCAGGGTGGCTGCCTGACCCCCTGTCTAGACTGGCCTCCCCAGGTGGGCGAGCTCCTGGCCCCCAAGCAGACACACGGGTTACGGGCCCACTCCTGTTCCAAGGCGCCCTTCCCAGGACAGCCTCAAAAAGGGCGAGGAGGCACACCCTCTTGTCCTCACTCTGGGTGTGGCCGGTCGTGGCGCAGCCCCGAGCTCTGCAGACCCACCCGTGTCCCTCCATGCCTGGGGGGAGGCGCTGCTAGCGGGCTGGGATGTGGGGACGCAGGGCACACAGACAGGCCGAGGCTTCCTGCGGCTTACACACTGGGTCCAGCCCGTCCACGTCTCGGCCAGGGCAGAGGACGCCTCCCCTCACCAAGTGGAGGCTGGAGCCGGACACTAAGGCTGCAGGTGAAATGCCTCAGGCTACACACTAGATGCTCCACTGTTAGACCTTCTGTATAAGACTTGGGGAATCTGAACACATGTATCTGCTTTATATCTGCACAGGAAAGGCTGCAGATCAACAATTAAACCCCAGAGATATCAGGAAGTGGGCTGGAAAGGAGACCTACTGCCTTGTTATACAGCTTTCACATTGGAAGTATATAAATCTTTTACCAAACTGAAGATAAAGCCACAACAAAAGAACAATTTTTAAAAATGCAAAATCGACCCAATATATGAGTTGACACAAGTTGGTGTTGAATCACATGGAAAAGGGTTTTTCGGACTGATCATCTTAAAAAACAAAAAGCAAAAAGTCCTCAGAGGAAGGAGTACATGTTAAGGACACATACAGCTGCAAAGAAACCCTAAACGTCATCCCTCATTTTGTCATTTGCTACCAATACTAGCGGTGATACTGGTCTGTTCATTCTGAAAGTCCTTTAAAGAAGTAATTATGCCAACAACATCAGAAGGCGAGAGATTCACATCGGAGAACAGATATATGCTTAAAATGAAAGTAAAACTCTGTACTTAGAAATATCAATGTGAAATTACGGGGTTTTGAGATTGCTATAGTTTCAAAACAAGGGGGAACATCGAAAAGGACTGAAATGCCCTGGGCCCATGACGCAGCTGAGGAAGAGAAGTGGCCAAACTCCACCCCTGGGCCACCATTCCACAGGAAGGTGTTCCTGAGGGTCCCCAAAGGCTGTGTTTCAGGCAACCAAGAAGCCCTGGTCGATGAAAGAAAACCTTTCTTGGCAAGAAAACTCCACCTAATAAATGTAGAAGAAAAGCCAGAATTCAGGATGATTACCAGTTTGCAGCGCCCAGTTAAATGATGGAATCATTAGATGGTAAGTGGACAGGATACTTCATAAAAAAGTCAGGCTGTCCCTGTCCCAACTCCTGACCAACTGTGGCCTTGTGGGAACACCAAGACACCCAGAAATATCATACATACAACATACACAACAATGAGGCACCACCTCCCACGTACTCTTGCTAATAAGACCCCTGCATACTGTGCTCCCCTGACCCAACAGCCAGGTCACAAGAAACATGGGGCAGGCAGGCCAAGGGAAGGCTGCTGGTGGAACATGGTGGTAAACAGTCTGTCACTGAGCACTCAGAGGACCTGAAGGAGCTGCTGAGAAAGCACACATCATCTTCGAGAACACAGATGTCGCCAGAAACAGGATGCTGGGAGAGAGGCAAATGCTACAGGTACTTCTGGGGAGGGCTCGGGGAAGGCAGGAAGCGCGACCTGAAACGAAAGCAGGGAGAAGCCCGCCACCCTGCCCAAACATCTAGCTGCACGGGCCACGAGCCGAGTGGAAGGCAGACCCGAGAGGCAATGAACGGAGTCGGGAGGGCCAGCTGGCCGCCAGAGAGATGCGAGAGGGAAGAAAGAAACCCAGGGAAGAACTGCTGAGTGGAAAGGAACCTGGGCCTAATTTGGAAAATTCCCAGGCTGTCCAAGTCACAAAAAAACCAACACGAAAACCAGGAGATTCACTGTAGGAATGTGTGCTCTGGAGAGAAGGCTGAGGGTGTGGCTGGACAGACTGCCAGGGCCAAGGAAACGAGGCATGCGAGGAATCCTCTGGGTCACCTCACAGACGCCAGGACAGGGGGGTGAAATTACAGGGGTGAAAGGTCTGTGGGGACCTCCTGTCTGATGGGGACTCTGTCACACACACAAGGCCCACAAGGGTTCGAGTGTCCTACGGCACAGACACTGCCAACTTGGGCCAAAAGGGAGAGACAGGGTAACATTTTAAAAGGGTGTCAGGCTCCCAAAGTCTACATGCAGCAAACAGGTAAAACAGGTAAAACTGATAAACTTCTGGCTGCAAACAGGACCACCAGGGGAGAGCCTTGGGCCACGAGGCCAAAGTCATGAGCCCAGAGTCCGCCGAGTCTGTGGGAACCCGTCCAGCAGCTACAGGAAGCAAACACCCCGTCTCTCTAGACCGGCCCACTCCGGGCACTTTATACAGCTGCCTCGCACAACGCGTGCCCTCTGGTGACTGCGTCACTGCGCTCAGCATGATGCTTCCGAGGCCCAGGCGTGTTGGACCACCACCAAGTACTTCATTCTGTCACACAGTCCATCCCGCGGACAGCCCGCATCCTGTTACCCACTAGTCAGGTGGTACGCGCTTGGGGGCTCCCACTTTCTGGCTGCAGTGAGTGATGCTACCAATATCTGTGCACACAGGGTATCTGTCTGATTTCTGAGGGATCACCACAGTGTTACCACAGCGGCTGCTCCACTGTGCCTTCCTTCCGGCAATGTCTAATATTTCTAATTTCTCACCAGTACTCCTCAGATGAATAAGCAGTATTCATCTATTTTTATTATCGCCATCACAAATGTGAAGCTGTATTTCACGGTGGTTTGGATCTGCTTTTCCCTAATGACTAGTGACACTGAGCGTCTTTTCATGTGCTTCTTGGCCATGTGAATATCTTCTCTGGAGAAATGTCTATTCAAGTTCTTTACCCATGTCTGATTTAGGATGTCTGGCTCCTTTTGTTGTAGAGTTGTGGTTCTTTATATAATGTGGGTTCCAGTCCCTCATCAGATACATGGTTCCCATGTATCTCCCACTTCAACCACGTATCTCCAACCATACATGGTTCTCCCACTTCATAGGTCTTTTAACCCTCTTCCTGGTGTCCTTTGATACACAATAGCTTTTTATTTTTTCAACTTTAAACTTTTTTATTTTGCAGTAGAGTACAGACTAACTCTGTACTATGTTTAACAATGTTGCGGTGGTTTCAGAGGACGCAGGCACACACACACATGCATCCACTCAATAGTTTTTAGTTTTGATGGAGGCTTTGTTGCTTGTGCTTTTGGTGTCATGTGTAAGAAACCACCGCCTAATCTGAGGTCGCAAATATTCATGCCTGCATTTTCTTCTAGGACTTCTACAGTCTAACTCTTAGATGTCTGTGTATGGTACGCGGCTGGGTTCCCACTTCAGTATTACACACGTGCTAACGCAGCTGTTCTCTTTCAAGACTTGGCTAGGATGGGCCCTGGAGCTTCCCCAGGACCCGTCTGTCGGCTCCCACGAAGCCCGTGTGCAATCTTCCCTTCTGCGCTGGAAACTGCCAGTCCCCAAGCCAGCGCTCTCAGCACCAGACCTGTGCCAAGTGCCATGCTGTTATTCACGTAGTGTTACATCTTACCTTCAGACACCATAAAATAGTTCAGACATACAAAAAATGATTAGCATGACAAATGACAGTGGGCCCCATACCCATTTTAAATTAAAAACTAAGATTGAACGAAGAAAGCCAGCAAGGCGGTCCCCATGCCGCTTGGCCCACACCTCGGTTCTTCACGGCTGAAGTGGAGACAGTCCCAGGGATGGCATGGCGTGTTCGTAAAGTACTCTCTCAGCATGGAAACAGAGCCACTGAAAACCAGGGAACAGCATTTCCGCGGAGGGCACCGAGCAAGCCTGCCAATGCAGGGTGGTGCAGCAGGAGGCCGGCTGGCAGCCCAGATGGCAGAGGGCAGCAGGCCGGCTGGTCCCGACGACCGCTGGCCACACGCCGGCCACACGCAGGCCTTCCCGGCATGTCTTCCCGGCAGGCCTCAGCAGCTGTTGGGAGGAAAATGCTCATCTTTTCACATCGTTTGCAGTTGTCAATGTACACAGTTGTGCTCTTCTCCTCAGATAACTGTCCCTGATCAAAGAAGGACAGCAGAAGATGTCTTCAGGTTCAGTTTAAGGCCGACCGCAGGCTTGTGGGTCCATAAGCAGGGCTGGAAAAGGCGGGGCCACCTGGTCAGCCGTGCACACACCCTCCCCTCGCCCAGGCGGCGCTCCTGCTGGTTCAGCCCAGCGGGACATCTGTGCTCCCCTGGCCTGTCTCTGACAAGCCTCCAGGCTGCCTCCCAATTCCAACACTCCTGGTCTCCCTGGTGCCTGGGTTTCACCTTGGCCCCCGCCATGGGAACTCACGCTTCAAACCAGAGACCTGCACTACGCATGCACAAGACTGGACACAATGCATAAGAGTTGGGCCGTGTTTAACATACAAGCGTCATCTAAAAACTCCCACAAAGGGTGGTCCGCCATCAACAAGGTGGTGACCAGAGGAAATACTGTCAACATTCACAAGTGCACCTATGGAGTGGGTTTCAAGAAGCATGCCCCTTGGGCACTCCAAGAAATCGGGAAATTCGCCATGAAGGAGAGGGGAACCCCTGACGTGTGCATCAACACCAGGCTCAACAGAACTGTCTGGGCCAAAGGGACACGGAACGCCCCACACCGATTCGTGTGCAGCAGTCCAGAAAACGTGGTGAAGACCCACAGAAAAAGTTCTACATGCTGGCTACCTACGTGCCTGTCACCACTTTCAAAAATCTATGGTTACTTTGGATGAGAACTAACTGCTGATTGTCCAACAAAGTTACTAAACTTCAAAAAAAAAACCAAAAATAAATTTTAAAAAAACCAACCAAATGGTAAGCAAACATCAGCAATGCACATAGCTGGGATGAGCCCCTTCACGCACGCAGCACAGAGGTCGGCGTCCTAGCCCTTCCAAGCCTTCAGGGTGCTCCAGCTATGATCACACCACACCCCCAGGCACTGTGGTTTCCGTTTCCCTCAGTCTATCCCAGGCAGAGCGCATACCCACCTACAGGAATTCAGGTGTTAAGAATTAAACTGGGTGTTTGGGTGTCTTTTGCTTTCCGAGATGGGGGAAAGTGAAGGAAAGTTGGCAGGCTCTGACTGCAGGCCCCCGGGTGCTGTGTGCCTGAGTCGCCCCGGCTGCATCCTGGGCCGAGCAGCCCTGTGCCTGCTTCCGGGGCCTTGAAAGGGGTGTTTACTCCACACCCCGCCCAACCCAGAGTCAGGACAGACGCCATCACCGCACTAGGGCATGACTCTCTGGGGCAGCTCCTCACACAACAACAGACAAACAACAGTACTGGACAACAGGGCGAGCATTTCCAAAGGAAACAACTCAATGAGCCCTCCCCAAGGTTCTCATCTCATCTTACCCCCCAAACACCAGCAAATTACACACCCAATAAGAGACGTGTCTCCAAAACTTGAAAAGAGCTCTTAAACAGAAACACTAATGACTCAATTTTAAAACAGGCAAAGGGTCTGAACAAACATTTCTCTAAAGAAAATATACAAATGACCAATAAACATAGTAAGCCATCTGGGAATGCAAATCAAAACCACACCAAGGGGCTACCTGGTAGTTCAGTGCAGGCGACACGGGTTCCATCCCCCGTCTAAGATCCTAGGCGTCCCAGGGCAACGAAGCCTGCTGCCACAACTCCTGGGCCTGAGCTCTAGAACCCGTGAGCCACAGCCACTGAGGCCCATGCACTCGAGGGCCAGAGCTCTGCAGCCTGAGAGGCCACCGCAGCGAGAAGCCTGCACACGACAACTAAAGAGCACCCCCGACTTGCTGCAACTAAGGAAAGTCTGCAACAGCAATGAAGACCCAGCACAGCCATGAATTAATTTTTAAAAAACCACAATAAGATACCACTTCACACTCACTATGAAAGCTACAATAAAACAGTAACGAGTACTGATGAGGAATGGAGAAGCTGGAACAAAATACACCCCCAGTGAGAATGTAAAATGGTACAGCTGCTTTGAAAACAATTTGGCAATTCCTCAAAAGGTTAAAACAGAACTACCATCTGATCCAGCAACTTGTTACCCAGGTATATACCAAAGAGAAATGAAAACAAACATCCCCAGGAAAGCTGGCACACTAAAGTTCAGAGTAGCATTACTGTAACAGCCAGAAAGCAGAAACAGTCCAGATGTACATCAACTGATGGATTTGTTGTTGCTCAGCTATGTCCGACTCTTTGCGACCCCATGGACTGCAGCACACCAGGCTCCCCTGTCCTTCACCATCTCCCGGAGTTTACTCAAACTCATGTCCACAGAGTCGGTGATGCCATCCAACCATCTCCTCCTGTCATCCCCTTCTCCTCCCACCTTCAATCTTTCTCAGCATCAGGGTCTTTTCTATTTAGTCAGTTCTTCGCATCAGGCAGCCAGAGTATTGGAGCTTCAGCATCAGTCCTTCCAATGAATATTCAGGACTGATTTCCTTTACCTAATTGACTGGTTTGATCTCCTTGTAGCCCAAGGGACTCTCAAGAGCCTTCTCCCACACCACAGTTTTAAAGCATCAATTCTTTGGTGCTCATCCTTCTTTATGGTCCAGTTCTCACACCCATACGTGACTACTGGAAAAACCATAGCTTTGACAATGGATGGATAAATAAAATGTGGTACATCTATGCAATGGAATATTACTTGGCAATAAAAAGGAATGAAGTACATTCCACAACATGGCTCATAGATAAACACTGAAAATATTTTACTAAGATGCCAGTCACAAAAACATATATTTTACGATTACATTTATATGAAAAGTATAGGACAAGCAAATTGACAGCAACAGAAAGCAGCTAGGTGGCTGCCTAGGGCTGAGGAGGATGGGGAGTGCAGCTAATAGGCACAGAGTTTCTTAAGGAGAAGCTCTAGGGAGAGCACTGGGGGCCTAGTGGTCAGGATTCCGGGCTTTCACTGCCAGGACCCAGGTTCAATCCCCGGTCAGGGAACTGACATCCCACAAGCTAAGCAGTGCCATCAAAAAAAGGAAAAGAAAATCCCCTGAAACACATCATGGTGATAATTGCACAACTCTGTGAAGGCCCTAAAGACGACTGAATTGCAGACTTTACATGGGTGAATTGTATAATATATGAATCAGAGCTTGATAAGGCTGTTAAAAAAGCAGAAAATGCTTACCATCCTCTATGTGCAAGGGCGGCTCATCCCTCACCTACACGTGCTCACTAACATGCGCGTGCGTGCTGATCTCCAAGCCCAGGCTGCACACGTGGTTTCTATTTCAGAAACTGTGCTCTGCAGCCAGTCAGCTCTACCTTCCCATTTCAGAAAATATTTACCTCATCTAAACTCTCAGACAGGCTCAAGTTTCCCCGACGGAGCTCTGTACGTCTTGAGAGCTAGTTTACCTACACCAGTACCCGACTGTAAATACCGTCTGCTTTCAACTCGCAACAGAGGGTCCCAGAGCTGAGCCCCACGCTCGGGCGCCAGGCGCTCGGCAGAGCCAGGCGGCCCACACAAGCCGCCTTCTGTGTGTCTGTCCCACTTCACTGCAACGAGCAGCTCTGCCCCCAAGGTGCGCACAATGACAGGAGGGGTCACGTGGGGCCCAGGCAGCCCCAGTTCCTGTGAGAACTCACAGAGGACCCGCCCCAACTGCTTGATCTGCCGGGCCCCCCCATCCTTGCCAGGGCCACACCCTCCACAAGCATCACCTGTGTCACTTAGAAGGGGGCGGGAGCCCTCCTGGGCCCACCTGCCAGGGCCCGACCCCAGGGAGGACTGAGCCTGAGGACAGAGTGTTTCTGCCTTGGGGCACTGTCCCCAGGAGCCGCCAAGGCCCAACAGCACCCTGCAGGACTCACGGGGACTGGGCACGAACGGGGGTGCCAACAGGCCGGCCTGGGCACCCACGCACTGCCCTCCCATAGCCGTACCTCAGACGCAGGGGACGGCCTGCAGAGCAGCACCCAGCAGTGAGCAGCCACCCCGTCCCTGTGGCCTGGCCCCAGCCCCCGCAGCACCATCCCCCCAGGCCTTACCCGGGTCTTGGCCTTCAGGAACACGTGGCTCTCCATGTCCTTGCTGGATTTGCTGTGGGCCACGCCAGCCTTCCTCATGGCATCCTCGCTGGAATACAAAGGAGGAGAGATGTTGACACAGGCTCCCTGGCCAGCGGGCCCTCACAGCAGCTGTCCGGGGCCCACGGGCGGCCCGACCCACCAGCCTGGCCGAGGCCCAGGGCAGGCACGGAGGGAGGGGCCCTCAGTACAGCGAGAAAAGGTGGCCAGGCCAGGAACGATGGTCACCCTGGAAACAAAGCAGCCGCCCAGCTTGGGCGGGCAGAAGGGCCAGCCGAGGGCTGCTCACAACCAGCACAGTCGATGGCAGAGTGGCGGCCGCCTTCAATTCCTGCCCTGCGGACACCCACATCCCCTCCCAACTCCAGTGCCAAGAGCAATGGGACCTGTGCAGGACGGAGGGGCCATGCCAGTCACCTTAGCCCCCACAAGGCAAAGTTCCCACATGCAGGTCCTCCCAGGGGGACCAAGGAGATGAGCCCGACCTCATCAACCTCCAGCTCAAGGCAGATGCCGACCTCACAGATGCCAATGCACGCACAGCAAGAGAACGAATCAGAGCCAAGTTTTCATCACGTGACGCCCTTCAGGGCAATAGCCGTGCGCACGGCTATGCTGGAGCCTGTCTGGGTGGCAGGACACACCCAACGCCCCCACAAAGGTAAGGACAGGTGAGTACCTGTTAGAAAGGAGGGAGCGCCAGACTAGGGCCCCCAGCCGGGCCCCCTGCTCACAGGCCACCTTCTTCCCTGCAGGATGGGTCTCCCCACCTTTCTCTCCAGAGCTGGATTCACTGATAAAAGAACCCCTCACCCCCACAACAGAATCCAACAAGCCTGGTCCAAGCGATACCGTGAGATTCTGACAGTTCCAAACACAGCCACACCTCGGGCACCGGGAGCGGGCAGGGTGCTGCAGGACCACATCTGTCATCGCCAAAGAAACCCCAGGAAGGACGCCAAACGCTGAGAGAGATCGGTACTAGCGTGTGAAGAAAAGTGAAACACCGCGGAGCCACCCCACTGCCAGGTAACTCGTTCCCCACGTGAGGTCAGAGTCCCAATTTCTGCCCGCTTCCCTGAGCCTGCACCTGCGCCGGGCCCAGAGGCAGCAACAAGTTCCTGCTGGAGAGGCAGGCAGAGTGGAGACCCACGCACCAGGAGACACGTAACCAGGCTCTGAAAGAGGCGACAGGAAGGCAGCGGGAGCACAAGGCCAGGCCACGGCAGGCCAGGGAGCGCGTGGGCAAGGGCTGAGGTTGGCGGGGCAGGCGCTCCACATGGAGGTGGGCTCTGAGACCCCAAACATCTCAGACAGAGGTGACTGAGCAGACCCATCCTCGGAGGGAGCGGGGGGCCGCCCCTCTGCCCAGGCAGAGCTCCACTGCTCTCTGGTCCAGACCTGACCCACCACCCGGGCCCCCGAGTCCCCCAGCCAGAGCCCAGAACCCACCTGCAGGGACACACCAGGAGCCCCCTGCAGCCTGGGCACTGTGCCCACCACCGCCCAGAAGAGACACCTGGGGGCCTCCACTTCTCGGCTCGGTCCTCACCCCACCTCTCACCATGCCCGGGCCGTTCTGCGGAGGCCTCTGCCTCCAGGCCTCCACAGTGGGGAACTCCGCTCAGCCAGTGTCCAGCCCTCGTCCCCGACGCTGGCATCTGCAGCGGAAGGCAGACGCCCGCTGTGTGCCCCCAGGCCACGGGCCCTGGCCACCCAGACCCCCTGCAGAGGGCGGACGGGACAGTGCTACCTTACGGGGTCATGCTGAGGTCCCAGGAGGAACTGTCAAGCACACAGGCACAGGAAGCGCCAGGGTGTGAAGGAAGCCGGTTGGAAAACAGTCTCATCGGAACCTCCCACCCCCGCTCCCGTCTCTCCTGACACCCCTCCTCAAGGTGGCCTCCCCGGGTGTGACGGGGCCGACTTCCCAGCACCCTGCCCCTCCCTCGGGGGTCCGTGTGGAAGCTCCTGGCCTCAGGGAGAGAGGATGCCCTCCACCCACCCAAAGGCTTTCATGCACCAAAGGAAACTTGCTCGATTTGGGAACCATGACACCGTCAGCGAATGGACCTCTCAGGGGTGGGGGTTTCTGCAGCCCTGCCCCACTCCCAGGAGAGGCTTCCTGGCCAAGTGTGGCCTGTGTGTGCAGGATGCTTCTTTTCAGCCACCAGGGACAGAAGCCTGTGGCTGGAGGCTGACCCTGCACCCAGAGTAAGACCCGAATCACAGCAGCAGGGAGGACGATAGGAGGACGTGCCACGCCCGCAGCGGGAGGGGCAAGGCCCTCTGAAGCACACCTCCAGAGCACATAGCATAGAGCAGGAAGGACTCAACAGGTGGAAGACGCCGAGGCCTGCCCCCAAGACCCCAGGGGCGAGGCCTTGCACCAGGGCCACAGAAGCAGAGCCCGGAACCCAGGTCACTCTGAAGCTGACTGAGCCCGTTCATAGCCATCACCAAAAGCCCCCTCCTCCCTGATCATCACTAATAAGCTTCCTGACTCCCCAGTAGGCAAAGAGGCCCACTCCAGTGAACACCCTACCCGTGCCCCAACTGATCACTTAACACCAACCTTCCAGCAGGAATTTTCTTTGTCTTGAGGCTATAAAAATTGGCTATTAACTCAGGAAAACTGTCGACTCTCCCTTGCCTGTCAGGAGTTCTCGGCCCACTGCACTCACGGTGCCCACGTTATTTCTGCTCTTTGTTCTTAACAAATTCACTCCCTTCTGACACTCTCTATGTCTGGAGATTCTTCCCCTACCCGCGCTTGGTCTGCCCCAACATTTGGGGTCCCATACGGGGCTCTGTGTCTGACAATTCTATTCCAACCTGCACTTGGACTGCCTCAACGGAAAAGAGGTTCCTCCCACATTTTTATCAGCCACCCGTCAGAGAGAAGGAGAAGCTCAAGCCCTGCCCTGAGGTCCAAGGAGGGGTGCCAGGGCCCAAGGGCTGGGGGCGAGCTCCCCACACCTGCAGCACAGCCCGGGGAGCTGAGTGGTGAAGCACGGCTCAGGCCAGCACAGGAAAGAACTGTCCCACCCTCCCTAAACACCGTCGGGCACCAAGGAAGCCAGGGAGCCCACCTCCAGAGAGGAGAGGGAGTCACCACACTGGCCCCGAGAGGGAAGACAGCTGTGTCCAACTCACACATCTATAGGGTTCATACTGTCAAGTCAGAAAGGACCTAAACTTTCTTTGGTTTGTCCCTTCAAGTATTACACTCTCTTAGGCACCGAATTCTTCAAAATTGTGAACTTTTTTGGAGAGGATGATGATAAGGGATCAGCCAAAATGAAAAATAAATAAATATATATGTATATAGGTTCCAGTGTGCGCTGTGGCTCTCGGAAGAGGAAGCCACCTGCATTAGAACAGAGCCACGTGAAGGGTGAGGCGCGAGCTTAAGTCATAATCCAAACAAACACATTCCCTGTAATAACCTCACTTGAATAAAACTAAAATAAGAGCTGAAAATCCAGGTTGGAAAGAGGGACAGAACCCACAGGTATAATTTCCACTTGCCTTCACAGAGCCCTGTCAGAGTGAGCAGCTGACCACGGGCTCCCACACACCTAACACAACAGATAAAGATCCCCTGGAGAAACTCAGCAGGAAGAAGAAAATATCAAGAAACTACCTTTATTATCCCAGTATAATAAATAAGACATCGCATCCATTTAACAAGACAGGACACTGTAAAACCAGAAAAGTCAGACTACCCAAAAAAAAAAAAAAGTTCTTACAAATGGAAGCTTCTTAGAGGTTATCAGGCAAGGTCAGAGATAAAACTGAAGACGTCTCCAGCAGGGCAGAGCCAGAGCCACAGACAGGAGACAAAGACCACAGGAGGGCCACAGCTGTAAAGACCTGGGGAAGAGCGCACCTCGGGGTGGCGGGGATGGAGCCCCCAGGAAACGAGTGGAGGGACACTCCTCGAAGTGCCACCCTGAGCCTCTCCGAGAGGAGAGGCACCAGGCTCAACCTGGGGCCAAGCAGCAGCGGGACGGGCGGCGCATCCTCGAGGAAGCCCCTCCACCCAGGAGTCCGCGGGCATGGGGACTGACAGGCCTCCCCAGACCACCCCCTGGAGGCTGCGGGCCCAAGGCACTGAGCCCGAGGAGGAAACCGCCAGGAGCAAGAGCCCCGACAGCAGGCCCCGTGGGGCACCAGCCGGGAGGGCCTCTCCCCCAGGCCGCTGGAGCGAGGTGGGGAAGGGCAGGCAGCCCTGCAGCACGGACAGGCCAGAGGACGCAGCCCTTGGCCAGTGTGGTCAGAGGCGCCCACAGAGAGGGCCCGGCACACGGCGCCCCCTGCGGGAGAGACCACTCGCGTCGGTGCGGCCCAGCACCCAGGGCAGGAAACGATGAGACGCAGCTGCCTTTGTCACCAGCTGCAAGCAGGCACTCCTGGCCTGAAAGGAGGCCGCCTGCCCGCCCTCACAGCAGCTGGGAGCCTATCTCAAGCTACATCGCAGGCCTTGACTCCCTGTTTTGTCCTCACGTCTCTGTTGGTCTGACGGAACTCCAGTTTCTGCTGGAAGATTTCTCAACAGCGGATGAGGCTCAGTGAAAGAACCAGACCTAAAGAAGCTACCGCTGCTCTTGGGAGGGTGTGTCTTATTTGAGCTGGAGAAGCCACACAAGCTTCGTCATCTTCTCCACTCTGGATGTCTGACTCATCTAGGCACTGACCCCGGGGCTCCAGGTCTGGGACCACGGTGGCTCCCCGGATTCCAGTCCTGAGTGTATCCCAGCTCCCCCAAGAGCTTACGAAAGTGCTTATCTCACATGACTTGTGAAGTGTTCGGGAGCAGCAAAGTCCTGGCTTCCAGAGATCCGCACTTGATTTGGGCAGTGAGAATTACATGGTATTTGGGATGTGACTGAAAATAGTCCAGGGGAGGGGGTGACAGGGAGGAGGAGGTGAAACGCTGGTCCCGTGATGTGAACTCTCCAAGTAGTGAGGAGACCGCACTCCCATGACCCCTACTTCTGTGAAGGGTTGGAGAAGTCCTAATGGAACTTTGAACAAGAAATAAAAGGTGCAAGCCTGCTCACACCCTCACCTTGTCAAAGACCCCCGCCCTTGAACCACTGTTATAACCCTTATCAAGTTCTCCCTGTGGGGAGGTGGGGGAACACAGTTTTTTAAAGCAGGAGCACACTGTGTCCCCCTCTGCCTGGCAAAGTAAGAAAGTATTCTTTTCTACTTCACCCAGGCAGACAAGCAGGGTCATTTCAAGCACACAGGAGGAGACTGTGGAGATGTGTGAAGAAGGCTCACATCCAAGAGTGTCTTGCAGTGGGGTCCTTCGGGCCCTTACACAGGGAGCGACCACGTGGCCTAGAGAGCCCGGGCCTCTGGGGCAGGGAAGGAATAAGCCTCAGAAAACCTGCTCTAGTAACCAGAAGTCGGTCCAGTCCCTCCCCACCCAGACAGACCAGAAGGCTCGCTGTGTCTCAGTTCAGTTCAGTGGCTCAGTCATCTCCGATTCTTTGTGACCCCATACACGGCAGCACACCAGGCGTCCCTGTCCATCACCAACTCCCGTAGCCTACTCAAATTCATGTCCATCGAGTCAGTGATGCCATCCAACCATCTCATCCTCTGTCGTCCCCTTCTCCTCCCACCTTGTTTTCCAATGAGTCAGTTCTTCCCATCAGGTGGCCAAGTACTGGAGTTTCAGCTTCAGTCCTTCCAATGAATATTCAGTACTGATTTCCTTAGGATGGACTGGTCAGATCTCCTTGCAGTCCAAGGGACTCTCAAGAGTCTTCTCCAACACCACAGTTCAAAAGGATCAATTCTTTGGCGCTCAGCTTTCTTTATGGTCCAACCCTCACATCCATACATGACTAATGGAAAAACCATAGCTTTGACTAGATGGACCTTTGTCGGCAATGTCCCTGCTTTTTTAATATGCTGTCTAGGTTGGTCATAGCTTTTCTTCCAAGGAGGAAGCATATTTTAATTTCATGTCTGCAATCATCATCTGCAGTGATTTTGGAGCCCAAGAAAACAGTCTGTCAATGTTTCCACTGTTTCCCCATCTACTTGCCATGAAGTGATGGGACCAGATGCCATGATCTTAGTTTTTTGAATGTTGAGTTTTAAACCAGCTTTTTCACTCTCCTCTTTCACTTTCATCAAGAGGCTCTTAAGTTCCTCTTCACTTTCTACCATAAGGGTGGTGTCATCTGCATATCTGAGGTTATTGATATTTCTCCCAGCAATCTTGATTCCAGCTTGTGTTTCATCCAGTTCAGTATTTTGCATGATGTACTGTGCATATAAGTTAAACAAGCAAGGTGACAACATACAGCCCTGACATACTCCTTTTCCGATCTGGAACCACTGTGTCTAGCCTCGTGAGAACTGGAACCATGGACACACAAGTCCCAGCCAGAGTCCCCCAGGGCAGCGACTGTGGTCGTGAGAAAGCCACCACTCAAACTGAACTCAGAGTCTCATTCCACTTCAAAAACATGGGGCCGTGTGTGTACTCGCATATTTAAAATGTATACACATCAAGTCATATACCCAAAGAAACAGGACTGAAGGAAAGAGATCAAAATGTCAGTAACATCCACCTCTGGGCAGAGAGAGCATGAAAAACACTCTGCTCCTTTGAAATCATCTGCAATGTTATCTGAATGGAATGAAGGGGCTTTGCCCACCAGCCCCACTGACTGAAACAGGAGCTGGAGATGGGCCAGCACTGCTGGGACAGGCTTCCTGCTCCCACATCCTCTCCCTCCGCTCCTCGCACGGCCCGCAGGGCCCAGTGCGAAGCTCCCCGCTCCCCCTACGGGCGGGCGGATGCCCCTCACAGCCTGCACGTCATCATCCACATCTCAAAGCCTCCCTCCTGTCGCTGCACTCGGTGGGTCTCCATCTGGGTGCGCGTGGAAAATTAACAAGGTGCTTGTGATGAAGGCAGCCTAACAAGGGCAGCAACCCCCCTCAGAGCTGCTGGAAACATCCGCTGGCGAAGAACCTGAAGGCCAGCCCGGAGGCAGAGTCCAGAGAGCCCGCACGGCGCCCCAGGGGACAGGACCGGGCGGCCGGGGGCGGGCTCACGCAGCCGATGGCTGTTAGGCGCACAGTGGCAAAGGGACAGGGGTGGCGCCGCGCTGTGAAGCCACGGCAGAGAGCAGAGCCTGTATCGCGCACGTGACCCTTAGCAGAGCCCGGACCCAGGGGTGCACAGCGTGGGATTCCAAGGACGGCAAGTGCGGGAGCAGACGTCTCCATGGCCAGGAGGTCAGGAGAGCAGGGCCAGCTCTGCCCGGCTGGAGCACCAGGTGCCGGCTGTTCAGGACGCAGCCTGGGCGGCGGATGGGCTCTGCTTCCACACACAGACACACGACGGGAGTCTGGGGGGCCCTGAGTAGGGCCTCAGCCCCACCCTCAGCTTTAGTGCCCAAACTGACCTCAGCCCCGGGCAGGGGTCCCCGCGTCCTCCCTGGGGTGACTCTCAGTACCTGATGGCTGTGAAGGGCCCCCAGTGGCCCACAGGGCTTTCTCTCCACTTGACAACAGGGGCTCCAGCCCACACCCAGCGGCCAGAGCACTTCCTCACACTGCACCTCTTATGAGGACGGAAAGGGAGTTGGAAAGAGAGAGAGGACGGGGTCAGTGGGGATGCGACTGAGCACTGCCCCAGCCCCGGAGTCTGGAGAGGCTTCAGAGAGCAGCGCGCCCCAGGCAGCGCCTTATGCCCCTGCCTGCCCCGTCCGGCCGGGATGCTGAGGGGCTGAGCAGAGGCCACCGGGTCACACCCCACCCTGGTCCTTACCCTGGCCCCCAGAACAGGAGGAGCCTGACAGCACCCGCTGCTCTGCACAAAGTCGGAGCAGAGCCCGGCGAGGACCAGCGAGCGGAGAGAGGGTATACCCGAGCACTCTGCTGTCACAAACAGCCTCAAAAACGAAAGGTTCAAGCGTCTTCTCCAAGGACTCACTGTCCCAAGTTACTGCACCTGGATACACAACTCATTCAGGCAGAGTCCGTTATTAACAGGCCCCACCTGGGTTAGCAAAGCACGCCTTCTTTTGCTTGCCTTTGGCAACACCCCACAGATTGAGAGATCCCTGACCAGGGGCAGAATCCTCACCCTCGGCAGTGACAGGGCCAAGCAAGGGACCACCAGGCATCCTCATGAGCAGAGCTTCCTCATCAAAGTGGGGGGTGCGCCCCCCCCCCGGAGTTGTGGTTTCAAGGTAATCACGCCTGGGCTCCTAACTACCCTCCCCTGCCTCTGGGACCAGGTACTCCTCTGCTTATCTGCTAAACAGAACCATCCAGGAACAGCCTGGACTCCCGTGTCTACACGGCTCCACACTGCTTTCCACACCCCTCCCTGCAGCCGCCCAGCGTCCCTCATCTGAGACAAGGCACCCAGGGGTGCGCAGGACACTGAAATGTGACCAGGTCCTGCTCCCCACAAACTTCTAACACTGCTGGCAAGGCAAAGTAAGTGACCACGAGTGTCGAAACAGCAAAGGAGAGTTCACCTGTTCCGTTCAAGCCAGGATGCATCCAATCAGGGTCCGACAAACTCAGGAGGAAGTAGGACCACTGTGAGCGGGGCCATCAGGGGTCAGGAGGAGGGATGATGCCAGACCTCCAGCAGGGAAGGAGACATGCCTGCAGCCAGGGGTGTGGAGCAGGGGGGTCTGATGGGGGCAGAGGCAGGGAGGGAGCCTGGACAGGCAGCTTCAGATGGAAAGCAGAAGCCTCTCAGCAGGGGTGGGGAGGGCAGAACGGCCTTCAGACGGCTGTGTTGGCACCAGTCTGGGCGAAGGAGGTTGCGCACCCTGACTCAGGGCACGGGCAACTCGCCACCTCACGGCAGCTGGAGGAGACCACGGCCCTCCCCCTCCTCCCTGCACACAGGGTCTACCTCTCCTTCAAGAGATTTCTGACTGCAAAGAAATACATGTTGACTGTTAAACTACACAGTACCCAGGTGTACTACAAATTACAAAGAAAATTAAAATCACTCAGACAACCAGCCAAAAGTAACGACTTAAACTCAACCTGCACCCGACGTCCACGGCTCGTGGGGACGCCAGCTTGCCTGCATCCCGCATGCATGGTGGTGCTGTGACTTTCTCAGACTCTGAGATGGGCACCCATCAGGGTGACCCACTGTCACCCCAGCAGAGGCAGGAAGCAACTGTGACTCGAGAACGTTCGTGATGCTCCTGCCTGGAGGGGCTCAGACCAGGGGGTGACAAGAATTCCAACAATCCAGATGCAAACTGTAGGTGAGGTAGGCATGGAGCGCGGGGGGCGGGGCAGCCCACTGGGAGTCCTGGGAGGGCGAGTGGCACGGGCCCCGTGCTGAGCCACGGAAGCAAGCAAGGCAGGGCAGCCATGTCCAGAGCTGGGCGCCCGTGAGGCTCTGGGACAGCTGGCACAGTAGGGGCGGCAGGCACAGACTCTGGAGGAGGGATCCCGGCACGGAGCTGAGTCCACCGGCTGCCACCCAAACATTCTGGGTGTCAGAGTGACTGGGGACGGGGGGGGGGCCTTGAGGCGAGAGCTGACAAGCTGAAGCCGAGGCTGAACACACAGGAGTGGCGGGTCTTGTCTCCGTGACGCATTTCGCCTTTTTAAACGGCCGCCAGAATCCCTGTGAAAGCTGACCTCTTGGGTTCATAACCGACGTCACTGCCCTGAGGGATGCTCTTCCGGGGCAGGTACCCCCTGCCCGTCACGACGTGGTCACGGTCCTTCCCTCCCTAGAATGCCCACTTAGGGTCCTGGACCAGCCACGGCCACCAGGTCAGGAATGGCACTAACAGCGGGACAATTTCCAGCCAGGAAGGGATGTGAGCTGCAGCTGGTGGGGCTGGAGGCTGGCTGCAGCCCATGAGGCCAAAGGTCAGCGGGGCTTGTGGTGCTGTGTCAGCCACCCTGTGGGACCCAGTGACCCATGGGGAGTGGCTAAAATTGCCCACAGGATGCCCACTGGCAGTGGTTCCACCAAAGCGCTCTCGGCACATCTGGCTTGGGTTAACTTCCATCCCCCCGGTTTCCCCAGAGACGTGACCACTCTTTCAGAGAAAAGGCAGTTTGCCTCAAGGCGGTGGGTGAGCCAACAGGCCAACTCCTGCGGCAGGGCGCAGAGCACGCCCCCACGTTTCAGCTGCCGTAGAGAAAACCCTGGGTGACAGAAGGCTCCCGTCCCCTCAGGTCACTCTCACTCCTGGTCTAGGGGAGCAGAGCCAAGGCCCAGGACCCTGAAGTCAGCGTCTCACCAATCGCATTCTGGCTGCTTCACTGGGACTTATGGTGACCAGACAGGGCCCCTGGCGTTGGGGCCCAGACATTCTGGTAGTGGGCTGTACCCAGACACCAGCCCAGCCATGTGGCTGACACCCGGCGAGGAAGAAAGTAATGGTCTCAGCAGCCTCCACGCTGGAGAACAAGGCCAGAGTCATACCATGGAGGCCTGAGGCTGCTGGAGCCTGTGGGCCAAGCCAGGAAAAGCGTCGGCCAAGACTCAGCGGCTTCTGCCAGAGGGAGGGACCACAGGCCACAGGCAGGCTCCAGACGAGCAAGCTTCAGGACGCTCCCCTCCATCTGCAGACCTCTCCAGACCCATGCAAGGTACTGTCTGGTTGTTCTCTTCAGCTTTTGTGCTTGTTTTATTTTGTTTCTGGGTAACAGCACTCGGCATGCTCCTTCCAACCTAGGCTGAAATCTCCGCACCTCCTAGGTCGCAGACCTGGATCTCCCACGTCCCTTTGGGGCTGTGGCAGAAGAGGCGGCTGACCTGTCACTGACCCCCACCCGCGACTCCCCTCCGCGCTCCCTCCCTGACCCTAGCCCCCGACTAGAGCCCTGACCAGGGCTGCCCTCCCCCAGCCCTCTCTCCTCCCCTTGGGATCTGTCAGCCCAGCGGACGTTCATTCACTCCACGCCTGAAGGTGCAACCTACTGTACTCAAGGGTGGGAGGTATCAACACAAAACTCAAGACAAGTCTCTGGAGACGCTTAAGGCAGCCCTTTCTCGCATTCACTGCTCACCTACCCCATGGCAGGCAGAGCACTGCCACTTCCCACACAGGCTTGTTCTCCAGAAGCCGACAGACCGGACATGTGTGTGCAACACTAACCCAACGACCCCAGGAGGCAGGTCTAAGGCCCACAAAGGCCAGCTGGGGGCCCTCGGGGGGCTGCTCTTGCGGTCCTGAGGGGAAAGCAGGTGTTCCACAAAGAGCCCATCCGAGCCCACCGAGAGATTCACAGCTACCCTCCCCAGAGGCTCCTGTAAGCGTCACTGGTCCCTCACCAGTCCCTCCTCCTGCCAGGGCCCGGGGTAGGGGCATCAGGCGACACATCACTGCAAGCCCCCAGCCCTCCGTTCCCCTCCTGCCAGCCCTGTGGGACAGCCTGGACTCCTGCCTTCGAGAGATGACCAGAAAGGTGACGTGCCCAAGGTCACTCAGCTAACAAGTGGAGAAAGTATAGCTCCCAAGCTTCAGAGTGCGTGCTGGAGCCGGTCACCCAGGACAGTGGTTGAGACAGCGGCTCACACAGCCCCCAGGACGACGCCCGCGCCTGCACGCTTCAGCAAGTGCTTCACACGCCAGGTGTTATTTTCACAGGATTAGAGTCTTGTGGGAAACTCAAAGGGCCAGAGACACATTACAGGGGGTGACCCACTCTAGGCAGGGTGGGCAGGACCTATCAACAAAGAGAAGGAGCTAGTCAGGAATACAGCAGGGGGAGTCTACCTGTTGTGGAATTCTTTAAATACTCCATGATATACTGTTTAAAGGGAAAGAAAAAGAAAGAATTTGGAACGTGCAAGAAGCTGAAAGACCACAGAGGCTGGACAAGGGCGGGGGTTCAAGAGAGGTGGCGAGGCAGGGCCGGGCCAGCCGGAGCCCTGTCCTGACGCTGAAGACAGTCACGAGGAGTTGTCAGTGGGGAGCGAGGGGAGACACAAGTCGGGGAGTGGGGGGCTATGGAGAGGCTGCCCCGGTGTCCCTGCAAGGCCTGGGGACGAGCCCCACTAACGCTGCTTTCCACAGTGGAGTTGGGAGCTGCTTCTTCAGCCCGTGCTCTGAGCATGTTCTCTCCAGAGCGACTCAGAGCTGGGTGAGGGCAGGGCGCTGCTTTCAGAGGCTCCCCTCCCTCTGCTACGTCCCAGTTCTCCACTTGGCTTTCCTCATTCAACTATAAACTACTTCCACTCAAAACATTTCCCAAGGGACCACCCTGGCGGTCCAGGTACTAAGATTCCAGGTTTCCACTGCAGGGAGCACAGGTTCAATCCCTGGTTGGGGAACTAAGATCCCACATGCCCTGTGGCACAGACCAAAAAAAAAACAAACAACAAACTAACAAACCATTTCCCAAGACAGCCAACTTTAAGCACCAGCATAAACACTGTAGAAAGTCAGAAGTAACAATATGCCAGGTGTCCTGACCTTCTTTTGTAACTCTGTGAACACCATAAATCAAGGTACCAAGAATCACACTTTCAAAGTGAAACCCAGAGAGAAAACAGAAAATCTGAGAACTGAGAACACCCACAGAAGTGAGGCAGACAGTCTCCAAAACTGCTCATCCTGGGGTCCCCACCGTGCCCAGGCCCTAACCCTGAATATGCCCACAGCAGAGGCAGAAGGGCCTCTTCAGATCCAATCAAGGCACTGACTTCAAAGTGGGGACAACATCCTGGATTATCCTGGCGAGCTCAATCTCCTCTGAGCCACTAGCAGAGTATTATTTTTTTCTGGATGGGGCAGAAGAGCCCACCCTTGCTGGAGCTGGGCACGTGGGTGTGGGAAGGAATGGAGCCAGCCCCTGGGAACAAAGACAGACCGACCCTGGCAAGGTTAACAGTGAGGAATGATTTCGCCTCAGTCCTCCAGCTGTATGGAACGGAGTTGTCAACAACCTGAACAAGCCTGAAAGCAAATTCTACCCCAGAGCCTCCAGGAGGAAAGGCACCTGCCAACATCTTCATTTCAGCCCGGGAAGACCCTGGGGAGAAGACTCAGCTGAGCCCACTTCTGATCTACAGAAACTGTTGGGTAATAATACACCTCAGTTGTTTTTAAACAAAACAAATTGTAGGCAGCAACAGAAAAGTAATATCTAACCACCAAACTAGCAAAAAAAAGGGGGGGGGGTAGGTTCTCTGGAAGCAGAAGGCTGAATCAAGAAGTACTCAGTCTGTCCTCTTTAGTGGTTCCCCTAGCCCTCAGACACTCCCCTACCTGCCCCACTTCAGGGACAACTCATTCCTTCCATCTTAAACTCCAGGCTTCCTCCAAGAGAAATCTCTGCCCTGGGGGCCTTTCTTCCAGGAGCCCAGAAGTTGGCCAAGCCTCAAGACTGCACTAAGTCTGTAACATGGGCAGAACCTTCTCAAACAATTCCACTGCAGAGCCCGGCCAAGTTCTCCAGTCCCCACTGCCTGCCCTGGACTGCCGGTTTCCCTGCCTTCCCCCACTTCCTTCCTTCCACAGGGCTGCACCCCACCCCCTCCCCATCCAGTTAGTCAGCAAGGACCATCCATCTGCACTCGATCTCCTCTTTCCCTGGGATTGTCTTCCTCTTTCAGTTTCCAGCACTGTCTCATGCAGGCCTTTATAAGCGCTTGCCTGACTAAGTCACTCCTCAACGATTTTCTGGAGCGATGAGAAAGACAGGGCTCTAGCAGGCGGAATTCAGGCATGAAAAAGGACAGGTCCCCAGACCCCCAAGAGCTCAGAACTCTCGGAATGGCCTTCCTGGCCTCCTCTGTTCTTGATCCGGCTGGGGTGGGAGGGTGGGGAAATCGAGGGATCTTCCCAACCCTGGCATCTCAGCACCTCCAGGCAGGCCCCGTGCCAAACAGAGGCTCACCTCCCCAGAGCTGCGCTTCCACCACTAACTGGCCGCCCCCGTTCGCCCTTGTTGCATGATCGTCTCCTGAACCCCCACGACTCAGCCTAGCAGAGTACCACCCCGCTGCGCGGTGGGGGCTCACTCTCTCCAAGCCTCAGCTGGCGGTGACGGCCCTTCCCACTCCTACTCGTCTTTCTGCGGCTCGATTTCTGCGTCGCCTACTCCCCAAGGCTGCTCCTGGCCTGCTCAAGCGAACTATCAATTCCGGTAGGAGAAAGCCGGCGCTGTAACTGCGCCCCGAGGCGGCGGCGCGTCCCCCAGGAGCAGGGGCTGACCCCCGCCGGCTCGGCAAGCCCTGGCAGAAGGCAGTAAACCCGCAAGCGGCCGCTGCGGAGAAGCAGGAGCTCGGCGCGCCAAGCCCCCGGGCGACAGGCAGTCCCTAGCCTCGAGGGGTCAGCAGCTGAGACTGGGAAGGAGGCAAACAACCCCAGCCCTTCACGCCCACTCCCGACCGAAGGTCGCTTCCTGACGGCCTCTTCCAGTCACCCTCCGGCGAAGCCCGCGGCGGGGAGGGGGTCCCCCGCAGACTCCCGCCCCCACCGCCCCTCCCGTCCGCCCCCTCCGCCCTCAGGCGCTTCTCCGAGGAGGAATCGCGAGGCGCCCAGCGTTGTGGACACCGCCACGGGAGGCCCCGGGCTCCTCCGTCCGCAGTGGGACGCAGAGGGGGGAAAGGCCGCCGCCTCCAGAGCACACGAAGGACGAACGCGAAAGCTCAGGACGATGACTCAGAAGCCGGGGCTCGCCCGCTACAAGAGTACGGCTCATGAAGGCGAACCCGCGGCCCAGAGGGGAGGGAGGGGTGGGCGGCGAGGGCCGTGTCCCGGTCCCCTCCGCGGTCCGGCGCCCAGGACCCAGCTGTCCGGCCGCGCCGCCCCCTTCCGCGAGGAGAGCTGAGGAGAGGGCTGAGGGGAAGGGCGGGGGTCGCGCCGCCGCCCCGGCCCTTACTCACATTTGGCTGACCAGCTTCTGCCGGAAGGCGGCGCTCCGCCAGTCGGTCTCCTGCCCCGAAACGTCCATGCCGATGCCCCACTCCCACCTCCCGCGCCCCGCTCCGCTGCCGCCGCCGCTGCCGCCTCAGACGCGGAGCCAGGCCCAAACCCGGAAGCGGTCGGCGGCGCCTCGGCCGCGCCGGAAGAGGAGAGGGGATTGTGGGAAATGGGGGCGCGCGCGCGCGCGCGCGCTTGTGGGAAATGGAGTCCGCGGGCGCCCCATCCCTCGCCGCGCTCCGGGTCACCTACTTGGCATGTGGCCCTACTGTGTGCAGGTCCCGTGAGCCCAGGGCATCCGCACCGCTCGGGGAGGCGGCGCGAAGCCGCCCGCTATCTGAGCGGATGCCTTGGAGACACTGTTTATAAGAGATTTTTCAGCACCTGCTCGGCCCTTCCTGCGGCACAGGCTTTCCCGTCTGGCCCAACAGCCTTGTCCGTGGAGAACACAGTCCAGATGCTCACCAAAGACACACGAAAGTGCCGAGTGGAGGAGGCAGGGGGAGCTGGAGGAGAGGCAGGCGGGAATGGACCAGGGGGTGGGGTGGGGGAGTGAAGCCTGAGGATGCTCTTAGGAGGATGAAATCTCTGCCGGATTGATCCTATGGGGCTTTGTCTGTGCCCCTGGGGAGGGAAGGCAGGTGACAAGAATCCTGAGCCCAAGTGGACCACAAAGGCTATTGAATGAATGAATGAATGAATCACCAAGATGGGCCTCATGGAACGTGAACTGAACTGACACCTACCGATGCCTACTAAGCGCCGGGCCCAGGCGGGGCTGTGTCCACTCTGTGTCCCTGAGCCCCAGGCAGGAGTAGGGGACAAGGGATTGGGAGAGGAAGCAGTGAGCAGCTTCCCTAGAGGGGCCCCTCTTGTCCTCAGGTTTCAGGTCTTGCAGTGATGGAGAGCTGTTCACATTTTCAAACTTTTTTGCTCTCATTCTTTCAGAAATAATTTTTAAAAATTCTGTCCTGGGAATTTACTGCCAGGCCAGCTGTTGGGACTCTAAGCTTTCACTTGACAGGTTTGACTGCTGGTGGGGAACTAGGATCCCACAAGTGTCCAGGTGAACAAAAAAATTCTGTCCCTGCAGTGATCAACTGGGCCCAGGACCTCCCAGTTTTAGCTCCTAAAGCCCATGTCTTGGCCACCCTCAGGCTGACTGGAATGGTTCATTGCCCTGTCCCTGTCCCTCTTGCACGTTTAATAAAACTGAAATCGAATACACATATCATATAGCTCACTCTTTTAAAGTGTGCTCCAACTAACCCGTGTTGTGTGCTAATTGTGTTCAATAAGCCAAGTGATTCATGAATTAAATATTGGTTATGTATATTGTATATCTCCAATTCAGTGATTTTTTTTTTCCTGTCCTTACTGTTGCTCCCTGTGACAAAGAGGCTCAGAACATTGTCAAGAATTTATCATCAAGATAAACTTAAGTGCTATCCCCTTTGGTGTTTGCTACAGACTTCTATTTCTACTTATCCCTTTGTCTGGGGTCCAGAGGTGATGACAACTTGGTTAGAGTCTGGATGGTGACTAGGGAAAGAGAGGCAGAGACAGCCACAGACCTTCTGGCCTCAGGGAGAGAGGGGGAGAGACAGGAAGGTAGGTCCTGAATGGACTCTGGGGAGGAAATGGCAAAGGATGCTGAAGCTGACTGGAGGCAGGATCCTTTCCCAAGCCACCCGAGGTGCTGGGCCAAACCTCTACTCTGCTGGTTCCCAAGACCACCTTGCCATAGCTGGACCCCGTCACTGGCCACACATTTGGTGGATACCATGCTGGGCCCTGCGGGGGGCAGGAGCTGGAAGCTTCCCTCTAGAAAGCCTTGCATACCCTCCTGGGGGCTCTGGCCCTCCCCTTCCAGCCTTGCACAGGGACCCCTCTAGTCCCTCTCCTCACTCTGGTGCTTAATCCTGGAAGGTGCTGGCCTGCTCCTCCTGAAACCACACACCTCAGATAGGGGACTAGACCCGGCCAAAATCCAGACTGAGCCTCGAACCCACTGTCTTTTCATTGGAATTGCACACCTGGTCTCAGGACTTAATGAAGCTAAGGTTCTTTTATATCTCCAGGCAGGAGGAATTCAGCGAGAGGCAAAGTGACAGGTAAGAAAAGGATTTATTTAGAAAGAAACACTTTCCACAGATAAAATACAGTTCCTCTCGAAGAGTGGGAGCAGTCCCAAAATATGTTGTGGTTAGTTCTTATGGGCTTGGTAATTTCATAGACTAATGAATGGGAGGGTTATTCCAACTGTTTTGGAGATTGGGTGAGGATTTCCAGGAACCAGGCCACCACCCACTTTTTGGCCTTAGATGTCAGCTTCAGGAGGAGGAGGAGAAGGGGACGACAGAGGATGAGATGGTGGAATGGCATCACAGACTCAATGGACATGAGTCTGAGTAAATTCCAGGAGTTGGTGATGGACAGGGAAGCCTGGCGTGCTGCAGTTCATAGGGTCGCAAAGAGTTGGACACGACTGAGCAACTGAACTGAACTGAACTGTCAGCCTCAGAAAATTCACAGCACCTGTGAGCACATCATTTAGATGCTATTATATTACAATAGGTGCATAATGAGGCTCCAGGTCCACTGGAAGTTGAATCTTCCACCTTCTTGGACGTTGGCGATTCTAACTAGTTTTCGTCCTGTCCTCAAGGGCTATGTTGTTCTTTTAAAAGTTGTGCCCTGCCCCCTTCTCTCGTCTCACTTCTACGCCAGCACTTGCCAGATGTAACCCCTCTTCTGTGTTTGTCTTGGAGCCTGCAATCATTTATGAGTGTGGAGGTGGCCAGAAGTTGTTACTTCTAAAAGCAACACATAGTAGAAACTTTATTTTTTATTGGAGTACAGTCGCTATTTTTTTTTGGCTTCCTTGCTGGCTCAATGGTAAAGAGTCCACCCGCCAATGCAGGAGACTCCCGCCTTCTGAGATGGCCTGCACTCTTTCCGTGGAGTGTTTCTCTCTAAATAAGCCCGCTTCTCACCTATCACTTTGTCTCTCACTGAAGTCTCTGTGATGACACATAAGTAACTTGAGCTTTATTATATCCTGAGAGCAGGTGTATGATCTCGATGAAAAGAAGGTGGGTTCAGGGACTTCCCTGGTGGTCCAGTGGTTAAGGGTCCACCTTTCAATGCAGGAGACATGGGTTCGATCCCTGGTCGGGGAACCAAGATCCCCCTATGCCACAGGGCAATTAAACCCAGCTGCCACAACTACTGAGCCCAAGTGATCTGGAGGCCACATGCCACAGCTAGAGAAAGCCTGCGCTCAGCAATGAAGATCCAGCCAAAAATACGTTCATTTTTCTCACTTTTAACATTAATTTAAAACATTTTTTTGAAAAAAATAAAAAAATAAAACATTTTTTTGGAAAAGGTAAAATCACAACTCTCATTAACTCATTGATGAGAAAGCTGGTAACTTCTTAGCAGCTTTTTAATATTCAGGAGTATTGACATTGTTGTGGGGGTATGTGTGGGTCCAGTGCTCACTGCTCAAAAGCCAATAAGCAGGCCATGCTGATGCAAAGGAAAATGTGCTTTACTTTAGGCTGGCAACTGGCAGGGTAGGGTGGAGACATCTGTCCAAAGGCACACTCCCCACCACCCATCCCACCCCTGGCCAACCAGTGGGGCAAGAGCTTTGATAGACAAAAGTGTAGGGGGGTGCATTCAGGGACTACATGCAGAAACAACACAGTCAGCTCTGACAGTCATCTTCAGGTTGGCCATCAGGGGGTCTGACCAGCATCATCTTGGCTGTTTTAGGTCCAGTTCATCTTGAGTTCCAGGGTCAGTTTGTTCCCATTTCTTTGAGGCTAGTTTTCGGAATTGTGGCAGCTTGGGTCATGGGTACAGTCTGGTCATCATGGAGTTAACGTCTTCCACCTGGGGTTTCAGTATCTGTAAGACAGCTCACAGGATATGGCTCAGAATATTATCTATAGTCCTTGAGAAAGAGCTAAAGGTCCTTGACTATGCTTAATGACTACATTTTTATTATTTGGTCTCTTTTGACTGTTCTCCTTTGTTTCTGCATTTCTCATTTATCTGATTAAACTCACTCTTTGACTAAGGTTCTCTACAGACAAAAGGCAGGCATAGGACACGGTGTGTGGTTGGGGGTGGACAAGGACCACAGGGTCCTGCTCAGTTTCAAAATGAATGTGCAAATATAGACAAGACTGACCTCTCCCACAGCAGGTGAGAGAAATCAGTGGGATCTCCCCCCACCTGGCAGAATCTGCACGTCTAGGGACAAGAATTATTCTGCACTGTGATTATCTGTAATGTACAGAGTTGTAAACTACTTCAGTGGCAAGGAAATCTGATAACCCAGAGGAGTGTGGTCCAGAAGATGCCCAGTTCTCTCCTGAAGCACACAGTTCTCCCTAAGAGTATATCACATAATCTTTACAGGTTTTTCACCTTTTTTCCCTTCGTGTACACCGCAGTGACTGTCACATTATGAATCGCAGATCCGCGTAGGGTGAGGCTACGAAACAAAGGACCCAGTTTCTTCAACAAGTAGAAAAATACAGGCTGCCACACTCTCCCTCTGCAACAGACTGCACTCGTCTGTGGAAGGTGCTTCTCTCTGAATCCGAAGACATCTACTTCTTATCTAAAAAAGAAAACAAAGAAGAAGAAAAATACAAGTGAAGGGGAACCCAAAGATAGACAAAGATAGGCTTCAGAGGTACCCCATCCTAAGTCGCTGCAGTCATATCCGACTCTTTGTGACCCCATGGACTGTAGCCCCCCAGGCTCCTCTGTCCATGGGATTCTCCAGGCAAGAACACTGGACTGGGTTGCCGTTTCCTTCTCCAGGGCATCTTCCCGACCCACAAGAGACCCACGTCTCTTGTGTCTCCTGCAGTAGTAAGAGGATTCTTTACCACTAGCGTCACCTGGGAAGACCAGCCAGAGGCACCCCACCTGTCTGCAATGGCAGGACCTTGTTTGAACCTTGATGCCAATAAATTTCAAAATTCAGCGAGGAAGGACATGTAGAGAGCAGTGGGGAAATGCGTTTACTTGAGTGTTTGGTGAAGTTAAGAAATTATCATTGGGAATTCCCTGGCGGTCCATTGGTTGGGACTTCATGCCTTCACTGCTGGGGCCTGGGTTGTATCCCTGGTCACTTGGTTTAAAAAAAAAAAAGGGTCATTGCTACATCACAGCATCTAAATTGCCTGCTTCAGGTCAGGTACCAAACCGGTTTATTTATGGACACATGCTGCCAGAGAAGGGAGTGTGAGAGGATGGTCATGTCCCAGCAATCAGGTGAGTCCCTGGGACCAGCTGCCAAATGAGGAGCCTTGGCCTCATGCAGGGAAGAATTCAGGAGTAAGCCACAGTAGGGTGAAAGCGACTTTATTTACAGACAAACAGGTTCCATGGGCAGAATGCATCCCTCTCAGAAAGTGAGATGGTCCTGGGTTGTGGGGCGTTTATTTTTTACAGACTGGGTGACAAACCTAAATAGCATATTAAAGCAGAGACATCACTTTGCTAGTCCATCTAGTTAAAGCTATGGTGTTTCCAATAGTCATGTATGGATGTGAAAGTTGGACCATAAAGAAGGCCGAGCGCAGAAAAATTGATGCTTTTGAACTGTGGTGTTGGAGAAGACTCTTTAGAGTCCCTTGGACTGCAAGGAGATCAAACCAGTCCATCCTAAAGGAAATCAACCCTGAACACTCTTGGAAGGACTGATGCTGAAGCTGAAGCTCCAATACTTTGGCCACCTGATGCAAAGAGCTGACTTACTGGAAAAGACCCTGATACTGGGAAAGACTGAAGGCAGGAGGGGAAGGGGACGACAGAGGATGAGATGGTTGGATGTCATCACCCACTCAATGGACTTGAGTTTGAGCAAGCTCCAGGAAATGATGAAGGACAGGGAAGCCTGGCGTGCTGAGTGGCAAAGAGTCAGACATGATTTAGCGACTGAACAACAACAACAAATTTCAGTGGCTAAGTGGGAGTATTATTTCAACTCCTCTGGGGAAAGGATTCAGTTCAGTTCAGTTCAGTCGCTCAGTTGTGTCCGATTCTTTGTGACTCCAGGGACTGTAGCACACCAGGCCTCCCTGGCGAAAGGGTAGGGATTTCCAGGAATTAGGCTACTACTTTCTGGCCTTTTATGGTCCACCTGGAACTGTCCTGGTCTCAGTGGCTGTATCAGTTAGTTAATGGATTATAATAAGCATATAACGAGACTCAAGGTCCACTGGAAGTCAGATCTTTTGACACTTGGACCTCCTTGGTTCTAACCAGTCAATGTCATATCCTCGATGGCTGTATCATTCTTGTCGTGGTTTACCCTGCCGCCTTCCCTCTTGTCTCACTTCCACCTTGGTTCTGCTTTTTCACAATTGAAGATATGCCTGCTGCAGTGAATACCCTCCACTACACTGTCTTGCTTTCATCTGGGGTAGTCCTCTGATACCCAGAAGTGGCATTGCCGCTTTGCAGAGAGCCAGTGTGCATTTATTTAAATGTTGATAGCCAGTACCAATAGTCCTGGGTATCAGTGATGTGATGCTGTGTGAGAAATTACACCACAGCCAAGTTGCTGAAAATGACAGTAACAAACATTCATTATCTCCCATCCTTCCTATGGGTCAGGAATTCAGGAGAGGTTGAGCTGGGTTCTGGCTCAGTCTTTTTTTTGTTTGTTTGTTTCTTTTCTTTTTTCTTTCTGTCTCTCTCGTTTTTCAAATTTGGCTGTGCTGGGTCTTAGTTGTGGAATGCAGAATCTAGTTCTCTGACCAGGGATCGAACCTGGGCTCCCTGCATTCGGAGCACAGAGTCTCAGCCCCTGGACCAGAGGGAAGCCCCTGGCTCAGTGCCGCGTGAGGTCCCACACAGCTGTGGGACGCCGACGATCACCGTGCTCAGACGGCCTGCCTGGGCTGGAGGGTCTGATTGTGAGACAGCTGGTCCGTGGCCGTGGCAGGCAAGTGGGGGCGGGTTTTGACAGAGGTCTCAGGTCCACTCAGGCCTCTCCGCAGGGCTGCCCGTGTGTCTTCACGATGAGGTCAGGTGGGCGGGAGGGCTCACGGAGCACAGACAGAGCCAGATGCAAGGCTTGAGGGCTTTTATAATCACACACTTATGTCTCATTCTGTCCCTTGGAGCCAGTCATGAAGTCCAGTCCACGTTGAAAGACAGGAAGAAAGATTGGGATTCAGCCCTTGGTGGGAGGAAAATCAAAGATCTTCCAGGCATTTTTTTTTAAACAAGTTAAAATCTATTTATGTGGCCGCCTCAGGTCCTAGTTGTGGGGTGCTGTGCTTCGCCGATGCCTGTGAGAGCTCAGTTCTCCACTCAGCGGCGTCCGTTGCCCTGGGAAGTGGACTGTTGACCACTGGACCACCAGGGGCGTCCCTGCAGGCGTGCTTGTAAACCACTCTAAGCGGCTCATTGGGCACCTGTCCTGTTCCCGACCTGCCGAGCCCGGTCTACATAATGCTCTCTGCCTGATTGGTTCCGGGAGTACCCCAGCCTTGCTACCTGATGAGGTTCCTCATTCCCCGCCCTGGATAATCCCGTTAGGCCAGTGCAGCAAGAATCCCCCCATCCTCGACATCTCACGTTAGTAATCCTCCATCCAGCAACCCCTCACTCTGGCCCTAGCTGTCTCTGCTGTACTCAGAGGTGAACCGGAGCCCTCCCCCACTGAGAGCCCCCCGACAGCAGTAGTCTTCCTGAAGAGTCTTTCTTACTGTTTCGACAGGTGTCAGAATAATATCTTCTTTACCAGCGTGGGAAAGTGAGGTGTAACATTTGCATTTCCTGAGTATTACTGTCATTGAACTCGACTTCCTTTGTTTATACCCGCTGGGACTTCCTCTTCTGTGAGCTTCCAGTAAAGACTCTTTATCATTTTTCTGGTTGGTTGACTTTCTTATTATTAACTTTTGAAAGTTCTTATTAAAAAAAAAAAAAGTCCCTGGAGTCGTTAAGGGTCCACCTGCCAAAGTAGGAGACACCGGTTTGATCCCTGGTCCGGGAAGATCCCACGTGCCGAGGGGCGACTGAGCCCACCGCCCCCCACTGCTAAAGCCTGTGTCCCCTAGAGGACAGCAACAGAAGAAGCCAGCCGAGGGAGAAGGCCCTGCAGCACGGCTGGAGAGCGGCCCCGGCTCGCCACAACTGGGTAAAAGCCTGTGTGACAACCAAGACCCAGGTCAGCTGAGAGTCAGGAAATCACTGGGAAGGAAAGTTCCTGATGTGTTCTGAATGATTATTGTCAGTTACGTTACAAATACATTCACTGATGTATGTCGTCATTTGTAGGGTTTTTTGTTTTTTTTTTTTACTTTCACTGATGTATACATTTTTTTTTTTTTGCTGCTTTGTTATAAATATATTATGTACATCCAAAACATGACATTAAAATATTACTCCGTGTTACAGAAAAGATATTAAGGCCTTCTATTATTTACATTAAACAAGCAAGCACCGTTAAAAAAAAAAAATAACCAAAACAAAAAAGCCCCACTCTTCCTTCTCTGACATACCCTCAAGTCAAGAGGGGACACCGTGTCCCTTTCCAATGACCAAGACCCTTTGCAGGGGCTGTGCCCTTCGAAGACATCCCCTGATTAGAAACGTCAGCTCTGGCTGGAATCACACAGGCAGATGGGGGAAAGGTTGGGGACAACGGAATCCAGACTCGATCAGGAAATTCTGGCTTCGTCTGGCCGGCTGCCCCCAGACCCCTGCTGCACTTTGCCATCCTTGGGTGGACAAGCTAGGCTGAAGGTGGTGACTGGGGCTGTCTGTCCACCCAGGCCTTCGGAGTCGTCTGCAGGGCCACAGCGGGGTGAC
>JADEYB020000033.1:67999583-68036574 GCA_015832495.2 Alces alces
CCTGGCTTGGAGAATTTTGAGCATTACTTTACTAGAGTGTGAGTTGAGTGCAATTGTGCAGTAGTTTGAGCACTCTTTGGCATTGCCTTTCTTTGGGATTGGAATGAAAACTGACCTTTTCCAGTCCTGTGGCCACTGCTGAGTTTTCCCAATTTGCTGACATATTGAGTGCAGCACTTTCACAGCATCATCTTTTCGGATTTGAAATAGTTCAGCTGGAATTCCATCACCTCCACTAGCTTTATTCGTAATGATGCTTCCTAAGGCCCACTTGACTTCAAATTCCAGGATGTCTGGCTCTAAGTGAATGATCACACTATTGTGATTATCTGGGTTATGAAGATCTTTTTTGTATAGTTTTTCTGTGTATTCTTGCCTGTGTATTACTCTTCTTAATAGCTTCTGCTTCTGTTAGGTCCATACCATTTCTGTCCTTTATTGAGCCCATCTTTGCCTGAAATGTTCCTTTGCTATCTCTAATTTTCTTGAAGAGCTCTCTAGTCTTTCCCATTCTATTGCTTTCCTCTATTTCTTTGCACTGATAACTGAGGGAGGCTTTCTTATCTCTCCCTGCTAGTCTTTGAAACTCTGCATTCAAATGGGTATGTATTTTCTTTTCTCCTTTGCTTTTCACTTATTTTCTTTTCATAGCTATTTGTAAGGCCTCCTCAGACAACCATTTTGCCTTTTTGCATTTCTTTTTCTTGGGAATGGTCTTGATCCCTGCCTCCTGTACAATGTCATGAACCTCTAGCCATAGTTTTTCAGGCACTCTGTCAGATCTATTCCCTTGAATCTATTTCTAACTTCCACTGTATAACCATAAGGGATTTGATTTAGGTCATACCTGAATGATCTAATGGTTCCCCTACTTTCTTCAATTTCAGTCTGAATTTGTCAATAAGGAGTTCATGTTCCGGGGCCACAGACTGTGTTTTTGCTGACTGTATAGAGCTTCTCCATCTTTGGCTGCAAAGAATACAACCAGTCTGATTTTGCTATTGACCATCTGGTGATGTCCATGTGTAGAGTCTTCTCTTGTGTTGTTGGAAGAGGGTGTTTGCTATGACCAGGGAGTTCTTTTGGTAAAATTGTACTAGCCTTTGCCCTGCTTCATTCTGTACTCCAAGGCCAAATTTGCCTGTTACGCCAGGTATTTCTTGACTTCCTAGATTGACTCTAGAATCCCGGTAAACAGGAAAACACCTGTTCACACTGGCAGTAATTATGTCCCCGCCAGCATCCAGCAGGCGGCGGGCGACTCAGGGGACCGCGAGGGCGGGACAGAAGGGAGGAAGGAGGAAACGGATATACAGGGCGCCACCCCTTGCCAGAACGCATTCCTTCACGTTCTCATTCTTTGCTGGGTCTGCTGCTCCGGGCGAGGAGGTAGGGAACCGCGCGGAGACTCGGCAACCAAGGCACCTCCGCCTCCGTCCGGGCCCCACGACGCGCCTGTGGCCCCGCCCCTCCTCAGCCCCGGCCCCGCCCCCGCTCCCCGCCTCCCGCCCCCGCGGCCTCACGGCGCCTGCGCGGCGTGCCCACGTGTGCCCCGAGGCCCCGCCCCACGCGTCCCGCCCCGCCCCCTCGAGTGCGGCCTCAGCTTGCGGCGGCGCCAGGTGAGCGACGGTCGCGGGCCGGCGGGCGTTTCGGTGCGCGGGGCCGGGTTCGGACCCCGGGCCCGGGGCTGACGCGCGGGCGCTGTCGCGGGCAGGCGGGGGAGCCGGCCCGGAGCAGACTGAGGCGGAGTGAGGGCGGCGGCCTGAGGAGAGTCGCGGCCTGACGTGGCGGGGGCGGCGGGCGGGACCCCCCGGGTGCGGCGGGCCCCGGGGGCGCCGACGAGCTGACCCCGGGCAGGCCTGTCGCCCCCCTCGCGTCTTTCGGGACCGCCGTCTAGCGTTGCGCCGACGGCCTGCAACAGGCGGCCGGTCGGACTCCGTCCCCCTCGACGCGACCTTGGACCCCGGCCCGCACGCGCAGCGCGGACGGCCCCGGACGGCCCTGGAGGCCATGCTGTCAGCGCGACGGCTCGGCCCGGAGGGCCGGCCGCCTCTGCCCGCCGCGGGCCCAGCGCCTTCTTCCCGGGCGTCTCCCTGCCCCGCGGCCGCGACGCCCCAGAGCGCTTCACCCGTCCGCGCCGCCGCCCTCTCCCCCCCTCCCCGGGGGACTGGGACTCCCTTCCCCTTTGTTGCAGACCTTGCCTCGTTCAGACGCTCACTGGGGCCCTGCAGAGGACTGGGGCGCCTCCTCAGTAAAGGGTGTCGTCGGACATTTCTTCAGAAATGTTCCGACCGTGTCATCCATGAGTTTATGGAAATGCATGTTAGCGTCCTTCAGCTTGTACCTGCTTGGGTCGTGAAGCCGCCTTCCTCCCGCCTCAATAGCTCTGAACCGAACAGGAGTGCACACAGGGCCTTGCTTGTGATGACTGGGATCGTTATGGGTTGAGGGTACACTGAATCTAAGGAAGGGCTTCCTGAAGCTGCCAGAAAGTGAGCTCCCAAGGTAAAAACCTTTATTTCAGAAAAACTGGCTTGGGAAGGCAGTCCTGAAGGGTGTGCAGCATTCCTCTTTCTTATTTTTTGAAATTTCGTCAGTTACCAAAACAAAGTTACACTGTGAAATGCTGTTTTTTTCATGTATTAAGTCAGCAGAGATTAAAAAGAAATGCTATTGGTGTCGTACACACTGGTTGGACTCTGGTTCTCTCACTTTGCTGGTGGGAGAATAAATAGGTACACCCTCTGTGGAAGGCAATTTGGCAGTATCTATTGAAAGGTCCACTACACAGTCAAATTAAGATAACCCAGCAGCTCTGTATCCAGTAAATGTTCCTCATTTAGCTGCCACATACACTGCAAATCTCTGATTTTTAGTGCAAAACTGTTAGCAACAGCAAACAATTGGAGGAAACCCAAACATCTTTATAAAAAGGATTGGTTAAATAAAATAGGATTACCTATATAATGGACTATGGGAGGGATAAGAGGTTAAGGTGTAATATCTACTTAAAGAATTTAGTAGGGGGAATTTAGTTTTACATTTTTGCCTGCAAATGCATCGATGCTGCTTAGAAGGGTGAGGGGGAAGTAGAATACTTTCCTCTGAGAGTCATCTGGTTGGTGACATAAGTGGGAAGGAAATTTAAGTTTCATCATACACCTTTTTGTTTATAGTAGAATTTCTCTCTCACTTGTTCTTTCAAAGGTCCAGTAGGGGGGTTGAAGAAGCAGCACATCAGGGGAGGGGATCGTGGAGGACGTGAGGTGGGGAATGCAGATGTTCATGGCCTGTGGCGCGTGGCCCGCTGGCTGGCGCTCCTGTGGCCTGGAGGGTACACAGCTCGACCCCACATCTCGGTGCAGGATGGACTGGCTGCCCCTTGACCAGAGCAGCAAGCTGTCCCTAGTCACTTTTGGTTGGCTCAGCATGCAGGATCTTAGTTTCCCAACCAGGGGTCTCTCCCATCCTCCTTGCAGTGGAGGCATGGAGTTCTCATCATGGGATCTCCTGGGAGGCTCCTGGTGTTTGTCTTTTTTGTTTTTTTCTTTTGCCTGCGTTTCTGCATCGGGGAACCCGGTGTTCTTTCGCAATAGGAGAGAGGACGAGCCCTTGAGAACTGGTCTGCGCCGGTCCTTGTGTTTGTCCCCTAGGGAGTTTAGAATGCCCGAGGGGCTGGGTGTCTTTAGTCCCCTTTCCTTGGCTGAGGGGCCTCACGCTGAGGTTCACCACACAGGGGGTCCACCGAGAGGCCGGGTTCGCTGGGTCAGTCCGTCTCTAGAACCTTCTGTCTCACAGCGACACTAAAGGAGATGAAGTGGGAAGGAGGGTCTTAGTTGTGAAGGATCACAGGTCGGGAGGAAGGAGGCCCCAAGTCTGGACCCTGGTGGGAGGGAAGAGGGGACTAGAGGCTTGAAATTCCGGGGAGAGCATGGTGAGCGTGAGGCAGGCCCCAGAGCAGAGCAGCCAGCCCTGCTCGGCCCCCTGGGCTCACTGCTCGCCCCTGTGTCTTGCCAGCTGACAGCCGCGGAGCTGAGGTCAGGAGTGGTGGTCAGGATGGCGGAGGAGCAGGAGTTCGCCCAGCTCTGCAAGTTGCCCACACAGCCCTCACACCCGCACTGTGTCAGCAACACCTACCGGAGCGCCCAGCACTCCCAGGCACTGCTTCGGGGGCTGCTGGCCCTGCGGGACAGCGGCATCCTCTTCGATGTGGTCCTGGTGGTGGAGGGGAAGCAGCTCGAGGCCCACCGCATCCTGCTGGCTGCTTCCTGCGACTACTTCCGGTCAGTAGGCACGCATTCTCTGTTCTTGTTATGTTTTAAAGGCGGTATCCTTGGCTCTGCTTACGATACTGTATTTTCCAGAATGAATTTTCCGGCAGTAAGTTACAGTATCTCGGTATGGTACAGATTTTCTTCCTACTTTACTCTAGCTTCCCATCATTTCATTTTAAAACAACTTTCAGACCCATGAAAACGTTGAGAAGAAGACTATTACAAAGAGCTAGACACCCGTTGTTCCCACTGGGCAACATTTGCTCTCACTGCCTTTGTAACCACCACCTTTCCTCAAGACCTTACGAGGCTTTATGCCTTCATCTCAGCCCCAGGCAGTGTTCTTGTAACACCGATAGGAAGCCCACTCGGGCCCGGCTCCTCTGGAGACTTCCGTGAGGACCGAGGTGGGCAGTCAACACAGCACGCACATCACGCACATCGTTCACACAGCTGTATTCACACGCTTGGGCCAGCCACCTCCCGCTCACGCCTGCTCATCTCATGGGCCTCGGCCCCCGACCCTCCCTGTGGGTGCTGTGACCCCCCGAGTTTCTCAGTCTCCCGCGTGAGGCTTGCCCAGCACTGGGCACGTTGGGCAGAGCAGGTGCCACCGCCCTGACTTGACCCGGCAAGGGGTGGCCCCCCTGCTGCTGCGGTGAGCAGGCTCCAGGCCTGAGACCCTTTGCTCTGGTTCTGTTCCGCTGGGTCCTTTTCTCTTCAAGGCTCGGCTGTAGTTCTCATCTTTGGATTCTAGGAGCTAATGAGCAAAACGCTTCTTCATGGTTTCAGTGCTGCCTGTTCTCTGGAAGGAGGTTACGGAGAGGGCGGCCCACTGGTGACTGGCACCTTGGGGCATGTGTGTCCCCTCGGTTCATCGGCGTCCACTCTTCACAAGCTTCGCGACCCCGGGCAGCAGGCGGGGCAGGGTTGGCAGGAGCCCCCTCGGGGAGGCCTCGGAGCCCAGAAGGTCTGGCACTGGGGTCCCCCCGGCTCAGGGCCTGCTGAGCGCACCCTCGAACGCCCTCCACATGGAGCTCCTCTCCCAACGTCGGCCGTCCATCCCAGTCACGGCCCTCTTCTGCAGGATGGTGGCAGGCACTGCCTCTCCTGCCTGCGGGAGGCCTCCTGTGTCTCCCATGTCCTACAGGAGCTGTTCTCGGCCCTTGGGGAGCCGTCCCTGGATGGGCTTCTCCTGGGAGGTGTTCCCTTCTCCAGCCTGGTCACTGTGCAGGCTGACACCTTCTCCCCCTGGGACCAGGGAGAACCCAGACTTATCTCTGATAAACACATGTGAGATGATAATTCCCAAGCTTCAGCAGGTTTTTTTCTTTATTATTCATTTCGCTTATTGACTCAGGTTGAAATGACGCAGTGAGACTGGGGAAGGTCTCTGACGTGAGCAAGGGTGAAGGGAAGGCCTTTGGAGGCTGTGGGCCTGTAACTGGGCCCCGAAGGGGACGTCCTGTGGGGTGTCTGCCAGGCTCTTGGCGACATGGTGCAGCTGGGGCTCACAGCCTCCCTGGTTCTGCTCTGTCGCGTCAGCCCACACGGGGGAAGCTGAGTTCTTTCTGAATCAGAGGGTGAAACCCTCCATGAGACCAGGGCTCATGGGGCAACAGACCCCCATCCCTGGGCCTTGATCACAGAAGGACAGCTGGTTCCCTGTTAGCGAACCTCTCTTCTGATGCAAGCTGCTTATCAGCCTGAGGTGAGCCGGCGTGTGGTCATCTCCAGACAGGTGGTGAGGGGTGCGTAGTTGTGTCCAGTGCCCATGCCTGCCACTGTCCAAATAGGAAAACGGCGAGCACAGCTGTACCCCTGCCCTCCCGCCGCGCTCACACGGTCTTCACCCTACACACGGTGTCTCTTGCAAAGCCTGTTTCATACTTCTCAACCCCAAACCTCTGATACTCGGAGCTGCTCTGTTTTGCTTTGTTGGGTTCCAGCATGTTGCTAAACTTTGCCCCTGCCCTCCGGAGGTCCCCCAGAGCTGTTTTGTTGGTGGAGAGCTGTCTAGTCTGTCTAGACAGCTGATCTCTGATGGGAAGGGGAGAGTTGGATTCTTCTGTGTTACCAGTTTGTTGTTTTTTTAAATCTAAAGTTTGGCACAAATTCATTAAACCATGCAATCTGTCCTGAACTGAGATGAGACTTCTTTATTTTTATCATACTTTTGGTTGGGAAATACTGAGGTGTTTGGATTCGAGGTGTTGATTTTAGACCCCCATGGAGGGTCGTGACATCATACGTGTGGCAGATAAGTGTTTTCTCCGGCTGAAACGTTCTGGATTCTGAGACACACCTGGTCTCAAGGGTGTGGAGGAGGTATCAGGGCTGGAAGGAGCTGTGACCGGAGATGTGCCCGCCTGCTCAGAGCCGAGGCAGCCAGTGGCGCCTGGTGCTGTCCGGTTGTGACCTCCTAGTGGCGGGCGTGGCCTGTGTTCTCTCTGTGGTCTGTGCTGCCCGTTGTCATTGTTGTTCAGTCGCTCAGTCATGTCCGACTCTTTTTTTGTTGTTGTGTCCGACTCTTTGTGACCCCATGGACTGCAGCACGCCAGGCCTCCCTTCCGTCAGCAACTCCCAGAGCTTGCTGAAACTCACGTCCATTGAGTCAGTGATGCCATCCAACCAACCTCCACAGTCACCCCCTTCTCCTCCCACCTTCAGTCTTTCCCAGCATCAGGGTCTTTTCCAATGAGTCAGTTCTTTGCATCAGGGGGCCAAAGGACTGGAGCTTCAGCGTCAGTCCTTCCAGTGAACACTCAGGACTGATCTCCTTTAGGGTGGACTGGTTGGATCTCCCTGACGTCCACGGGCCTCTCAAGCGTGCTGTCTGTACCCTCCGCTTACTTGGTCATTCCCTGCCTGCTGGACACTTGGTGGACATCTCTCTCTCTTTTTTAAATTGTGATTTCTGAAAAACCTGTGAGGTTGACCACTGTAACCGTTTTCAGTGTGCAGCGCAGTAGCGTTAATCACATCCGCTTTGGGGCTCAGTCCCCGAAACTGCTTCATGTTGTGACACTCATCCTGTACCCATGAACCGTGACCCTCCTCCCAGCCCGGGCAGCCACCGTGTGCTTCTGTCTCCATGACTGCTCTCGGGACTGCATATGAACGGAGTCAGGCAATATTTGACCTTTGAGGACTGGCTTCTTTGGCCGAACATCGTGTCCTCAAGGCTCATCCAGGCTGTAGCGGGTGTCAGACCCTCCTTCCTTTTCAAGGCTGAATAATGTTCTCCCATTTGTTGCATTTCGACGGACGCTGGTTGTCCCATGTCTTGGCTTTTGTGAGGAAAGCTGCTGTGAGCATGGGGCGCAGATGTCTCTCGGAGGCCCTGCTGTCAGTTCCATGGAGTATGTGCTCAGACGCGGAATTGCTGAACATTCTGTAATTCTATTTGTCATGTCTTGAGGAACCCCCAAACTGTCTTCCACAGCAGCTGCACTAATGTACATTCCCACCAGCGATGCACAGAGGTTCCAGCTTCTTTAAGTTGATGAGACAAGAATCTAAAAGGAAGTGGCAAAGCACCTGCACTCTTTGGAAGAGAAAGTGAAAACAGCTGCTAAACCCATGACCCAAGCCTCTGTCCTACGGTCCGCTGCCACATTTTTCCCTTGCCCCCTGGCGGCTAGAGCCAGCGTCCTCTCCCTCTGCTTCTAGGGGTGTCCGGGGCAGGCCCCCCGCCCCCCGGGTGGAGCTTCGTGACAGGGTATGGCGGAGGCGTCCAGGAGCCAGGGTGTGGAACCCTTTGACCCAGCAGTGGCTCTCCTGGAATTGATCGTGGCATTCCCACCAGCTCCTGGGGCAGAGCCATCCATAGGGTGAAATGACGGGAGATGAGAAGGAACCCAGGGGGACCGCGGTACGCGTGGTTACGTCCGTTGTGACCTTTGCCCAGGGGCAGCCCTATGGGTACTGATGATCCAGGCCGTTTCCAAGGTGACCTATGAAGGTGAAGCTGTGTGTGGGTCGAGGCGCGGGCCCTGCCTTGGGATGGTGCCACCCTGGGAGAGCGGCTGGGGGCCGGAGCCGAGGGCAGACGGAGCCTTTGACCATTTCATACCCTCTCAGTTTTGTGCGTGTGTGTGTCGAAATGGAACACGGCCACTCTGTCAGCGTGCTGCTGTCCCATTTCAGCCCCAAGGCTTCCCTGACCGCTGCCTCTCCCCTCCAGCCCCTGACTGACCCCGCTGCTGGGACACTGAGAGGTGCCTGCTCTGTAGGGGCCGAGGCGGGCTCCCGCTGACCCATCTCGGCCCTGGGTCCTGGCTCCCCTAGGTCAGCCCCAGGGTGGTCTCCCCACCAGATCCCCGGGCCTGCCGGGGCCTCCTGTCCCCGCTCCAGCCTATCCACCCTGCCCCACGGGGCCTGGAGTCTGAAGTCCTTGGTCAGACCTGGGATCAGTTCCCTGACGGCACCTCCTTTGCTTGGTGTCCGACCATACCTGACCCTGCCTAGCAGCATGTGGCCCAGACTCCCTCCCCGCTGGTGGCCGGCCTGCAAGTTCATCCTGGGCCTGGGCACCCACCGCCTCCACAGCCTCCTCAGGGAGGGGCCCCTCTCCACCTGCCGTCCCCCCGCGCCCCTCGGGCTGGCTGCTCCTCCGTCAGACGCCCCGTTTCAGTCCCTGACTGCGATTTCACCCCCAGCAGTGCCCTGTCTTCTGTCTATCCTCCGGCTTTAGCTCCATGCTCAGGGGGTTTTGCCGCTTTGCTTCACTGTGGAGTCGGCCTCGTGACCGGTTCCTGGTGTTGAGTAGCTGCAGGGGCAGGGATGCCGAGCAGAGGACGTTTACCGTTGTTTCCCGTTTGTCCTCTCCCGCTGAGCCCCAGGAATCACACGGGCAGACGCAGCAGAAAGCCCGCTGGCCCAGTGCCCAAGGGCGCATGTGCGGCTCCTGGGGCATGTGAGATGGAGGCTTCCAGAATGGTCCCAAGCTTGGTCAGGAGCTGTGGGCGCCTCTGTGGGATGGCTCGGAGTACGAGCCAGCCTCGGCCCCCTCCGGCAGCCCCGTGGGCGTCACCAGCTGTGCCCTGTCTTCCCTGCGCAGGGGCATGTTCGCTGGGGGGCTGAAGGAGATGGAACAGGAGGAGGTCCTGATCCATGGTGTGTCCTACAATGCCATGTGCCAGATCCTGCACTTCATCTACACGTCCGAGCTGGAGCTCAGCCTGAGCAACGTCCAGGAGACGCTGGTTGCCGCCTGCCAGCTTCAGGTGAGGCTTCGACGTAAGAGGAGGGAGCCCTCCCTTCCCCCGCCACCCGGCTCTGTTTTAGGTGTAACGCGCTGGGCTTCTCTGCAACGTCGATTCTAAAGCGAGTCTTACTGGGTGTGACACTGCCAAGTGCGCAGCCTGCTGGGTCCTGTTTGTTGGTGTCGCCAGTGACTGTCGGTGGCTTGTCCCCCATGTGCTGGCCCTCCGAGGTGCCCCAGGGATGGGGGTCCCAGGCCCGGACACCTGGCCTGGGCTTGACGGCCCGCTCTGTCCACAGATCCCGGAGATCATCCACTTCTGCTGTGACTTCCTCACGCCCTGGGTGGACGAGGACAACATCCTTGATGTCTACCGGCTGGCCGAGCTCTTCGATCTGAGCCGCCTGACCGAGCAGCTGGACGCCTACATCCTCAAGAACTTCGTGGCCTTCTCACGGACTGACAAGTACCGCCAGCTGCCCCTGGAGAAGGTCTACGCCCTCCTGAGCAGCAACCGCCTGGAGGTATCCTGCGAGACGGAGGTGTACGAGGGTGCCTTGCTCTACCACTACCCGCCGGAGCAGGTGCAGGCCAACCGGCTCCCGCTGCAGGAGCCGCCCAAGCTCCTGGAGACCGTGCGCTTCCCCCTCATGGAGGCCGAGGTCCTGCAGCAGCTGCACGACAAGCTGGAGCCCAGCCCGCTGAGGGACACTGTGGCCGAAGCCCTCATGTACCACCGGAACGAGAGCCTGCAGCCCAGCCTGCAGGGCCCGCAGACCGAGCTGCGCTCCGACTTCCAGTGCGTCGTGGGCTTCGGGGGCATCCACTCCACGCCGTCCACCGTCCTCAGCGACCAGGCCAAGTACCTGAACCCGCTGCTGGGGGAGTGGAAGCACTTCACCGCGTCACTGGCGCCCTGCATGTCCAACCAGGGCATCGCGGTGCTCAACAACTTCGTGTACCTGATTGGAGGGGACAACAACGTGCAGGGCTTCCGTGCCGAGTCCCGCTGCTGGAGGTAGGGCCCCGGGTGGGGCTGCCCGCGGCGTGGGCGCCTCCCACTCCTGTCTCCTCTCCCGGGAAACCCACGCCCCCTGAGGCACCCCCACCATCTGGCAGGCACGGGGCTGCAGGGAGCGCCGTGGCAGGAAGGGGGGTCAGGGCCTGGGAGCACGGCCACCCTGGCACCCTCTGCCCTTGCAGCCTGGCCCAGCTTCCCTCTCCCGTGCCCTTAGCTCCGCTCTCCTAGCAGCACAACCTCCTTGGAAGGTGGCTGCCTGTCACCCCGCTCCCCCAGCACACAGTTCTCAGCCCGGGGGTAGGGCAGGCCTACAGGCCCCGCCACACCTCTGGCCAAATCCCTGCACCCCCAGCTCTCTTGTTAGCCGTGTGCCGGGTGCGAGGTCCTGGAGCAGGCCATGCTTTCTGCCTGTGAGGCTGGAATCTTCCGGGCCTGTTCCTTTGGGCCAGAGCAGGGGAAGTGGGGCAGGGCCCCCGGCCTCCGCTCCTAGAGGCTTCCGGGCTGGTTTCCACATCGGGGCCTCTGGGAAGCTTCCGCCTCCACAGCAGACACAGGTTGCTGGCTGCCTCAGGCAGCTGTGAGCTGGTGCCGACCTTGCTCAGGGGCGGGTCTGGCCGGCCACACCCTGCGGACGGACCTGCCCCAGGACACAGGGGAGACCCAGAGCATGGCATGCTTTGTGATCAGATGGGAAGTGGGTGCTCAGTTCAAAAGGGAGGAAACCATGCCTTCATGCCCTCGCCCCTGGCCACCCGTCCCGGCTGGGCCTCCACCTGGCAGAGCCAGTTCCTCATGGCAGCCACCAGGGGCCCTCCGTGGCCCCGCCCTCCTCCTCCCGGCCCTGCCCTCCTCCCGGGAACAGACTGACAAGCTGCTCGGCTCCCTCTGGCCTGTCTCCTGACTTGCAGTGGAACGGGGCCCTGGGTGCCAGCACCAAGGGCCGTGATGTCCACCAGTGAGTGACTGGCTCCACCACTGACAGCCTCACTCGGCCTCGTCTTTCCTGAGTGGACTGAGCGTGATCCGCGCCGAGCCAGGTGCCCTGGGGCGCAGGAGCACAGGGGTGGGCCACAGAGCTTTAAGGGCCTCGTCACAAGTGTCGATCCTGGGGTCCCTCGTGGTAGCTTCCCTCGGCAGGCAGCGTCATCCTACCAGGAGCGGAGCTGAGCGAACAAAGCTGACCCCCAGATTCTCTCACACCCGGCTCTGTGTGGTCTTCCTGGCTGGCAGGGAGGGGCCGCAGCTAGAAGAAGCGGCTGCCGAGTGCATTTCACTTGTGTCTGGGGCAAAGACTAAAAAAGGGGTGTCTAGCTGGAGGCCGTTGTGCCCAGGTGTCCAGTCGAGAGACCATAATTGGGGGCCTCCCTGAGTGAGCACAGAGCCATGGGGACCTTGGAGTGAGACGGTGAGATGGAGGTGCTGTAGGAGCCTTCGGGCAGCTTGGGGTGGACAGCCGAGGGTCTGGAAGCCGCCGTGAGTCACACCTGGAGGGCCTGGTGCCTCCTCCCACCAGGAGGCTCCTGGCCCCACCCTCCAGGCTGTGGGGGGCGTGCTGGGGGAGGGGCCTGCTAACCGCTGTCTCCTGTCCCACGAGGTACGACCCGAGGCACAACCGCTGGTTCCAGATCCAGCCGCTGCAGCAGGAGCACGCAGACCTGTGCGTGTGTGTTGTGGGCGGCTACATCTACGCGGTGGCGGGCCGCGACTACCACAACGATCTGACCGCTGTGGAGCGCTATGACCCTGCCACCAACTCCTGGGCTTACGTGGCCCCGCTCAAGAGGGAGGTAAGGAGGCCCCCAGAGGAACCCCTCCCAGCTTCACAGAGGGAGCGGAGGCCGGGCCAGGGACCCAGGACCAGGACCAGAGCGCTCTTGCCTCCAGGAGCTGTGCCCTGAGTTTGGGTGGGGGCCCCCTGAGGCTGAGCCAGCGCGTTGGCAGAGGCCCTTTCCCGAGTTCCACCCCCTTCTGGGCCTCTTCACCTTGGCCCCCGGCAGCTGCTGTAACCCTGCGGTACAGGGTGGATGGCAGCCTTCCCCTTGCCTGTCCCTTGGCGCCGCTGAGGTGACCCGGGCCGTGTCCAGAGGGGCACAGGAGGGACGGGAGAGGCAGGACGCCGCAGCCTCAGACCCCGAGAGGGCAGCCCCTTCACGAAGCCAGAAACATTTCAGAAGTGCAGTTTTTCCTGTTTGTGTTTCTGTAAATCGTGTGTCCTGCACAGTACCTTGTTTTGTTCAGCTTGAAGATGTTAACCTGTTCATCTTGCAGAGGTGCTTTAAGGGGGTGGCTCTCTGAGCTTATGGACTTGGGGGTGCTGAGACCCTGGCCCCCAATCCAGACGCAAGCCCTCAGGGCAAGAGGGGCCCTTTCTGGTCTGTGCTGCACGCCGGGTCACAGCATCTGTGAGCACCTCTGGGCACCGCGCAGAGCAGAGGAAGGATGGCTGTGTCCCGGCTCGATGGGCACTCTGCCTCCCTGACCCTTCCCGCTCCCCTCCCCTCCCCTTCTCTCGCCTCCTCCCCCTGACCCTTCCCCTCTCCTCCCCCCCCCACCTTTACCGCTTCCCCTTCCCCAGCCCCCCAGCTCCTCTCCACAGCCTGTGTGGACTTCCCACCAGGGCTCCTCCCAGGCCAGGGGCCCGCCCCCCCCCCGCCCCGCCTCCTCGGCCACTTTTGAGAGGAAGCCCTTCTGGAGAGCATTCCCTACTCATTCTGGAGGAGGCATATTGTGCTGGGGAGAGACAGGTCCTTGAGCACGCGGGCGGACGGAGGGGAGAGGAGGAGGGGCTCCAGGGGCTTTGTCTGGACGGGAGGCTGCGCTTCTCAGCCTGGCCACGGAGGGGCAGCGCCGGCCTTCAGCCGGCGCTTCTGCCCGGCGGCCTGGCTCCTCACTTTGGTCTGTTTCTTCAGCAGCCCTTGATTGAGCACCTTCTGGATACCTAGCCCTGGGGATCCAGTGGTGGCAGTGACTGAACCTAGCGGGAGAGAGCGCTCTCGGTCACTGCACAAATCCGGAAGGGGCCTCGGGGCCGAGCCCAGCGGTGCTCGAGGAGGGGCTCCCGGCCCGCCTCGCCGGACTGTTTGTGGGGCCGGGGAGGTGTCAGTGAGAACACGTCCAGGAAAGAGGGCAGCCGTTGGGAGAAGCAGAAAGAAGCTTCCAGGCTGGGAGGAGGAGGCGAAGCAAGGGGAGTGCGTGTGGAGAGACGTGTCGAGGGAGTGGGCCCGGCCCGTGGGTGTTTCAGGCGTGGGCTGTGGGGGGGGGGTGGACATGATAGACTTGAGCCGCCCGGCACAGCCGGTTGGCAGCCAGGCTTTGGGAAGCCAGACTGGAGATGGAGACGTGTGGGTGCAGGGCCGTGCGGGCCGGGGGTAGCTCTGATCAGCTTGGGGTTAGTGCCAGGCCAGGGGGCCTGCGGGTCTGCAGACACGGGCGTACAGCCCCTACAGGGGCCTTCGGGGCTTCAGGGCCCGTGGCAGGGCGGGCCCACACTCCCACCCGCCTCAGGGCCCTTCCCACTCCTCCTGCTCAGTACCACCTGGAACTCAGGATGTATGTGTGAAACTCCGAAAACTCAAAAGGTTGAGATAAGATGACAACCCGGCAAGGGATCTGGGGACCTTGATCCGAGTGAAGATGAAAGGACAACGTGTTAAGTTTTGTGGCATGCCAGCTGAAGCTCTGCTGAGAGGGAAATTTGTAGCACTGAAAGCATTATTAGGGAAGAAAAAAAAAAATCTCAAATGAGTAACCTAAAGTCATCCCTCAAGAATCTAGAAAAATAAGAGCAGAGTGAATCCAAAGCAAGCAGAAGAAGAGAAAGAATAAACACCAGAGCAGAAATCAACGAAGTTAAAGGAAAAACAGCAGAGAAAAATCAATGAAAACAACCAGGTCTTCAGAAGATCAATGAAATTGACAAACCTCTAGGAAGCCTGAGGAAGAAAGCAAAAACAATTGAGTTAAAGTATCAAGAATGGTTGGGGGAGGGGGCGTGCATTACTAAAACCCTGTCAGAAGGTGAAACACCAGTTCCTCAGAAAGTGCTAGAACACCCACAAAACTAAGCAGATCATTTGCATGTACCTGTTAAGAAAATGACGTCCAGGCCCAGATAGTTTAACTGGAGAATTTTACCGGACTTTTAAAGAAAATACCGATTCTTTTTTTCAAAAAAATGGAAGAGGGAGAATAATTCTCAGTTCACCTTAGGAAATTATTAAATTGATAACAAAACCATACAAGACAGCAGCCTCTCCCCCCAAAATAAGAGCAAGCGTGTCATACATACATATGAATATTCATAACTAAATATTAGCTAATTCCCCTCTTCCCTCCAAAAGAAATTCAGGACCAAATAGAGTCGATTACAGAGACTGGTTCCATACTTGAAATTTAACCAGTGTGATTGACCATATTTAAAATTGCAGGATCATACTGGAGCAGAAAGAGCTGATAACAGGCCTGGAGGGTTGGCGGGCGTGGGGGTCGGGAGGCCCGGGACAGAGGCCTTTGTGAAGACGGGGCTGTGGTGGTTTCTTCTGGGTCCCGCGCAGATGTCTGCCTGGGGGCGGGTGGTGGGCGGAAAGGGGTTGCGTCTCCCCCCGGGAAGGCGTAGCATCGTCTCTCGTCCGTGGGGACGGGGGGGACGGGACGAGGCGTCCAGGGAGGATCCGGGCCCTCGCGGCGCGGCCCCCGGTCCCCTGGCGCGCGCGCACACGCGGTCTCCCCGGCCGCAGGTGTACGCCCACGCGGGCGCCGCGCTGGACGGGAAGATGTACGTGACGTGCGGCCGCCGCGGGGAGGACTACCTGAAGGAGACCCACTGCTACGAGCCTGGCAGCGACGCCTGGCACACGCTGGCCGACGGCCCGGTGCGGCGGGCCTGGCACGGCATGGCCACGCTCCTGGACAAGCTGTACGTGATCGGGGGCAGCAACAACGACGCGGGCTACCGGAGGGACGTGCACCAGGTCAGCGCGGCCGCCTCCCCCGGGTGTCAGTGAGGAGCCGGCACGGCGGTAGGCGGGGTGCGGGGGGGACACGGGACACCTTCCCGTTGGCTGGACTGCGTTTCCTAGAGCGGCTTCAGCTTCACCGCCAAGCCGAACAGAGAGCAGAGAGGTTTCCCGTGGCCCCCCGCGCCCATCGGCGCCCCCACCACAGGGTGGCGTCCTTACAGCTGATAACTCGGCTGGCCCGGGCTCATGCCTGGGGGTACACACGGGGTTTGAGACATGGCACGTGTCCACCACCAGGGTACCTCAGAGAAGAGCGTCACCTGTTTTCACTATTATTAAAAGCTTTAATTATAAAGTTAGTATCACCACATTGCACAACTCTGGGAAAATGGCAAGGGGGACAAGAATTCCTGAAACCTGGCCCCCGGCCCTGAGTGTTGGCCCTCCTGCCTGTGTGAGGGCTCCACTTGCTTCAAGTCAGAGCGCTTCCACCCACCTGTCCTGGCTTCTGGCGCTGTGGGCGTGTTGTCTCATTTGAGGGCCGCAGAGTCCCATCAGACTGGTGGCGTTGGGGTTGGTCGGGTTGTGCCGTTTCAAGTAATATTTGAAGCAACGTTTGCCCCGTGGAGCTCTTTGGGTGTCGGGTTGTCTGCTGAGGTGAGAGCCGTGGTCCTCTAACTGCAGCTCCCAGGCCAGCAGCACCCACGTCAGGAGAGAACTCCAGGACTGCAGATTTCCTGGCCCTTAGCCCCACCTAGCTGGATGTTCCCGGTTGGGCCCCTCCAGCACTGAGAACCACTGGGCTCCAGCGTTTCATTTCCTGTTGCAGCTGGGACAGACCACCACAAACGCGGCAACAGAAAGCCACGCGAGCATGTGGTGACAGTCTGCGACTCTCGCTTGACGACAGGCCGGGGTGCTCCCTCGGCAGAGCCCGGGGAGGGTCGGCGTCCGTCACCCAGGGCGTCAGCAGGGCTCAGCCCCTGCAGTGGGGCCAGGTCCTGCTCCTCGCCGCTGTGGGCTGAAGCCCTCCTGGGCTTCTGGAAGCCTCCGGGCCGGCCACTCAGGCCCCTTCCTCTTCCAAGCCAGCAGCTCCCCTCCCATCTCAGGCCTTCACACGTGCCCTGCTGCTTCCAAGGGCTGTGCGATCAGGGGGCCCCCAAAGACCCAGGGAAGCCCATGTCCACACTCCTGCCCTCCCCCACCTGGCAGTCAGGCCTCCTCCCGTGTCCACGTGGCTCTGCGGAGTTGTGCCTGTCGCCGCCCCGACTGGTCAGACGGTGCCCAGCCCGGCTTCACCAGCCTCAGCCAGTGCCTTTTCTTCCCCAGTGGACGCTTGTTAACAGCTGACGATTTGTCTCTGAGGTTCTGTTTTGCAATTCTTGCTTTACTAGTAGGTTGAACATTTCCCCAGTTCCCACATTCACTATTTAGGGTAACTTGGAAGACAAGATGATTTTTTTCCCTCTTTTTTTTTGGCCATACCACGTGCCTTGTGGGCTCTTAGTTCCTGACCAGGGACTGAACCGGGGGCCCCAGCAGGGAAAGCATGAGTCCTCACCACTGGACCGCCTGGGCCTTCCTGAGAGCATGGTGATGGTCATCACGACTCAGCAAGCCCATCTCCTCATTTTATCTGCATCTTCCCCAGTGCTGCGTGCACTTGGCTTCTGAGTTTCAGCTTCAGCGGTGGAGGGGAGTGAGCCAGCACCCCCAGCCCAAAGGGGAGACACCCGCGGGCCTGGGGCCACTGGCCGACTGAGGGGCTGGGGAGGGGGCACAGAGCGGCAGCTGGTCCGAGCTCTTCCCTCTGGGGGCCCCCCAGCTCCCTAAGCACCCGCGCCTTACCTTGCAGGTGGCCTGCTACAGCTGCAGATCCGGGCAGTGGTCCTCCGTCTGCCCGCTCCCGGCCGGGCACGGGGAGCCAGGCATCGCTGTGCTGGACAACAGGATCTACGTGCTGGGCGGCCGCTCACACAACCAAGGCAGCCGCACGGGCTACGTGCACATCTACGACGCGGGAAAGGACAGCTGGGAGGAGGGGCCGCAGCTGGACAACTCCATCTCGGGCCTGGCCGCCTGCGTGCTCACCCTGCCGCGGTCCCTGCTGCTCGAGCCACCCCGGGGGACCCCTGACCGCAGCCAGGCCGACCCGGACTTCGCCTCCGAGGTGATGAGTGTGTCTGACTGGGAGGAGTTCGACAACTCCAGTGAGGACTAGGGTCCTGGGGGTGGGGGGGCAGGAGATCCCGGGTGTCCCCCACCCCACCCATCAGCAGGTAGGCAAGTGTTTTGGGGGCTTGCAGACCTGTGGCAGCAACCCTTTGGGAAGGGCTTGGTCCCCTGAAGGTCCCCAGGCCCTCCTCCTCGGCAGGCCTGGCCGGGAACTGGTGCACCACCTGCCATCCTGGTCCCCGTTGGGCTGAGAGGGCGCCTTCTCCCAGGGGACCTGGGGACGGGCCCCCTTGCGGGGGCCGGAATGGTGCAGGCTGGGCCCATCGCCAGTCAGGGGCCCGAGGCTGGTTATGATAACAGGCTCTTGCAGCTGGGCCTTCCCGCCCCCCCCCGTGTTGTTGATAAATGAAATAAAGCACCTTCCACGAGGCGCGTTGCTCTCCTTTGGCCTGGGCCTCGCTTTAGCGCTCAGCTCCGGGGGCGTGGCTTCTGGGTGGGTCCCACCCCCGGCTGGTCGGTGTCACCAGGACACCTGTCCCTGTCTGCTGACCCTGGCTGGAGTGTCTCTCCCGCTGAGGACCTCTCCTGTGAACCAAGGTTCCGGTGGCCGTCTTGGCGCTAAGGAAAGCCCAGCACTTGGGGAGGGAGGGCGGGAGAGCCTCGGGGGGCGCCTGTCTCCTGCATCTGAGCGCGTCGCGCGGAGGGGCCTCTGTGTTTCCTGCAGGTAAGCCTCAAGGACCCTCCTGAGTGGGTGGGACCTGCAGGCGGGGGTTCCAACGCCATTTTCCGCACCGCCCAGCCTCCGCCAGGACACTGTCCGCTCCTCCGGGGTCCTCTTACCCACCCCTGCAGACGCCCACTGCTCTGGGTCTTTGTCCCTGCGCCTTGCCCAGGGTGGGTGCCGGCGCTGTCATGGAGGATGGTGGCAGAGGGGTGGTGTGCCCTCCTTGGGTGGAGGGCATGGGGGGTGCAGGGAGTTGGCCGCTCTGAACTTTGGGGGTGCCCTAAGGACAGGTGTGAGCATGAGGCAGTTGCTGTGTGTGACTGCTGTCTCAGGGCCCAGGTACCCTTGAGGAAATGGGCCCGGCTCCCTCACCCCACGTGACATCACGTGCTTAACACTTAAGGCAGCGAGCCTGGCGCTGACCCTGGTGGTCCCTTCCCATGGGACAGGACAGCCACTCCTCCAGGGTCACCCTCCGACTCCCAAGGGTGAGGTGCGGGACTGTGAGCTTGGAGTGGGGACCCCGTTTCTGTCTCTGCCACCATCCTGCAGGCCAGGGTCGCAGTCTCAGCAGACCTCGGAGGTTCCCACGAAGGAGAAGGGCTGAGATGTCCGCCCCGCCTCTGAGTGTCCGGGCTGGCACAGCTGTCTCCCCAGCCAGGCACCAAGGCCTGGCTTTGCGAGAGGCCTCTGGTCCACAGGGGATGGGGGGGGGTCTGTGAGGCTCCCAGGGCGTGGGGTGGGGTATACATGAGCCCCAAAAGGGTTTCTACGACCTGGGCCACAGCCTGGCCCTGCTGCGGGCCAGTGCAGTGTTGGCCCATGGCCAGCAGCCTGCTCCCTCCTCCCTCAGCCCAGGCAGCTCACTTGCCAGCTTGGCAGGCTCTCCGGCCTGCACTCGAGCCTTCATGCCACCCTCTCCCTTCAAAGTCGGCCTCCTCCGGGAGCTGCCCCTGCCAGGCCCAGGCTCCGGGCCTCCACCATCAGCCTATGTGCTGGTCAGTCCTATGGGCACACCCTTGTTCTGGTATTCACCTGCCAGTGGGCAGGCAGGCGGACGGTCCCCCACTCCGCCTGTACCCAGGCTCCCGACGGGGGTGTGGGTGGCGGCTGGGAAACTCGCCATCAGGCGCAAGGCGGGCCTGAGACAAGGCTGGGGATGGTCCTGTCCTGCGGGCAGCAGACACAGGTGGTACACGGCTGGGGTGGGTGGAGTGTTGGGGCATTCAGACAGACCTGGGGTGCCCGTCAGAGCTGTAGCGCAAAGGAGCTCTGCGGGTGGAGGGGGTGGGGAGGTGATGGAGTCTGAGGTTCCCATCCATGAACCCAGTCCAGCTGGGCGACACCTCTAAAGCCAGGAGCAGGGTGGACAGAGCGGCCGCACGGACGTCTGCTGGCCGCCCTGAGGGGCAGCCAACGGGGGTCCCGTGGGAGGGGCGAGGGCCCCGGGAGATCGGGGCGTGGGCTGCAGGGCTGCCCGGAAGTGGTTGGCCTGTTGACTTGCCCCAGAGAAGTGTTTGCGTTTGTGGCCACATGAGCGCGACTTCCCTGCCACCCCCATCCTGCACCAGCAGGGCTGACGGAGGGGGCCCCGAACCCCCAGGGCTCCCGCCCACCCCGCCTGCCACCAGCGTGGCAATGCCCACAGCCTCGGGGCTTTCGGCCAGGCCCCTTCCTCCCTGATGGGGCCCCACATGACTGAGGCAGGAGCCCTCCTCGGGGAGCCCGCACACAGCCCGCCCCCCACCCTGGCCCTGCCTCCGGCTCTGAGGTCCCCAGAAGCCCAGCTCTGCTGGGAGCTGGTCATCCCCCTGCCGTCCCCTCCCCAAGCCTGCCTGCCCTCCCTGCTCCTTGGGCCTGGAGCAGGGTCTGACCTCTCTGCTCCCCTCTTCCTCCAGGTCCCCAGGTCCCGCGCAGCCCCTTTCTCTGTGGCCTCTGCTGTGCTCTGTCCTCACCTCACTGCTCTGGATTTAGGAGGCTTGGGCCTCCAGGCCTGGCTCCACCTGGAGGATTTTTTCCTCGGGGACCAAAATCCCTGAGAATTTCCTTGGGGATTCTCTCAAGCAGAATCCCCCTCTCCCAGGCCCCTAGCGCTCCTTCTCGCCTTGACAAGGGCTTGCTGGCCGGGGCTCCGTCCCTGGCCGGCCCCACCGCCACCCGCGCAGCCTCTGCCACCTGCCTTTACCTCCAGGATCTCTTGGAGCCGGTGCCGGGCCGTGCTACTGCAGGCAGCGCTCCCGTCTGTCCCTACGGGGGCCCCCTTCGCCCAGGCCTCTGGTCCAGACCCAGCCTACCCAAGGCCTCAAGCGTGGGGAGCCGCCGTCGCCTCAGGCTTTGACTGCGCCCGGCTCGGAAGACGCTGACCGAACCGCCGGGCGCGGGAGGGCGTCGCCGCGGGAGCAGAGGCCGGCTTGAGGCCTTGACCTGAGGTTCCGAGGCACTGCTGGCCAGGGGGCTTTGGTGCGCCGCGCCTGGCGCCCACCCGCCTCCCGCCGCCCCGGGGCCTGGCCTCGTCGGGGGCGCGCAGGGCCCGCTTCTCCGGTGGGTGTCTGGGGAGGGAGGGAAAACGCGGCGGCCGGGGATTCCTCCGGCGGGCCCCTTGCAAGTTTGCCCCAAGTTTGCGCGCGGCCGCCTGGGGGCGGGGGCCGTGCGGAGGGGCGGTGGCGCGGCCGGAGGGTGGGGTCTGGCGCGCGGGGCGGGCGCTGCCGCCTGGCCGGCCGCGGCTGGCCCGGGATCAGGGAGCCGATGTGGAATTTCCTGCCCGGCCCGGCGCCCCTCCTGCCGCCCCCCGCCCGGCCGTGCACTCCGCTTCCGGCCGCTCTCGCAGCGGCCGCACCCGCGCCCGCGCCCGCCCCGCGCCTGCCCCGCGCCGCATGGAGGGCGCAGGGCCCCGGGGGGCCGGGCCGGCGCGGCGCCGGGGAGCCGGGGGGCCGTCGCTGCTGCTGCTGCTGCTCTGGCTGCTGCCCGGCCCCGCGGCGCCCCAGGAGCTGAGCCCGCGCGGCCGCAACGTGTGCCGCGCACCCGGGTAGGAGCCGGCCGGGCTGGGGGAGGGGGCCGGAGGGGACGCCCGGGGCCGGGACAGGGGAGGGGGCGCTGGGGACCGCCCTGCGCCGCACGCGCGGGCCCCTCGGGCCGCCCTCCCCGACGCCGGCTCCGCTCCAGGCCGAGCCCAGGCGCCGGGCCACGACGGTGCGTCCGAGGATACCCCGGGCTAGAGGAGAGCGGAGGGCAGCGGGCGCCGGGAGGGCAGACACACGAGGTCCGAGATTTCAGACCCAGAAAAGAAGGACCCTTGGGCCGGGTTGGGAGGGCCGTAAGAAGACGGGAAGCGCCTTACAAGTCCGTGGCAAGGCATGTGCCAGGGCCCGGGCAGACGAGTGTGGCCGAAGCCGGCAGGGAGGGAGGCTGAGAAGCCAGCGGTGGCCTCCTTCCTGCGAGGGGGGAGCCTGGGAGGTCTCGAGGCGAGTGGGAAGCACAGATTGGCATCTTAGGAAGAGCCGACGTGGGTGGGAAGAGGGTGGTTGCGGAGCGGGGCGTCGAGGGGCCTAAGAGCAGGAACAGGACAAGGGCAGGCGCCGGCCTCGGGAGGATGCCGACCTTCCCGGGTGGGATGTGGGTGCCCCGAAGAGCCGGCTGGGGAAGCCAGTGTGGGCCGGGGTGGGGGGAGGGGGGGACAGGCCTTGTGCGGGGGGCGGGGAACCGGGGCCCAGGACCGTGCACGGAGGACAGAGAGCGCGGGCCAGAAGCCGGAGGTGGCGCTGGGATCGGAGGGCCCGGTCGGCCTGTCAGGGGCCACTGCGAGGTCAAGGGCATCTCCGCGCGGGGGCGGGGATCCGGCGTGTGCGGGTGCTCTGGCGCGGGCGGGAGGCGCCAGGCAGGCGGGCGGGCGGGCAGCTGGAGGGGCTGCCACCGGCTCCCGGCAGGCAGTCGGGGCGCCCGGGGCCGCAGGGCCCAGGGAGGCCGCGTCCGGGGGCAGGGCGGTCGCCGCAGACAAGGGGGCTGTGAGGGGCCGCGCGGGGTTTCCGAGCTCGCATCCCGAGGCGCGCAGACCCCTCCCCGCTGCCAGCTCCGCCTCCGGGGCGGGGGCCGGCTTGGCCCGCCATCTGCTTCACATCGACGCCGCCGCTGCCTCCCGGGCCTCCCGGGCCTCCCCGGCCCCAGGAATGCGGCGGCGGCGGCGGGCGGGGCTGCCTGGAAGGGGGAGGGCGCGATCGCCGCCGGCCTCTGCCTCGCCTCAGCCCTCCTTCCCTATGGGGGTCCCTGCTGGGGCCCCGGGCCGGCCGGCCGCGTTCCCCCGCCCCGGACCTCCCCAACGGACGCCTGTTCCAGTAGCCGGGAGCCTGGGCTGGGTTTCAGATCCTGGGGCTTCCGCATCCGAGTGGCCTCAGACACATCGCTTAAGCTCTCTGGGCTGGGCCCTGCTCCTGACAAATGGTGTTGGGGCTGGCACCCACCTCGTGGAGGGGAGGGAGGGGGCATGATCCTGGTTCTGTATGGAGGTGGTTAACAGGAACCACTGCCACTGGGGGCCCCGCCTCCCTCCCCGGGGTCTGGACCATCTCTTCCGTGACCTTCCCAAGGCTGGGCCTTTCGAAGCTCCACTAGCTGTTCCCTCTGCCTGGAGGCAGGAGGGCACGGGTAGCAGCTCTGTCAGTAAAACCCCAGAGGTTTTCTGTGTGTGGGCCTGGCGGTGCCAGGGTACGGCTGTCCTCCTGTGTGTGTGTGTGTGTGTGTGTGTGTGTGTGTGTGTGTAGGGGGGAGACTTTCCACAAGTCATCTGACATCTGGTAAGGGCTAGGGAGGAGGTATTCAGCGTGGAGACCCAACTGGAGGCGATGAGTGAGAGAGGCCGGGGAGAGGAACCCAGAGCAGAGCCTGGCGATGTCGGGGGCAGGCCCTGCCTGCTGAGGGCCTGTTGGAAGCGCGGAAGGGGCCCAGGTGGCTGGGACGGGGATGGTGGAGGAGAGACCACCCGAGCTCTGCCCGCTCCCAAGAAGACTGAGGCCCCAGGAACCCCGGGGCAGGAGGGCAGAAGGTGGGAGAGAAGCAGGCAGGATGAGGTGGCCGGGGTGGGGGGCAGGGGACAATGGCCTGTCCATCCTGGGCCCACTTGGGAAGGTCGAGCCGGGTGTCTCTCTGTGCATCATCTGGGGGGGCACAGAGTCCCAGCCTCTCAGCCTGGAGAGACAGGCCTCACCCTGAGACAGAGTCCACTCGGGGTGCGGGCTCGCAGGGAGGAGGCCCCCAAGGCACTGCCGTTGTCTCGCTGGGACTCGGGGAGCCTCGTGAGGGAGGGGGCGCAGTGGGGGGTACCCATGGGGGGCGGGAGGAGAGCCCAGCCGCCGTGGACTCCCGGGGGGTGTGGGGGCAGAGCAGAGGGCAGACACTGGCGCAGTGGGTGGGCAGTGCGCTTGGGCGGGTTCAAGATCAGGGTCCCAACCAGCACAGCTCCCGCTGCAGTGACCCTGCTCCGTGGGGAGCACCGCCTGCCTGCTGTGCGGCCCGCACTGACACGCAGGGTCCCGCCTGAGTGTCGGAGCTGCCCCGTCCCCGGCCCTCTTTCTCGACCTCTCACTTTCATTAGATCTGGGACGAGCGGGCTGCCAGCCCATCCCAGCCTTTCCTGCCTCCCGTCTCAGGAGGAGGGGTCCCACAGGCTCATCCTCGACATGGGCTCTGTCCCGCCAGCGGGCGGGGTTTTTAGCTCTGTTGGGTGGAGCCTGGGTGCCAGCCGCACTGGGGGAGCTTCCTGGGGCCTGTCGGCAGGGGCTGAAGCGCACACAGCAGTCTTGGGTGAGTTCCTGAGCTGTGCGTAGCCACTCAGTCATGTCTCCGACTCTGTGCGAGCCCACGCACTGCAGCCCGGCAGGCTCCTCTGTCCATGGGATTCTCCGGGCAAGAGTACTAGAGTGGGTTGCTATGCCCTCCTTCAGGGGATCTTCCCGACTCAGGAATTGAGCTGGGGTCTCCTGCATGGCAGCCAAATTCTTTACTGGCTGAGCCACCAGGAAATTTCCTGGGTGACTTCTTTTTTGGGGGGGGTGACTTTTTTTTTTTCAGTGCCAAAAGCTGGACACATCTCACTCTCTTAATCCTGCCAAACCTATGGGGACCCATTGTACAGATACAGCGGCTGGCGGTCAGATTAAGTTCTGTGCCCAAGGCCACACAGCAAGTGGCAGACCCAGAAATCCAATGTACCTTCCTGTGGCCCTAAGGCGAAGCTCCCAACCTGCCAGAGCCAGGCAGCCAGGCCATCTGGGACAGAAGGCAGGCAGTATTCCCAGGCCGTCCCAGCAGGCCATTCTGGTGGGGTCGCCTGCTGAAGGACCGGCTCCAGAGGCTCTCAATCCAGAGTCCTGGGCTCAGGCTGGCAGAAGATGCAGGGGGTGACCCGGGGTTTAGTGATCATCTCAAGCTGGCAACATGGAGGGCATCTTCTGAGGGGCCTGCTAAGGGGGGCTCAGCCTTTCCTTTCCCTGACACCCTACCCACCAGGGCCATCAGACCCCTCCCACCTCCTCCACCAACACATGCCAGTTCTGGGTTCCCATCCTCCCTCCTGTGCTCTGAGGTTGGATGGAGGCCATGTGCCTTTAGGATCTGAGACCGCAAAGAGCTGTAGTCTGAGTGTCTGTTCCTTCTCGACCTCCTTTGCCCGCAGCGTGGGCACACCTCACCTCAACACTCATGACCCTCGCCTGGGGCCATGGCTTCACTTGGGCAGGGCCGCCGAACCTTTGTGTCTGCCCACTCCATCAGCCCAGGGCTCGGGAGGCTGCATCACCCCAACGTGGGCACTTAGGAAGTTCTTACCTCCTACTGTACCTTGGAAAAGCCAAATAAAATTGAGGTTTCATGAAACTGCACAGAGAGGACGTTCCAGCGTGGCCTTCCTCGAGCCCGAATCTCGCCCTGGTGCTCTGCCGCCCTCTCTTGCACTTTCCTCACCTGGACAGACCCCCTGGGTATCTCCTGCCCGTCCCCAAGGAAACCCCTTGCTGAGGCCACCTCGCTCAGAGGCTGCCTGTTTTAGCCCCAACAGGGCATTCTGATGTGCTGCCCGGCCCAGCCAGTCCTGGCACTGTCTGGGTCTGAACCCTTGACACCCATCGGGCCAGACTCTGCCACATCCTGGGGTGCCCTAGCCTGCCTCACTGGAGCTGGTCCTGGAGGCTCAGAGACCTTTGCTCCACCCCCACCTCACCACTACCCCTCCTCCGACGCCTGGGGTCTCTTCTCAGGCCTAGTGGATGGGGGAAGAGGGCACAGATCAGGAGAGGCAAGACCCCCAAGGAGAGGGAACTGTGAATTTCTTGGAAGTGGTCTGCGCTCTGCCACCTCCCAGGGTTCGCTCTGGATGGCTGAAACTTGTGACTTACTCGAGTCCCCCGAACCTATAGCAGCGCCTCCGATAACCGCCTCCCGAGGGCAGGGCGGGGATTGCTGGGGGGCGGGGGGGGCGGTTCCCAGCGCAAGGGGCTCAGACTCAGGCGCCAGTCTCTCTGCCTGCAGCTCCCAGGAGCTCACGTGCTGCGCCGGCTGGAGGCAGCAGGGGGACGAGTGTGGGATCGGTGAGTGGGTCACATGGGATCGCGCCCGGGGTGGGGGTGGGCACGGAGAGCAGGAGACAAGTGCGGCGGCTGGACTAGGGACACCTCGGCCCGTCTCGTCCGCAGCTGTGTGCGAAGGCAACTCCACGTGCTCGGAGAACGAGGTGTGCGTGCGACCCGGCGAATGCCGCTGCCGCCACGGCTACTTCGGGGCCAACTGCGACACCAGTGAGCGCGGATCTCAGCGGGCGCGGGGCGGTGGGGGCAGGGTCCCAGGGGGCGGGGTCTGAGCGGGAGGCGGGGCTGCGAGTGGGCGGGGCCAGGTTCGGGGGCGGGGCGCCGGGTGGGAAGCTGGCAGGCTCTCTCGCCAGCGCCCCGTCTCCATTCCTCCTGCAGAGTGCCCGCGCCAGTTCTGGGGTCCCGACTGCAAGGAGCTGTGCGTCTGCCACCCGCACGGGCAGTGCGAGGACGTGACGGGCCAGTGTACTTGTCACGCGCGGCGCTGGGGCGCACGCTGCGAGCATGCGTGCCAGTGCCAGCACGGCGCGTGCCACCCGCGGAGCGGCGCGTGTCGCTGCGAGCCCGGCTGGTGGGGCCCGCAGTGCGCCAGCGCGTGCTACTGCAGCGCCACGTCGCGCTGCGACCCGCAGACGGGCGCGTGCCTGTGCCACGCGGGCTGGTGGGGCCGCAGCTGCAACAACCAGTGCGCCTGCAACACGTCGCCGTGCGAGCAGCAGAGCGGCCGCTGCCAGTGCCGGGAGCGCACGTTCGGCGCGCGCTGCGAGCGCTATTGCCAGTGTTTCCGCGGTCGCTGCCACCCGGTGGACGGCACGTGCGCGTGCGAGCCCGGCTACAGGGGCAAGTACTGCCGGGAGCCGTGCCCCGCCGGCTTCTACGGCCTGGGCTGCCGCCGCCGGTAAGCGCGGGCCCCGCCCAGGGAGGGGAGGGAGGGACAGGCCGCCGAGGGGGCCGGGGTGAGGGGCCCGGGCCCCGCCTAGCCTCCCGCCCCTTCCCCAGATGCGGCCAGTGCAAGGGGCAGCAGCCGTGCACCGTGGCCGAGGGCCGCTGCCTGACGTGCGAGCCCGGCTGGAACGGCACCAAGTGCGACCAGCCATGCGCCGCCGGCTTCTACGGAGAGGGCTGCGGCCGTCGGTGCCCACCTTGTCGCGACGGGCACGCCTGCAACCACGTGACCGGCAAGTGCACGCGCTGCAACGCGGGCTGGATCGGCGACCGGTGAGCGACGCGCGTGCGCCCCAGACACGCAGTCCCCCGCCGCCCTCCCCCGGCTGCCCTCCGCACGGGCCTCTGTGGGCTTCGGGGCCGTTGGCCCTGTTTCCACTGACGCCCCCTCCCCCCGTTCCGAGGTGTGAGACCAGGTGCAGCAATGGCACGTACGGCGAGGACTGCGCGTTCGTGTGCGCCGACTGCGGGAGCGGCCACTGCGACTTCCAGTCCGGACGCTGCCTCTGCAGCCCGGGCGTCCATGGGCCCCAGTGAGTGCTCGGGGGCGAGAGGTCTGAGTCAGTATCCGGCACAGGGCTCCAGCCAGACCCCAGAGGCTGCTGTATTGGTGACCAGGCGGGACCCAGGCTTGGCCCTCAGCCAGCTAGGGAGCGACCAGGGGCTCTTGGGGGGCAGTTTCCTGCCTGGCTTGGAGCTGGCGTTCGAGCTGGATCTGGCGGCCAGGTCAGCCTGGGGTCAGTGGGCTCCCCTGAGCTGATGATATGAAGTGCGCAGGGACCTCCACGTAGACCCACGGGTCTGGTCCGGCAGCCTATTCCCTGCACATCAAGAGTCAGCCCCGAAGTGGGCACCGCGGCCAGTGATCTTGGCCGGTACCCCAGACTCCCCGGCGCTGGAGTGCACCCATTCGTTTCCAAAGCACTGATCGCCCAGGACGTGCTGGAGGTGGGGGTGGCTGCAGTCCCTAGAGAGTGGAGCCAGGGAACGCGGGGCTGCCCGGCCGCGGGGTCGAGCGCGGGAGGCGTCTCGGAGGGCATCTCGGCGGCGCCCCCAGACCCCGCCCGCCTCCCTGACCTCGCGCTCCCGCAGCTGTAACCTGACGTGCCCGCCCGGGCTCCACGGCGTGGACTGCGCCCAGGCCTGCAGCTGCCACGAGGACTCGTGCGACCCGGTCACCGGTGCCTGCCGCCTGGGTGAGTGGGTAGGGGCCGCCGGGCGGGGGGCGCGGGGGTCGCTGGCCTCCGCTCTGATCGGGCGCTCCCCACAGAGACCAACCAGCGTAAGGGCGTGATGGGCGCGGGGGCGCTGCTCGCCCTGCTCCTCGGCCTGCTACTCTCGCTGCTCGGCTGCTGCTGCGCCTGCCGCGGCAAGGACCCAGCGCGCGGGTGAGGCTTCACCGCCCGGCCCTAGCCCGGCGCGCGTCGCGCGGGGTCTGCGGCGAGGCGCGCCGTTCCCGGCCCCGCCCCGGCCCCGGGTGGCACCGCCCCCGTCAGTTCAGGCCCCGCCCCGAGGGGCCCAGTACACTGTAGGCCCCGGCCCCTGTTAGCTCAGGCCCCGCGCCCCGCCCCGCCCCGCCCCTTTTCAGGCCCCGCCCCGAGGGGCCGCGTCCACTGTAGGCGCCGCCCGGCCGTCCGTGGGTGGGCGCCAGCTGACTCGCCCCGCCCCTCCGGCCAAGGCAAGGCCCAGTCCCCTTCGCTCAGGCCCCGACCCCGCAGGGAGCTCTCGCTGGGGAGAAAGAAGGCGCCGCAGCGCCTGTGCGGACGCTTCAGTCGTATCAGCATGAAGCTTCCCCGGATCCCGCTCCGCAGGCAGAAGCTGCCCAAGGTCGTAGGTAAGGATGGCTGGGGAACACCTCGGACGCAGGCGGCTGCCGGGAAGTGGCCTGACGGGGTCAGTATAGGGACGGCGGGGCCTTGATTGTCCATGGGAGGGTCGAGGAGGGGTGCGCCCAGGGCGAGGAAAGAGGGCTCGCAGATACGGGGGAGAAGGCAGAGAGGTGGCCTGGACGTCCCGTCGCCCCGCAGTCTGCAGGAGTGAACGCACCGTCTGTCCTGGTTCGGAGCCGCAGGTGGACGCGGGACCTGTGCGTGGGAATGCCCTGCCGCAAGAAGCCCTTGCCCCCGGCCCAGATTTCTGGCAGTGCCCAGGGTCTTCCCTGGAAAGGGGGCAGGCTGACCCCTGGGCCCCCACTGCGATGTCAGAATGGGTCAGCTGTGGGCTGCAGGGCGTGCGGTTTTCTCTCCTCTCTCTGCACTGGTTCACACCGGGGAGCACGCTCTGTGTCTTTCCCACTTGTTTCCAAAGATGAAGGGGACGAGGTGATGAAGTCTCCTGGGAGGTAAAAGTGGAGACCCCTGAGAAAAGCCACGCTGGGCCCACTCAGCTTGGTAGGGTCTGTGGACACGGGTGTAGGGGCTGGAGCCCGCCTCCTGTTTGTGCGAGGGGGACAGGCTGGCAGGCTCTGTGATTCCCTGTTGGCAGGGTCTACATCTGTTGAGGCCGTGCCTGGGGCTGGCAGCCTGCTGAGGTGGGCTGAGCCAAAAGGTGGCCTCCCCACGGCGCGTTTGCTCTCAGAAACTGCTCGGGGCAGGGTCTGAAGCATGGCCTGGAGGACCTGATGCCGTCTCCCAGCTAGGTGCTCCCTGTTTTCCCAACTTTCGGCCTGACCTCGGTCAGCTCCCTGGCTGCTGGGAGAGGCCTGTCCTACTCAGAGTCTTGGGGTACAGCTCGTTGGGTCCCTACCTCACTTGTGGCAGGAGGGCTGGTGAGGGCCCTGGATGGGCAAGGCAGGGCCCCTGGCAGCTGTGCCCCCGTCCTCCCCAGTGGCCCATCACGACCTGGACAACACACTCAACTGCAGCTTCCTGGAGCCGCCCTCGGGGCTCGAGCAGCCCTCACCATCGTGGTCCTCCCGGGCCTCCTTCTCCTCCTTCGATACCACGGATGAAGGCCCCGTGTACTGCGTACCCCACGAGGGTGAGTTGGCCTCTGCTTGGGGTGAGGACCCCTCTCGCCCTGACCCAGTGAAGGATTCTCGCTGAAAAGACCTCTGTGCTCAGAGGGACGGGGAGGAAGGGCTGGTGATGCTGTCAGCTGGCGGGGTGGGCACACAGCTGAGGCTGCAGGTCAGGCTTCTGTGCTGCCCAGCACCAGACTGGGCTGGGGGTCTGGGGAGGTAGCCACAGCCAGGTTCACATCTGGGGAGACCAGGCAGAGAGAAGTTTCTGGGCTGGGGGAGGGGCTGGCAAGAGGAGACAGGAAAGGGAGTCTTTGAGGTCAGGAGGCACACTTTCTCGGGAAGCCTTGGCTCACAAACGTCAGTAAGCAACCTCACTCGCTGGACTTCTGGCCCCTCTCCTGCTACCATCCCCGTGAATGACCCTGAGCAGGTGACCAGGTGACCCTGAGCCTTGGAAGGCCTTGCTCTTAAAGAAGGATAAGGAATCGAGAGTCAGATATGGCGATGGTGGCGGTGGGGGAGGGGTGCGGGGGGCCGAGGTGGGGCTGCGGCCCAGGAAGGAGCCCCTCATCCTGCCTGGGGGCTCCAAGTCAGCGGTCAGCGCGGGGAGCGAGCCAGGCCTGTTTGGATGCCAGGACGCCTGAGCGCCAGTGGGGGCGGGAAGAGGACAGGAGGGGGCGCCGGCGGGGGCTTGTGCCTGTAGGCTGGAGGGCCGAGCTTTTCCCGCGGGCGGTAACCGTCCCGCTCTTCCCTGGTCAGAGGCGGCCGCCGAGAGCCGGGATTCGGAGGTCCCCGCCGCGGCGCCAGTGACCACGCCCGCGGAGGAGGCGGCGCCCCTCCCCGCGTCCTCCGACAGCGAGCGGTCCGCATGCAGCGGTGACGGGCCCGGAGGGGCGCTGTATGCTCGCGTGGCCCGGCGCGAGGCCCGGCCGGCCCGGGTCCAAGACGAGGCCCGAGGTCTGTCGCTTTCGCCATCGCCCGAGCGCCGGAAGCCGCCGCCACCCGACCCTGCCACCAAACCCAAGGTGTCCTGGATCCATGGCAAGCACGGTGCCGGGGCCGCCGCAGCCGCCCGTGCGCCCTCGCCTCCACCCGCGGGCCCCGGGGCCGCTCCCAGCCCCAGCAAGAGGAAACGGACGCCCAGCGACACGTCGGCGCGGCCCCCCGGGCTGGCGGAGGAGGGGCCGGCCCTCGCGGCACCCTCCCCGCCTCGGGCTCGGGCTCGGGGCCGCGGCCCGGGCCTCCCAGAGCCCACGGACGCTGGCGGGCCCCCGCGCAGCGCTCCCGAGGCCGCCTCCATGCTGGCCGCCGAGCTGCGTGACAAGACTCGCAGCCTGGGCCGCGCCGAGGGGCCCCCGGGCATGCAGGGCCCCCGAGAGAAGCCGGCGCCTCCGCAGAAGGCCAAGCGCTCCGTGCCTCCCTCCTCATCCGCCCGTTCGCCCCCTGCGCCCGAGGCCCCGGGGCCCGAAAAGGCGGCAGCCGGCACGCCCGGATCCGACACCCCTCGAAAGAAAACCCCCATTCAGAAGCCGCCCCGCAAGAAGAGCCGGGAGCTGGCGGGCGAGCCGGGCCGGGCGGGCGCGCCCACGCTGTAGTAAGGGCGGCCCGCGGGCCTGCAACTTCCCCGCTTAGCAGCACTGCTTGGCGCCCCGCGCCCTGCGCGCCCTCCTCTGCCATGGGAGCTGCCGGGCGGGATGCTGCGTCTCGCTGGGTCGGGCCCTGAGGCCCTCCTGGACGGACCCGTGCATGCTGCGGCAGGAAGCCCCATCCCGGTGGCTGAGGCCTGACAGGCGCTTCGCTGACCCCCTCCTTTCCCACAGCCTCCCTGGGGAGGGCTCCCGTCTGCCCGCTGGGCTCTCCAAGGCCAGGGGCAGGAGGGCTCTGTCTAGAGAACACCTCCCACTGGCCCAGAGTGCCTCGTCTGGGCCACCTTCTCACTGGCTGGGGCCAGAAGCACTTCCACCCGGGATGCCTCTCCGGTCGGGGCCTGGCGCCTCTGGCTGGAGGCTCCCTCCCGGCGACCCTGGCCAGAGGCTCCTTCTACTGGCCAAGCCCCAGGGCCTCTGGTTGACAGGAGGAGGGCTGGTCTCTGCTCCTCAGGGGGCTTGGCTGTCCCCCAACCAGTCCTCCCCAGCCCTCTCTGCTGTCGAGCTGGTTTTGATGGCCTCCCAGCACCCCACATGCCTGGGAATCTGAGGGGCAACTCCAGTGGCCTGAGGAGATGTATTTATAGGCCCCCGGCAGGGCTGCTCCCACCCCCCCACCCCTGGGGGGCCCCAGGATGGGCTCCTCTCGGCAGGGGCTTGGCCAAAGCTTTCTGAATAAAGTGCCTCCCCCCACCCCACCACCATGGTCTGCCCGCTTCCTCTCTGCTGGGCCTCTGACAAGGACATCACCCCAAGAAACCTGGCACCCCTTGACCCAAGTGGCGTCTGGGAGCCCAGGTGTTGTCCCCCAAGACCACGTGGGAAGTGGGTCCTGTCCGTCTGCCCAGTCTTCAGCTTTTTACCCAATGTGTTGGGCATCCACTCAGCCCACCCCCCCTCCACTGGCAGCTGGTGATGCCAGGGCGGGCAGGAACAGATAGGGTGGTTACGAGGAAGGAGCCTGTGCGTGGTGACTCCTGCCCTGCGCCTTCCCCACCGGCCACCGCTGTGACACTCGGGGCCCCAAGCTCTTTGGTGTGTCTGGGGCGGGTCAGAGGCTGGGGCCAGGGGCACAGCCTCTAGCCGGGCCACGTCTGGCACAAACAAGACCGTCTGGCCGTGCACAGAGCCCTGCTGTCCGTCTCAATGGGCTCCCTGTCCTCAGCCGGAAACGCTCAGCCGCCCACCCTGCTGGCTGCGGGAGCTGGGGGAGGGGGGAGCATGCCTGGCCCCGAGCCCCGGCTGCCCCCTCTCTGGCCTCGCCTTCTTTCTGCATCCCTTATTCTGTGTCTTCAGGGCTTGTGGCCCTCAGGAGGGCCTCGCAAGTGACCTTCCCGAGCTCCATAACCTCACCTCTCTATGGTGTGCGCTGTCCCCGCCCACCTGGACTCCTCCATCGCCCGCCTCTGCCTGGTGGGCCTCTTCCTCACTGCCCCCAACCCCGCTGCCAGCTCTTTCCAAGACGCTCCCATCACCTCCCCACGCCCTCCCTGTGGACCCTGGAACGACCGGAGTGTGACCAGTGCTGGCAGCTCAGGGGTCTCACCTGGTGAGTCTCCGGTCCTCTGGCCGGATGCCACCTGGAGGTCCACATCCTGCATGCACCCATGCAGGGGCAGAGCCAGCTGAGCGGAGACGCCTCATGGCACGGGTGGACATCTGGCGTGGCTCCCGTGGCTGTGGTCCCCGCCTCTGGCCTGGTCGGGCCACACGTGGAAGGCGGGCTCCCGCTCCCTGGGCACGCGGCTTCCCTAGAGCCAGCCGGGCACCCTCCCAGCCATGGCCCTGCGCCTGGCCACAGCCTCATCCCTTCCTTCTGGCACCAGGCCATGCTGGCTGCCAGGCGGAGAACACAGCCTTAACGTTGGCCAGGAGGGGCAGAGGCCCAGCGAGGGCAGGGCATGGACCGAGGAGGGCATGGAGGGCAGGCGGTGGGTCAGGTGGCAGTGGCTGGGCACCCCCACTCGCCGTGCCCACCCTGTTGCTCCCCGACCCCCCAACCCCTGCTTCCGCGGGCAAAGCACTCCCCGGCCTGGATCAGCACGGTTGGGGCGACCGGAGGGCCCAGGCCCCATATCTCACGTCCAGCAGGCCTCCCCCGGGGCCCTCCGCCCCCTGCCCCGGAGCCTCTGAGCATCGGAGACCCTGAACGTCAGGAGCCCCTCTGGCACTTCCTGCAGCACCCCTGCCACCGGCACCCTGGAGGCCAGACGCTGTGGCCTGGGCACCCAGCCCGGGAAGCAGCCCCGGACGGTCTAGGTAGCAGCCTGGTGAGGGAGCTGCCGAACCCCACCCCGGCCCGACACCCACCCCTCCCCCGTGGCCCTGCAGCAGCGCCAGCTCCCAGGGCAGGCGCCACAAAAGGGAACCGCGGCTGCTGGAACCTCCGTTGCCATGGGGACGGGGACCACAGGACTCACATCTGGTAGCGATTGAGGAGGAAAAATTATGAGTCGTGGAAAATGCAAATATTTTTTGTAGCACAGAGCACAAAGGAGCGGGAGGAATGTGGGACTGGAGAAGGCCTGAGCTGGAGCACACGCCACACAGAGGCCGAGCTACATGCACACACGCGTGCACACACACGTGCACACAGACACACACACTGAAACATACCTGCACATACAGCCAAACCAGCAGAGAGACCGAGAGATGCCACCAGTGCCCCCGCCCCCGCCCCGGGGCGGAGACAGCCCTGCCCACACAAACACAGAAACGCTGAGGCCGAAGTCCTGTCACACACACACGCACACCAGGAGAACCAGGGGAAGCACGGGGGGAGACGCACACACTGAAGCAAACATGCGTATAGGAGGAAGCACGCTCTCTCGGCAAAACTCACCTGGAACAGAGAAGGCTCAGCAACGCACACGGTATCACCAGGCGTGGGACACGGAGACAGCACAACACAGCCCCCAGCTCAGAGAAGACCTGGGAGAGACACAGACCCTGCAACACGCGTGCGTGCACACACACACACACACACACACACACACACTCCCAGCAGGCTCCCAGGAGGACCCACAGCGCTCAGTCCACTACACACCAGAAGGCAGACACGGGACGATGCTGCTGAATTTATCTGTGTTGGAGGTCGCACCCCACTGTGAGCCCAGAGCCGGATCCTGAAAGGCCAAGTTGTCCTGGCACGTGCCAGACTCCCTCATCCATTCTCACAACTCCCTCGATCACCCAGCTCTAGAAAACCCCAGCTGCTACCTTTCCTGGTCAACATCTCTTGTTAGCAAATGTTGCTGCTGCTGCCATCGTGGGAATAAAACCATCCACTGACTGTCTGGTACATCTCTCCGTGCGGTCCTGCAGCCCCGACCCTTGTCTTTGGGTCCTGGTCACTCCTCCGGGTAGTGCCCGAGAGCTAACCCTAGCCCCAGGGAGCCCCCGGGGCCTGTGCGCCAGGGCCTCGTCTGTTGGGAGCACAGGAAGAATTTGATCTTTTTTGAGGACTCATTTCCGGTGTCTGCTTCTTTTGATTTCAGGGTCTGACCATTTTGTCTGTTTGTCTGTGTGTCTGTTTTGAGCTTAAATTGATCGAGTTAGTAGTTGCTGGGAAGACGGTTTGAGGTGGCCACAGATGGTAAGAGCCATGTGGAGGCCAAGGTTTCCTTAAGGCTGCAGAGAGGCTATGACAAGGCCAGGGGCGCCCTCGACACACCCAGCAGTCAGTCCCTTTGGGGAGGCTCACGGTATGCAGGGCCCCCCCCAAGAGGGCAGTGAAGCTGGGGGGTGGCGTTAGGAGAGCAGAGGTCTGAGAGCAGCCAGCCAGAGTCCAGAGGCAGGCGAGGGTGTCCGCAGAGGCTGGGGCCCCCTCGGAGGACAAGCAGGAGGGCACGTGGGTGCACGGAAGGGAGTCTGGGTGGAGGAGCCATCGATGGGTCCAGTGGGGCCGGTACCCTGGGTCCTCATGGGCACAGTCGTGGTGAGTGAGGGCATCATCGGATGAGTCTAGCTACAGGGCCGAGTCACCTGCTTTAGTCAAGAGGTTAGTTAGTTTCACATTAGCGAAGATGGGGAAACGACCCAAGTGTCTGTCCACAGATGAATGGATAGCAAAGGGAGGTCCATTCATGCAATGGGATATTACTCAGCCTTAAAAAGGGAAGAAATTCTGACACATAATACAACAAGGGTGAACTCTGAAGACATTACACTAAATGAAAATGAAATCAGCTCATCACAAAAGAACACATACTATATACTTCCGCTTATGTGAGGTATTTACAATAGATTTGCAGAGAGACAGAAAGTGGGGGGCCAGGGGCTGGGCTGGGGGGTGGGCAGTTAGTGTTTAGTGGGGACGGAGTTTCAGTTTTACAAGATGCAAAGGGCTATCAGGATGGCTGGTGGTGACGGCTACATAACAGTGTCAGTGTACTTATTACTGAGCCAAGCACTTACTTAAGAAGGGTTAAGATGGTAAAGTTAATGCTCTGTGTCTTTCACCACACCAAAAAAAAGAAAAAGAAAAAGTCAGGAGGTCAGCGCCTCACCGGGTGAGCTGTGACATTGGGCTGAATACTGGATCTGAGGCAGCTGGTGGTCTGGGAGCCTTGGACACACATGACTATGGTTGGGTAATGACTTTGGGGCCACAGAGTGGCCCCCACTGGGTTAAACCCCAGAGTCCTGTTGCATGTGTTGCAAAGTCAAAGCTACTTGGTAGAAGCTGGTTTAAGAGAAAGACAAAGCTTGGCCTTCACCCTACAGTTTTCATTAAGCCAGAACCGACTTTACATTCCCTTGACCCGTTTTTCAGAGTTTTTTTCCTCCTCACCCTGAATTACTTTTCTAAAAAAAAATAGTATTTATTTTTTTAGAGCAGTTTTAGGTTCACAGCAAAATTAAGCAGAAGGGACAGAGAGTTCCCATATACCTCCTCTCCCTTGACCCTCACTATCAAAATCTTCCTCCCAAGCAGGATATTTGTTACAATCTGTGGGCCTGCAGTGACAGGCCAGCATCCCGCAGAGCCCGTGGTTCCGAACATCTGGGTCACTGATGTACGCGCTATGGGCAAACGCGCGATGACCCGTGTCCACCGCTGTAACACGGTCCAGAGCAGTTTCTCTGCCCTAAAACCCTTCCTTCTCCCGCTCTTCAGCCCTCCCTGTCTCCCCAAGAGACCACCGCTCATTTTCTGCCCCCACGGTCTCGCCGTTTCCCGAAGGTCGCCGAGCTAGACCGGCTCCGGGCCCCCGGCGCTCGCTGCGCCCCTGCCCGCGCGTTCGTGCCGGGCGCTCGCTGTGGGTGCTTGCGTGTCCCTCGCGCACCTCCCGGAGGAGGGCGCGGCGTGTCCTCGTCTGACGCGCCTTCCCGGGGGCGGGGTGCTGGGGGCAGGGACCGGGTAAGGGACTCTCCGAGGAGGCGCCCGGCTGCCCGCGGAGCGGTGGGCCCGCGCGCTAGTGCGGGGTCCGCGCCGGAACGCGCGCCCTCGAGGCGGTGGCGCCATCTAGCGGGAGCCCTCGGCAGCACCTGGGGCGGAGCCTGAGGC
>JADEYB020000033.1:68037384-68066288 GCA_015832495.2 Alces alces
TCCTCCTGCCCTCAATCTTTCCCAGCTTCAGGGTCTTTTCCAATGAGCTGGCTCTTTGCATCAGATGGTCAAAATATTGGATCTTCAGCTTCAGCATTAGTCCTTCCAATGAATGTTCAGATTTGATTTTCTTTAGGATGGACTGGTTGGATCTCCTTGCAGTCCAAGGGACTCTCAAGAGTCTGCTCCAATGCCACAGTTCAAAAGCATCAATTCTTCAGTGCTCAGCCTTCTTCGTGCCCCACCTCTCAGAGCCATACATGACTACTAGGAAAACCACAGCTTTGACTATACAGAACTTTGTCGGCAAAGTGATGTTTCAGCTTTCTGTATTTTATAATTACTGTATGAAACAAATGTGAATGTGAGTGGAGGGTGGCGGCTGCAGGCCTCTGTGGCATGTAATAGTGCACAGTAACAACAGAGTCCTGGCCCGAGGGTCACTGCCTGCCGGAGCCACTGTGGCTGTTGGGACAGGGCCTTGCCTGCCGCTGGCTCAGGTCGCAGCAGTTCACAGCAAGGTGCCATTCATCCTTTCTTGGTTGAAAACTAGGCCACATTGGACTGTTCACTGGAGAAAGAAGGGGGATCGTCACCCCACCTGTTCACGTCTGGTGTAACGGATCTCTGCCTTCAAGTCCCTGTTCGAGTGAATTTGGGGCCATAGTAACAATTTGCATGGCTCAGGCAACTCTGCAGGGTCTTAGGCCAGAACTAAGGAGCAAAGCTTTATTTTATTCCAATCAGAGCGCCTGTCTTGATAGGCTTGATAGGGCAATCTCAGAGGAGAGGGAGCCAGACCCTGGAAGAGTCAGGTGACCTTTTTCCTTCCAAGCTCTGAGCACTGGGGAAGCCCAAGTCACAATGTGCCCACACCAGGTGGGGGCAGCCAGGGACATTCTGAGCTGGGGGCTTTCCTTGGTGGGAGGCTTTGGTGCTTTGGGCTGAGGGAACCAGGTCGTAGGTGTTCCCCAGGAATTCCCGGTCACCGAAGGACTCCGTGTCTGCCCAGAGCCATGGGCCCGGTCCCCACCTATTCACCCGCCGTACTTTTCCTTCTCTACGACCCGCAGGAGGAATTGGCCAGCTGCAGCCCAGGGCCCAAACCTGGCTGGAGGCATGTTTTCATAAACAAAGGTTGACTGCCAGGGCCCTGCCAGCTGTTTCGCGATCGGTACCCCGCCCCGAAGCAGCCGCTGCGGGCAGGCCACTTTCCACGCCGCGGTGCTGGAGCGAGGGAACACACCTGGTGCCCGTTGCCCACTTCTCGACACCAGCGCCCTGGCCCCAGCTCCCCAGGGAGCCTGAGCTCAGGCTTCTCGTCGCCTTGCTCCGGCCCTGACTAGCACCCAGACGCCATGACTCGTCTCGGGCTCAGGGAGGGGCCTCCACTCCCCAGGACGGGCCGCTGCCTGCCTGCCACCTTCCAGCTCTGCCTGGGAGCGAGTGAGGCGGCCTGGCTGCTGCCCTCCCCCGCGCCCACTGTCCGTCACTCCTAGGCAGCGCCACGGGAAAACCTGCAGCCCCTGCACGTTATCATTCAAGGTGGGAATTGCTTTCTGTGCCGATTACAGGAGTAACGTGTCTTTACATGTTATTTTAATAATTCCTTTTAATGAATTATTAATTCATTAAAGTAATTTTAATACTTCAGAACGGGACTCATCACCTAGAAATCCAGTGCATATATTAGGGGTCCTCATGAGTCCTGTCCCGGCCCCCACCCCACTTCATTCCTCATTTCTTGTTCTCCTTTTGAGTGAGCAGAGCGGCCCCACGGGCGGAGCTGAGCTCTGGCCCCTTCCCACTCTGGAGCAGGACCAAGGCCCCATCTCAGTGGTTGTTTCCTGGCAACACCAGAGTGACGTCTGGGGCTCACTGCGGGGCAGCCCGGCTGGCGGCACCCCCAGTTCGCACACCCCGAATGTTAGCGCACCGCTGCCAAACGGGGTTTATCCCAGAAACACAGAGCCGCTGGGGTGACTGAAAACCTATTCACAGTCCAGCTGTATCTCCACCGGGAAACAAGCCCGCAGCCATTTCTGGGGCTGCAGAGGGGTTTGCCCGGTTCAGCGTCCAGCAGCGATTTTCCAGAGACTTAGCGAACTGGGCTCATAGAGGTAGTTTATTGACCTATTTATCTTTTACATTTTATTCAGACAGTTGTAGCTTCTCGTGCGTTTTTAGAAACGTTTTTCTTTATCTGTGACAGTGGCGGGTTGCCTCACAGGCTTTGCTCTAACTGCCTCGTCCCTGCGGTGGCGTCTCTCGCCAAGAAGCACAGGCTCAGTACTTCCATGGCAGGTGGGATCTTCCTGGATCAGGGATCAAACCTGCGATCCCTACTTTGGCATCTCCTGCATCGGCAGGTGGATTCCTTACCGACAAGCCACCAGGGAAGCCCAAAGATAGTTTATCAACAGGGCAAAAGTCAGTCTTGGCCAGTGGTCGGCATTTCACCTGATGCTGAAATACCAGCTCTGTCACCCTTAAGTCGGGATGGAGACCTGAGCCCATGGGTAATCAGCCAAGTTCGTTCCACCGGCCAACGCAGAGCCACGTGGGCTTAAGACGGGCGAGTCCTCCAGGTCGCATGGAGCCTGAATAAGGAGTTTGCCGGAGTTGTTTTCTAGGCGTCTGGAGTCAGCTGCGTCTAGTTTGAGCTGAGCTGGTTAGGCCCGGCTGGGACCCTGTACCCCGCGCTCCAGCTGCGCCTGCCTGTCCCCCACAGCCTGCCCCACGTGCCCCACACCAAGGTCGTGCTGCTCCTTCGTCCCGCGGGCACCCTGGCCCCGGCCTTCAGGGAGGCAGCTCTGTGGCTGCTTCTCCTTGCCGCGGCAAAACGGCAGCTCAGCTTCCAGGGAACTAACAGCGGCCAGTGGAGAGGTGAGTCCAGATGGACCTTCCGCTGAGGCTCGTTTGAGGCCGGTACTGAGAGGCCGTGTCTGAGTCTGGGCACCGGCCTGGCCCTTTTGCTCCAGGACTGCCCCCGGACTTTCTCAGGTGCTGAGACCTTGCTTGCTTAGTTTTGTTTTGTAGCAAAGAGATGGTTTGGTTTGGGGGGATTTGGGTTTGGAAGACGCTTTTCGGTGAATATGGGCTTCCCTAGTGGCTCAGTGGTAAACAATCTGCCTCGGTGCCAGAGACACAGGTTCGATCCCTGGGTCAGGACGATCCCCTGGAGGAGGACACGGCAACCACTCCAGTATTCTTGCCTGGGAAATCCCCTGGACAGAGGAGCAAAGAGTCAGACACGACTTAGCGACTGAAACAGCAAGAATGAACAATCCCTGAGTCGGGCACTCTACTTGCTACTGTATTGGATCTGAAGGAGGTCTCTCTCTCTTTTTTTTTTTTTTGCATAACATGAGTGTTGAATCCCAAGTGTTGTCTGCTTTCAAGTGGGGAGATCCAGATACAAGACTTAAGCCACGCAAGGTGGACTTCCCTGGTGGTCCAGCGGTAAAGAATGCACCTGCCAATGCAGGGGACACGGGTGGGAAGATTCCACAAGCTTCAGGACAGCTGAGTCCGGCTGCCACAGCCACCAAGCCTGCGCACTCTAAAACCCATGCTCCACAGCAAGAGAAGCCAACTGCCCCAAGGAGCCCACACACAGCCACTGGAGAGGAGCTGCTCTCTCAAGCAGAGGAAGCCCAAGACCCAGCCCAGCCGGAAAAGAAAAGTTAAGCTGCACGAGGACTGCTGGGCAGCGCTTCCTGGGGATTTAGCAAGTCCTGCCCCGCCCCAGGATTGGGAGGAATCCTGGCAACACATTTGTCAGCCCTTGTTACACACGTGGGTCTTGAACACACAGAACAGAGCTGCTCCGGGGGCGGGGATGCCCTCGCCAGGGTGGCTGTTCCCACCAGGACACGACCTGGGGATGACCGTGTTCCACTGCACGTGGATTCCCAACTTCCCAGTTGTGGCCAAAGCCCTCTGGGGAGATTGGTTCCTTTATGTCATATTTTAGATTTCCCATATAAATGGTATCATGTGCTACTTGTCTTTCTTTTCTCTTGACTAACGACTGTTTACTTTTGGCTGCTCTGGGTCTTCGTCGCTGCGTGACGGCTCATTGCTGTGACTTCTCTTGTTGTGGGGCACAGGCTCCAGGCGCCTGGGCCTCAGTGGCTCGTGGGCTCTAGAGCGCTGGCTCAGTAGTTGTGGCAGACAGGCTGAGTTGGGATCGTCCTGGACCAGGGATCGAACCTGTGTCTCCTGCATTGGCAGGCAGATTCTCACCACTGCACCATCAGGGAAGCCCAGACATTTGGTTTTTTCTTTCTGATTCACTTCACTTAGTATGATAATCTCTATTTGCACATATGTTGCTGCACATACCATTCTTTCTTTCTTTCTTTCTTCCTTTGGCTGTGCCACACGGCTTGCAGGGGCTTGGTTCCCCAACCACGGTGCCCCGTGCCGCGGAATTGTCAAGTCCTAACCACTGGACAGCTGGAGAATTCCTGTCATTTCATTCCTTTTCATGGGCTTTCCTTGTGGCTCAGCTGGTAAAGAATCCGCCTGCAATGCGGGAGACCTGGTTTTGGGAAGATCCCCTGGAGAAGGGAAAGGCTACCCACTCCAGTATTCTGGCCTGGAGAATGCCATGGACGCTACAGTCCATGGGTGTCACAAAGAGCTGGACACGACCGAGCAGCTCTCCGTTTCACAGGGCTCAGGATATTCCGTCGTATGTCTGTGCCGCAGCCTCTTTACCCATCCCTCTGCTGGTGAGCGCTGCAGTTGTTCCTGTGTCTTCGCTGTTCTAAGTGGCGCTGCAGTGTACCCTGGGCTGCATGTGTATTTTTGAGTTATGGTTTTGCCTGGGTATATGCCGGGAATGGGATTGCTAGATCATATGGCAACTCTTTTTTTTGTTGTTTGAGAAACCTCCATACTCTTTTCCATGGTGGCTGCGCCAGTGTACTTTCCACCAGCCATGTAGGAGGGTTCCCTTTTCTCTACACCCTCCGCAGCATTTGTTATTTGTAGACTATTTAACGATGCCCATTCTGACTGGTGGGAGGTGATGCTTCATTGTAGTTTTGATTTTGCATTTCTCTGATAGTTCATCTGCCTCTTGGCCATCTGTAGCTCTTCTTTGAAGAAATGTCTATTTAGGTCTTCTGCCCGTTTTATGATTAGGTTGTCTGTTTTTTTGTTGTTGCCAAGTTGTATGAGTCGTTTATGTATTTTGGAGGTTAAGCCCTTCTCAGTCACATCATTTGCAAATATGTTCTCCCAGTCTGTATGTTGTCTTTTCATCTTGTTTATGATTTCCTTTGCTGTGCAAAAGCCTGTGTGTTTGATTAGGTCCCATTTATTTAATTTTACTTTTGTTATTATCTCTGTTGCCTTGGGAGACCCCGACCTAAGAAAACATTGGTGTGATTCATGTCCGAGAATGTTTTGCCCGTGCTCTCTTCTAGGAGTTTAACAGCGTCATATCTTACGGTTAAGTCTTTAAGTTATCTGAGTTCATTTTTGTTCTTGGTGTAAGGGTGTGTTTGATTTCCATGCAGCTGCCAATTTTCCCAGCATCACTTGCTGAACGGACATTTTCCCATTTTATATTCTGGCCCCCTTTGTTGAAAATTAATTGATCATAGATGTGTGAGTTTATTTTTGGACTCTCTGTTCTGTTGATGTCTATGTCTGTTTTTATACCAGCACCACACCATTTTGATTAGTTTTGGACTATTATCTGAGGTTTTGGAGGCTTATGACTCCTGCTTTGTTTTTTTTTTTCCCCCTGAGGCTTGCTTAGGCAATCCTTGGTCTTCGATGGTTTCATATACAGTCTTGGTTATTCTTGTTTCATGAAATTTCTATGGGAAATTTGATAGGGATCAAACTAAATCTGTAGATTTCCTCGGGTTGCTCCATCCTGAAGTCGTGTCTGACTCTTTGTGACCCCATGGACTGTAGCACTCCAGGCTTCCCTGTCCTGCACTATCTCCCTGAGTTTCCCCAAACTCATGTCTGTTGACTCAGGGATGCCATCCAATCATCTCTTCTTCTCCCTCTTTAACGGTGGCCATTCCGACTGGCCACCCTCTTCTCCTCCTGCCTTCAGTCTTTCCCAGCATCAGGGTCTTTTCCAATGAGTCAGTTCATTGCATCTGGTGGCCAAAGTATTGGAGTTTCAGCTTCAGCATCAGTCCTTCCAATGAATACTCAAGAGTGATTTCCTTTAAAATGGACTGGTTTGATCTCCTTGCAGTCCATGGGACTCTCAAGAATCTTCTCCAATACCACAGTTAAAAGCATCAGTTCTTTGACACAGAGCCTTCTTAATGATCCAGCTCTCACATCCATACATGACTAATGGAAAAACCATAGCTTTGACTAAACAGACCTTTGTTGACAAGTTGATGTCTCTGCTTCTTCATATTCTGTCAAGTTTCTCATAACTTTTCTTCCAAGGAGCAAGCTTCTTTAATTTCATGGCTGCAGTCACCGTCCGCATTGATTTTGGAGCCCATGAAAATAAAATCAGTCATTGTTCCCACTTTTTCCCCATATATTTGCCATGATGTGATGGGACCAGATACCATGATCTTCATTTTTTGAATATTGAGTTTTAAGCCAGTTTTTTCACTCTCCTCTTTCACCTTCATCAAGAGGCTCTTTAGTTCCTCTTGGCTTTCTTCCAATAGAGTGTTATCATCTGCAAAACGCATCATCAACCTCTGTCATCGAGGTTATTGATACTTTTCCTGGCAATTTTAATTCCACCTTGGGCTTCACCCACATACTTTTCGCATGATGTACTCTGCATATAAGTTAAATTAACAGGGTCATGGTATACAGCTTTGTCATACTGTTTTCCCAATTTTGAACCAGTCTGTTGTTCCATGTCCAATTCCAACTTTGCTTCTTGTCCTGCATACAGATTTCTCAGGAGGAAGGTCGGGTGGTCTGGTATTCCCATCTCTTTAAGAATATTCCAAAGTTTGTTGTGATGCACACAGTCAAAGGCTTTAGCTATGTCAATGAAGCAGAAGTAGATGTTTTTCTGGAACTCTCTTGCTTTTTCTGTGATCCAGCAGATGTTAGCAATTTGATCTCTGGTTTCTCTGCCTTTTCTAGATCCAATTTATCCATCTGAAAGTTCTTGGTTCATTTACTACCAAAGCCTGGCTTGAAGGATTTTCAGCATAATCTTGCTAGCATGGGAAATGATTACAGTTGTATGGTAATTTGAACATTCTTTGGCATTGCCCTTCTTTGGGATTGGAATGAAAACTGACCTTTTCCAGTCCTGTGGCCACTGCTGAGTTCTCCAAATTTGCTGGCATATTGAGGGCAGCACTTTCACAGCCTCATCTTTTAGGATCTGAAATAGCTCAGCTGGAATTCCATCACCTCCACTAGCTTTGTTTATAGTAATGCTTCCTAGGGCCTCTTGACTTCACACTCCAGGATGTCTGGCTCTAGGTGAGGGACCACACCACTGTGATCATCTGGGTAATTAAGAGCTTTTCTGTACAGTTCTTCTGTGTATTCTTGCCACCTCTTCTTAATCTCTTCTGCTTTTGTTAGATTTTTGTGCTTTTTGTTCCTATCGTTGCATGAAATGTCCCCTCGGCATCTCCAGGTTTCCTAAAGAGATCTCCAGTCTTTCCCTTCTTTGGCTTCCCTCTGTTTCTTTGCATTGCTCGCTTAAGAAGGCTTTCTTATCTCTCCTTGCTATTCTTTGGAACTCTGCATTCAGATGAGTATTTCCTCCCGCTTCTCCTTTGCCTTTTTTTTTTTCTCCTTTGCCTTTTGCCTCTCTTCTTTTCTCCGCTATTTGTGATGCCTCCTCAGACGCCACTTTGCCTTCTTGCATTTCTTTTTCTTGGGCATGGTTTTGGTCACCGCCTCCTGTACAATGTCACGAACCTCCACCCATAGTTCTTCAGACACTCTGTCTATCAGATCTAGTCCCTTGAATCTATTTGTCACTTCCACTGTTTAATCATGAGTGGTCTGATTTAGGTCATACCTGAATGGTCTAGTGGTTTTCCCTACTTTCTTCAAGTTGAGCCTGAACTTTGCAGTAAAGAGCTGATGATCTGAGCCACAGTCAGCTCCTGGTCTTGTTTTTGCTGACTCTAAAGAGCTTCTCCACCTTAGGCTGCAAAGAATATAATCAGTCTGATTTTCGTACTGACGATTTGGTGACATCCATGTGCAGAGTCATCTCTTGTGTTGCTGAGGGTGTTTGCTGTGACCAGTGCGTTCTCTTGGCAAAACTCTTTTGTCTTTAGTCTTTGCCCTGCTTCGTTTTGAACTCCAAGGTCAAACTCACCTGTTAAGTGGAGTATCTTTTGACTTCCTACTTTTGCATTCCCGTCCTGTGATGAAAAGGACATCTTTTTGTTTGTTTGTTTTTGGTGTTAGTTCTAGGAGGTCTTGTATGTCTTCATAGAATTGTTCAGCTTCATGTTCTTCAGTAATGGTGGTTGAGGCATAGGCTTGGATTACTGTGATGTTGCATGGTTTATCTCAGAAATGAACTGAGATCATTCTGTCATGTTTCAGATTGCACCCAAGTACTGCATTTCAGATTTTTTGTTAACTGTGAGGGCTATTCCATTTCTTCTAAGAGATTCTTGCCCACAGTAGTAGATACAATGGTCATCTGAATTCAGTTCACCCATTCCCAAACATTTTACTTCATTGATGCCTAAGAGATCGATGTTCACTCTTGCCATCTCCTGCTTGACCACGTCCAGCTTACCTTGTCTCATTGACCTGACATTCCACGTTCCCATGCAGTACTGTTCTTTACAGCGTCAAACTTTACTTTCACCACCAGATACAACCACAGCTGGGTGTCGTTTCTGCTTAGGCTCAGCCTCTTCATGCTTTCTTGAGTTTTTTCTCCACCCTGCCCAGGAGAATGGGGGCTCATCTTTCAGGGTCACATCTTTTTGCCTTTTCATTCTCTTTGTGGGGTTCTCAAGGCAAGAATGCTGAAGTTGCTTGCCATCCCCTTCTCTGATGGACCACGGTTTGTGAGGCCCTAAGCAGCAGGCACGTGCCTGCAGCCGCTCGTCTTAGCTGGAGGACACGCCTGGGGCCCTGCTGGCCCACTGCTGGTCTTCTTTTGAGCGTGTAAACCTTCGCTGGCCGCCGGGTGTCGGTCAGTGTGCAGCTGGAGGTCTAGGCAAAGGCCCTGCTGGAGTATCTGGGAGGTGGGTCTGGGGAAGGCTGGGGCCGATGTTGGAGGACGCCCAGGAGCGGAGGGCCCCCGCCTTCACCGCTGCTCTGGCCTCCTTGCTTAATAGCAACAATCTGATTGGTGTTCTCGTCTCTGGTCTTGTAAGCTGTGCAAACTAGAGAGAAAAGCAGGAATAAAGTTAAATTTGTGAGAGTTGTTTGATTTGTGTTTGCCTTTTCACTTGTTTAGGCTTCCCTGGTGGCTCAGCTGGTAAAGAATCCACCTGAAATGTGGGAGACCCCGGTTCAATTCCTGGGTCAGGAAGTTCCCCTGGAGAAGGGAGAGGCTACCCTCTCCAGGATTCTTGGGCTTCCATGGTGGCTCAGACAGAAAGCAATCCACCTGCAACGTGGGAGACCTGGGTTTGATCCCTGGGTTGAGAAGATCCCCTGGATGATGGCACGGCAACCCACTCCAGTCTTCTTGCCTGGAGAATCCCATGGACAGAGGAGCCTGGTGGGCTACAGTCCACGGGGTCACAAAGAGGTGGACACCACGTGTCATTTTTCCACCATCCCTAACCTCCTCAGATGTAACATATAAGATTAGATGAATCGCCTGTCCCCTTTTTCCTTGACGAACTACTCCTGTCCTCTGATACAATTAAATAACCCGGGTGTGTGTACCCCTGTCAAGGTCCTACTTGATCAGGTTATTGTGAAAAAACGTTATTTCCCCAGTCTGTCTCCTTCCCATATTAGAAAAAAAAGCCATTTTGTTATTTCTTTAGCTGTGCTGGGGTCTTAGTTCTGGCATGCGGGGTCTCCTGTCTTCTTTGGGTATGCAGGAGCTGGTCCCCTGGCCAGGGATGGAACCCAGGCCCCCTGCATGGCGAACAGGAGTCTTGGCCGCTGGACTACTGGGGAAGGTCCGTCCATTCCGTATTTAATACCTAAGTGTTCCAGCCAGGCAGGTAGTGATACAGACACTCCAACATGTAAAATGTAAGATGCTGACCCCACATGACGTATACTAGACAAAATCCCTACATATAAGAGCCGAATTAAACGCCAATAAAAATTAATTTAAAAAAAAGAAAAAAAATTTTTAAATGTAACCATATGTCTGGCGTTTGCCGTGTCCCCTGAGGTACACTCTGTCTGCGGTTTGGGGCCTATGACCTTAATAGCCGGCCTTGGGTGGTATGTTTATTGGGATCAAAATGTTAACTTGAAACCAGGCAAGAGTGAAATTAGCCGAGTGCTAAGCCTGCCGCTCTCAGCCCCGTCAGAGGAAGCAGATAGAGCTGCCGTCACGTGTCAATCTCAGCACTGAGAAACAGAGAAGATGGGGCGGGGAGAGGCCGAACCTGAGGGTGATAGGCCAAATTCATTCCCCCTGCCATCACTGGACAGAATCGTTTCTCTTTTTGTTTCTTTGTTAATTGAGAAAAGAAATTATTTTTGGTCAGGCCTCACGGCATGCAGGCCCTTAGTTCCTTGACCAGGGGTTGGCCCCTGGCCCTGTGGTGGAAGCGTGGAGTCCTGACCACTGGACCGTCTGGGAAGCCCCTCAAGGGCCTTCCAGAACGTGCTTGTCCTCCAGGAGGCAGACTCTGAGGTATTTGTCCACGTTGTTTTCTAGGACCTTGGAGTAGCTGTGTCTCCTTTGAGCTGAGCTGGGGGGATGCACGTCTGAGACTAGCTCTCTGTTCTTGGCTACAGGACTGGGCGTCTCAGGATTTTGGTTTGCTGTGCATGGGGCAAGACCAAACCTGCTTTGGTTACAGACCCAGATGCTGTGCTGGGGAGGAATACAGCTGCGGGGAAGGACTGATGTGAGAAAAACAGCTAAAAGCTCATAATAAGAACTCAGGAAGTTGGATGTCGGTGGTGAAAAGAGCTGCTCAAATTCCATCCAAGGCCCAAGATTCTTTCATTTGTCGTTCCACTGCATGTGGCTTTTGTCCTCAGTTGTCTCTCGGTTGCAAAATGGCTGCTATACCTCCAAGCATTGCATCTGAGTTCCGGGGAGAGAAAGGAGCAGTGTCTCCTATTAAGAAAGCCAAGACTTTCCCCAAACCTCTAGCAGACTTGGTCGTCAGAACTGGGCCACGTGGCTACCACAGCTGCACCCATTTTAGAGGCCAAAGTGTTGAGGAGGACACATACTGAGTCACCCGCCCCAAACAGAGTCTGCCACAGGTGACCACTGCTACCAGCTCGGTGTTGCCCTTAAGTGCTGGCCAGTGTGGGTTTTAAGAAGAAATGAAATAAAAGGCCACCTAAACAAAGAGGAGAGGCAAACTTTTTATTTCCAAGTAATGACTTTACCTAGAAAAAAACAGGATAAACCAATAAACCATTAGAGACTTCCTGGAATGACCCAGCAAATCCGCTCGGTGTGAAATAGACAAAAGGATAACCGCAGGCAAGAGTTGCCTTCTGTATCTTATCACGTGGCTGATTTACAAACCCCGCAAAATTAAACCGAACTCAACAATTCATATATGAACACATCTGAAGGCAATGATAAACTCTTTCTCCTTCTGCATTTTTATTTACATTTACTTTTGGCCGCGCTGGGGCTCGGTTACTATGCTCGGGCTTCCTCTAGTTGCGGCAGTTGCGGCACGCGGCCTTCTCACTGCCGTGGCTAGAGGTACAACAGCAGACCGCAGGCGCACGGGCTGCAGGAGCTGCCGCTCACGGACCCCGCTCTCCTGCAGGAAGTGGGGTCTCCCGGGCCAGGGACCGAGCCTGCGCCCCCGCACTTGCAGGTGCATTCTTCATCACTGGGCCACCAGGGAAGCCCTATAAGCCTTTTCTGATGGTTAGAGGCAGACTGGAATGAACAGTCATCTTCCATGTGCTTTGATGTGAAGACGAAATCTCACATAGAATTATGTTAATTCTTTCCAAACTGGCCAGTTATAATCAAAACCCCAAGGAGATCTGCAGGGGCATGAAGAGGCCAAGCTCTGAGAAAATGATTCCTGCCTGGCTCACTTATAAAAATTAAAAAAAAATTTTTTTTAAATCTCCTAAAAATGCGACCCCAGTCCTACTGTCTATGAATTACAGGGCAGCAGTGATGGAGAGGACAGGCAGGCGTGTGGGACCGTGAGGGATGAAGTTCAAGAAAGGTGTGGAACCTCAGATACTTACATCCCAGATGGGTGGGTTTAAGAGTAAATATAAAATACAACCAAAAAAGGATGTAAGGAAGGGCCTCTTTGAGCCAAGGAAAATGATAAAGGAAAGAAAAATTGAATAGACCCAACTACACAGTAATCAAAAACCTCTGTACACTGAAAATGCAGTAACAAAGAAAATGTTCATGCTAGGGCAGGATGTGTGTACATCTTGCATGTGTGTGTGTGTTGCATATACATATGTATGTGTATATATTGATATGTATGTGTGTATATTGCATATAGGTACATATATTTTAAAGGTATCTTGCTTTCGTATTATTTTTAATTTTAATAAAAACATATTCTTGACTGCTCTGCGTCTTCGTCGCCGTGTGAGGTCTTTCTCTAGCTGCCGTGAGTGGGGGCTGCCCTCCCGGTGTGGAGCTCGGCTTCTCGTTGCAATGGCTTCCCTTGCTGCGGAGCGCAGGCTCCAGGGTGCGCGGCTTCAGAAGTGGCACACGGGCTGCTTCCCCGCGGCGTGTGGAATCCTCGTGGACCAGGGATTGAACCGGCATCCCCTGCATTGCAAGGTGATTCTTCACCACTGGACACCATATATATATGTGTGTGTGTGTGTGTATATTAACATGTTTATATATTGCATGTATTTGTGTACATCTAAAAATGGAATAGTGGACAAAAGAGAAAAGTAAACAGTCAAAAAGCAGGAACAAATAACCATTCTATTTCTAATTATTTACTTGGCTGCCTTGGGTCTTTTTTATCTCCAGTGGTGGTGCACAGGCTCCAGAGTTCACGGGCTCAGCAGCTGTGGTCCTTGGGCAACTAATTTCTCTGCAGCGTGCGGGCTCTTAGTTCCCAGACTGGGGAGCAAACCCATGTCCCCTGCACCGAAACGTGGATTCCTGACCACTGGACCACCAGGGAGCGTTCTTAATGTAACAAAATGCAAATATAAAGTGAGTGGCTGGGATTTTCCTGGCGGTCCAGTGGTTAGGACTTGACGCTTCCACTGCCATGGCCCAGGTTCAATCTCTGGCACAGGAACTAAGATTCTTCAAGCCACGCGGAATGTCCAAACAAACCCCAAACAAACACCTGAGTGATGACGCCAGTGTTGGTGACGGTGCAGAGGAACACTCTCGGGGCCCGTGTGAGTGTGAGCAGGAGCGCTGTGGGTTCAGCCAGAAACAGCTTTGAACCTTCACGGCCTTTCATCTGTTCATGTCCCAGAAGTACTGATGGTTCAGGTAACCGTGCTGGCCGACACTAAGGGAGAGGAAAGTCACGGTCCTGCTGCAAGATAGAGAACTGACGAGGCCACCAACACGCTCTTTGAAAAATCTCTTGTAACGTGGAAAATGCTCATCATAAAATGTTAAGTGGAAAAGGATAAAGATAACACGCAGAGTATGGATGCAGTTTTGAGAAAAAAGCATGTGGGAACCTCCCTGGTGAGCCAGGGGTTAAGACTCTGAGCTTTCCATGCAGAGGGCAAGGGCTCGATCCCCGACTGGGGAGCTGAGAGCCCATGGGCTGCGTGGCAGGGCCAGGAGAGGGAGAGCACGTGTGTAGTCGACCTGGATCCTGATGGAGCTCTTCCTGTAGGCTGATATGGCTGTGATCACCTCACAGAGTAACCACATGGTTCCGTTTATTCAGAGGCTGGGTTAGATCTACGGGGAGAAAATAGCAAACAGAGTTGCTAATAAGCTATGAAAACCTAACAGACTTTTCTTTTGGCTGCACTCGTGACCTGTGGGATCTTAGTTCCCTGACCAGGGGCCGGTCCCGTGCCCCTGGCAGTGGAAGTCCGCGGTGTCAACCCTGGACCCCCAGGAGCGTCCCCAAACGGCTTTTGACCTCACGTATTAGCATAGACTAGCGGTTCTCGGCTGTGGCAGCTTAGGAGTGAGCATGGTTTGCACTTACGGTACGTTTGTTGCTAAGTCATGTCAGACTCTTCATGACCCCACGGACTGTAGCCCACCAGGCTCCTCTATCCGTGGGATTTCCCAGGCAAGGATTCTGGAGTGGATAGCCATTGCCTTTAGCACGGGATCTTCCTGACCCAGGGATCAAACCCTTGTCTCCTGCATTGGTAGGCAGATTCTTTATCACTGAGCCACCAGAGAAGCCCTAAAACATGATTAGAGGATGTCTGAAATCCAGAACCAGGCAGAGCCTTCTCAGCTGACCCTAAGTACGGTCTGACAGTAAACTGCTTGAAGACACTGGATCCCAATGATTACAGGTGGGGGATTTTTGAAGTGTGTCCATATTCCATTGGAGATCAAAGAAGTCCAACTAAACGAATCGTGGATTGACTCTTACAACTGTGGATTGAGCTGAAATTCTTTCTGGAAGGGCTATTTTGAAGATTATGACTCAAACACTGGGGAAGGTAAGGTGATTGGCAGTAGAATGAGTCAGAACATGTATAATTTCTTAAAAATTTATTGACTTAAATAATTTTGCTTATAATAAAGCCCTTTACACTTAAAAAAGTGTATACATGCAGAGAAAAAAACAGGAGTAGATGCATCTCCAGGCCATGACTGTGAACTGAGGATTGTTTTAATTCTTGTACATCTGATTTCCCCCCCAATTTCTTCAATATACACGTATTATGTGTATGATGAGAATACAAAGTTTGTATGTAAATAAAAGAGCATTGAGACATCGATGGAAGGGGGGCCAAAGGGTATTTCCAATGGGTTTCTTGAAGAAAGAACAGTAATAAGAACATGTTCCATTTCAAAATTTTTAAAGAGCTGGGAATACCAGACCACCTTACCTGCCTCCTGAGACACCCGTATGCAGGTCAAGAAGCAACAGTTAGAACCAGACACGAAACAACAGACTGGTTCCAAATTGGGAAAGGAGTATGTCAAGGCTGTATATTGGCACCTTGCTTTAACTTCTAGGCAGAGTACATCATGCGAAATGCCAGGCTTGATGAACACAAGTTCGAATCAAGATTGCCGGGAGAAATATCAGTCATCTCAGATGTGCAGATGACACCACCCTTATGGCAGAAAGTGAAGAAGAACTAAAGAGCCTCTTGATGAAGGTGAACAAGGAGAGTGAAAAAGCTGGCTCAAAACAACATTAAAAAAACTAAGATCATATCATTTGGTCCCATCACTTCAAAGCAAATAGATGGAGGAAAAATTGAAACAGTGACAGACTTTATTCTCTTGGGCTCCAAAATCACTGCAGATGGTGACAGCAGCCATGAAATTAAGACACTTGCTTCTTGGGAGAAAAGCTGACAAACATCAACAGTATATTAAGAAACAAAGATGTTACTTTGCTCGCAAAGGTCCATATAGTCAAAGTTATGGGTTTTCCCAGTAGTCATGTATGGATGTGAGAGTTGGACCTTAAGGCCGAATGCCAAAGAATTGATGTTTTCAAACTGTGGTTTTGGAGAAGACTCTTGAGTCCCTTGGACTGCTAGACCACCAATCAATCCCAAATCAATACTGAATATTCATTGGAAGGACTGATGCTGAAGCTCCAATACTTTGGCCACATGATGCAAAGAACTGACTCATTGGAAAAGACCCTGATAATGGCAAAGATTGAGGGTGGGAGGAGAAGGGGATGACAGAGAATGAGATGGCTGGATGGCGTCACCAACTCAATGGACATGAGTTTGAGCAAGCTCTGGGAGATGGTGAAGGACAGGGAAACCTGGCGTGCTGCAGTCCATGGGGTTGCAAAGTCAGACACCACTGAGCAACTGAACATTATCAAAAGGTGTCGCTGGAAGTGGTAAGGTGCTGACGTCAGCTGATGGCGCTAGCAGCCCGCCGGGCAGGCAGCAGCCGTGTGTGTGTGTGTGTGTGTGTGTGTGTGTGTGTGTGTGTGTGTGTGTGTGTGTGTGTGTGTGTGTGTGTGTGTGTGTGTGTGTGTAGGGGTAATTTGTATGTAAATTTCTTTTAAACTAAGAGAAGTATAGTAACAATCAAAGCTAAATTCTATTTGTTTTTTGCCATGAAGTTGTCAGAGCTTCCCTGTTTCCTGCAGCCAGCCCCAGGGACGCTGGAGGGCCCAGAGCCAGACCCGGGACCAGCCCGAGCCTCCAGGACCGGGTGGTGCCCAACCGCTGTCGCCAGCGCTCCTCACACTCAGACGGTGTCACTTTGTTCTCGCACAACCAGAACCATACTGGAATGATGTAGTACATAGCTCATTTCCCTCATCTCTAAACTGTCACTTCTAGTAATCTACCGTAGGACAATGTTAAAGAGGAATGCAAAAAGATGGTGTATGAAGGATGGTTTATAATAGTGACAGCTTGGAAATAACTTCGCATCCAACAGAAAAGCAGCTAACAGAACAGCCTGCCCTACCCAGAACCTCAGCTCCAAAGACAGCAGGGCTCTGCTGGAGAAAGGCTGGTCATGCGGTGAGGACGCTGGGGGACCAAAACGACAGACAGTGCACACCGCGTTTACAGAAACATGAAGACGCACCATCACAAAGCAGAAGGTGACATACCAAAGTGCAAAATGCAGTTTTAGTAAGAATTGTGGATGTCTCTTCCCTTAATTCCCTGTTTTCTGAAATGTGGTTATTCAGCCTCCAAACATACTTTAATAAATGTGTGTCATAGACTCCAGCGCTCTGTACAGATGTGGGCAGGCAGCTGGTCTCTGCTCTAAAATGTGAGTGGGATGACCGAGTCATAACCAAGCCCCAGAGGGACGCCATCCTTCTCCCTCTCCGGGACCACCAGGCATATCGCCTCTCAGAGGCTGCGCACCGTGGGGTCTGGGGCAGCCCCGCAGGTGGCCTTGCCAGCCCGGGGTACGAAGCCTGCTTCCGCCATGGACAGGGTGGCCAGACAGGACGCTGGGCTGCACGGCCACTAACACATGAGTGTGGAGAGTCCGGGGAATTTGCTTCTTCCCAAATGCCCACCATCTGAGCCTATTCTCCCCTCCCGGAGCAGAGTTCACTTAGAAGTAATACTGTTAAAAAAAAAAAAAAAAGTAATACTGTTTGTGATTCTCCTGTTTTCCCTCCCCTTTAATTATGTTAAACATCAAAGAGTTTACAGAAGAAACTCGGGGTGGAAATCAAGGAAGCAAGGACAGGGCCCCCCTTCACCTGAGGAACGCTCCCTCCCCACCTTCCAAATGTCAGGGGAGAGGACAGGACACCCTCAAGCGGTCTCAGCACTCTCCTACGGGCTCCCTCTCCAGCAGCCCACAACCTCTAGGTGTGTTTCAGGTGGTAGGAGGGTGTGTTACACACACACAGGAGTTAATTTCCAGGGTTGCTCCCAAGCGGGAAAGTCCTGCTGGCCGAGGGTGGGGCCACACCCAGGAACTCAGCCACATCCAGGGCATCAACCCGGCCCACGTTGCTCCTGCCCGAGGCCCCTGGGCCCAGCAGGCCACCGGGCACATAGTAGGTGCTCAGCAAGCGCTGGTCCAACTGGACAGTGAAGGGCTTCTCCCCGCCATGGAGCCTGCGGTGCTCCGCCAGAGGCCCGCTCCAGCCGAACACCTCGCCACACTCGTGACACTTGAAGGGCTTCTCCGCCGAGTGGGTCTTCTGGTGTTTAATGAGACAGTGGTTCTGGCTGAAGGCCCGGCCGCACTGGCCGCACTTGTAGGGCTTCTCGCCGGTGTGCACGCGCTGGTGCACAATGAGCGACGAGTGGCAGCTGAAGGCCTTCCAGCAGCGGCTGCAGTCGAAGGGCTTCTCGCCCGTGTGCACGCGCTGATGCACGATCAGGTAGGAGTGGGAGCTGAAGGCTTTGCCGCACTCGTCGCAGCGGAAGGGCTTCTCGCCGCTGTGCACGCGCTGGTGCACCACCAGGTACGAGTGGCAGCTGAAGGCCTTGGCGCACTGGCCGCACTGGAAGGGCTTCTCGCCGGTGTGCGCGCGCTGGTGCAGCGTCAGGCGCGAGCGGCTGCTGAAGGCCTTCTGGCAGTCGCTGCAGCGGAAGGGCTTGTCCCCGCTGTGCAGCTTCTCGTGCGCCGTCAGCGACGAGTGGCAGGCGAAGGCCCGGCCGCAGGCGCCGCAGCGGTAGGGCTTCTCGCCCGTGTGCACGCGGCGGTGGCGCGTGAGGTGCGTCCGCTGGTTGAAGGCCTTGCCGCACTCGCCGCAGCGGTAGGGCCGCTCCCCCGTGTGCACGCGCAGGTGCATGGCCAGCAGCGAGCTGCAGCTGAAGGCCTTGGCGCACTGGCCGCACTTGTAGGGCCGCTCGCCGGTGTGCGCGCGCCGGTGCACGTTGAGGGACGAGTGGCAGCTGAAGGCCTTGCCGCACTGGCCGCACAGGAAGGGCTTCTCGCCGGTGTGCACGCGCCGGTGCTCCAGGAGGTTGGTGCTCCAGCTGAAGGCCTTGCCGCACTCGCTGCACTTGTAGGCCTTCTCCCGCGCGTGCCAGCGCCGGTGCAGCGCCAGCGCCGCGCTCCGCTGGAAGGCCTTGCCGCACTCGCCGCAGGCGAACGGGCCGCTCCCCGCACCCTGGCTCCGGCGCCGGCTCCCGGCCCCGGTGGACCGCACCCTCCCAGGCTGGCTTTCTGGAGAGGCTCCTTCCGCGGGAAGGCTGGGCTGGGCCGGCAGGGCGCTCTGCAGGCCAAGTGCCTCCTTGGACTCATAGCGGCCCTGCCGGCGCTCCTCGGCGGACCCAGCACCTGCGTAGGAGGCTTTGCCTCCAGTCAGAGCAGTCGCCAGGCACCCCCAGGGACACTCTTTGCTGAAGTTGGGGTTGTGCACATTGGACCTCGCCAGCCCGTCTGCGATGGGCTCCCAGGGCGGCTCTTCCTTGTAAACAAGCGTCTCCTCCGCTGCAGGCCCGGGTTCCCATCCGGGTTCTGGAAGGAAGGGAGAGACCACCCTCTGAGAGCAGGCGGAGGGCCGGCGCCAGGGCTCAGGGCAGACGTGCCCAGAGCACAGGTGAGCGAGTTAGCGCTGGTGCAGGGGCGGAGCGGTGGGCGGGGCAGCAGGGCAGGCGGGGCGGCGGGGAGTGGGTGGGGCGTGAGGAGGCCGGGCAACCGGCAGGGCGCCAGGTGGAGGACACAGCAGGCAGGCCGGAGTCTCGCAAAAGCCAGGCCGCTCTGTAAGGAGCAGGTCGGCGGGTGGAGGAGCCCGCACTGACAGCCCCACGTGTGAACATTCCACGTGCAGATGCTCCTGTCTCCCTCCAGCTCAAGGCAACCGGCTGTGTCCGTTCTGTTCGCTGTGCCCGCAGCGCGGGTCCTGGCACACAGCTGGTGCTCAATGTGTGCTCGGGGAAGGGAGGCAGGAGGGGCCGAGCAGGTGCATAGGGAGCCGGCAGCGGACCACAGGGGCAGTGGGGAGGGGCTCTGCCTCCACACCCCGCTCACCTGCACCCAGCCCCGCAGGCCCGTCTCTGGGAGCCTGCCATGGCTCCTCGCCTCGCTCCAGGTGGGAGATGACGTCTGGCTTGCAGACCAGAGGCCCTGTGTGGGGAGGAAGCGACAGGGCTCTGGGCGTCCTGTGTGCCAGCCCTGAGGAAGGGGGCTCAGATGGGGACCCCACAGGGACTGACGCCCCCTCCAGGGCAGGCTGGGCTCCCGGGGCCTGTCCACCTCCCTCCCTCTCCTCCAGGCCCCACCTGCAGGCAAAGATGCCAATGGCACCACAAGGGCCAAGGGCAGAGACAGGAGCCCATGTCCTGCCAGGCCCAGCCCCTAGGGGAGACAGGACCTGGCCTCCTCACCTTGGGCACCATCTTACCAAGGGAGAGAAGGTTCTGGTAGTTTTCCAGCATCACATCCCGGTACAGGGCCCTCTGGGGGGAGTCTAGTTGGCCCCATTCCTCCTGGGTAAAGTCCACGGCCACGTCCTTGAAAGTCACGGACTCCTGGAAGGACACACGTTCTCTCTCTCTCACCCAGGATGGCGGAGTCCACCTGTGTTCCTGGGTGACGGCGGAGCTCAGCAGCGGAGACCCCGGAAGCTGTCCTGAGTATGGCTGGAAGGCTGTGCTGTAGACACAAACGGCTCCAGCCCCGGACAGGCACCACACTGCGGCCTGAGGGTGGACCCTGGACCCCTCCGTGTCCTTCCTGCTTGCCCCCCACTTCTTCCTGCCAGGCCTCCTGCTCTCCCTGGGCCACGTCCCTGGCTTAACCTGCTCCCACCCTCCCCCAACACTGGCCCCTGGTCTGCAGTGCCCTCCTCGGTCACCCCAGCTCCAAGTGTCCTGAAAGCCCCAGTGACTCTCCGTGTGACTCTGCTCCAGAACCCTGGTGTTCTGGGCAAGATTAGCCGGAGATTAAAGGCTTCTCTGGGGTCACACTGAAACCTAAAAGCCTCAGAAAGATCCAACTACATACTAAGTAATTTCACCGCATCTCAGAACATGTAAGGAATTAAACCCAACACTCAAGAAAGTAAAATTCACTCTGTCCAAGAACACATATGGACACCAAAGGGGAAAAGGGAGGGACAAAGTGGGAGACTGGGGCTGACATGCACACAGCGCCACGGATAAAGCCTAACGAAGGAGAGCCTGCTCGACAGCACAGGGACTCCACTCAGCGCTCTGAGGCGACCTAAACGGAAGGAAATCCAAAACAGAGAGGCTACGTGTATGCACAAGGCTGATTCACTTTGTAAAGTAACTATACTGCAATAAAGGCTTTAAAAAATTCACTCTGTCCAGAATCCAACCAAGTAACTAAAAGGAAAAGCTAATAAAATCAGAAGATTTAAGCGTTTCATAAAACAGTATTTATTTACCTCAAAAGAAGGTGTTAAGGGCGAAACAGAATCAAAGATACAAGATAGAGAAAAGAAACAGCCCAAGGGCGGCTACAGATTCAACCACAGCAATAACCCTATGAAATGTGAATAAATGCCCCAAGTAAAACTGGGAGACTGTCAAAATGAAGCTAAACAGCAAAACCCAACCCCATGCCAGCTACACAATCCAATTTAAATGCAAAGACTAAGACAGATTAAAAGTGAAAAAACACAGAAAAAGATACACTCTGCCAACATGAATCAAAAGAAAACCGAGGTAGCTATATCAACATCAGACAAAGATTTCAGAGCCAGGGACGCCAGAGATAAATCATAATTACATGGCTATGCAGCGATCATTACTACAGGATCAATTCATGATGAGCTCTCAAGAACTGCAAACAAAGACGAACCTGTCAGCAGAGCCTCGAAGTGCACAAACCAAGACCTGACAGGGCTGAACACAGGCTGCCTGGTGGCTCCGTGCTAAGGACTCTGCTGCAGGAGACACCGGTTCCGCCCGTGATCTAGGAAGACCCCACGTGCTGCGGAGCAGCTGAGCTCGTGGGCCACAGCCACGAAAGCCCGCGCACCTAGGGCTCTGCTGCTGCTGCTAAGCCACCTCAGTCGTATCTGACTCTGTGCGACCCCACAGACGGCAGCCCGCCAGGCTCCCCCGTGCCTGTTCTCCAGGCAAGGCCACTGGAGTGGGTTGCCACTGCCTTCTCCGCTAGGGCCCGTACTCCACCACACAAAGCCCAGGCAGCACAACTCGAGAGCAGTGCTCGCCCTCCACGGCCAGAGGCAAGCCCGTGCGGCCCCGGCGCCCAGCGCCCCGAAAGTGCGCCTAAAGACGAAATGGAAACTGAAACAGAGACCCACAATTACACCAGATGGTCCTGACGGCAGCCTCTCCCAGTAACTGACACGGTACACAGGCAGAAAACGTCAGAACACGCAACACCCGAATGACACCATGATTCAATGTTGACTTGGTATTTACAAAACACTCTAGCCCACAAAAGCAGGATACACATTCTTTTCAAGTGCACACATTTACTAAGATAAACCACATGCTGGGTAATAAAGCAAGTCTCAGTAAATTTGAAAGATTTCCAATCATACACAGTTCCTTCTCTGATTACAGCATAATTAGAAACAATAGCAGACACCTGGAAAATCCTCCACCTATTTAGAATTAACAGACTCCTAAATAATACGAAGCTGAAGGAGAAATCGCCAAAAAATTGTAGAAACTTCTTTGAACTGAAAAAGGAAAATAAAACATACCAAAATTTTCAGCATATACCTAAAGAGGACTTAGAATGAACTTTATAGCAGTGAATATAGCAGTGAATGCTACGTGAGAACAGGTATCAAATCAATACTTAAGTTTCAACTTGAAGAAACCAAAGTGAAAGAAAGAAATAAGAATCAGAAATCAGTGAAAAGAGAAAAGAAAAGCGACAGAGAAAAATCAACGAAACCAAAAGAAGGTTCTTTGCAAAGATGAATAATTAAACATATATTTACTACATGACTCAGCCATCCTACTCTTGAGTATTTATGCAAGACAAGAAACACACCTGTAATGCGTATGTCAATATTTATAGTAGGCTTATTTGTAATAGCCTAAACCTGGAATCAACCCCTAAACGTTCATCAGCTGGTGAGCAGATAAACAAATAGTGGGGTACATGTACAATGGTGTTATGTGCAGAACCATGTCCCCTCCACATTAGTTTGTTGAAGCCCTAAGTTCCAATATGTTAGAATGTGACTTGACTTGAAGATGGGGTCTTTAAAGAGGTAATTAAGGTAAACGAGGTCATTAGAATGGGCCCTGACATAAGATTACTGTCCTGATAAGAAAATGAAACTTGGACACAGATCCGTACAGAGGGAAGGACATGTGAGGACACAGAGAAGCACCCTCTACAAACCAAGGAGAGCCGCTCAGAAGAAACCTACCAACACCCTGACCTCAGACTTCGAGCCTCCAGAACTAGGGGACAACACACGTCTGCTGCCTGAGCCACCAAATCTGTGGCATTTCGTTAAGGCAGTCCAGCAACCTAAAATGGAGTGCAGTCTCATTCAGCAATCAAAAGGAATAAGTTGCTGACTCAAATCAGGACATGGATGCAAAAGCATCATGCTAAGTGAGATAAGTCAAAAACAAAATCACATATATAATTCCATGTGAAATTCTCCAAAAGGCAAAATTATTTTGGTTGCCAAGGGGACAGGTGGAGAAAATGGACTATAAAGGGGCATGAAGGGACTTTCTGGGTGATGGAAAAGTTCTGTCCTGACTGTGGTGCTTACACAACTATATGCATATGCCAAAACTCACCAAATCCTACATGTATAAAACTGGAGAACTCTTCCTGTGTATAATCATACCTCAGTAAGTCTGACCATAAAGAAGGCTGAGCAGCAAAGAATCAGTGCTTTCGACTGTGGTGTTGGAGAAGACTCGAGAGTTCTGTGGACTGCAAGGAGATCCAACCAGTCACTCCTAAAGGAAATCAACCCTGAATATTCATTATAAGGACTGATACTGAAGCTCCAATATTTTGGAAAGACTAGAGATCTCTTCAAGAATATTAGAGATACCAAGGGAATATTTCATGCAATGTTCCAACCAGTCCATCCTAAAGGAAATCAGTCCTGAATATTCACTGGAAAGACTGATGCTGAAGCTGAAACTCCAATACTTTGGCCACCTGATGCGAAGAACTGACTCCTTGGAAAAGACCCTGATGCTGGGAAAGATTTAAGATGGGAGGAGAAAGGGACAACAGAGGATGAGATGGCTGGATGGCATCACCAACTCAACAGAGTTTGAGTAAACTCCGGGAATTGGTGATGGACAGGGAGGCTGGGCATGCTGCAGTCCATGGGGTCGCAAAGAGCTGGACACGAACTGAACTGATTTCATGCAAAAACAGGCACACTAAAGGACAGAAACAGTAAGGACGTAACAGAAGCAAAAGAGATTAAGAAAAGGTGGCAATAATGCACAGAACTGTACAAAAAGGCTCTTAATGACCCGGTTATCCACGTGTGGTGTGGTCACTTACCTAGAGCCAGATATCCTGGAGTGTGAAGTCAAGTGAGCCTTAGGAAGCATCACTACAAACAACCTGGAGGAGGTGGTGGAATTCCAGCTGAGCTCTTTCAGATCCTAAAAGATGCTGCTGCTGAAGTACTACACTCAGTATGCCAGCAAATTTGGAAAACTCAGCCGTGGCCACAGGACTGGAAAAGGTCAATTTTCATTCTAATCCTAAAGAAGGGCAATGTCCAAGATTGTTCAAACTACCACACAACTGCACTCATTTCACAAGCTAGCAAGGTAATGCTCAAAATCCTTTAGCTAGGTTTCAACAGCATGTGAACCGAGAACTTCCAGATGTACAAGCTGAGTTTAGAAAAAGCAGAGGAAAGAAAAAATAAAGAAAGAAAAGTCAGAGGAATCAGAGATCAAATTGCCAACTTCACTGGATCACAGAAAAAGCAAGAGAATTCCAAAAAACATCTACTCCTGCTTCACTGACTATGCCTTTGACTGTGTGGATCATAATAAACTATGGAAAAATCTTAAAGAGATGAAAATATCAGACCACCTCACCTGTCTCCTGAGAAACCTGTATGCAGGTCAAGAAGTAACAGTTAGAACTTTACATGGAGCAACGGACTGGTTCAAAATCGGGAAAGGAGAGCATCAGGGCTATATATTTTCACCCTGCTTATTTAACTTACATGCAGAGCACATCGTGCAAAATGCTGGGCTAGATGAATCTCAAACTGGTATCCAGATTGCTGGGAGAAATATTAACAATCTCAGATACGCAGATGATAATACTCTATTGGCAGAAAACAAAGAGGAATTAAACAGCCTCTTGATGAAGTTGAAAAAGGAGAGTGAAAAAGCTGGTTTAAAACTCAAGATTCAAAAAACTAAGATCACGGCATCCAGCCCCATCACTTCATGGCAAATAGATGGGGAAAAAATGGAAACAGTGACACATTCTATTTTCCTGGGTTCCAAAATAACTGCAGACAATGACTGAAGCCATGAAATTAAAAGACAGTTGCTCCTTGAAAGAAAAGCTATAACCAACCTAGACAGTGTATTAAAAAACAAAGACATTACTGACAAAGGTCCGCATAGTCAAAGTCATGGTTTTTCTAGCAGTCATGTATGCATGTGAGAATTGAACATTAAGAAGGCTAAGCACGGAAGAACTGATGCTTTTGAACTGTGGTGTTGGAGAAGACTCTTGAGAGTCCCTTGGACTGCAAGAAGATCAAACCAGTCACTCCTAAAGGAAATCAACCCTGAATATTCGTTGGAAGGACTGATGCTAAAGCTGAAGCTCCACTACTTTGGCCATCTGATGCGAAGAACCGACTCATTGGAAAAGACCCTGAGGCTGGGAAAGATTGAGGGCAGGAGAAGAAGGGGACGACAGAGGATGAGATGGCTGGATGGCATCACTGACTGAATGGACATAAATCTAAGCAAACTCCAGGAGACAGTGAGGAACAGGAGAGGCTGGCATGCTGCAGTCCATGGGGCTGCAGAGTTGGATACTTCTTAGCGACTGAACAGCAACAACAGGCCTGATACAAAAACCCCACTGGACTTCAGGGAGACAAGAAGGTGGGAATGAGGACACGCTGAGACTGTGTCCACAGCCGAGGTGCTCAGCGATGAAACAAGATGGTGAAAGCAGAGAGAAGGTGGGAAGGGGCAGAAACGAGATCTCAGAACGTGATGCTGGTAACAGAGCTCTCAGCAGCTATATGGCTTCAGTGTGGGGGTGTCAACAGGCAAAAGCAGCATCTGAGCCACGTTGAGGACTTTCTAGGGGCACTCCCAACCTACCGGGAGAAGCCCACGTCCGGTGTGACTTCATTTTGCAGGGCAGGGAGCAAAAGGGTGTGGAATCAAAGGCAGACTTGGTAATGCAACTTGCAAAGGAGTCAGAACAGACCACGAGGATGTCCCGGCCGGGAAGCACCCGGGCCACAGTACGAGACTGTTGTGGGAGGAGAGCACTTCACACAGAGGACCAGCTATCCAAAGCCCTGGGAAGCTGGTGCTTCAGGATTAATGTCTGTGCACAAGAAGGGGAGTGCCTCCGAGGTGGCGCTCTCAACACACACCCCGCTTTTTCCTCCATTTCAAAGTCAGCTGCAGACATCAGAACATCTCAGCCTACATTCTTCAGCCTGTACTTCCCACAGATGTTCTCTACACAATCACAGTGCCATCATCAAACCCATGAAGTTAAATAGTGATACAAAGCTATATGAAATACATTTCCAAATGCCCTTGACAGAATTTTGGATCTATGACCCACCAAGGACCATATATCTATCACATGTGCTCCTCATGTCTCCTGAGTGTTTTACAGAACATTCTAACATTACAGAAGCTGGGCCCGTCTCACCATACATGTTTTACAATCATTTCTACCTTTAAAGTGACAGGTTAACAGAATTACCAAATCCTAAAAATGACAAAGGACTCTCAACTCTCCAAGCTTTTCACCCATACTGTCTCTATCAACTGCACCTTTCTGAACACTGGGAAGGATAGACAGGGGTAGGCGGTGGAGCAAGATGATGAGCAAAAACCCAAAGTCTGTAAAAGGAGTGATTTGTGCTTCACTCAGCTGCAGAAGCGGCCTCAAGGCCAACTCCCTTCAGAGCCCCGAAAGCCTCCATAATTCCACGATTTTCCACGAAGGCCTTGTGTCAGGAACCGGGTACAGAGAAAAAGCATATCTGGACGCTCGCTCTACCTTCACTGTGACCCCCAGCGCTGCAACCCAGCCCTCCCATCAGCTGTTCCACGCCCTCTTACCGAACTTACTCCCAGAAAACGCCCCCGAACAAGGATCAACCACAGCAAACATCCCAAGGGCCTGCGTGTGCAGATGAGCCAAGTGATCTCATGGGAGCGGTCACCTACTAGGTGTGGGTGGAACTGAAACCACCACCGAGAGCTCCCGGCACAGTGCTGGGCACACAGCAGTCCTGAGCGACGGCCGACCGCTGGGCTGTACCAGGCTGGAAGCGACACTCACCTGGAGGGCGCACCAGGGCGTCACCGGACCTGCCCCCCACCACGCATACCCAGAGCTTCCTGAGGACCGCAGCACAGGCACCCAGATCGGGGGTCCCTGGATGACTATATGGCCTGGGTGATGGAAGAAGAAAGCCAACCCTCCTCATAAAGAACGAGATGTTCAAAAAAAAAGGACAGTCACTCACCTCCGACCTGGCTTCCGGGAGACCCTGAGGCAATACATCTTCTGGAATGTCTTTGAGGAGACAAGCAGGATCTGGGAAAGACAAATGAGTCTACGGGGCTGTTCTGTCCACAGCCACCAGGCACCCCCGGCCCAGGGAGAATCAAGGGGAGTCAGAGGCGAGCCCCAGCTTCGGCACAACCAGAGAACCTGGGGCTAATTCTGCTCCTCGAGGGGCGGCCTGACTCTGGGGCGCTTCCAGGGACCCCCCCCCCCCGCCCTCCCCGTGCAAACCCAGGCCCGCGGCCGACAAGCCAACCGTACCTGTCCCCCGCGTCTCCGGGGCGTCCATGGCGCCCTCCCTCGACGGCCGCCGCGGCTGGGGGCGGGGCAGGCCGGGCTCCCGGGGCTGGGGAAGCTCGCGTAGCCCCGCAGGGGCGGCTCCGCGCCCCTGGTCGGGGTCAGGCGGGCTCCGCAGGCGCCGGGCGCGTCGGGCTGCGCTCTCGCCCCATGGCGCGCCCCGCCAGCCTGTCAGTCACGCCTCCCGGGTCCGGGCGGGTCGACCAGGCCTCGGGCTTAGCCGCCCCGAGCTGAGGGTCGCGAGGGCGGCACAAAGGTGAGGGGCGGACCGGCGGACCGACGAAGGGCCAGGAGCTCGCGCTGCCGAACCGACCCGCCTCCCACGGGAAGAGCGCGGCTGCCACAAAGGAGCGCCTGTGGGGCGCCGCGGGACGGGCGCATGCGCGGAACGGACGCGCACAACTCCCAGGAGCCTTTGCGCCGCGCAGGGGCGTCAGGGCCGGAGCCGCTCTGACGTGAGTGAAGCACAGTCTTCTGGGAAGTGTAGTTATGGGGCCAGAAACCCTGCGCTCTGGCCCCGCCCCTCTCCCGCCCCGCCCCCCGTCCCCGCCCCACGCCCCCCGGAGGCTGTGGAAATCATTTGCATCTGGGTGTGTGTGGCGTGTGTATGTGTGATATGTGTAGTGTGTGTGTGTACTGTCTGTGTGGTGTGTGTGGTTTGTGTGTGGTATGTATGTGTGTTGTGTATATGAGTGGTGTGGTGTTTGTGATATGTGTGATGCATGTGGTTTGTGTGTGGTGTGTGTATGGTATGTAGTGTGTATGGTTTGTGTGTGGTGTATGTATGATGTTTGTGTGATATGTCTATGTGTGGTATATATGTGTGGTGTGTCTGTGATGTGTGTGTGGTGTTTGTGTGGTGTGTATGTAGAGGGTGTGTGGTGTATGTGTGGTATGTGTGTGGTGTATGTGTGTTGTATGTATGGCATGCCCGGTTTGTATGTGTGGTGTGTGTGACACACTGTGTGTGGTGTGTATATGTTTGTGTGGTGTGTAGTATGTGTGTGGTGTCTGTGCTGTGTGTGTGGTGTATGGTGTGTATGTGTGTATGGTGTGTGTATGTGTGTGGTGTGTGTATATGGTGTGTGTGTCTAGTGTCTGTGTGGGGTGTGTGTGTGTGTGTGGTGCTTGTGTGGTGTGTGTGGGGTGTATGGTGTGTGTGTGTGGTGTGTATGTGTGTATGGTGTGTGTGTGGTGTCTGTGGTGTGTGTATATGGTGTGT
>JADEYB020000033.1:68066418-68085341 GCA_015832495.2 Alces alces
GTGTGTGTGTGGTGCATGTGTGGTGTGTGTGGGGTATATGGTGCGTATGCATGTATGGTGTGTGTGTGTGGTGCATATGTGGTATGTGTGGGGTATATGGTGTGTATGTGTGGTGTGTGTGGGGTGTATGGTGTGTATGTATGGTGTATATGTGTGTATATGGTGTGTATGCGTGTATGGTGTGTGTGTGCGGTGCATGTGTGGTGTGTGTCTGTATGCGCACCTGGTGGGTGAGTGGAGAGTTCAGGCTGGACGACCTCTGAGTGGGGTGGACAAGGCTCCAGGGCACCCTTCCCGGGACCCCCGGGAACTGGAGGGCGGGCGGCCATGCTTCTGACGGTGGGGTGGGCAGGGGTCTGCAGACGGCCGCGTCTCCATCCGCGTAGAAACCCCGCGCGCTGAGGGCCGGGAGTTCCGGGGCTCAGACACGGCCGGGCTCTGGGTACTGTGGGCGCGGGTCCGCCCCAGGAGGGCGCGAGCACCCTGGGCCGGCCTGGGCCGAGGGCCTGCGCCTCCAGGACTGCACGCTCAGACCCGCGCTCTTCAACCGCGGGATGGAAGAGCCTGAGGGCGTCTGAAGAGGGTCGGGTTGGTCGTGTGGGTCTGAGCCCTCACCCTGTGGGGTGTGACGCCACCTCGGGGCAGACAGTGCCGGCGGCGGTCGAGTCCTCCGACCCCGCGCCTGGGCCGGAATCGGCTCCCCGGAGGAGGCTCCGCGCGGGTGGTGACCAGAAGCTGCAGGAGAGGCGCTGTCTGTGAAAGGAAAGGTAAACAGGAGCGAAAACCCGCGGGCGCAAGCGGGCTTTGCTCCTCAGACACGAACAGGAGGAGGCCGCCCTGCACAGCTTCCTGGGGGGCGGCCGTGGCCTGAGGCTCAGAGCCGCACACACACCGGCCAGGGGCGGACCTGCCGGAGCCTGGGCTTTGTGCCGGGGGCGGGGGGCCCCTGGGTTGGAGGGTGTGGGCAGCGGGGCGGTGTGACAGCCCCACCTGACGGGTCGGGGCCGAAGCCGAGGCCTGGAGAACGGCGCCCATGTGGCACCGAGGCGCCAGGGTCTGGGGCGGCCCACAGGGCGTGAGCGGAAGGGCACGGCCAGCCTGTCTGTCCGGAGAGATCCGATGGGGACAGATGGTGACCCCTGGCCACGGGGCGAGGTCAGAGCCACGCCAGGCCAGACAGTGAAGGCTGCGGACGCCAGGGCCAGGCAGCAAGGCCATCGTCAGGTACTGAGGCCAGCCACGGTCAACGCTGGGTGGAGTTGCTCCCTGCAGAGCCACCGGACCCGGGGCAGCTCCCAGGGAACGCCGGGGCGGCCAGGGCCTCCAGGAGGTCAGGGCCCAGTCCCAGGGCCTGGTGGGCAGGGGGCGTTCTGAGGCATGGTGTGCCCGGGTCCAGCCCCCACAGGAAGCCCCGTTCCTGCCCTGGGACCCTGGGCGAGTCACTCCCCCTCTGACCCTGTCTTTCAAGGAGGCGCTGGTCTTGGAGGGAGTGCCCCTCGGGCCTCAGGCGTCCTGGGCTCCGACGTGGGTGGGGGGTGGGAGAGACAGGCCAGGCCCCAGAGACCACCCATGGCCCGTGAGGCAGGACGAAGCGGCCTACTGTGTGCGGTGGGTCGAGCCAGACCTGCAGCTGAGCCCACCGAGGCCCAGCCGTGCAACCTGCATGCTGGACACTGCGGGGCACCACAGCCTCGCCTTCTCTCCCCGAGGGCCCGCGGTCCAGACCCCGCCCAGCCAGCCTCCCTTGCTCACCCTCCAGAGGCTCAGACCGAGAGTGCCACCCCCGCCTAGAGCCCGGCCCCCACCGCGCCCTCCAAGAGCAGCTCCGAGACCACCCCCCACCCCATGGGTGCCCTGCTCAGAGGTCCTGTCCCCCTCAGGGCCCTGTGCCGGGTTGCCGCTGGCTTCAGGACTGCCTGCCTCACCGCCTACACTGCTCTGCTGAGAAGCCAACGGCCCGAGCCTGGTGGGCGTTCAGCCACCCCCGCTCTGCCTCCTAGAGGTGGAACCTGGGCACCTGCACTTCAGATACTGCCCTGAGGACCTTGAGGTTACAGCCCCGAGGTTCCCCCCCGCCCCCCGGCCACCAGAACCCCATCAGCAAGTGATAGCCCCTGGCTCCTCACCGCCCTCAGACCCCAGGAAAGAAAACCTCCAGGCTGGGTGGCCGCTCTGAAAACAGCTCAGGGGTGACCACAGGGAAGCCCCAAGGCGTGACGGCCCCCCTTCTCTGCATGGAGAAGCCCAGGGCCCCCCCTCCTCCCCGAGCTGATGGGCAGCTACTCTCCCGCTGGGCCCTCCATAAGGGTACGGAGCCGGGCTGGGGACGCCCGAGCTGGTGGCTGCCCACGGACATGGCTGGCCTGGCCATGCAGTGGGGCACAAGCTGGGCCTGTCAGCACCTCCGTGCAGGGAGCCCTTCCTCCCCGGCAGGACGCCCGCCAGGAGCTCCTGGGAGGAACTGGAGAGCAGGCCTGGGTGTGGCACCCCCCACCCAGAGGTCCCACCACCGCAGGGACGACAGCCGTGGTCACAGCCTCGGCTGGGCGCCCCGGCCCGCCCCTCACCCCAGGCCTGGCCCTGCACCGATGAAGCCCGGGCTGGGGTCTCCACAACCGGCTTCCTGACTCTGAACGCGGCCTCTGAGGATCAGAGCTGTGCTGACGGCCCGGCCTGCTCACCCTGGCCGACACCTCTTCGCCCCACCAGGACCCACGGGGCCCTCAGAGCCTCTCCTGTCTGTCTGTCTTTTCCCCCGTTACACCCAATCTGTTGGCCTCTGTCTGCCCGGGGCCCAGGCTGCCCACCCTTGCCCCTCGCAGCTCTCACACTCCCTCCTGCCGGTCAGCAATCCTGGAGTCTCCCCCACGTCTGCTCCCACCCTCAGGGCCTCCCTGCAGCCCCCTCCTGGGGATCTGAGGGTCTCTTGGGTGCCACAGGCGAGGTTCAGAGAGGGCAGAGGCCTGGGTCACATAGCCGGGCTCGGCGGGCCTGGGGACGCAATCCAGGGCTCCTGTGTGAGTCATATTTTAATTACGGAGGGGGGGGTGGGGGGGGGGGTATGGTTAACGAGGCTCCAGGGAATAGCAGGGCCAGATGCTGGGGTCCCCCGAGGCCCAGTGACTCAGCAGGAGTGAGGGGCCGGGGGGTTGACCGAGGCCGGATTCTTCCCTCCCTCTGCGCCTTCCAGGGTGACAGGCTCTGAGGACTGAATGAGTCAATGAGCAAACGAGAGGGGGCCTTCACAGTGACCTGGGGCCACGGCTGCCCACGGACAGGGTCGACTGCACCCCCAATCACATGCATATGTGCGCGCGCACACGCACGCGCACACACACACACAGACACACACACACGAGCACAGAGCTACAGAGAGTCTCCCGGGGGGTCCCGGGGACACAGGCCCCATCAGCTGTCTTGCCATCTCCCTTCCTAGTCCAGCCTGGATCCTCACCAGGCCCTCCCCACCCACAATTTGCCAGGGCGGTCCCAGGGCACCCACAGCTCTAACTAGTCCCTTGGCGCCGTAAGCACAACATGCCCTGGGTGGGGGGAAGGGGATCCTCCCCTCCAGAGAGGCCCACAGCGCCCTGTCCGTGGCCCTGGGGTGGGCAGGGGCAATAATGCAGGTGCCATGGCAGCAGGGTGAGAATAAATGGGGTGCAGTGGTGAGGAGGTGAGGGGCGGGAGAGCCAGCAGGGATCCGTCAGGGCCTCGAACGGCAGGCCAAGCGAGAGGTGCACGGTTGGCGGGGGTAGCCCCACCTGGGACCCTCAGCCCCAGATGCATTCAGCCAAGGACCCCATCCGGCGACATCCAGCCCGCTCAGCACCACGGGGCCGCGCTGGGGACCCTGCTGTGGATGCAGGCGGACAGAGAACAGAGCCATTTCACTGGCTGCCAGGGTGCTGTGGGGGAGGGGCCCAAGTTACCAGGTGTGGGGAGCTGGTCCCGGAAGGTTGCCCTGCCCCAAAGGGATGCGTGGGGGCAGCCAGGAGAGGGGGCCCAGGGGTTCCCCCCAGGCAGGCAACGCAAAGGCCTAGGGGGTGGAGAGGGGTCGCTGGGAGGAGGAGGACGGGATCAGCACACAGACAGGGAGAGAAGGCGGGGCCTCTGGCAGCCTCCTGAGGCCGGGGCCCAGAAGAGCGCACCAGGGACCCTGCAGAGCTCGAAGGCTGGGGCGGCAGTGCACTGGAGTCGGGGGGCTCCAGACAGAGCCTGGACCTGGTGTGGGAGGAGGGGCTTCGGCCAGTGGGCGGGGCTGGGGCCCGGACCGCACTTGTTTTCCTGCCCTGAGTGGGCCAGGACAGTGGCTTTGAGCAGAGGATGAGCTCGGTTCCCTGTTTGGGTTTGGGTGTCTCCACGTCCCCATCGCCTCTGTCTGAAGCCTGTCCAAGCCCACTGTGGGGACCCACTGACAACGTGGTCTCTCGGGCAAGCCCTGCACGCTTATACCCGCGGCGCCGTTCCCTTGGCTCCTTGGGTCTCAGGCCTGCTGGGGTTCCCCGAGCCCCAGGCCGGATCCCGCGAGGCTTCGGTCGTTCCCACAGCCGTCCCCCCGGGGCCCTCTCCACGGAGCGTCGCCCGGGCCCCATTGGTCGCTAGGCTGCAGGCTGGGGCTCAGGCCCGGCCGGGCTCTGGAAGCGGCGGTGGAGGCGGCGGCCAAGAGGATGGCGGCAGAACCCCGGCGCCCGTGGGTCCAGGCGCGCAGCGCTTACGGCGCCAGCGAGGCGCTGCGGCGCGCGGTGGGCCGCCGGCGGGACCCCGGGCCGCAGCCCAATGGGCCGGTCCCCGACGAAGCCCGCGGCCCGGGCCGCCTGGCTCGCTTGCGGGGCCAGCTCCGGGCTGAGGCGGCGGCGCGGGCCGACGCGCCCCGACTGCTACGGCTGGTGGAGCGCGCGGGGGCCGCGGCGGGGGCGGCGGAGACCGGGGAGCAGGCGGAGGAGCGCAGCCGCGGCTCCGTGTGCTCCGTGTGCGGCGAGCCGCGCGGCGGGGCCACCTACCCGGCGGGCGTCCTGGAGGTTAGCGAGCGGCGGCTGCAGGAGGGCCTGGCGGCCATGCGCGCGGAGCTGGGCTCGGGGCTGGAAGCGCTGCGCGCGGAGCTGCGGGCCGAGCTGGACGCCCTGCGCGCGCTGTTGCCGCCTCCACCCGCCGCCCGCCGCGAGCCCCGCGTCCCCCGAGGCCCCGCCCTGCTGCGGGCACTGGGCACTGTGAACGCCCTGGCCGCGGGCGCCAGGCCCACCGACGACGCCTCAGACGGCCCAGCCGACGGCGGCGCAAACAGGGCCCCGGCCAGGAAGAACCTCAAGAAGACCCCAATACCGCCCGGGGCCCCGCAGGGCGGCGGGGATTAAGCCTGGGGCGAGGGCCGGGGGCGGCGCCGCTGGTCACCCGGCTTTGCTACTCCGAAATGGACTGGGGCTCGTGGGGCGTGGCTCGGAGCGAGAAGGGTCCTCCGACGCTGCTCGCTAGCGCTCGGGCACCGAATGCGACTGGGGAGCGCGGCTGCTCCGGGCAGAGCTAGGGAGGGGCCAGGTCGGAGGTCGGTCCGCCTCCGCAGACCTCGCGGAGCAAGAGCCGGCCCCCCACCTCCCGCCCTCCGGCCTGGGGGAGGGGCTGTACGTGTGTTTCCTTGAAGGGTCTCAGGGAGGAGACCGGCTGTTAGGTGCTGGGGTGGCGAGCCTGACCCACACACCGAGTCCAGCAGGCACCAGGGACACGTGGGCTGCAGGGACAGTCACCGGACACCGGCTCACCCAGGACAGCGTCGCTCCGATGCACAGCGCATTCTACTGCCGGCCCTGGACCGCAGCCTGACCCTGGCCAGCGTCACCCCCCTGACCAGCCCCACCTGCTTCTGGACGCGGTGCATCTGGTCAGTGCCTCCAGGACCGCCAGCTTCGCTTTGACAGCAAGGCCACTCACGGACCCTCACCGCGGGCCGTCACGTGACGGCAGTGTCCACCCGCAGCAGACTCCATGGCACGGTTTACCCAGGTGCCGCCTGGGTCGGGTCTCACTTGGTACAGAAGGCCCGTCATTCACTCTCTGTGTCCCCAGGGGCCGCCTGCCCAGCGAGGCCTCCGGTACAGAGCCAGGAACTGGCAGCGTCTCATCTCTCGGCCTCACCAAAGTGGCAGCCAGAGGCATCACCAAACCACACGGTGTCTGGGCTGGGCAGCCCACTCCTTTGTAGAATAAATCATGTGCTTTCAGGCACTGACTGGCAGGTGACCTTGCTTTCTCCTTCCATCTCACCGGGGACTCAGACATATAGTGTAGATGGCAGGGTGGGCGCATTCTCCCCCTGAGAGGGACTGGGACAGTCTGGGCTTCTGGGTCAGGCTGGGGAGATCGGGGGTGCACCCAGGCCGTCCCTGCCCCCAGCCACAGGAGGCCAAGGTCATTGTGTGCCTCCTATACCGTGGGAAGGGGGACCTACCTGCATCCCAGAGGCCCTGCCAGAGCCACAGGCCCAGCAGAGCCCTGCACCCGCCAACTGGGGTGGGGGCTGCCCCACAGACTAAGGCGCTGGGGGAAGTGAAGACCCTGCCTCTGCCGAGAGGCTGCTGTGTCCAGGGGAGGGCTGGGGGAGGGGACCACATCCTCGAAGAATGTCCAGCGCACCATGGGCGTGCAGTCCACTGTGGTCAGCGACCCGCCCTAGCCATAGAAGCGCGAGAGGCCAGAGGGGCTGGGTAGCAGTGAGACCAGCGGGAAGGTGGACTCCAGGTTCACGGAGGCCCCTGGGTTGCGGGTGGTGGCGAGTCGGCGGCTTTCCGCGCCAGCCGCCCCATCCCCCAATGCCACAGACATGGTCTTCAGGACCCAGACCACCCAGAAGTTGGCCTTGTCAGAGTCCTGCTCCTGCGGGGGTGGCTCCCAACACAGGGACACTCAGAAAGGTGTAGGGGAGACCAAGTGGGAAGAGAGAATGGGGCCTTGCTGAGGGCAGAGCCATTCCCGCTGACCCTGCAGTTCCACAGCTTCTCATGGGCCACCTGCCCCCAGATCCCGTTCATCCCAGAGGCCCTGATGGCCCAGCCAAGACCCCTTGCTTGGAAGCAGGCCATCACACAGCCGGCCCAGCACTCCCTCCCCGCCAGGAGGCACACCGGCCCGCCTCACGGCCAACAGCATGGCCAGCCCCCCAACCCCCAGGCCCTCAGGGTGTCCCTGGGTGCTCACGTGAACCGCATGCATCTGGGGAGACAGACCCTGGGAGGTCCCCAGCCGCCCCCACCCGGCCCCCCAGCCCGGCCTCCGTGGGGCACTCTGGCCACCTCCCCACCTCCATGGGGCAGCGCGGTCCGTGTAGGCTGTGCTTGGAGCCCGCTCACCCAGTGCCCCCCAGGGAAGCCCAGCTGTAGGGTGCAGTAGGCAGGTGGGGTCCCCGGTGCCCTGCATCTCCAGGGGGCTGTGCGGGTCTGCGTCCACTGGGAGGGGCACCCTCACCACGAGGGCACGAGGTAAGAGCAAAGGTCCCCGTCCGGCCGGCCTGCTCCCTGGCTGGGCCTCTGTGGAACCACGACACACGGGTGTCCAAGGCCCCTGCTGGCCAGCTATGTGGCGCTCCACGGATGGCAGGAGAAGCCCCCTCCCTACGTGGAGGGGAGGAGTCTGGGTCCTGACCCACCTCGGCTCTGTGACTGCCGGCTTGGGGTGACTCCGAGGCGCCCTGGGCATGCTGAACTCTGGGTACGGCCTCACTTCTGTGCCTTGGGGGACAATGGCCGACTCCTACCCTGGGTGGGGTCCCTGACCTCTGCTGGGGACTCGACCACTGTGTGATTTCTGTGCCACTTATGGAGACTTTGGTTCCTGTGGGGGCATCCCATCTCAAATGTAGAGGGTCTTCGTCCGTTTGGGGGGCTTCCTGACTCTCGTGGGGGGTCTTTGGTCCCTGGATGGCGTCTCGTCTCCTGGGCGTGGGGGGATCCTGACCTGGGTGCTGACCCGTATGACCAGCAATCTGCAGGGTGGCCCACAGGCCTGGACCTCTGCAGGAGCAGAGTCATAGCCTTGGAAGATGAAGGGCCCGAGAGCGGGGTCCCACTGGACCCGGTGAAGGTGGACGTTGATGGCGATTGGGCTGGGCCCCACTGGCTGGGGCTGTCTCCTTCCAATGGATGGGGCCTGGAGGAACATGTTCGGGTCTCTAGTGGGGCTCAGAGGAAGTGGCCACCCCACACACACCCAGGCCCCACCGGACAGGTCAGCACTGCCCTCCCTGCCAACCTGGCTTGGCCAGAGCGCATACAGCACTGTTTCAGGGGCGGCCCCTCCCCTCCGGCAGCTGCTCTCCAGGAAGGGGGCGGGGAGGATCTCCCACCCCAGGGGCCTCCACCACTGCCCCCGCTTGGGCTGGCCACGCGGCAGGCTCACAGGACCACCGGCTACAAGCAGCCTAGTGTCCTCGGCACACCTTAGGGCCTGGGAGTCGTAGCACCAGGCACCTGCAGACCCATCCCGGCCTGAGCACCGTCCCCGCGCTGTCCAAGGGTGGGAGCCATGTCGTGGAACAGTGGATGCCAGGCAGACCCTGGTCTCCTCTTCCCCGACTCCACATTCCTTCTCAAACGATGCCCCTTGCCAGGGGCAGGGCGTCACGAGGAGGAGAGGAAGCATCCTGCGGGGTGAGGATCAGAGATGAGCAGGTTCAGAGTCAGAGCGCATACCGCCAGCCGCACCGCAAGGAAGCCGAGCGCCAAGGCCGGAGAGCAAGGGCGGTGCATTTATCGGGAGGGTGGGCCAGGGGCGTGGCTGAGGTCTTTGGGCTCCAGGCCCGGGGAGGACCGCAGGGGCGGCTCCTCCAGCCGCGGAGACAGCAGGGCGGGGCCGGCTGCCCGCAGCCACCGCCAGTTGGTCTCCACTAGCGTCCATGTGTCCTGGGTGGGGGGTGCTATTGTCATGTCCCCTTACAGTCCAGGATATGGAGGCTGGGGACCAGGAGTGACACAAGGCCACCAGCAAGGACGCTTGATGAGGAGGGCACCTTGGGTCCCAGCGCCGTTGACTTTCGGGGGGCTAGCTGGAAAGGACGTCCCGAGACCACGGCCGCCAGACCAAAGGGTCTACGAGGCCGCTGCCCCCCCCCCACCCCTCCGCGCTCGGGCCCCACTTCCGCGGCAGCTTCAGAGGCCTTGGCGCCCAGCGGACCCCGGGCCGTGGTCTGGGCCTCAGTCGCCCAGGAGGCTCAGCTGGCGCCCCGCACCCCCCGGCGCTGTCCGCGGTGCTGACGGGCCCGCCTGCGCTCGCCGCCGTTCAGGCCGCCTTCCCAACCCCCAGGGTCTCTCCCGACCCTGCGCGCTGCCGGAGGCTGCGTTAGGACGGCAGCAGAACTGCCTGGGCTGGGTTCGCTGGGCGCCCGCTGGTTTGCCACCAGCAACTGGCGAGTCACTAAAGAACACGGTCAGAGAACAGGACGGGGGTCTCTGAGCCCCACGCCTGTCCCGGTTTCCTGAGGCGGCCGGGGCCTCCCACCCCAGCTGGGGTCACACCAAGGACCGTCCACACTTCTTCCAGAACACAGGTTTATTTGGCATTTGGATGAAATGGTTCTCACAGCATCTTAAGAATTAGTGCCAACCCAACCAAAAATAAACCCAAACTAGAAACCCTTAGTGAAAGGAAAACATGGACAGGCCTTGAGACAGTGGAGTGTGGACACCCACCCACAACAGGCAGCCAGGAGCCCCCCCAGGCGCACAGGACTCTCAAGCAGGGCTGGCCAGGACTCGGCCGACTGCGGCCCACCCGCCTGACTGGCCCGGCACCCTTCGGTCCCCACACATTCTGTGCGCACGGGTCAGGCCTGGGCCAGGCCCCTCAGGGTGCCCACCCCAAAGTCAGGCCTGGGCCAGGCCCCTCAGGGTGCCCACCCCAAAGCAAGAGTGCTCACGACCCTCACCCGCACCAGCTAGGCCTATGGTGACCGCTGAGCCCAGCACACAGCGGTGGCAGGACGCACCTTCTGCTCCCTCTTTGGCAGCTCGGGCCCTCTGTAGGGGGTGCAGGCCTGTGCGGCACACGGCCCCCGGCACGGTGCGGCCTCCAGCACCGGCTCCCATGGGCCAAGCCCCGCTCTGTGGGTGACGTGAGCATCTCATGCCACCCAGGAAGAACAGTCCGAACAAAGACTGCGCTGGCACGGCCCGGCACCACCCCCCGGTCACCCCCTCCTTGCTGCTGGCCCGCAGAGGCTGCGAGGGGCCCCAGGCGAGTCCCCGCAGCTGGCCGCTGCCTGCAAACACGTGGACACAGACACACATGCACACAGAAAAGGAGAGACCCAGACACTCAACGTAGAAAAGATATGGATGTGCTAAAAAATCGCACAAAACCCGCTTCATCTCCAAACCTCAGAAATGCTAAAAGCCCCGTGTCAGGAGACAAGACCACTGCCCAGAAGCAGGCAACAGGGACCCTCAGTCAAACGCCCCGTGGGGCAGGGCACCCAGCACCCTGCTGCTGGGGACAGGAAGGTGGCATGCGGCCACCGGGTTCCGGTGATGGTGGTGGTGGGCAGGAATTGGGCTTCCAGGTGACAGCCCAGGACGTGTTTCAGCCCCTCCTCCCAGGGACACGACCCTTTATGGCACACACAAGGTGGGGTGGGGGCAGGGCCAGCAGGAGTGGGGGCACCCAGGCTCCTGCCGCAGCGAGGCCCAGGGCGGAACACCCGGGCAGGCTGGAGGCCTCCGCCTGGCTCCAGGTCTGCGGGGCGCCATGCCTGGTGCTGGGGGAGCCTCAGGGCGGGCACCTGGCTTCACGGAGCCCAGCGGGGAACACAGCAGAGCCGGCAGCCCCACCTCAGGGCCTTGGCAGAAGGGCCCCAGGCCAGGCCCACCGTGTGACAACGGGAGCTGGGGCGCCCCCAGAGCAGCCTCCAAGGTGCCCGCCCAGGCCGTCGACAGTCCTCAGATCAGGCGTGCTCACACTGGGGCAACAGTCAAGCCCAGCAGAGCTGGGGTGACTCTCCCCACGGCAGCCCGCGGCACCCCCTCTGTGAACTCTGCCAGCCCTCAATGTTGAAAAAGAGACAGGAACCGGAAGTTGCACGTGTCTGAGCCCTCAGGGAGCCCCGGGATGCGGGTGGGATGCACTGGGTGCTCCCTGGGGGCCGCATGTGCGCGCGGGCCCGGACCCAGGCCCAGGCTGCCTCTGGTCCTCACGCTGCCCATGGACACCAGTGTCTTTCTCAGGGCGGACAGGTGCCCCGCCCGTCGGGGCCGTCGGCCGCCCTCTACACCACCGTGTTGAGGGAACCTCGGCTATGCCGGCCGCCCCCTGGCAGCGCTTCTGGGGCAGGGGCGCCCCCACCCGGGCAGGGCTCAGGCGGCACCAGGAGGGCGCTGCTGCTGTCGGCCGAGTCTTCCAGGTCGGCCAGAGGGGCCCCGGGGGTGCGCTCCGTGCGCCGGGGCACCGTGCCCTCCCTGCTGCCGTCCCCAGCGGCGGGAGGGGTGGCTTCCGCCGGCTCAAAGGCGTCGTCAACTGCAGGAGGGAGGAGACAGGCGTCAGCGGGGTGGAGCGGCTCCCAGCAGCCGCACCGTGTGGGGGCTTCATGGGCAAGCGTGGGTCCCGCTGTGAGCAGACCCCGGTGGGTATGCATGGGGGAGGACACGCTTTGACAGCAGAACAAAGGGGGTCCTCACTCACACGCACGAGGCACAGGCTGGAACACGGGGGCAGGAGAGGGCGACGGCCGGGGCAGGGGTCCCCAGAACAGCCTGCCTGAAGGGGGCAGGGCAGCCCCGACTCCCATACGTGCGCTGGACGCTGGGGCTGGGGGACCAAGGCTGAGGCCCCGTGCACGCCCACTCCTGCTGTCCCGCCCTCGGAGGCGTCAGGGACCCGCTGTCCCAGGGGCACCCCTCGCTCTTCCTCATCCCAGCCAGCAGGTGGCGACAACCTCTCCCCAGGGCAGAAGTCAGGTCCAAGAGTTTCCTGCCTATGGAGGCCACACCCGAGGGAACGCTGACCTAACAGACCGGGTCATGGCAGCCCCGGCCTTGCAAAGCCCGCCTGCCATGTCGTGTCTGTGACTGCACACGTGTGTGACACACGGGGACTCGGTAGGGACTCCTGCGTGCGTCCAGGCCAGGCTGTGGACGGGCACCCGGTGTCCCTCTGTGCCACCCCTGACGACTGGTCTTCCACAGCGTCAGACGGACCAGACTCACTCATCGGCTCTTTTCCCGTGGACAGGAGGGCCCGCCGCGGGGCGTGGCGTCGGCCCGCCCGGGACCCCCTCCCCACAGGGCCCAGCTGAGGGGTCCCGGGAGGGAGGCAGGAACAGGGTGAGCCCGCCCACCCCGGCAGCGGGGCCACCTTAACGGGAAGAATGGGGTCTATGCTGCAGGTTCCCACGCCCCGAGGATCACCTGCGGGGTCGTAGAACACGCTGTCCGGGTTGATGGAGGCCTCGTAGGGTGGCGGCGGATCATCAGGCTGGTCAATGTCCGGGTACTTGTACGCGGTGTAGGGCGGAGGGGGATCGTGGAAGTGGAAAGTCCCACCTTCCCCGTCGTCGGAAAGGTGCAGGGGCGTGAGGCCCGTGCCGAAGCCATCAGGGCCATAATCAAAGCCGGGGATCCTGCGGCCGAGGTTGAAGTGGTGCACTGGGCGAGGAGAGGGGTGTGGGGCTGTCACTCGGGCCGGACCCCCCAGGTGCGGAGCCGCGCACCCCGGCAGCCACATGCCCTTGCCGGCTGCCACCCACCCCCGCGCCACAGTCCGCGACAGCCTGGCTCCGACGACGGCCCGACGCCCACCCCGCAGCTCCACCCCCAGGAGGGTCGTGGAGAGCCTCGCTGCCCACGTGAGGTGAGTCCTTCACACCCGAGGCCCCGAGTCCCGGACCCACAGCCTGGCCACTCGCTCACCTGGCGAGAAGGGATCTCGGAAGCTACATGGCACGGGAGGATGGGCAACCACTTGCGCCAAGGGTGGGCCACGCCCCGAAGCGGCCACCAGCCGCGCGCACCCGGGTCTCTAGGGCAGGCGGCCCAACAGCTGCCCACACGGCCCAGGGGCTGGCGCCCCTCCCACCACATGGATGCTGAGGGCGGGGGCGGGCAGGGCCACCTCCCTCCTCTGACAGGGGCCACAGCCGGCCGGGTGCTGGGCAGGCGGGACACTCACGGTTCGCCCCGATCAGGGACTCGATGCGCTCTCGGCGCCTCTGGCGCAGCCGGTGGACCATGAAGAGCAGCAGTGAGAGGATGAGGAAGGATGACACGCAGCTGACGATGAGGCGCATCCCGCTGGCCATGGAGTCCAGCAGGCTGCCGCCGTCTGCGGGCGGGAGGGCAGCACTCAGGGGTTCCGCGCCCCTGACCCCCCAGTGCCGTGGGACTGCAGCCTAGCCTCAGCTCTGCCCCACCTGTCCATTATCACCGGGCTGAGCAGGACCTTGCTGGCCGCAGGGCCCAGTAAGGAGCAGCGTCCTGGGCGGGGAGCTGAGGTCAGTCGTCCAAGTTTAGGCCTGGCCACAGTGCTCTGCCTGCCCCGCACCACAGTGCTCACAGAGGCTGGGCTCACTGGGAGCCCCCAGGTGATCAGAGGGTCTGGGTGTGCCCCCAGGACCCCAGAGTCCCAGTTCCCAGCCCCCACCTCCCCTTGCCCTGCCAGTGGCTCTTCTGATTCCTAACTTCCCCGTGCCCACCCACCTGCTGGCCCTCTCTGGGGGTGGGGAGCCAGGGCCTCCGCAGGGGCTCCACTGTGCACCAGGGGTCCCCCAGGAGGGAGACGTGGCCAGCCAGAAAGGATGTCCTCCTCTCGGGGCCCCTGCCTTCATTTCTCCCCTGGGTCATGGTCCGACCAGACCAAATCTGGCAGGGCCTCCTCTGGGGGGAGGGCCCAGGGCCCCCAGCAGCTCCCTGGGGCTGGAGCCGGCCCTACACCTGCACCGGACGCCTCAGGGCAGAGGCTCTGGTGGGCGCCAACCCACCCCGCCAGCCGGGCATCCTGAAGTCCTCCACCCTGGGAGGTGCTGCTGCTGGTCTGCTATGGGCTGGTGCCTCCGCACCCCGGGGGACTGCGGCAGCGTCTGGTGACACCTCTGGTGGGTGTGGCAGGGACACAGTTCAGCACTCTGGCGGCACCTGCCCAGGGCCCGGCCACTTTGCCTGATGCATACCAGGCCTGCTGGGCGTGGCGGGGGCAGAGGGCAGGGTCGGCAGCCCCGGGCTCTCGCCCATGCAGCGGTCATGGGCATCATGTCGCAGCATCGGAACGCCTGCCCCTGGACCCAGCGTGGATACCAGGGGGCTTCCCAGGGCAGGGGTGGCCTGAGTGTGGAGCCTCCAGGTCCCCTCTCGACCCCCTGCCTCTGCCGCATGGGCAGGCACCCAACCACAGCCTAAGGACACACTTCACGGCCAGGCTCACACGGGCTCCCCCTGCAGGCTGTGTGTCCTGCTGAGACGCTGGGGAGCAGTGTGTGAAAGGGCACAGCCCCTCCAGATCCCGCCCGTTGGCGGGGGCGGCCGGGGCATCTGCTGACCTGTGGTCAGCTCAGAGGTCCCAGCATGGGGCGCACTCTGCAATAACGAATTCCTACCCAGCCAGAGGGAGACCCCAGGACACGGTCAAGGTCCCTGATGGCTGTCCCCGGTGCTCGGCGGCAGGAGGCACCAGCAAGCAGATGCAGAGGAGAGCAGTGTTCTCGGGGACAGAGGCCGCCCAGGCCCTGCAGGCGCTTGGGCCCTGCCCGGGGGGGCTGCCCACTGTTGTCCAGGCACAGGCGGTGGGCATCGGGGCCTAGTCTCTGAGGCGGCTCTGGGACAGGCCAGTGCACAGATGCGCCCCTCAGCTCCCGGCCCACACCCTCGAAGCAGGAGGCAGCCTGATCTTCCTCTGGGTGGCCTACTTGCATACTTTTCAGTTGAGTCTTTCCATACTCTGCACAAAAGAGCTCTGGAGTCTCATCTGTCTTCCTCTGTTGGTGCTTTATCTCTTCATTTCCTCAAGGGTCTTCCACGAACAGAAATTTCTGATTTTGATGAAGTGTGATCTATCAATGTTTTCTTATAATCTAAAAATGCCGTGTATCCCAAGGTCACAAAGATTTTTCTTTTAAAAGACTTAATTTTAAAAGAATGTATGCTGGGGAGGTGTCAACTGTGAGACTGGGACCGACATACAGACATCACTATGTATTATCATAAAGCAGATAAGAAGAACCTACTGGACAGCACAGGGAACCCCACTCAGCACTCTATAATAACCCACAGGGGAAAATAACCATAAAAAAAGTGGCTGTATGTGTAACTCATCCACTCTGCTGGACACCTCAAACTAAAACATGGCAAACCAACTAAACCTCGGTCAATATTTAAAAATTAAAAATAAAAGAACGTGCGCGTGCACGTGCTTCTGGAAGTTTTATGAAGGTTTTGATGGGTGTGTGAACATTTTGGCATCGATTCTAAACACAGCAGGGAGTGATAAGGTTCATTTGTTGATTTTTGTCTGGCTTAGGGATTTCCAATTGTTCCAGGACCATTTGTTCCAAGTCCAACCTTTCTTCACTGAATTGCTTTTGTATTTCTGTTAAGTATCAGTTGACTCGTACATGTGGACTATTTCTAGACTCCTCTGTTCCACCGATCTACATGTCAGCTGCTGAAATCACCATTTGATTCCTACGACTACAGAGTAAGTTTTAAACCAGGTACTGTGAACTCTCTAACTTTCTTCTTTTCAAAAACTGGTTTGGCTATTCTACTTCCTTTGCCATTCCACATAAATTTTAGAATCAGCTTGTCAACATCTACAAAAAACTCTGCTGGAATTCTGGTTGAGACTGTGCAGAAGCCACAGGTAATCTGAGGGAGAATTCACCTCCTACTGATAACTGTCTTCTGATCCATGAACATGGTATACTCATGCCTTTCTTTCATCAGCATCTTACGCTCGTAGCATACAGATGGTGTGCCTACTCTACGAGACGTACACCTCAGAGTAAATGTAAGGAGGCGGAAGGACAGGTCACCACATAACCACCCACCCCTGACATCCACCCAGGGGCACCACCAAGCGGGGAGCTCTGTCAGGACTGTGAACAGCGCCTCATCGTTTTCTTAAGCTCCCCCCAGCACCACACACAGACACAGAAGTGCTCCAGGGGAGGCCGAGGTGGAAGCCGGCTCCGGGTGGAGAGGAGCCTGGCCCCGGGCGCGGGCCTCACCTGGGTCCAGGCACATGAACTTGCAGCACTCCTTGGGGTCCTTGCGGTACTGCTGGCAACCTTGCGGCCGCTCACACAGAGCGGCCACGCACATCTCGGGCTCCCCGCCGTGGCAGGTGCAGCTCAGGCACGGGTCGTCCCCTTTGGGGGTGAAGTAGAAGCCTTCGTCCACCACGTTGTCCTTGATGTCCACACACGTCTGACCTGCGACAGGCACAGGGGACTTGCCCGTCAGCCGCCCGGGAGAGCCCTGGCACTACAGGCCGGGGGCGCTGGGGCTGTGGAGAGCAGGCGAGGTGAGGAGGGAGTCGGGGCTCTGGACACACGAGGCGCGGCGGGGCCTCCATCTACCCTGGGAAGGAGCGAGGGTCACAGGGGACACCACTGCCCAGGCCCCAGGCGCCTCCAGGCCAGAGGCCCCCTGAGAGTCAGGAGTGCCGAGGGGTCCCTGCAGCCCCCGGGGGCGGGTGGACTGAGACCCCCGGGGGCGGGGCAGGTGCACTGAGAGACCCCAGGGGGGCGGGTGGACTGAGAGGCCCCCGGGGGCGGGGGCGGGTGGACTGAGACCCCCGGGGGTGGGGCGGGTGGACTGAGAGACCCCAGGGGGGCGGGTGGACTGAGAAGCCCCCAGGGGCGGGGCAGGTGGACTGAAATCCCCGGGGGCGGGCTCCGCTCACTTCTCTTGCACAGGAACGAGGACTTGTCCTGGCAGCTCTCAGCGTGCCAGCTGTGCAGGTCATGGTGGCGCAGCGTGGGGAAGTGGAAACACTGCAGCTGCGCACAGAACACGCTGTCACCCTCCGCTGTGGCTGCCGCCCAGACGGGGTCCGGGGGCAGCAGCACCTCCGAGGAGCCTGCAGGGCGGACGGACGGACAGACGGCATCACGGGGACTGCCCGCCTCCGTTCCTCTCTGCGCAGCTTTGCATGGGCCTGGGGGGCGGGGGGGGGGTCAGGGACACGCTTCGGGGGTCGGCAGCGCCCATGGGATGGGTGAGGATGCCCCTTCCTCCCTGGGGGACACGCCGGCACTCTGCGGGTGAGGGGCGGGGCCCTGCGGGCTCTGCTGTCAGCCACGGCGCCCACACTCCGGGCTGCCTTCCAGGAGAGCTCAGGCAGCCGAGCTCAGCGTGTCTGCGCAAAGGCCAGGGAGCCTCACCTTTGGACGCCACCTCCCAGTGTCCTAAGGAGCGGTTCCGGCCAGTGACGACGTATTGGTAGCCGACCCACAGCCTGCAGGAAGGCAGATTGCAGGGGGCGCCTGCTCTGAGTGTGTGCCTTTAATACTTTCGCTGACCTTTACAATGTGAGCCTCAAAAGCATGAATGGTCTTTTCAAAGGTTGATACTTAGTTTTAATAAAATGTATTAAAATTCTATACAAATTCACCTATTAGAGGAAGTTTTCATCTTGGGCGACTCCTGCCAAGACTGCCCTTATCAGCGACAGATCTGTCTGGTAAGACAGATCCCATCTAAGCAAAACCATCCTAGGGCCTGCGTTGCGGGCCCTATGGACCCCCAGCCCTAGGGCAGCGTGCCACCAGGCCCCGCCTGGCTGGCACTCAGGGGCGCCCCGCCCGGCCCTGGGGATGCCCGTGGCCCCTGCAGCCCCACTAGCGTGCACCCAGCTGAGGGCATGGCCTGCCCTGCCCCTTCTGTAAGCACTCACCACCACCCCGTGAGCTATGGGCTTCTAAGATCACTGGGCAGACACCTGGACCCCCACCAGGCACTGTGCCAGCCCCTGCCCTCATGGGCTCTGGCCACACTGCGGTACACGCCCCGTGGGAGGGTGCCCCGGGACCCACCCCGGCAGTGTGGATGGGTCCTCAGCTCCCACCGACCCCAGAACAAAGCCCTGAGCTGGGCTGGGGAGAGGCTGGTTATTGACTGGTGTCCACACATTCTCTCTGACACTGCAGAGCCCGCAGGCGTAGAGCCAGGCTCAGAGCCAGCACATGTCCTGGTCACCCCCAGGTCCCCGTGGTGTTTCGGGAAGGGACGAGCAGGCCCATGGCGGGCACTGGGCACAGGCCTGGCCCAACCCAGGTTCTCAGAAGGACCCCATCCACCAGCATCCCGCGAGCCAGGCCCACGGAGTCCCACACGGAGCAGCGGAAGGGGCTGGCCCAAGGTGCCACCGCAGGCGCCATCTCTGCCCTCTGAAAGCCGCCGCCGTGAGCCCCCACCCTGACGCCCTCCATGCGCCCCACATGCCCTGCGGCCCGGGCCCGCCCGGCTCACTTGTGCTGGTCCTGCCAGGCGAAGCTCCGCTCCGGCTGCTCCCACTCCTGGGCCAGCACGAAGCGCAGCTCCTGGTCGGTGGAGAAGGTGGCCAGGGAGCCGTTCACGCGCTGGCAGGTCTGCGCTGCGTCCCAGTAGCTCTCGCCGCTCAGGTAGACACGATAGCAGCTGGCCGTGCCCTCATAATGGTGCCACCCCGCAGGACACTTCCCTAGGAAACATGCAGGACGGGCAGGTGGCCCCAGTCAGGACCCGCCAGGCCACCACACAGTGGCAGCCACGCGGCTCGGGGGCCTGGGGTTGGGCACTGAGGGGGACACTGAGGGGAGGCTAGGGGGAAGATTGAGGGGGACGCTTCCCTAGGAGACATGCAGGACGGGCAGGCGGCCCCAGTGAGGACCCTCTAGGCGACTACACAGCGGCGGCCACGCGGCTCGGGGGCCTGGGGGGGACACTGAGGGGGACACTGGGGGGCACTGAGGGGGA